>OX382265.1:30254323-31493847 GCA_947507595.1 Pyralis farinalis
GAAGTATAATTTCTAAGTTCAAATTTTTACGACCTAGTTTTCCCTCTGGGTTGTGGATGTCTGTAATGATCTGTATCTTCCCGAAATCCTTGGGCTTAGGTAGAGGACCCCGCACAGTCCTTATAGATTAGGAAATGGAATAACGCTAAGAAGAAAAATATATCTTTACTATGCATAAAGATTTTTAAATTTCATCAAAATTATATTCCGAAAGACGTGTGACCTTACCTAAGAAATGTCTGGTTTTCCCTCTGTGGTGTGGAGGTCTGACAGCAGTTGATCAACGTAATAATCAGTATGTACGCCAAATCTTTAGACTTAGGTAGCGGACCCCGCCAATCCTAACGGAAAAGAAAACGTGGATAATGTTATTAAAAAGAATTGGTGGTACTATCCGGAGTTACTTCACTACTAGAACATTCAGTTTTTTATTAATTTTGTTGGTGAGGATGCTTATTTGACGGGTTCGGTCGCGCAGTGGTAAAACCCGCTGTTAAGTTACAAACTCTAATGGGTTCGATTCCCACACAGGACCGTCATTTGTGTGCATGAATATGTCTGTTTGGTCTGGGTAGGGCGCAACAAATCAGCCTGTCTGGGGTAGTGCCTCCGCCGCACTGATTACCGCAGCCAAGTAACATCTCCTTAGAGGTTTCTTGTGTTCATTCATGTGGGTCAGGTCACCAGTAAGATCCTAAGGGGTTGCTGTGTTAGCAGCAGAGGTGGCATCGCGCGAGTGATACTTAATGTATTGAAAGCGTTCATAGGAGACCATAACCGCTTTACATCAGGTGGGCCCTATGCTTGTATGTCTCCCTACGTTGTATAAAAAAATATAGTTAAGATCGCACTGCTTGTAAAGACTTCCGTAACATAATACTCAAAATACTTGCTCAGTGACAAAATATTTTTATCGACATTTCACAACACTTTTCCTTTTGTTTTCGTAACCGTACTCCTTAAACATAAATACATTGCTGATAAGTGATAAGGTGACATCTTGACAAGATAACCACGCAGTGAAGCTGATAATACGATTATACGATAAAGTTTATCCTTTATTTACAACGATCTATACGAATTAGAATACCTTTCACATTTGATAGGTGATTTGCCGATATGACGGAAATAGGTGGAGGTTAGAAAAAGTAATAGGTATTTGTAACATCGACTTTAGATATGACATCGAGTATCGATATAAGTTTTTTATTCTTTTTATTATAGAGGACGTCCTTGAACGTGTGAATCTACTTAGCATTATGTGAGAGGTCTCATTGTTTTCCAAATCGTTTCCAAAGTGATGTCGTAATGTTTTTTCGATTTAGATCTTACCTATAACATTTTTTGTGTAGCACTACCGTTTTTTATATAGGTTACGTAAGGTGACTTTCACACTGTTAGTTATTTTGTGTAGAACCTTAATCATCATAAGCGTCATATTAATAATTATCCCTTTAATGGATAAAATGTCTGTTTCTCAGCAATTTTAATAGATTTATGAATGAAAATTGACTATTTATTAGAAATAAATTAAGAGCCTTATGCTGCATGCTGCATGAGGTTCTGATTATGTTATCGTTTCTAATAGAAAAATGCGCTTCCTTGACTGAGGATCTGCATAAAGTTCTGATTATGTTATCGTTTCTAACAGAAAAATACGCTTCCTTGACTGATGATCTGCATTAGGTTCTGATTATGTTATCGTTTCTAATAGAAAAATACGCTTCCTTGACTGATGATCTGCATTAGGTTCTGATTACGTTATCGTTTCTAATAGAAAAAATACGATTGCTGCTGAAGAATATAATCACAACTAGTTATTCACATAATATTGAGAGTAACCAATATTCAGTTCTCGTATGAATTTGTATACTATAGCAAAAAGATTTTCTCGCATGGGGTCAAAATTGCTTCGAACAAAGTTGTCGTCTGTCCATTCATGAAGATTTTTACTAAATCGTGTTTGCATCAATTTGGCACTCTTACCATTCTTACATACTCGAAGCTTACTAAATACAATATGATAGCATTGATTTTTTTAAACATTCAATTGTTTAATTGTATGTAGAGAAAAAAAACATATTATATTTAACAATGTTCCACCGCATGCACGGCCTACTCTGTAAGGGTGTTTTTTATGAAACTAGATTGGCAAACAAGCATGCGGCCTGCATTAGATGGTAAGCGGTCACCGCAGCCTTTGACGCTCCCTAGGTTCCCGGTTCGAAACCCACTAAAAGCATTCTTTCTGCGAAATTTTGCCCATTAATTTAAATGAGCAATTTTTGTATGCATAATATAAAAGTTATGTATACCTTAACGCCAGGTCCCTTGTGGGGTAGACAGACAGAAAACATATATAATATAAAAGGTACTAAACCCTTACAGCTGCAAACGGAGTACACTAAATTTATATGGGACGAATCGGACGCCAAGACCTTTCAAATAAAAAATAAAGAATCTTCAGAACCAGCTCATCAGAATCAGTAATAAAAATTGCGAAGCGTCCGTCCGTGTGTCAGGCAGACACAAACATCACTTTCCGCTTTTAGCATTAAATTACTCGGCAGCAGAGGCTACTGAAGACTGCCGGGCAAAGAGCACCTAGCTGGAGGCCCGTACGCGCCTGCTACCACAGGTGCACGAACTATACGTTTGGCTTTGGCTCAAAGAATGTTTGTTTGATTAACACATTACATTGTATGCGTAATATTATATTATACAACGTCGGGAGGCATACGAGCCTACGGCCCACCTGATGTAAAGCGGTTAGCGTAGCCTATGAACGCTTGTGAAACATTAAGCATCATCTGTTGCTAACACAGCAACTCCTTAGGAGCTTACTAGTGATCTCACTCGCACGCGGGAACATTACAACCCTCTGGGGAGTTGTTATTTGGCTGCGGTTTCCTGTGAGGTGGAGATACTTCCTCAGATGGGCTGCGTTGATGCGTTCTACTTCTCTTAACAACACCCAGAGAAAGACAAACAGATATGTTCACGCACACAAATATTTGTCCTGTGTGGGAATCGAAACCACGAGCGTTGGTGTCAAAGTTTGACGAGCTCGGTGGTGCAGTGGTGGAACACGCTATTACGCTACTATGACACCAACGCGTAGGTTCGATTCCCACACAATACAAACATTTGTGTGCATGAGCATGTTTGTTTGTATTTTCTATGTATAATAAGTATGTATTTACAAAAAAAAAATGTATTTATGTATGTTTATCAGTTGTCTAGTACCCATAACACAAGCTTCGCTTACTTTGGGGCTAGATGGCGCTGTGTAATTTGTCCGACAAAAAAAAATCGCGGCATTCATTCACCACTGCGCCACCGAGCTCGTCATGTGTAATCTAAAGCCAATGCCCCTTTACATGAAAAAATAAATGACAATATGTTGTAGGTAACAACTACGAGCATATTTAGAACAAAATATATTTTTCTTTTCTATCACAAAGTTCGTTTCAAGTGTGAATCACCTTTTTGTTCATTAGCGTTAAGGAAATAGCGTTTAGGTATCGTGTAGGAAATTGTCAAGTTGTACTTGATTTTTACAAGTATTTGCATAAGCAATTAGATTCTTTATTTTAGCTTACAATGGACTTGGCATATGTAAATAAAGCTGACTTATACACGCAATAATGAACGTAGGAACTATTTTACGCTAGATAAGTATTTGATATTTGTTTAAAATTTTGCTATGACTCAATCGCTAAACGGAATTGAGGCACGCGGCAAAAAATTAAATATTAATAAATAACCAGTTCAGAATGCGCAAGCTTGCATTGCCAGAGGAACATGTGGCTCGTCAATTATATCCCACCAAAAACATTCTGTAAAAAACTAGCCAAGTCTCGACGGAGCTGCTTGTTTATCTCTAAAAAGTAATGAAATCTAGACAAAGTCGTGCCAAGTCTAAGGTTCCTTACTGCGATTTCTTTATTATTATAGTTAATGTTGTGTGACTTGGCCGTTGAAAATTCTTTATACGTTAGTGGGTACAAGTCAATTTTGTTTACACGTAATGTTATATCTGTTGTAACCACCTATGTTTATTAAGCGAGATAATAGCCCATACTGGTATTGGTAATTGGACGCTAGTGTCTCATTTTAGGCTGTTGTTGATTGTGCAACACATGCATTCAGCATTGACAATGCTGACTTCTGCTCTCTTCTTTTTGGAGCGTCAAATCGACCACCGATCCAACATAAAATAGACGTACAGACGGACTTCTATCAATGATTAGAAGTCCGTCTGACTGGTTATTGAATCAACGTTTTCCAAGTGGCAATTTTCCATCGTCAATGGGTAGCGGTTCTGGCGACAGATTGGTGCAATGGTGTCATGGAGCACCTGGTTTTGTACCCTTGTGTACCCTTCAACGGCCAAGTCACACAACATTAACTATAATAATAAAGAAATCGCAGTAAGGAACCTTAGACTTGGCACGACTTTGTCTAGATTTCATTACTTTTTAGAGATAAACAAGCAGCTCCGTCGAGACTTGGCTAGTTTTTTACAGAATGATTTTGGTGGGATTTCACTTCTTTTTGTAGAAACGTGGACATATTGATTTATTTTATTATATTTTCTTATTTGACACAGTTTATTTCTCATAGTAGAAGGGGGTATTACCATATCTCTAATACAGCTGAGACCAGCTGAGCGTTCTTCATCAGATACTTCAGACCTTCGATTTTAGACATCAAATGAAGCGGCCCACCAAGTTGAACATTTTTTGTAAAGGCGGTATGTCGATCTCTAATAGTTTGGTTGGGCTCTTGTGTTTTCTAATCAGGGTCACCAGGTACTCCAGATCTTCGATTATCCTAGTTTTTATAGTTTTCCCTTTATGTGGCCATTAAACCCTAACTCTGTACCAAATTTCAGCTCTCGGAGTTTATGGGAAGTACTAGTTCTATTTTGATGATCATGAGTGAGTGTCATAAATGCGAAACTTTGCTTTCGCTTAACTTCGGAACTAAATGACCTACAGACTTGAAATTTTGGATTTTAAGTATGTGATTATAGCTTACTGGATGACGAAAATTTCTGCGTTCTGGTCTTATCCAGAGGTTCTCAAATAGGGGCCTGAAAATGCGGCGAAATGGTTCCAGTAAAGGATGGTACGGCAGTGTTTGCTTCGCGCTCGACTTGGCGGGGCCACTGCCGTGCCCCCTGATATATATTTAACTTTATCGGCCTTTTTGACCTTAGAAATATGATATTGGTTTTAAGACATTCTATTTGTTAATTTACTTTTCGTATCTGAAATAAAAGTTAATTTTTTTTTATTTGTCTGCCATCTTGACCATGTTCCTTAAGAGATAGGAGGTTGGCTTTTCAGACATTTCCATTCTACTTTTTTTAGCTGAATCCGAATCTGAAGTCAAAATTCGAATATTCGAAAAAAAGCGACAGTCACACACAGAGACATACGCACACACATACAAACATATAGATTTCATATAGGAACGGTGTTCCTGAAAATTTATAGTTCAATTTCTTATTATAGAGCAAGAGGTAAGATTGACGAAACAGATGTACAACGCGAAAGTAAAAGCATGTAGTTGCCGATGAAGGCTTAGACTTACCTATCACGAACAAAGAAATCAGCTGTTATCAGAAGGTTGTGTCAGGAGCGCTTGTAATCGGCGAGTGTGCATGAAAATGAATGTTAAATAAGCATAATAGCAGTGCAGAATATTATAGAACAGCATTTTTAGTGTAACTTATACATTACATGAAACTTTGAATTTTCAAACCCTTTTAATCTCTTAAGAATAAATACATTACTGCGGTAGAATATAAGGATTTTAATTAATTAACAGTGATAACTAGACAACCAACCATCCTGTTGATCCTTTGGTTTCTTGTTCGAATTCCGGTGTCAGCATGTAAAAATGTTAAAAGAAACATTGCGAGGAAACCCGCACGTCCAATAATTTATATTTCGAAAGATCTAGCCTAATAAATGTCTGGTTTTCCCTCTGTTTTTCAAGATCTGACGACAGTTGCTCCATGTTAAAACCAGTGTCTTTGCTAAATGTTTATGCTCAGGTAGCGGACCCCGCTACGCTTAATGAACTAGGAAATGGAATAACGCCAAGATGTTTTTATAGATATTATTTTTAATTATTTGCGTTATGCCATTGTAGTTAATAGATTCAGGCGTAATTTTGCGAAAGTCAAATTTACATGCAATTTGATCTAACCTGCTTTGTATGCTTCCGCCACCAATTAGTTCATGCGGCCTACTCACTACTGTTAGTAAGTGCAACATGCCGACGCTGCCATGGCTGCTCCGGTAGTCTCTGCCTCGGCTGCTGCGGTCGTCCGCCATCTGGAACAGAATCCGCATGCCCCCACCACCACCGTCGCTGCCACGACTGGCCTGGTCGTCACTGCGACACGTGTTTCGCCTCTCCACGAGGCATCATCAGGCGTTGTAGACGTTAATCGTAAGAATAACATGCTACAAGTTATGCCATTGTGTCAGTGGCTGACCATCAGCTTTAGAGCCAAAGTAACCACACCTGTACCTGATAGGTAGACTCTACCAAATATTAAACGATAATCTCACAAGAGCGAGTTAAGGTGTAACTGCATTAATACTTATTTGTTGTGTTCATCTGAGCAGGTATCACCACTTTACTGAAGAGCGCGCTTAAATAAGAACAGCAGGGTCTCAATTCACGAGTGATACTCTTTGTATTGCAAGCGATCATAGGTTACGGTGACCGCTTCACTTCGAGAGGGACGTACGCTTGTTAGGCACCCGACGTAAGCGTAAGCACAGAGCAGCATTACCTGTTTTGCTAATACCCAATCTTCATGATTTCAACAAGAAATAATGAAATTATAACATGAAATAGTTGGGAGTTACTAAATTATGTAAAGTACCTACTCTACATACATTTAGGTATGTGATATAATATATCTCTGAAGATTTGTTACTCATAATACAGGTTTCTTATTAATTGCTACTGATAAGATACCGGTTTTGAAAAACAAGTCTTGAGGTCTATGCGGTATTTTTGTAGTCAACTTTCATATCTACGAATGCATACTATAAACATGCCCTTTGCATTATTTCTGCCTTTCGTACAGTCTAGTTTCTATCCGAAAGAAATGTCTATCTATAACTTCACACGTCCTTGCGGGGTAGACACTCTCTCTCTACCGAGCGCTACATGACGCAGTCCTTACACACCTCACTCGTATCTTTAGCATTCATTCATAGCGCTCCTCGTGCATGCTCGCCGGTTTCTTGGGCTGCTGCCATCTGAAAGATATATACTTTGTTAAAAAAAACAACACGGACATGTATTAACCGATAGCTACTGAGAATTAAGTTTTACATTTCGTGCATGCTCGCCGGTTTCTTGGGCTCCTGCCATCTGAAAGATATATACTTTGTTAAAAAAAACAACAGGGACATGTATTAACCGATAGCTACTGAGAATTAAGTTTTACATTTCGTGCATGCTCGCCGGTTTCTTGGGCTGCTGCCATCTGAAAGATATATACTTTGTTAAAAAAAACAACACGGACATGTATTAACCGATAGCTACTGAGAATTAAGTTTTACATTTCGTGCATGCTCGCCGGTTTCTTGGGCTCCTGCCATCTGAAAGATATATACTTTGTTAAAAAAAAAACAACATGGACATGTATTAACCGATAGCTACTGAGAATTAAGTTTTACATTTAATTTTTATAGTCGCAAAATATCATTACATAGTACCTGTCTTCGTATGTTGTCAAATGATTGAATCAATTATAAGCGTATACAATTTAAGATCAATCTATATTATGTCGTTAAGAAAAAGCGGAGCCCCCTGGTACAGGCACTTTATGCCTAAAAGGAGACTGTCAATTTGATTCTCACTTTACGTAAGATTGAATAAACATATTTTTATTTTTAATTACATATAATCAAAGTTCTCATTTTTCGAATGAGTAAAAACCTGTCATATCTTGCTACGCCTTATGTACATATAAACTTCACTCTGTGTAATCGAATATCATGACTGTGTCTACAACGCTTATAAAATTATCTAACTTAAAGATATGTGTAATACAAAATGAGTATGAAAATGTGTTGTGATATACTCGTAGTGTTATCCTATTAACGTTCGTTTTTTTTCTCCGTTTTTCAAGCCTCATTGTCGGATTAAAATCATCTTGCAACCGTTATTGGACTCTGTACAAATTATGCCGCATCAATTGTCATCTCAAGGTGACCTCGAGTACGCATGCGTCCTGCTTCGAGAGCGTTTTTTGTTTCACACTGACCCCAAGGCCATTCGCAAGGGTTCCGTCCCGCGGCCGTGGCTAGTCTGCCACATGAGCGGGCTCCCCTAAATACCGGTGACCTTGTACTTTCCAAACCAGTTTCTGCTCTTTGTCGTCTTGATGTAGGTATATAATATGTGATTCATGGGACGCGATTCATTGGTATGTACCGTGGTGTACTACCGAACCGATAAATAAGCATCTAAGTTTTAATGTTATACCTAAATTTATATTTTTAGTTTTAATATTTTGTATTTAATTTTTATGTGATAATTAATCACAATGATATCGTTCTTTTTCTTAAAATGTTAATATTTGGATGTCATTTATTGGCCAAACATGTCGGATCTCCCCAATGCAAAATAACTGCATATTACATATTGTTACACATGTTATGACAAATAAAAAATCTTGAATGTTGGTATTCACAGCTTCAGTAGACTATCTGACTTCAAGATCAGGATAAGAAGGATTTTATTAATAATTTGCTGGCCCTCACGAGCACTTAAATACGCCTTACATTCTTAAAAATTAAATCTTATAGTATTTTATTAATTTCCCATAGTTTTCTTTTTTCTTTTATTAATTTACCCGGATAATTATCCACTGATCGGGATTTTAGTGTAATCGTGACATGTTGTAGGCATACATTACATAGTACAAACCAATTAGAACAATACTAAATCTGCGTTTTGTAACTTTAGTGAAATTTTGTGAAAGTAATAAAAGGTCGCTTTTTATACCACTTGGGTGGTAAGGAAAGGTGGGGTCACTTCAAGCCTCTGTACATGAAAATGAGCCTTATGTTAATTATTGAAACTTTTTCTCATTGAGGCTGGTTGGAATATGCAGAACGAACGTGAAATTAAAGTTTAAAAACAAATTATGCTTATCGAAAAATTATATGATAATATATTATATTATGATAATTATTTATTATCTACGTAAATAATTTTAACAGTTTTTTTTTTATATAAAATGGGTAAATCATTGCTGTATATCGGTCTTGCATTAGCTTTCGCTTCTCGGGTTATAAAATTAAACAATGTGCAATAGGATTGCTGCGTTCAAAACAATAATCTAGGTATATCTCTCTCTAACCTATTAATGTTACCACACATTTATTACCACGAGAAAAGATTGTACATTGGTTTTTAAACTCATTTTTCTTTTAATACTTGTGGTCTGGTGAGTTTATTCACGAAATTTTATAAGAGCGCACAAAATGTTAAGTTTTGTCAATCAGCTCAAGACATAGACATATTATCACGTCTGTCTCCCATATGGTTGGCAGAGACTATTGAACGCCATGTGTACAGATCAAAACATACAGCTCTCGATTTTCCCACGCACATCAACCACTTCGCCTGCTCTTCGATTTTGGGTGCTTTATTAAATTTGGTCCTTTTTCAACACGTCACCAATTTGTCTCAGTATGCTCTCTTCAATTTTTATCACTACACATTCTTTATTCCACATAGTTCTCGCGTCATTCTATTTCATTCTCTAGCAATAATTTTAACTCCACACATACTCTTCAAGGGTTCTCATTTCAACAGCGTTTACCCTACTTTCATGCTTCTTCTGCCATACCAATGATTCACTATCCTACATCAAACATTGATGTAGGGTAGTGAATCTTTGGTATGGCAGTTAATACAGCCTAAATGATAAAACGGGCGAGAGTTTCACTCTATATGTTATCGGCACTCTATATGTCCACACTGAGTCCACAAAGCTAGTAGAAGAATCACTTTAGAATAGAATAGAATAGAAATTCTATTCTATTCTAAACACTTTATTGCACCAAAATTAATACATTTAAGTAACATGTTATTGAAAGAGTACAATGGGCGGTCTTATCGCTAAAGCGATCTCTTCCAGACAACCATATCAAAGGAAGAGAAACAGTCATTAAAATACAAGTAGGTAGTGGCGCATTTGTGACTATACCTATTTACACATATAGATTCATATACTTAAACTCAACATACTATATAATCGAAAATAATAATAATAATAACAATATTTAAGATGAGTGTAATGAGCAGATAAGTGACAGGACAACAATGTACGTACATATAGCAGTACCAAATACACACATGTAGACATACATATACACCCACATATACATAATATACATATACATACATACATACATATTCTACAATAGTTAGATAGACAGATAGTGAGATTTTACACTGTTTTTGAAGGACATTAAAGATTGTGCACAGCGAATAGAGAGGGGTAAAGCATTCCACAGTTGCACAGCCCGTACTGAGAACGATTTAGAGTAGTATTGCGAAGAGTGAACTAACGGTTGTTTAGAGCTCGATGGCGTCGTTGCGCGTGTCATTCTAACCGAACACGCAGGTTAAGCAGCGTCAACCGCAGCCTGACTATGGATGGGTTGATCTATCTCGAGTTTCTCCGTGCTTCGGAGGGCACGTTAAGCCGTCGGTCCCGGCTGTTGTCGATAGATGACGGTCGTTAAGCTAAGTCAGTGGCCCTCGGGCGGCTTAAAAACTTTGTAATTCCAACTCTACCACGCTTAATATACGAGTACAATACGTCTATCGAAATATAATTCTTTCAACGGCAGATTTCCTCACGATAATTTCCTTAAATGTTGTCAGTGATAATTACTAATATGTACTTATATAAATCCTAAAACACGAATTTAGTTCTACATGCTCACACCAGGATTCGAACCAGCACCAGACTGTTTTATCCACTAGGCTGTCACTGCTCTGATCAGTGTTATGTTGTAATATATAAAATTACAAACCAGCGTTAATAATTACAAGCTGAGCAGACTGCTCTGTCTGTAATTCCACGATACTTGTGTAATTTAACATAATTCAAGTAAATTTTTACAGGTGAACTTTACACGGTTCACTCGGTTATATATTTCGTTTGAACATCTCTCAAACGAAATATATAACCGAGTGAACCGTGTAAAGTTCACCTGTAAAAATTTACTTATTATGAACCACTGTAACCCAATTCAGCAATTAGTCATTCACGTAATGCAATCCTATTGAATAATCGCCAAAGAAAATGTTAAGTATTGTATATTGTTCATCGCGGTATCTCATTATAACGTTTGTTAGTTAGGTGTTGCTCGGTCAATAACCGTAATTACCTGCGAAACAATAATGTATGTGCGCCGTTAACTGTATACAAGTCAGTTACATCGAATTATAATGTTATTACTAAACGTTAGCTACTACTAGATAAACTGTATCGAGCAAGAGTGAACAGAAATATCGGCAGAGGCCGCCCTAGCCGCACATATATAGATCAAATTGGTGATGTGCTGAAAAGGGCCAAATCTTGAGCATCCAAAACCGAAGAGCATGAAAGAAGATGTTGATGATTGTGGAAGAAGCGAGTGAGGTTTAGATCGGTGCTCCTGGCGTTCTGTCTACTGCAATGGGAGGCTGGCATGATGATTATGTATGTATGTATGCTAACTACGGCTAAACTGAGTTTCGAGAAGCGCTAATAAAAAATCTGCATTCAGTAAGTGACATTGCGTTGAAAATGTAGCTATTCATAGTTATCTGTTACAAAGACTAATATTAATTACTCAAAATGCACGGGCTGTCGCATTTTCTACACAAACACCACTCACGGGAGTCCACCCCGCCCCTGGACAAAGAGGAGAGTACCGACAATTGGTACCCGACGATAAATTCCGCCGATTCCACTGTTATACACAATGATGGGCACAACAGATATATCCCAATCAATCAAAGAGGCTCTTATGCACAGCGCAGTTTACGAGGCACTTCAGGGAGTCCATTTGAGTGTGCATCTAGTCCTCGCGATCGTTATCCAAACTTTGCAAGCTATTTCCGTGAAGTCATGGAGGGGAAAAGTTCACCGAACCAACATCATTACTACACACACCAGCCTGATTACAGAAGGCGGCGAAGTGAAGGTGAACGATATCAAATCGGTGTAAATACTTATCAAGCGCCAATGCCTCGCCACGATTATCGACATTTTGTATCTCCTCTATATAACGATGCAATGGACGATATCCAAGAGAATGAATACAGTAAATGTGAGCGATATGGCGAAATCTCAAACCCTAAGATGAGCACCAATAATTCTTATAGAAATCGCTTTGATAACAAGAGCTTTGCCCAAAAATTGACGGAAAGTGTCAGTGCCAAAGAAAACAATTCGACCGAGAGGCGAGGGTCAGGGTCGAGTGCAAGTGGGCACCGTCAGAAACATCACTCGATTCAAGAGTTAATTCGGACGTTCGGGAAAAAAGTAGGTCAATGGCGACATGAAGCGTGTGAAGGTAGACGGGGTTCCTGCGCCGTGCCGTCCACAAGTACCGACGAGACTGGTACTGCAGAAAACGACGAGTTCCGGTCACGATCCAAATCTCTAGATGGTGATCATTTGCAAAAAGTGTTAAGGAGACCCGTTCTTGAAGATTGTGGTGCTACTTATCAAATTTTCGACTCTATACTGAGAGAAGGTAACTATAAAACCTTTAATTTCCTGTACTTTTAAAATAATATTTATTCAAAAATACTCATTGCGATTAGCGTAATTGTCACCTTTAGCATCCTTAATGGATCGAAATGATTACTTGCATGTAACCGAATAATTTGTTCTCGTGCATGCGTGTTTTAAATAGTAGTAATAATTTTAGGGTCGGCAACGCATGAGTGACACTCTGGTGTTGCAAATGTCCATAGGCTATGGTGACTGTTTACCTTGAGGCAGGCAGTATGCTTATTTGCTATCTTGGTGGTATAATTTTTTTTATTTGGCAAGTGTTTTTTTTTGAGTCCATATTGGATCGCAGAATATTTTAAATCATAATTTTAGATAGCATAACATTTTCAGGCATAATCACCACTTCATATTGGATTTGAAAGGAATAAAAGCTTGACGGACTTTTTTGCCCATAAATGGAATTTTTCTAATGATCAGAACATATTTACTGCATTAAAATTTAACTAAGTTAATAAACTTATCGTGCCCTCCGAAGACGAAGGAGCTCTAGGCTCTAAACCATACATCCATCCACATTTGACATTGACAAGCTATGGTCAGCGCTGCTTTAAATTGTGTGTTCGATTAGACTGACTGACGCACATTGACGCTAAAAATGCTTAGTACATTTTTAGCGTATTTAGCTCGACCACTGATGTTTATTGGCTCATCTACATTTAAATACCATTTGTATGTATTTGTACAAATGTACTGCATAATCATTCAAATTACTGCCTTGCAACCCGAATAATATACCAGGAAGAAGAAAAGACAATGTCGGTGATGTATAATCTCACCAAAACTAAATCGGCATAAGGACAATTTAGATACAATCGATCCAGTCGTATAATATAATGAATAAATATTTACAATTCTTTCATTGAAGACCATCGATTCCCAAAAGACTTGGCTAAATTGGATAATGTCAATTAATTAGAAACAGAACTACTTAAAACTAAAAATATCATTCACACATTATAACTCACAAACGATTAACTAATAAGTAACTCATCAGCTAGATACACGTAACACATACTATATTAGTAATAATATTTCATACCAATTCACTCTTTTAATTTGCATATAAACATAGTGCCTACTCTATGTGTTTTTTATAGCCTTATTGTTTTTGAAGGAGCGGGATTATCTGCCACGAGGATTTGGTAATATTCACTAGTCTAGACCTAATGTATTAATTGTAACATTTTAAATGAAATAAATTAATGGAATTGTATAATGACGTTCAAATAACATTATAATATTTGTCTGGAAGAAATCAAGAAAGGCGTGAAGAGGTTTTTAGAGGGTCCGCAACGCATGAGTGACGCCCTGGTGTTGCAAATGTCCATGGGCTACGGTGACTGTTTAACATCAGGCAGGCCGTATGCCTGTTTGCCACTTTAGTGGTATAAAAAAGAAATCGCTTCCATACATCGTTGTTTTTGAGCTTCTCAGAGTAGCATCTCTTTAGTTTGTGATGTGACCTTGTGTTCATATTCAATATTACTCGTAGTTCAATAGCTTTGGGTAAAAATATTCTAATTGAATAGTTATATTAGAACCGATATTGTAATTAAATGTGAACAATCTTTTTTTTTATACAACGTCAGAAGGCCTTTTAAGCATACGGCCCACCTGATGATATAAAGCATAGCCTATAAACGCTTGTAATACATTAATTATCATTCACGCGATGCCTCCTCTGCTGCTAACACAGCAACTCCTTAGGAGCTTACTGGTGACCTCACTCACACGCAGGAACAAAGCATTCCTCTTAGAGTTGATATTTGGCTGCGGTTTTTTGTGAGGTGGAGGTACTTCCCGAGACGGGCTGCTTTAATGCGCCCTATCTCTCTTGAAATCCTATCTTCTACTGCCACTGGCTTTTTATTATTATAATCCTTTCGCACACTCTTGGTTCAGTAGATATGAGTTTATCTTACCGTTAAGCGTACAATACCACATTAGTCTTGAGTAGATAAATAAAATATTGTTTGGTTTGCTCTAAACAAGCTTTTATAAATACCGGATTATTAGAAATTTTGGCTGAATTGATACTTAGTGACGATGATATTTATATGCAGCTCTACTGTCTTCTAGTAAAGGCCCGTTCACACCTGCGTATGCACACAAACAGTGCGCTATATTTCATGCATGCAGCTACGTAAGTTAATATATTGTTACGTTATATAATGTATTAGCATAGATCAAATAACATTTTGAACAAATCAAGAAATAAAGTAACCACGGATAAAAAAGTAACCTTTTTTATCCGTGGTCTATAATAAGATATGTAGACATGTACGAATATTTATCAATATTTCCCTTATATTCATACCAATACTTAGCATTAAAACGATTTTGGTAATTTTATTTCAGTACTATTTGGTACTTATTTTTAATAATAGAAGCCTGTTTGAAGTGTATGAGCATGAGCGTATATTTATCGTTCCTAGGCCAATAACTTTATAAAAAAATCGGCCAAGTGCGAGTCGGACTCGCGCACGTAGGGTTCCGTACCATTATCTATAAAAACAACAAAAAATCACATTTGTTGTATGGGAGCTCCCCTTAAATATTTGTTTTATTTTAATTTAATTATTTATTCTTAAAGGGAATATATAACTAAATATTCTGTGAATATTTCAAGCGTCTACCTGTTGCCGCTATCAATATCAAGCAAAAATATCACGTTTGTTGTATGGGAGCCCCCTTAAATATTTCTTTTATTCTATTTTTTAGTATTTGTTGTTATAGCGGCAATAGAAATACATCATCTGTGAGAATTTCAACTGTCTAACTATCACGGTTCAAGAGATACAGCCTGGTGGGACGGACGGACGGACGAACAGCGGAGCCTCAGTAATAGGGTTCCGTTTTACCCTTTGGGTACGGAACCCTAAAAACGTAATAACACTACTACTCTGAAACGTACGCTTAGAATGACTCAATATGCTTTTGATTTATTATCAATATTTATACTCGTATTTAATTAATTGCGTAGACAAGATCAGTATGTAATTATTTTAATAATATATCAGAGCAACTTTTCGCATTTATCACAAGTTAATTGCATGTTTAACTAGTCTGCTGGAAAATACGGCATATCGATAAAATGAGGTAAATCACTATCACTGTACCCTTTTATTATTATTGATTACCCAAAAACAACTAGTTACATTGGTAATTCCTGTCTTCTCACACTTGAACTTTTTGTTGAATAATTGTTTGTGATAACAATACGATTCGTCTAGTGCATTCACCTCGGCTAAGATAACCTTCACCCGGTTGCTATCTACCATATGCCATTCGATCCTGTCTGGAATTCGTCTGCTTAGCATTTTATTGCATTGCTGTGTAATGTAGGTTTCAACGTATATGGAATATTACATTGACATCTATATTATGTAATAAAATTGTAGAGGAGTCAAATTTTTACATGAATTTTGTTTTCAATATTGATATAGTTGGAATCTAACATACAGACAAAAACGTGAAAGAAAAAGAATGAAGTTTTCAAGATTTAATAAACCTTGAAAATAGGATTAAATGAAATCGTAATTTTACTAATTTTATATAATAATAATAACTTTATTTAGCAACAGAACAATTTCACATATTTAGCAATTTACAATATTTAATGTAGTGACTGATTGTAAGTATGTACATATATTGCGCGGCTTAAGACTAACAATATTTTCGCCATAAGTTCCAAACCAGACTCATATCTTGACTGGTGGATGTCATGAAGTTCCGTTCACCATGTATTGGTAAAAAAAAAATGGCACTAAACAAACGCTTAGAGATTCATATCAGACAATATAATTTACATATATAAAGAGCTTTAAAACCCTTACAACTTACTTCGGTGAAATCAATTCTATCCTTCTTCGATACTGGTGTTCGTCCTCACCAATGTCAGCTTACCCTCTTTTATTTCAACATTTAACGCAATACGTGAATATGCTTAGCATGTGATTTTGCGATGTCATGAGCTTATACAATTAATTAATTAAATTTAGTAAGTATCGAATATACTCTCGTTAACAATACTTAAACGAAAGAAACCTAGAATAGCACAGACAATGCCATATACAGGGTGGCCGGAAAAGTGACGTCCAAAGAAAAAAAATAGATGGCTTAGGCGTTCCTTCCACTTGACACCACCAAAACGACACCACCGGTGGTGTCGTATGGAATCTCTAGTCACACGCGTTTCTCGACATCACTAGGGTGGTGTCATATACACCACCCTAGTGATGTCGAGAAACGCGTGTTTTTGACAAACAGCTCCCAATTCATTATTTTAAGTTATCGATAGTTAAACAATAATTAATAAAACCGAGTTTAAGACATATTCTTTTTTTATTTAAGTGAAGTAAGTAGTTATGTAGGTATTAAAGAAGGGACCGTAAAAGAAGAGATTATTATTATTATTTGTATAGAGATTAAAATAATATGCGGGACGTACGAGGAAATCAAAACATTTTGTATAGGAACTGTGAACGTGTTAATTGGAGTTTTCATATCAACAACTTTGTATGTAACATCACTAATAGTCGGTGGTGTCATATGGACTAGAGGTTCCATACGACACCACCGGTGGTGTCGTTTTCGTGGTGTCAAGTGGAAGGAACGGCTTAGGTCGAGGGGTATCCGAATCACCCCCATGTATGTTTCGGGATTTTTTTCTAGTTTTCGAGTTCCGAATTTTTTTAATGATTTTCTAGAAAAAGTCGGCCGGATCGGTTTAATATTTTTTTTTAATGTTTGTGGTGAGTTTTTAATTTTTTTTTTTAATCAAGTCATCTAATTTTATTTTTTGGACGTCACTTTTCCGGCCAACCTGTATTTATTAGACTAACATTTTTCAATTTAACGGTATTATAATATTATATAAGTAATAGTAAATAAAAAAACTAAGGAAGAGTTTTGAAGTCAAATATATCGATCGAGTCAATAGATTGGGGACAAAAGAAGGAAGGACATTATCTATCTGTAACTTTACGCCAAATCCCTTGCGGGGTAGGCAGAGAGAACCGAGCGCCACGTGACTCGATCCTTACATACCTCACATAGTGTTTGCAGTTCACTTGGTGTTTCTGCTAATAACACTGCCGTGTTATTAACAGAAATTGTCGTATGCATACAGCAGACAGTTCACCAGTAGGTCACCCCTGTCACCACCACACCCCACCCACAGGTAAGAGAATAAGGTCAACGAATGCGGGATTGCGCATAATCCCGCATTCGTTGACCTTATTCTCTTCAGACAACTATAAAGAAGGATATATAATCTTACATAAGAATGGAGGCACCAATATGCTAATAATATCTCTCGTTCCCGAGGCAGGATAATACTGTGGTCTGAAGTTATCGGTAAAATATCGGTGGCAGCAGGTAAGGCTGCCAGAAGAAAATGAACAAATTGGAGACAGCTATGGACATGAAACCCCCTTATATTTCCTAGTACATACAACGCACCGAGGCCTTGATCTGCGCTATTGAATAGCACACACACATGCACATACTGGCTACACTTGTGACATGCCATTATGCCGCCTGTACATGACCTTGTAAAATGGCATGATGATAGGGCTGCACAATATGTCTCCACAGGCATAGAAATAAGAAACGGTAAACGTTTACTATTTTAAAATAATATTTTCTGTTATTTACTGAAAGTGTCTGTTCGTGTAAGATCAGTACCAGTCTCAATGGGAAACCAGATCGCGTTGCTACCATAGCTGACAGTTCTCCTGTTCAGTCCACATGCCATGACGACAGTTCAAAACCTGATTGGCCAATGACTGAAACAAATTCCTTTAAGGATCATTCGACAAGGTTTTTATTCTACTAAGGTGGCTAATAAGTATATATGCCCTGTCTGATGGTAAGCAGTTACCGTAGACAATTGTAGTACCTTAGGTAGATACTGATTTTCTATCTATTAATTTATTATATCCATTAAAGTTTAAATGCCACAAACTTAGCTGATACTAATGTGGGATGGGAATTAACTATTTGCATTAGGTGTAGTTAGTTTGGCCAATATCCTTAGCTCAATCTTTAGCAATATTTTTAATATTCTGATGGAACAAAAAGTTCCTAAAGTGAATTAGTCGTAGTGTTGTGCTAGCCTACGACGTCAGTAGGTATATATACGACAAACGGAATCACGTTATATTTTGAATATCAAATTGGCAAATTGTACCAAAACAACTAAACAAATATAAACATTGTGTGTACAATTCTAGCGATTCAATCGAGATTAAAATCTACTATGTATTTCAATTTGGAGCAAGCAATTAATTTAATTCATTTGTCAATTAATACATTAGTAGGTATAATATGTACCTAGTGTTAAGGCAAGATCTATGACCCAGTTTGTTCTGCAAACTACGTTAAATATCGACACCAGTATATTATATGTCATTTATTTACTCAATAAATTATATAAATCACGACAATATGATGTTGTATAGAACAAATAAAATTTTATAATTTTAATGTGAAATGTATGTTTTTTTTATATACTACGTCCGGAGGCATACAAACATACGGCCGACCTGATGGCGTAATAAAGCGGGTACCGTAGCCTATTAACGCTTGCGATATATTAAGTATCACTCGCGCGATGCCTCCTCTGCTGATTACACAGCAACTCCTCGGGGGGCTTACTGGTGACCTCACTTACTCGCAGGAACACAACAACCCTCAAGGGAGTTGTTATTTGGCTGCGGTTTTCAGTGAGGTGGAGGTACTTCCCCAGACGGGCTGCTTTGATGCGCCCTACCTCCCTTAAAACATCCAGACCAAGACAAACAGACATGTTCATGCACACAAATGTTTGCCTTGTGTGGGAATCGATCCCACGGGCAGTGGTGTCAAAGTCGCGTCATTCACGACTGAGCCACCGAGCTCGTAAAGACAACTGATACTTGTAAATAAGTATTATCTGTATATCTATATTGCGGACGGTATTTGAACAAATGGTTTTCAGTGATCTTCTGCCCGCCTTGATGCGCAATATACAGGCTAGCCAAATAACTATATGCAATAAAGGAGAATACATACATACATTTTACTATTGAGAAGAATTATAAAAAAAAATATGCTTCGTAAATAAAGTGCGATAATTGTATTTGGAAGTTTCTTTTACATTGCGACTTAGTAACTTTGTCGTTGTAAAAGTTATAATTATTGATGATTACATTTATCTCTTATCGTAATTCACATAGTTAAATAGTCTTTATAGTACCTGTAGTTACCAAAGTAATGACACTTGTAGATAAATCTATTTTGTAGTATATGGTGTATGGTGTAATAAGCCACGAAGTGCAGCTAAATCGCAAATTGCTTATTATTTCAATGTTATTAAAATAGTTCATATATTTCTATTTATATATTTCAATTTCACTATTGTAGGCACGGGACCTTACCCTGATTTGTTACCTGCAATAGTGATATAGATAACCGTGAAAATTTAAAAGATATTTAATTTCCTATTCTGTATAGTATTTATAAAGTGCACTCGTTAAAAATCTTTGTCACGTGTGTTACTATGTATGATATGTAGTTATGTGCAGTATCATACAATATTTTTTCTTCGTCCACTAGTTTGTAATTTGAAAATAAATAATAGGAACATAAGATGAAACCTTTACAGGTATATTGCCGTGTTTGGCAATGAGAACGTCTGGTGGCATCAGATTCAGTGAGGATTCACTACTAGAAGTCTCGAACATTGTCGTTGACTCACACAATAAATATTCATATCTAGTAATTACGCATTTTTTCAAAATTTGGCACATTTTAAATATTTACAACGCATGTGCGGAATTTGCCGTCGTAGGCAATAAACAAATTATACGAACGAACAAATATACGAACAAGTTCGAGCTTTAATTAGAGTATAATTACAAATTTGATAGACCAAAGGCCTCTTTTACCTCTGCCTCTTCTTAGCATGTATGCGTAGGAACGAAACCTTTTTTTAATTTTTTCAGGAAAGACTGTGACTGATGTATGTTATTTATTGTTTATTTTTGAATTTGATAATTATTGTATGTATGTGGATGAAATATATTACGGTACTTAGTATTTTCGCATCCTGTATGATATAAAAGGCTGATGTGCGCATGTAGAAGCTCCGTCCCTCGAATATATATTGTATATATTAGCGGGCCCGGCAGCCATTGTCCTGCCTGAAAATAAAACATAGGTGCTCGATTACAGCTCGATCTGCCGAGTCCAATTGTAAATCTAAACCATCCAGGGATACATTAACAATAATATGAACAATACTGAATTAAAATCCCAAAAAAAAAATGTTCCCCATACAAAAGGTGTTCATATTAAATAGTAGCTCCTTCATTTTAACATGTTCAACCATAATTTCTGGGATATTTATATATTTTTTCGTTAACTTATGCATGTAGCATTGTAGTATGTAATATAACAGTATGATATAGCGACCTCAGGGCGAAAGTTCATCTTGCGCACATCAACGTTACTAACGTCCTACAAGCCCCTTAACACATTTCATCCACACTCATTCTGTAATTTTCATTGTTTCTATTTAATTGTTTATGTCACAGTAAAAACCAGTTTTTATTATAAACGCGTTTATACAAGAAAACACTGGTTTTCACTGGAAAGTGTTGTTAAAATTATACATACATCTCCACGCCAAGTCCCTTGTGGGGTAGGCAGAGTGAACCGAGCGGCGAATGATTCGGTCATTTCACACCTCATTCGTTTCTTTAACATGAATAGCTCTTTTCATGCTCGCTCGCCGGTTCAATTAGTACCCGTTAAAATTCGTATTCATTTAATAAGTAAATTAAAAAACAATATCAGGTAAACCGTATTTTAACCAGAGACAAACCTGTTAACATAAAGACTTAGTTATATACCATTACGTCAATGGTCTTGTGCTATAAGTTTTTACATCATGTCAAATTGCAATGTGTAGATTAATATTAGTTGTCGTGATGTAGGTTTTTATAAAGCTCTCCAAATTTATTTAGACATCACCGTATGTTTTATAAAACAATATTTTTCTTATACCACTGCACCGTGTTATTGATTTGATTAAAAATATCAGAATGTGATATTTTTTCGCTGTTTCTTAGGGTTCCGTACCTCAAAAGGAAAAACGGAACCCTTATATAATCACTCTGTCCGTCTGTCTGTCCGTCCGTCCGTCCGTCTGTCCGTCCGTCCGTCTGTCAATACCCTTTTTCTCAGGGAAGGGTGGAGCTATCATATATATATCTATATCATAAGCTGAAATTAATATCAAATACTCAGGTCTGCAATACCTTCGCGCAGTGAAAAAATAAAACTTCTAAGTCAACGCAATCAAAAGATACGGCTGTTTATGCCTAGTTCATAAATACGCATATTTTGGCACTCGCAAGGGAATCAAAACCCATAGGTTACTTCCCGTCAACCTACAATCAAGAAATTTGATAAGAAGCAATGTCATGTACCACAAGTAAAGTAAAAAATTCGAAAACCGTAAACTTGTAGTTACGTAATATTTGATAATTATTGTATGTATGTGGTATCTATCTATCTATCTATAACTTCACGCCAAATCCCTTACGGAGTAGACAGGGAGAACCGAGCGCCACGCGACTCGATCCTTACATACCTCACTCGCTTCTTTCACATTCATTGCTCTTTTCATGCACGCTCGCCGGTTTCTAAGGCTCCCGACATCACCTTCTGATAGAACACGACCAATTTGATCATGATAGGTAAGTCTTGGCCTTCCTCGGCTCCTACATCATCCTTCCACTTTTGCATTGTATATCTGCTTCGTCATTCTTTCATCCTGCATTCTTTCTACATGTCCGAACCAACGGAGCATGCCTCTTCTTATGTTAACACCGACGCTCTCTTTCAGACCAACTCTGCTTCTAACCTCATCATTGCGGATACGGTCTGCAAGCGTTACACCACAGATTTTGCGCAACGCTCGGATTTCAACCGCGTTTATCCTACTTTCATGCTCTCTCTGCCATACCCAGCTCTCGCTTCCATAAGTAAGCGTTGGGACCAGCACTGCATTGTGTATAGCCCGCTGCGCCTTCTGGCTCAGGTTTATGTATATATATATATATTCCGTTCCATATATTACGTATATATATATATACGGAACCCTCGGTGAGTGAATCGGACTTGCACTTGACGGCTTTTATAAATATGTCTTCGGCTATTTATCGTCAACAAAGGTCTGTAGTTGCCTGTGGACTTTATACAGGCCTCTTAGAAGTATCTAGCGCCCGCAACAGCGGGGGTTTTTGCCCACTTTCACATAGGCGGGTCTTGGGTAGCTGGAAGTATCAATAGGTTTCCTACGGTTTGATGTCACGCACCATTTATTTTGGAAACATTATTCCTGTTGCGATAATGCGTTTCATGAGCTATAGCTTCTTATTGAATTAATCTAGTCCAAAATACAAGTTTATAGGTAGGTAAATCAATTTTAATTTTGATAAGGATTATTGAATTTAGCCCGGCTCTCGATCCAGCTGTGTTCAGCTTTGATGAACGTAAACTTTTATGATTAATTCGTTAAGCATCGAGCTTAAAGAATAAAATCTTAAAAAGTTATACATTTTTACCGTTTGAAGCACATGGACTTCTAAGGGATATTTCCGATAAGCGTATTTATTGCGCATGTAAGCTCGTTATTGCACGTGCGTATTTGTATGACTTTTGCACACCCTTACATTACATACAGTCTTATGCATTCAACCTTATGCAACTCACTTGTGCGTTGATGTGCTTATACGCTTGTATAAACGGAAAGCCGAGAAAAGCCCTGCGCGCCCTTATACGACGACGAGTAAGTAACGCAAAAAGCAATATTAATTTATCGGAATCCATATTACTACTGACTGATCCACTGTTTCGAACGAATACGCAGGAACGAGTACGTACATGCACGTTCCACTTATTGAAGCCCGAAATGTAGCGCGCATGTAGTGCACGCGCCATAACGAGTTAACGAGCGTAAAACGCCTAAATATGAAAGTTCCTGAATTATATGTAAATTTAAGTTCCTGGGCGATTTTGTTAGTCGTGTAAAATACCTTTTTTTATTTCATAAATATAATAAATATTCTTTGACAAATTACACAGCGCCATCTAGCCCCAAAGTAAGCGAAGCTTGTGTTATGGGTACTAGACAACTGATAAACATATGTATATACATTTTTTTTTGCAAATACATACTTGTCGTACATAGAAAATATCCAGACCAAGACAAACAGACATGTTCATGCACACAAATGTTTGTACTGTGTGGGAATCGAACCCACGAGCGTTGGTGTCAAAGTAGCGTAACAGCGCGTTTCACCACTGCGGCCACCGAGCTCGTCTCTTTTCATGACAGACACTTATATGGGCAAACTTAAAAAACAAAACCCGATCTAAATACAAAATTTGATCCAAATCATTACAGCTGTTGCTGAGCTAGATAATATATTGTTTTATCCAAAAATTAGGGGTAAAGTATAAAATTGCCGATTTGTACTAAAGAATGAAAACTCTATTTTTTCTAAGATGTAACATATTTATTTAATCAAAATATTTATCCTCATTATCTATACATTGCTGCCATCTAATCGGAAGTTTACTTATGCCTTTGCGATAGAACTCTGGGGATCTAGATTCGACAAACTGTGTGAAAGCATTTTGTACTGCCTTCTGGGAAGAAAGTTTTTTACCACGTAGAAAATAGTCCAAATCACGAAAAAAAAAATGGTAGTCAGTTGGAGCAAGGTCTGGCGAGTACGGATGATGACGTATGGTTTTTAACTGCAGCTCCTGTAAGTTATAACGGTTTCTCGCGCAGTATGATATCTTGCGTTATTATGGAGCAATAATGGTGGAGATCGATTCACGAGTCGGGGCTGTTTCTCTGCTACTCGTAGTTTCGCCATCATTGTTCGAAGTTCGGCAAACATCTGCTGTTATTGCTTGACCAGATCTGTGAAAGCTATAGTGAATAACGCCACAAAGAGACACCAAACAGTTACCGTTAACTTTTTATTGGTAAGGTTTGCTTTAGGGCAATGTTGCGGCGTTTGACCTCAGGTCAGCCATTGCATTTTTCGCTTACGGTTATCGTAAAGAATCCACTTTTCGTAATATATCACAATTCGATTCAATATTCCTTCATTTCCGTATCCATGTCTTTTTTTTTTCTGCAGAACAGAAGAAGAAGAGAATAGAACAGAAGTCAAATCATGAGGCACCTATTTTTCATATTTGTTAATCTTATTGATTTCATGCAAATGAGACTATATAGTAGGTTAGGTAACGCTAAACCATGCCGCTAATTCCTGGGTAGTTTGACTTGGATCGGATCATTTCCTTGAATTCAGCGTTATTTACCTGTGTTAGCGGTCTTCCACGTGGTTCGTTCTTCAAGTCGAAGTTTCCATTACGAAAACGTTTAAACCAAAAACGCACGCTTCGTTCATTAGCAGTCTCCTCTTCAAACGCACCATTGATATTGCGAGCCGTTTCTGCCGCGTTAGTTCTGCGTCGGAACTCTTCTTCTTCTTCAAAAATTACTCGGATTTTCGAAGTTCCATCTTTCCCGTCTAAGCTGAATAAAAAAAAACAATTGAAATTCAAAAATCAAAAATCAGAAAACCTCATAGATATCATGAGAAAAATGTTTCACTCGTAAATCTCACACCATGTTTAATGTCATTTCAAAGTATATATTACTATAAAACGGTAATTTCATACTTTAACCCCTATTATTTGCACGTTTAAAATAATAAGATTATTTGATTTGTCAGCCGTGAATGTATATAGTGTACCTACCACGTATATGAAATTACATTTTGTGGTTAAATTAAACCACAATTTGGTTAATCACCTCTCACAATAGATACGTCCGGAATTAATTAATTTCATTGTTTCACCTAAGCCGCATAATATTAATTGAACATGGAAATCAGTGTTTATAATGAACATTTTGCGTTGCTGTTTGATAGTACGAATGGTTAATATCGAATAACATTACGAAAATTTGATTATTTTAGACTAGGCGTTGACGTAAAAGCAATTTTTCGTGGACATTATTGTATATTCATTTGTGCATGTCCTTTAGGGAACGTTTTAAACAAAACTGTGCTTAATTTTTTGTTTTGACACTATGTAGTTGGCCCCTGTGGGCCGGTACTTAGCTACCGGAAGGGGCGGGAGGTGCCACAGTCTGAAAAGGCAATGAAGCGACTGCCAAAGCGCCTCCGAGATGGGTCGAACCTCGGCTTAGGGCGTCGCGGAGCTAAAAAATCGAACACGCGGTTTCATGCCTGAAGGGCTTATGAGGAGAGCCGCCCAGATACCTGGGCTATTCGGTACTTGGTGTATCGCGCAGAAGTCCTAACTCTCCGGAACCCTCCAGGGAGTTGTTGTTTGGTTGCGGTTTCCTGTGACGTAGAGGTACTTCCCCAGATGGGCTGCTTTGATGCACCCTACCTCACTTAAACAACACCATGCGTGACAAACAGACATGATCATGCACACAAATGTTTGACCTGTGTGGGAATCGAACACACGGGCGTTAATGTCAAAGCGGCGTTGCTAACCACTGCGCCGCCGAGGCCGTCAAATAGTTTAAAAAGCAAAACACGAACCAGAGCATAGTAACAAAATTTATACCAAATCGTTAGAACCGTTTCCGATGATATATATAAATATAGGTATCATTTAAAGAAACAGGATTAAACTATTTTTATGATAATGAAAACATATGTTTCAGTTTTTGCAACATATGTTTTTAACATTATAAAAATAACGTACGTTTGAAATTACGTAATATCGTGTTAGAAGGTTGGATCAGAAAATGTTATTATTGCGAACTCTATTGAAAAATGTGAGAATGGTTAGTCCCCGGCACATACTATCAATAATACGAATCCACCTACCGTTCTTATCTACGATTAGATTTGCTTCAATAAGCTCGATAATAGGCATTTTAATAATAAGATATTTTAGGGGACAAGGCCACCATAAATGCCGCTGTTACGTAACCAATTGTAACAGTGCGGGTACTAAAGTGACAACGAATGGGGAAGGTAATTGCAGCCGTAATCCTGTGGGTAAATCTATGACTGCCTCGGGACTCGACACATTTAATCAGAAGAAATTTAAAGTATAGTATCATTCGGGAATATTTTGTCAATGTACAAGGCAACGAGCTCGGTGGCGCAGTGGTGGAACGCGTAGTTACGCTACTTTGACACCTACGCTTGTAGGTTCGATTCCCACACAGTACAAACATTTGTCTGTACTGTGATGAACATGTCTGTTTGTATTGACCCGGGTATTTTTTATGTATAATGAGTATGTATTTACAAAAATGTATTTACGTATGTTTATCTGTTGTCTAGTTACCCATAACACAAGCTTCGCTTACTTTGGGGATAGGTGGCGCTGTGTTATTTGTCCGACAAAAACATAAAAAAAACCAGTTGAGAATGCGCAAGCTTGCATTGCCAGAGGAACACCTGGGTCGTCAAATATATAACAATTCAATTTTTTTTTAATTTGTCGGTCATTTTGACCATATTCCTTAAGAGATAGGAACGGTGTTCCTGAACATTCCTATTCTACTTTTTTATGCTGAATCCGAATCTGAAGTCAAAAGTCGAATATTCGAAATAAACGCACACACACAAACGCACAGACAAACATATAGATTTCATAAAGGAACGTTGTTCCTGAAAAAAAAAATTAAGTAAATAACCTATAGAGAACCAATGAGAACGATATTACGTAGTAACTCAATAAATGTTACTGGTCGGGGGCTAAAGAAGAAATTATATGTATGTATGTATATCTTCACGCCAGGCCCCTTGCGGGGTAGGCAGATATAACCGAAAAATCGTACGTAACATACATAATTTATTTTCAGAAATTTATAATCAGTTACTTCATATAGTTCAGTAAGCAGCAATGCTACACAAGGAACACGTGATTCATGTCTTCTTATTATTTCTTATTCTACAGGAGCCCATTTACGAAGAACGGTATCTCAAGAGGCAGAGAAACGTCGGTCCTCGC
This sequence comes from Pyralis farinalis, assembly GCA_947507595.1. NCBI lineage: Eukaryota > Metazoa > Arthropoda > Insecta > Lepidoptera > Pyralidae > Pyralis > Pyralis farinalis. The sequence continues at coordinate 30,282,255 of OX382265.1, forward strand.
TGGGCAACATACCCACCATACGACACCGAGCCTCCGATGCGTTTCTGGATCCCCACCATGCTGCTATTTTGTTCAGGGATTCACGAGGGGTAAGGAAACTTGGCTAATTACTAATATTTTGTAATAAATACGGGTCTGTCATTAATTGGAAAGGGTTAAAATATTTATCCGCACGCTGACGAACGGATGGGATGGGATTGAGTCGATAAAAGAAGGACTTTATCGGCTTAATCCCATCTTCCAACTTGTGGCACTTTATTATCTGTAAATCTGTAACAAATCGATATTCTTAAAATTAAAGATTGCGTTAATTGTATGGTACCTTTCAGATATACAAAAAATTTCAAGCGCGAGTGCACCTAATTATTAAATTGATAGATAATGGGAACCAGAGTATTTTGGACATTATATTTCCATTGTCTATTATATTTCCTGAAGTATGTTGAAAGATGGTAGGTACTTAAAATTCCCAATATCCTACATAGGTTGAATGGCTAAGTTGGAAGATGGGAATGAGTCCTTTTATCTAGCGACAATTTATCGTGTAATTCCGAGCGCGGAAGAGCTGTTAAACCCATCCAAATATTACTTCACTTTTGAGTTTAATTATCACGTATCAATATTTTACTTTGTATTAACGAGTCCGGTTGAGTGGTTAGCAAGGATACTTTATCAGTGATAATGTCGCCGTTGCCGACCAATCGACCACCGCACAAGCCAAACATTTGTGTATTTGAACATGTGTATTTATCCTTGACTGAGTGTTCCGATATAAGTACTAAAAGTAGCTATTTATATAGTAGTATTTATGAATAAAATAGTTTACTTATATTATTATCAGTTAATGTTATGATGGAAATAACCTACGATCGAGCGATGAAACGAAATTGCTTAGCAAATCTGAGTGGATTTGCTAAGCAAATACTACGTGTCGGGGAGTAAAGTAGCACGTGCACGAATTGGCTAGTTCATGGATCAACGTCGCGTCACTTTATCGGCTTATTGTCATTCCATTGGACCCTAGGCTTGAATCACTGAGATATTTAGGCGGTAAAACACTATATTTTGGTGAATGAATTGCTGAGCTTTAGTATAATATTTTTATATAATAGTGTCCTTAATATAGGCTTTGCTTAGTTTGGGACTATAGGGCGTCGTGCGGAATACTGAGTCCGATGATGTGGACCTTTAAATTTATGCTTACTTTAAAATAATGACAGCCATTCGTCGAGGCCGTAGAACTAATTCTATCTCATCAATGTAAAAAGTAGAGGCTTGCCCCAATTTTATGTTTTCTAGGCCGTAAACGAAATAAGGTACATATCTAAAATATTGTTACTTTGTGTAGAATATTGATCCAAAAGCTATTATTAAATTAGAAAGTAAAAATTCTTCTTGGGGTTACTCTAGATTCTACTATTTTCACCCATTTAGTGTTCGTAGTATAAGAGAAGCTGAAATATATAAGCGTATTTTCTATAAACAAATAAATGGGAGTCCTTCGCTGTTCGTGGACGTTTGGACAGTTACAGGGTCTATATCAAAGCTAAAAATTTGAAATGTGTATACAGCATGTATAATAGATACATGTAGGTATTTCAATTGTCTTAGAGAAGTTTCTACCGAAAACTCTAATTGTGGATAAAACTCCCGATCAAGATATTCGCACGGTCGGAAAAGTACGGGTGAGAGACATCGTTGAGTTTGTGTGTGTCCATGGGCTGCTGTCAGACAATCCGTATGCTTGTTGGCCAACTTTGTGGTAGAAAAAGACAACAAATACTAAAAATGTCGATGTACGTTGTGCTAGTTATTTTGTATGAGTAGAACAATCAAGTTGTAAGCTCGTTTACAAATTGAATATCTATCTATATTATTACAAATGGTCATGGTTAATGAGTTTTGTCCTTACTTGACTTCTACTTCCGTCTATCGCATTGTATAAACTGTTTCATCATCTTTCAAACATATTATGTACCAGTTTAAGGCAAGGGCATTTTAATCCTCTAAAAATAATAGGGTTTAATAAACGTAGTATTTGAATCGATCTCAGTTAGTGACTAATAATATCCGAGATTTGAGTGGCTGCCTATCATATTCAGAACAATATCCACTTTACCGATATCCTAGGCCTCTTGTGTCCCTGTGAGTACCTACTAAAAGTGGCGAGATTAGAAAAGTTGCTACGTTTGTAGCGAGGGTGGCAATATGCAAATGATATGTTCGGTATATATAAGGATCTATCTATACAGATAAATAAAATTGGAGTGTCTGTTTGTAATATTAAAATAACCGCTTTTTACTAAATGCAAAGGATGTATACACGGTACATATACCAAAACGAATAGTTTTACAATTTTTGTCTGTCTTTCTGTCTGTCTGTTTGTTCCGGCTAATCTCTGAAACGGCTGGACCGATTTTGACAGGAATTTCACTGGCAGATAGCTGATGTAATAAGGAGTAACTTAGGCTACTTTTATTTTAGATTTTTTATTTTATTTTTAATAATATAAATAAATAATATTCTACGTGAACGAAGTCGCGGGCACAGCTAGTCTACAATGAGCTTATCAAGCGGTCAGTAGGTATTATTTTTTGCTGTTCGTATTGTTAAAAATACTTTTTTTTACTACGTAGGAGGCAAATAGGCATACAGACTGATGTTAACCGGCTATAGTAGCTTATAAACGCTTGCAATACAGGAAGTAATGATCGCGCGTTGTCACTCCACTGTTAACACTTTAACTTCACAGTAGCTTACTGGTAACCTCACTTGCAGGAACGCAATAACTCTCCAGGAAGTTGTTATAGTCTCGATCTTTTATAAGGGAAGACACTTCCCTGGCCGGGCTTCTTCTTTTTTGCCAGTGGTTCGTTTGTTAATTGACACGGTGGATTGAATGTGGTTGGCTTCGACTCCGAAGATTAGTGTGTAAATAAATATTGTACAAAAAACACTATATTAAATATAGTCGAACATTAGTGATTATAATCCATTCAGTTATTTGTATAATACAAATCTATAATAGAATTTTTGTTTGGTAAGTGGCATGTTTAATCTTAACAAGTAATTTATAACGAGTCATCTATTAATTATTATTTGATACTTATGTACTAGATATTTTTACAATAAACGAGTCTTATGTAGGTTAAGTTATTTTATCTATAAATGAAGCTTATCGAATTATTGTTACCGTGCTTATCTAGACATGATGAACACTTAAAATGTTGGCGCGAAGTACAGTAAGAGCACTAACTAAATCACTACCTCTTTATTAAGCTATAGGTGATTAGTTCATCGAATTAATTTAGTTCCATTATGTCTTCTACTACTAAGGTGAGGTTTCTGCTAGCGTTTGATAAGATTAATCACGTCCAATTAACGCAATCCGGTGTTCCTCGGGCCGCGTATAGGCAATTAGAACAGTTTTATTCAATTTTAGATCCTAATGTAGTATTAGCTTAAGAACTAAAAGATGAGACTATAGATGCTTACTGCCCTAACGTATCAATTGCTGTCATTGTACCGTTTCATAGTAACTGGCAAAGATCGATAGGCTTAACAGTGCTGATTTGATTCCATTGTTCTCGATGGCAGAGCGATATGCTTCTTGTTTCTGTCCCTTTCTGTCTTGCAGAGGTGTTATCCACAGCCATAATTTCAACCGAAAGGATTGCTGTTATATATTATGATGAAAAAATGACCTTAAGAGATATATATATATAAAAATAAAAAGAGCGAAGTTACTGGAATAACGTATAGTGTTTCCAGTAATTTAATATTCTCTATTTATTTTTAAAATATTCGCATTACTATATACTACACAACATACACAAAACTTTTAACCAGAGTAAACGTTTCGGCGGCGTATAAAGGCCGTATTCCTTAACCAAAACTTAGTGTTTTTTTTTTATACTACTTCGGGCAAGCATACGGCCCACCTGATATAAAGCGGCTACCGTAGCCTATTAACGCTTGAGATATATTAAGTATCACTCGCACGATGCCTCCTCTGCTGCTTACACAGCAACTCTTTGGGAGCTTACTGGTGACCTCACTCACGCACAGGAACACAACAACCCTAGGGAGTTGTTATTTCGCTGCGGTTTTTTGTGAGGTGGAGGTACCTACCTCTCTTAAGTTTAGCCCCTAACCACTCGTCTCGTCGATTCCACCCTATGGACCAATGTGGTGACATTTTAACCAATAAGCTGATAGGTGATACTATGTTGATCTGTGAACTATCCCACAAGACCTACGCGTTCTACTTTATCCTCCGCTCCATAGCGGTCAGTTGAGTTACAAAGCAAAATCGTTCAATCCGTTCTCCATGGGTTATTTCCTACATTACAATATATAATAGTAATCCTTTCGGTTGAAATTATGGCGATGAGTACCACCTCTGCAATTAAGAAAGGGTCTTAAGTTTTTGAACACTGTAAATGTATCTTCATACCTTTTTTGTTTGAAGAACTTCACGCTGTAGTCCCTCGAGGAAATCTCGTCATTGTGTTTATTCCACAACATCTTCGCTGACGGTACAGTACGTCGCGTACTGTACCATTTCGATCGTGAAGTATTTCACTTTTCGTCACATGTCACAATTCGATCCAATAATTGCTTCATTTATACAACAAGGCAACATAAGTTTAATTCATCAGTCAAATCATGAGGCACTCATATTTCATATATCTTATTGATTTGATGCAAATGAGTCAATATTGTAGATAAGGTAACTTTAAACCATGCCGCTAATTCCTAAGATTCGCTAAGTTTGACTCGGATCGGCTTCCACCATCTCATTCAATTCAGCGTTATTCACCTGTGTGGGCGGCCTTCCACGCGGTTCGTTCTTCACGTCGAAGTTTCCAGTACGAAAGCGTTTAAACAAAAAACGCACGGTGCTTTCATTAGCAGTCTCCTCTCCAAACAACGCATTGATATTGCGAGCCGTGTCTGCCGCTTTAGTCCCGCGTCGGAACTCATATTCAAAAATTAATCGGATTTTGGAAGTATCCATCTTTCCCATCTAAGCTGAATAAAAAAAACAATTGATATTCGAAAATCAAATGGTGCACATTTTTCTAAAGAAAAACCTCATAGGTATTCTGTGAAAAAAGTATCACTTGAAAATCTCACACCATGAAGGTTTAATGTCAATTCAAAGTATCTATAATTATAAAACGGAATCTTCATACTTTAACCCTATTATATCGATGTGAATCGATAGTAGTCACGCGGCGATATACATATTTGTTTACTGTCTGTATTTGTTTATACGCCTAAGGTGGAAATCGTAATGACCTTTCTGATTGTAACCAGTTACCGTTGCCTATGAACACTGGAAACACCAGGTTAGTTGCCGATTGTGCAACTCTCTTTTCTTTGTGACTCTTCACTCCTATTTCGAAATACCTTGATCTGGGTTTAGTAACGATTAAGAGAAACAATCATTGATTGTTTGATAGACAGAGGTTTAAAAGCTGGGTAGTTCCAGAACGCGAGGGTTTCTGAACATCCTAAAATTCGAATCCCACACGTGGACTTTGATTTATTGCAATAGAATGCCGCACTTCCTGTATTGTGTAACTAACTGCCTATCAACATTTAGTGACGTTTATGACGCGTAATTGGCATGGCTCGGCCACCTTTAACTCAGGCGACGCTTTGCGAAGTGCTTGTACGAGTAGGTATAAATGGTTTTTGCGGATTTTATTTTTATGTTCGGTTTAGCACTAACACAGCAGGAAGTTCCTTCATACTGTATTTGCCAATTTTTTAATGATCATAATAGACAACATTATTCAGCTTTTAATTTATACTAGCTTGCCGCCCGTGGTTTTATTCGTGAAGTGTGGTTTTTCAAGGTTTATGAAACGAGTCTAAAATGGCTACTATAAAAAGTACCATTATTTTTAGTTCAGAATGTAAGCTATCACCGTGTATAAATTTCATCAAAATGCGTTCAGTAGTTTTGCCTCAAAGGGTGTATAAATATGTACAAGGGACAGAGAGCTTCTTTATCCGTATAATATTTCATTTCATATTCCATCTGCGGAGTCTACTCTGCTGCGATTTTATTTGATTACTGCCAAATAACTTAAATTGACTTTCCAGTGAACAAACCCGTATGTTTATTTCTTGTGTAGAGGTATGTTACAATATATCTTATTCAATTATGAACCTATTTTTTTTTTATTAATTTTGATGTTCCCAAGCGCCCGGTTGGTCCTATAAATATTTGGTGAAGTGACGACTCCACTGAAGGTTACAACACACTTAACGAGTTAGTATATAGTTATGATATTACGGTGTTACAATTGGCTCTTATTTTTTTTTTAATTGTCGGACAAATTACACAGCTCTATCTAGCCCCAAAGTAAGCGAATCATGTGTTATGGGTACTAGACAACCGATAAACATACGTAAATACATTTTTTTTTCGTAAATACATACTTATTATACATAGAAAATACCCAGACCAAGACAAGCAGACATGTTCATGCACACAAATGTTTATACTGTGTGGGAATCGAACCCACGAGCGTTGGTGTCAAAGTAGCGCAACAGCGCGGTTTCACCACTGCGTCACTGAGCTCGTCAGAAATTATATAACAAGTCTATGCGCGTGTATCCACTCAAGACGATATTGTCGCTACAATTTCAATACTAACTCATCGTGATAGTTTTCCTCGTGCAAATGGCACTTTTGCCTGTAAACTAAAGATAATAAATATTAATTGTTTCAGTTGCCGGTAGCGGATCCGTTCTTGGAAAAGGTGAATCTTTCGGATTTAGGTAAGTTTCATATTTTATATTATCTTATATGTTCTTTTATTATTTTGTACGAGTATATTTACGTACAATTTCGTGGCTATATTTAATAATCAATTCTTGTATCGGCGACTAGCTTGGTGGTCTAGTGACGAACAATGACTACTGTTGATGTTGATGTACCTATACCTACTACTATTTATATTTATTTCAAGGCATACAGATTCGATTCGCACGTTGTACATGTTATATCTTGGTCTCATTGTGTTCTAAATATTATCAGTATGCGTTTATAAATAAAAATATAATAAAATACGTCTGTCACGTCTAGTTCCGTTAGGTGGTGGTGTGTATTTGTCTGAAAGTATTTATTATTTGAACTAGTTATTGATCACAAATCTCTGACGTGCATTTTGATGCGCATATTGAGCACTTCAAAAAGTGCGACGTTCGATATATAGTTGTTATGTTAAAATAAAAAAATAAAAAAGTAGGTTTAAGTAATTTGAGGTAGGTAGCAAGTAATATCACTGAACACAGATTGTCAATTTGACTGTTAATAGCGTGAATGCTGATAATGAATGACATATCATTATTTAATCATCATCATGATTACAGGCATAAGTTCTGTAATCACACAGCCTAGTCGAACTTCTGAAATGGTCCGCAACATATGTAACTGTTATTTAATATTATTATCAATTATATTACTATTACGTAATTGATAATATATTTCTTTGTGTTGAATTATTTATATCTTCTACTGGCAGGTAGTCGTGAATGCAATACAGTTTTGTATTTTTGTTATTGTATTTCACACATTCTTCTATTTTTTTTATTTTGAGTACTTTGTTTATAACAAACTAGTAAACACGATATTTGTACTATACATATATTTAACTATTCAGTTTGATGAGTGAGAATGACGAACAACAGGATCAATATCTATCTGAAACATCTTCCAGTAATGACAGTTTTCATAGCATACCTTTAAAAGAGTCTATGCACAATTATTTTTCAGACGTACCAAAGAACTTTAATGTGGTGCACATAAATGCACAAAGTGTACCAGCGCATTACATTGATTTGCTTGAGTCATTTGATTTAAGTAATATTCATGCTATTCTTGTGTCTGAGACGTGGTTCAAGCCATTTTTGCCTTTAACAGCATATTGCCTTGCCTACCTGGATTTCAGCTTGTGCGTAATGACCGTGTTGGGAAGAGTGAAGGTGGTGGTGCAATCTATTTACGTGCACATATTCCTTTCAATATTATCGCTTCTTCTCACGTCTTCAGTCCTTCCAATGAGGCTGAGTACCTCTTTCTTGATGTCACGCTCTCTCATACCCATATACTTCTTGGATTCGTGTACAGTCCCTCTCCTACGATTATTTATTATTCCTCTCTTGAAAATCTCTTTGAAAACTTAACTCCTTCGTATAAACCACTCCATCATATTGGATGATTAATACTTGTCTACTTAAAAACGATCACCGATCTCATTCCCTCAAATCCCTTGCAAACGCTTGCAACCTTTGTAATGGTTTCACCGCCAAAGCTGAGAGCCGCACCACTACCCTACCTAACTACCCCTACCGATACTGCAGCACCCTACCTAATATTATTACTATTTTACTATTATCTTACCTAACGACCTTAATGTACCTAAAATGCTAAGCCCTAATGAATTTCCTATCTAATGACCTAACACCTACTTACGTATCTAACTTTTGTTCTCCTTACGTACCTAACCTATGACCTACTTATGTGTTTAATATTAAGTCTTACCTAGACAACCTAACTATCCTTAATTACCTTTTATTTATCGAACTTAGATTTAATGACCTACCTAGATTGTTATATATTCTACTATAGCCTATTCCCCAATGCTGTATCGAGTTGATTTTGCAGTTATATATCGATTTACGAGTATATTGTGGCTGTTCCTCTGGCCAGAGGTACCCCTTCACACTGCTAAAGGATTTTGAAGCTGATTTCCTCGCAAGGAATCAAAGTATATATATATATATTGCGTACGCTAGTTATTTAGTATTTTATTGTTGCAACAAATAGCCACTTGCTTCAAACCTTTGTCCAATGGTATATATTTATATATTATATGTGCACTTTATTTGTTTGTGTTAGAGCTCTTTACCTTGTATGTGATTACCAATTGTTGGACTGGAATGGAGTGGATTCACTGATGTTTTAATGATTATTTAGTGAATTCAACGCGGCGAATTTCTTTAATATATAAACATGTTTAAACTGTCTCTTTGTAAGACTGAATTGCAAATGAAACGGAACTCAGAACCTGTTGGCACTTTAGTGCTTCTTTTAGTAGGTACCTCGCGCGAGAAGTTGTTACGAAATTATGCACTCGTATTTAAAGTTATAATCTTATAATTCTTGAGAAAAACATAATTTATTTTGGAAAAGTGTCTGATACCACTCCTAACCAATTGAGAGGCTCACAGTCTGTCATATAGAAATATATTTCAGGGTCCGCGATCCGCCCAACGGGCCCGCCCTTCGCCCAGCTACGATTAGTCAGTGTTATACTCGGGAATAACACAAACTAACCCCTACCAGACACCAATTGATGTGAAATTTACAGCTACAATATGTCATTTAAAAAAATATATGGGAGCAATGTGTTTTCAAATCGCGAAATTCTTATATTAAGCAAGCACCTTATTCTTATGTGTGTATATAACTTTGTGTAGATCGCTAATGGACGGGTGTGTATTTAAAGGTCCTAAACCCTACGGTCCACTAACTACGGGTATGTGGTTTATGCAGACTTACATAAACCTAAATAATAACAATTAAGAAATTGCTATCATCTACGGGATTCTTAGTCGCCCCGCCATTCCGTGAATTATATAGTACACTTCACGAGCGCGTTTATTTTATGCTAGAGAAGTGGTGGTGTATGTGAAGGAGATTCAGCCCGCCTTACCTTAAACGAAACCAAATCGTGTGCTTGATTCTAAAACAGTCAAATCTCGGTTAGCACTGTAAAGTTTACCATGAGTTTTGAAATGTATTAATATTGTTTTATAGCAAACCACTTTTTAACAAACTAACGCGAATTTAAACTATAAGGATTGTTTAAAAAAACCAACTCTTATAGCCAATTTGCCCAACGACACTGATTCTCTTAAGTTACAAAAATGAAACAAATTTGAATTCACTGAGTATAAACCTTCCTCTCAAATCAGCTTAGGGCGAATGTGTCGCCTCACCCTCTGTAAACATCATATATAGTCAGACGCCATCTCCCTACTCTAACATAAAACCATGGCTTCGTCTCGAACCAGTGGCAATTTCACGACGATTGATGTATGACGGTAAGGTTCCGTATACATTATCCATTTCAGACTAAGCATTTACAACTAGCTTAATTTATCAAATAATGCATAATTCACATACATGCTATTTAACTTTGATTAGTAATAAAATTAGGCATTCTTCTAATACCCGACAGGCCTTAGACAAAGGTCTATTCGTCACGCCTGAGAACTGTTTCTCAGGGCAAAGGTACGTCGTTTTAATAGCAATTCTATTTATTCTCAAACATCTATTATCTCGTGATGATTTATTTACGCTAGATCTTTAACCCTTCGAAACCCGGGTGGTCGTATACGACCGCGAAATGTATGGGAAAACGTATATAACGGGTTCTGACTGCTCAAACCTTCGTATTTAATATCTACTTCCGAATTCAATCAAAACATCGTCCCATTTCTAAATTGCACAACGGATCCCTGATTAGTTTTTATATTCTCGGCTCGCTCGACGCCTTCCTGATTTAATCCTAGTGTCTTCTCCCGAGCATGTCGCCAAACATGGTCAGTATGGAGGTGTTCTCCTTCCACGATCTCATGATCTCATAATTGTTTCATACTAAATTCGTCCTCCCAAAGCTTAGTCCAAAATTCTTTTGCAGCATAATTTTGGTGACATTGATATGAATTTATTGCGTGATAATGCGCGGGGGGGGGGGGGGGAGATTGGTCCGCTATTTATGCTACTAGTACTGTGGATGCACAAATTGAACTTCTTACCGACAAAATAATTCAACAACAACAATTAAAAAGAAAAATAGAGCCAAATTAAAATATAAAACAGATCCTGATAGATACCGTGATCAGTATATATGCTATCGCAACATCTGCAATAGGATGTGTAGGGATGCACTACGCCGTCATATTCATAATTCTGTTCAAAATGGTGATCCAGCGAAGGTCTGGAGATTTTTGAGATTACTTGGAGTTGGGAAAAATCGTGCTAGCTGTCCTAATAATATTGATATAGATAACCTTAATAGGCATTTTTCTTCTTCTGCAAATTTTGATTGCAATATTAAAAACAATGAGATTTCTTCACTTCCAATTCCTAACTATCCTCCTTTGTTTGTCTTTAGTCAATTCTCTGAATGTGATGTTAAGAAGAATGTACTTTCGGTTACATCGAATGCGGTGGGGGACGACAGCATCAGTCGTCATATGATCTCACCTATCCTTGACATCATCCTTCCTATTATTACCTTCATCCTAAACAATTCCATTACTTCTGGAGTGTTTCCGTCAGCATTGAAGCATGCCTACTTAATCCCGTTGCCTAAAAGGTCGAATCCTGCTACTTATTCTGATTATCGACCGATTTCTATTCTCCCTTTTCTTTCCGAAGTCCTCAAACATCTTGTCCAAGAACAGCTTAACTACTTTATTTTCAAAAATAATATCCTTAATCCATTCCAGATCTATAATTCATCTATAATTCATCATATCATCCAAACTTTTAAACTATGTTTTACATTTATAACAAATGCTGTGTATTTAGTAGCACAGGAGATCTCAAAGCAGAGTACGCAGGCCATTACACCTAGAGTATGACTTTGCTCTTAGCACTATAGTCTGCTTACAGAAGGCACGCGTCACGCAAAAATATAGTTAAAAGAGTCAGGCGTCATTTGTCAAAAGTCAAGTTTACGTGCACGCGTCTTACTCCATTTAGTCCCTTCCGTCTTTTAATTTATATGATACCTAAATAAAAAAACGGGTGAACTGCTCCGTTAGGTTTACTGCTGATTTGAATGAATGTAAAGTATTTTTTTTATACAGACTGATCGGTAGAAAATGGGAAGGGTCTATCCATCTCGGTAATGCCAAAAGATCTTTGGAAACAACTTTAAGGGGACCTTCCCATTGAGGTTGAAGTTGATCAAAAGATTGTTATAGTTGGCAAGCATGCTACATTAAATTCCCCGTCTTACTTACAACACACTGACTCGTCCCCCGCCTATCTCATATCGTCTGTTGAGTGAGAACTTTCTTAAGAAAAACTTTTTACGAAATACGGGATTTTGAATAATATTCCAATTTTGTTTTTCATAAGCTTGTCAGCCAAACTTATGAAAAACAAAATTAGAATATTTATAATTACCAATACATGTGTTACTGTTCTAAATGGCCTAAGATGAACATAGATATTTCTAAATACTAGTAGTCGCCTAGTGAAATTCGACCATCGAAATTCGATAATTCATTTAATTATTAAGTTTGAATCTTTGAATAACTAATATATAAAGCACAAATATCTATTAGACAGACTATGACATTATAATAATAATGATAATTTTTGACATTCAGTAAAACTGTAGGCAAATAATACAAAGACCAATAATAATTAACCTCTTCTCAGTTTGGCCACACACTTCAACCATAAACAAAAGAGTAGGTATTGATCATAATTTGGGTACATATTGTGTTTGTGTCAAATGCATGGTAGTGAGTGTAATGTTTTTATTTTTATCTATTAATTTGATGTATTTTCCAAATATTATTATAAATAAACTTTAGCCATCTGCACTTAGTATTGTCTTAGGTGTTCGCGATTGTTATTGCAGCGTCCGTGGTGGCAGGAAGACTCTTCCTGTGACCACGGACGCTGCAAAGCATTCGAAACGTCAGGTTCAACAAAATTAATAAAACACGCGATACTTTCGTTAAAAATTGTTTAGTTCCATCTATCTGCACTTCTTATACGTAAAAATATAATATATGTAAACTTTAACTGTGCCAAATTTCACACTCCTCCATCAGCGTAATTTTCGTAAAAACGGGTACAAAGTTTCTTCTTCACGTATTAATATATTGATTGCTTGTATACAATCTATCTACTGCAGTGATATGGCACGTCCTAAATATTATGTTTCCATTTTTTTTAATAAGACGTTATACCAATTTGTTTTTGACTGCCTTTGTTTGTATGCTAACGGAAAGTAGATTACTGAAATCGAACATTACTTTGTGGAATTACAAATCGCTGAGCTTGTTTATTTTAATACCCTAGTGGTTTAACTCTCGTTGCTCAGATCAAAATGAATACGTTCTGAGAGGCTGATTTTAGGAAAAGTAAATACATGATTGTATCAATTTTTATAGTTTATCATGTAATATTACAACCACATTCTTTTTTTAGGGAAATATATAAAGGTATTATAAATTTCGCTAAAAAATTGAATCGCGTAGCGTGACATTATCCTGAGGTTTTGAGAATGTCATCAAATGCTCCTCTCTTGTGTGTTATATGGCGGCGTACTGATAATTAATATAATACGAGTACGGTACACTTGTAGAAACACGACAACTCTCCTGGGAGTTGTTATTTGATCTTCTGTGAAGTGGAACTACATTCCCAATCAAATATTTGATACCTACACTACAGTAACGAATTTTCCAAACTTCGTTAAAGAGTTCGTCATGAAAGAGAATATTTCAGTGCAGAACTATGCACGTTTGCAATACAAGAAGCATCGGTTGCGCGTTGCCACCCCTACAGCGAACATAGCAACTCCTCAGGTCCTCACTGGCAATTAAAATCTCTCGTAGGATTCAACAATCTCTCTCTCTCTCATCTCAGCGACTTGTTATTATGATGACTCAATTCTAATTAACTTCTTTTATGCATTAGATTTGCGTTGTCTTATCATATAGACTGAAATTTTCTTTAATAAACGCTATAGAGTGCGGTACCATAAAATATAAACCTTTCGGTTATAACGTCAAAGTATTAAAATTAATAATATATTAAAATGTTTATCTAAACTAATGACCCGTCCCGGCTTCGCACGGCCGATCATTTTGCAAACTTAACAGGATCACTCTCTGGGCTAATCTGATGATGTCCTGAATGTTCATCAAAATGTTCCGATTTTGATGAAAAATTCTGATTTTCAGTCGTTTTCAAGTCTATAGAGGACAACATACATACATATTTACTTATATAAATTAAATTTGATTGTCTGATTGGAAGGCTTCCTATTGAATGCGAAAAAAACAAAGATAATGGTATTTGAAAGAGAAGAAACCAGAACCAATGTAAGGATTACGGTAGATGATGAAGTGTTGGAACAAGTGGATGAGATTGTATATTTTGGATGCCCTTTCAGCAGGGATGGAAGGTACACCGCAGATGTGGAAAGGCGAGTGAGTGATGGGAATAGTGTCAATGGAGCGTTGGGAAAACTTCTTGGCAGTAAAAACCTGAGCAAGAAGGCACAGCTGGCTATACACAATGCAATGCTGGTCCCGCTGGTCTCTAACATTCATAGCGCTTTTCATGCACGCTCGCCGGTTTCTAGGGTTCCTGTCATCACCTTGTCATAAAACACGATCAATTTGGTCATGGTTAGTCTTGATTTTCCTTTGCTCCTAGATTCTTCCACTTTCCCATTGTATATATGTTTCATCTTTCTTTCATCCTGCATTCTGTATTTCTGATGTAAGTACGTACATCATAATGTATTTTTGAAGTAAGTACGTACATCATAGTATTATATTAATACTTTAGACCTTATGAACCGAAATTAACATAAATAAGACTCGTGTCTTTTACATCACTAACAATGGCAGCCTAATTAGGCGATATAGAAATTGGACGATAAAAACAATGTCCTGTTTCTGTCGTATATATCTACTCCATGTACATACAAACAAGCTTTCGACTTACCTGATAGTAAACAGCCACCGTAGCCTATAGACTTTTGCAACACAGGGGTGTTGCTAATGCGTTGCCGACCCTCTAAACACGCCTTTACGTTGTGTTATAATCCCTTGAGAAAACCTCGGCTGGGAGTTTATTCCACAACTTTTGACATTGAATTGAACATTTGACGAGCTCGGTGGCGCAGTGGTGAAACGCACTGTGTTACGTTACTTTGACACCAACACTCGTAGGTTCGATTCCTACACATTACAAACATTTGTGAACATGTCGCATCAAAGTAGCCTGTCTGAGGAAGTACCCCCGCCTCACGGAAAACTGCAGATACACAGACAATATCTTCCCTAGATGGTTGTTTTGTTACTTCGTGTGAGTGAGGTCACCACTAAACTGCTAAGGAGTTGCTGCGTTAGCAGCAGAGGTGGTATCGCGCGAGTGACGTTTAATGGATTGCAAGCGTTCATAGGCTACGATAACGGCTTTATATCAGGTGAGCCGTATGCTTGTTTGTCTCCCGATGTTGTTTAAAAAAAACGGTCATATCCATATTCTTCTATCTTTTTGCGAATTTGTTATAGATAACGAGATAGGTATTTATTAAATGTCTTTTCTATCAAATTTTGTGTTTGCAACTTCCGTAGCTTCAGTTCTGAGTATATTAGAAACTTTTCGCTTGAAAATAAGTTTGTCCGCTCAGTTTTCCCTCGTATATAAAGTTTTACATTTTAGGTATTTGGAATTTTCAAGTAACTTTCCTTTAGGATCCTTCGCCAAAACTAATTACTTACTGGATATTATTTCGTGCTTTCTATTAACCCGTCAAGCCCCGAGTGGGTTGAGGTAGAACTAATAACTCTCTGAGGAATAGAAGTAGCAAGTTCCTGAAGGATGGTTGATATTAATTAACTAATTTAACATTTTTCTGGGCTCATATAGATAAGTTTAAATTAACAAAGCCTAAGGATTTAGCGAAGATACAGTATATCACATGGAACGACTGCAGGTCACCTCTACAACCCAGAGGGAATACCAGACTTTTCTTAGGTAAGGTAACACTTGTCTTTCCGTTTTTGTGCAGGTTTCCTCAATATGTTTTCTTTCACCACCGAGCTAGTGATAATATACAAATGTGTCCATAAATCAGAAAATACGAATATAAATGGTACACGCCAGGTTCGAACCGGAGAACGGTTGGTCTTTATTTATTCTATAAATATCGTAATATTTATGACCTCTGATAATAATGCAATCTTGTACCATTTTAAATTTTTGCGTAGGCGAGTAATATTAGGCAGTCGGCCTGATATCGACATACCGGAAAAGATTTTACCTGCACTTAGCCTTATTATGTAGAGCGATTAATTTTAAATGAAGATGAAAGAAAGAGAGATGAAAGAGAATATCGTTGTCAATATAAGATGAGGTATTCTTCTTAAGCATGGACACGTAGAAAGAATACTAAAGGAAAAATGTGATGTAGCGTGTTATTAGAAGATGGTGTCAGGTACCCTAGGAACCAGCGAGCCTGTATGAAAGTACTATGAATGTTAAAGAAGCGAGTGAGGTGTGTTTGATCCGAGAGTATTGATAGAGGTACGCATGTACCTATATTGTATTTTTAAGTCCTCTTTATGAAATTTAATAATTTACGTTGCGTTGTTATATAATGGTTTAAAATTGGTATCGCTCGTGTTCAACGAGACCGACGGGTCGACCTTTCTATTTATAAATGTACCTTCATAGACGAAACATATTCATGGGAACAAGGCTTGAATGAAAATACTTCTGAAGGAACTTTGTTGTTTTTGAACGCGCGAATGTGTAGTAATTAATAGAATAAGTAAAAAAAAGATTTTATGTTCAACGATTTTATTCACTAAAAATATGTATGTATAATGTATTAACATATAATGTACTAATAGATAAACAATAACTTGCTGGATCCTAGGTACCCGTCATCATACCACTCTTCTCATCAATCTAGGTCTAGGACATTGACCAGACTAAGAAATAAAATCGTTTTATGTTTTACTATTTTAATTTCATGTTTCTAGTTTTTATTTCAGAATTTAGACATAATGTTGGTATAGACTGTCTAAATTCTATGATTCGCCATTTACTGTATTCTACTTGTAAAGTCTATTGTCAGCTTATTATGGGGATTAAGACGTATGAAATCCGCACTTTGTACCGGCGACTATTAGATTTGGAATTTTTCATGGTGTACTGTATTTTTGATACCCCTTCAATATGGGTTCTAAAAAATGTATTCTGCCATTTTATGGCGCCTGTCATCTTGTAATTACAATGATACTGAATACGTTCAAATGTATCTTCAGAACTAAAGGTCAATCCGTCAACAGTAAGGCAGTAAAATTTCTATTAATAAATTTGACTCAAAAAGCATTAACAACAAACAGGGCAAGCTTAATAAAACCGTTTAAACGTTAAAACAAGTAAATTCGGTGCTGTCGCTAATTAAAAATGACAAAATATCATTTATATTTGTCGGAAACAACTTGAGATAGCACAACATTGATCTTTGAGATAATACTGGAAATCGGGCGAAAGTGATTTGCTGACTAAACTGTCTAAAAAATTTCAAAACAACTAGAGCCGAGAACTCGGTTATTTTAAAGTGATTTAGGCAGTAGGATAGATTAGATACCACAAATATATACCTCAAAGAAACCTTCCACATCGTCGAACTTATATAGAGGAGCACTGTTACACGATCTAAGTTCGCCGTGGTCTTTCGTTTTTTTTTTGTTTTTCGCACAAGAAGGACTATCCTACACCCGGGTGTGCATTAGTCATTCTTCCGTGAGGGGCACCCACCGGAAAACGGGAGGGAGGAGGTGAAATCTTTTAAAGATACCATTTCGTGCGAACGAACTGGTTATGTCAGATTTCCACTGACTGAAACACCCCCTGGGACTGCCTTTAGCCGGGAAAGCTATAAAGGCTTCATCTGAAGCGATCACCCCAGGGGAACGGGGTGACGCAAGTCTTTCGAAATTAGACTATCGCCTTTTATTGTAATATCGCGAGAGTAAGGTATTCACAGCGTACACATGTCTGATGCGTTTCGTTTCACGAAGTACGACTCGTGCGAAGCATGTGGAACTATCTAGAATATATAGATAAAAAGAAATATAAAGAAATGACGATTATTATTTGGCTGCTGTCTTCTGTGAGGTGAATTACCCAGCTGCAGCCTGATTGTATATAGCTATACATATCACTCTTTCTCCATAGCATCGTCTTCGCTGTACTTTACATGCAGATGCCGTTAGCATTAGCCACTAAAGAAGACGAAGAGTACGAAGCAAGTGCTTGAAGTTCGACCCATTAATTGTTTTGCACTTGTTCAACATTTCAACATGAATGTAAGTCACTGAATGGGAATGAAATTAAAAAGTTGTATTCTTAGAAATCCCTATTTCAGATGGTGAAATCGTGCTCTTATAGAATAACGTTAAAAATGACGAACGTTATCCATCGGCTGTTTTCTTCAAAACGCATGTAGTATCAAACTGAAATGTATGTCAACTATGACTCATTAAAGTATTTGGCGCGTAATAAATACAGGATATCTTTAAATTTAACATCATGAAGACAATACATAAAGCACAAGTAAATTTTATGTATCTTTATTCCTAAGCATTACAAATTATAATACAATTGAACGCAATTGCTTAACCTCATCTTTTTGCGCATAATTCGGTAAGGTTGTAGGTAATAAAATATGATGGAATAGAGTAATACAATCACCATTCAGTGATGATCAGCGTACTTAGTTAATTTGGATACTAGATTTTAATAAAGCCATTTTATGTTAATCTGCTTTAATATGATTGAATTGGTTCTAAGTTATTATAATTCCTTTTGGTATAAATGAAATAATACTATTTACTAAACTTAGAGCAATAATGTGTTAAAGTTTTCGATTATTTGTGTTAAGTAATATTAATAAATTATGGTACATGATATATTTACCTATAAGTATTTGTTACATTTAGCTAGTATGTAATACACTCTATTGTTAATGAAGGGAACAATGTATACAAATGTTGGTAAATCAATAAATAAATAAAAATATTAGTTTCTGAGAACTTGTATTATTCCGATATGCGTGAGACACTCAGAAAATTTTGCGAAAATAAAGTAAGTGTTCTATAGGTGAATATTTTTTTATTAACTATTCAAAGTACTCTCCACCATTCTCTATACAAAGTTTCATGCGTCTGAACCAGTTTTCGAAACACTTTTTCCAGTCCGCCCGTAGACAACTCATATACAGCCTTCTCGAACGCTGACAGCGGATCTTCCTGCGACGAAAAATATATTCCTTTGAGCAGATTTTTTATTTTCGGGAATAAAAAGAAGTCACACGGTGCTAGGTCAGGGCTGTAAAGGGGGTGACCCAGGAGTTTGACCGGCGTGCTGTCCAGGAAGTCTCTAGTTTTGAGCGCGGTTGCGTTGTTGTGGTAAGCTAGTAGTCAGCGGAACCCTGTATTTGGTCGCTTGTTGCTCACAACAGAGAAAACTTCTGCCAAGCATAGCAACCATGCGGCGTTGATGCTTCTTTCGTTCTGTAAAGAAGGATTGTAATGATGTCGTAAACACGCCGAGTCGAGCCTGCTTCAAATTTGTTTATCATATTACGGCACCTTTCCACCTAGGCCTACTTCTGAGCAACGGTGGAGTCGTGCTATCCTCCTCACGCGAAGATGCAAGTGTAAAATCTCGTGAAGGCTTCCCGATCCAATCTGCAGTATGTGCTGAATCTCCTTACCTTTTCTTCCGTAACAGCCGTCAAAGGACGACCACTTCTTTCTTCATCCCCCAATATTTGTCGACCGCGCTTGAATTCGTTAAATGGTTGCCTTGGAAGGGACTTCATCTATGAATGCCATTTGAAGTCTATCGTACGATTCGTCCGGTTTCAGGCGACACTTGAAATCGTAAAATTCATAGCGCGAAAATGTTCCCGGCGCAGATCCATTTTTCAAAGAGACACGATAATTTAAATTAGTTTGCAAAAATGTGGAGGAAAATTTTGAAACCGGAACGTACCTATTTTTACTTATAAATAATCATATTTTCGAAATAGATTATAGCCTGCCAGTCTCATACATAAAAACTTTTTTTCGCAGTACTTTCTGAGTGGCCTGGTATATTATTCTTACTCTCTTGCTATTCGCATATCCGTCTGTGTGTGGGTTAGCTTTTTTAAGTTTGTCCTATTAACTCTCAATCGTGATTAAAGATATAAAACTGTATATAACTTCGCCAAAATCCCTTGTTGTGTGACGCGTGTATAAAACAACAGACTGATAAACTAACAAAAAAATAAAAAAGATGTTTTGGTTTGTGCACCGATTTTAGAGTGATTTTATTGCATGTATAAATGTTAAATACAATTCAATTACAGTTGAAGTTGTATTTATTCTTATCCATGTAACGTCTATAATAGTCTAGAGCTTATAGCTGTTTTAAAAATAAAATCCAGGCAAGGACCAATTGGAAAATTAGTTGCGGTTATAATTAGAAAAACTAAAACCAGTTGAGAATGCGCAAGCTTGCATTGCCAGAGGAACACCTGGCTCGTCAATTATATAACAATTCAATTATTATTTTTCAATTTGTCAGCCATTTTGGCCATGTTCCTTAAGAGATAGGAACGGTGTTCCTGAACATTCCTATTCTACTTTTTTATGCTGAATCCGAATCTGAAGTCAAAATTAGAATATTCGAAAAAAAAAGCGACAGACAAACACATAGACAAACGCACAGACAAACATATAGATTTCATATAGGAACGGTGTTCCTGACAATGCATCGTTTGGTGCTCGGTTTCCTTTGCCTACCTGGCAAGGAGCCGGGACCCTAGGGACTAGGACCGGGAGATGTATTTATAGAAAACACAAAAAATAAAAATCACATGACGTGGTGAAATTTTCGCAACATCGTTTTCTGATTAATTTTTGTATCTTGTGGAAGTCTTTCTTTATCTTTTTTGGATAGAGTAAACATGAAACTTTTTTACTCATAAAGCAAACGGCTACGGAGAGTTTTTAATTTTTCGAGAGAGAATAAAGTTAATAGTAATTTTATTTAAATTTTCTACACAACAAGAATATTTTTGATTGTGAACTTTTGTGAAAGTTTGCGAATACGATTACGTTTAAACATTGTGAGCCATTCTATACCCTAATCCGTATATATGTGAAATCGAGTGTTCATGTGTGTTTGCAAAATTTGCTTTGCGTAAGCAAAATTCTGCTCTCAATTTTATCCCGAACCGCTAAAGCAAATGAGCAAATTTTTATACAATACGCATGTAGCTTAGTATTGGTTTGATTTACAGAGTAACTGGGCCAGTAGTATTTGAGTAACTGAATAAATACATATTATGTTCCTGAAAGTTACTTTTTTTTGAGTAGTTCTTGCTTTAATAATTAGCAGCTACACTTGCTACTCGCGAGTGATACTCCTTGTAATGTGTTCACAAGCGGCAGTTATAGCATTACATCATGCGTATACGTACTTGTTTACCTTCCTACTTTGTGCAGAAACTCCTAAAAGGAAAATATATATTTTTGTAGCAAGTGTTGTTATCGTAAGAGAAAAGTCCCTTTGCGAATGTTTGATTCGACGGAATTTTATTTTTTGGTATAATTCGCTGTACATTATAGCAAAATAGATTCATCCCAAAGTGGTTCTCGATTATTTATGCCAGTATAAATATACTACGCGTAATGTCAATGAAAGATACCAAATTGAATTATGTAAATATCGGCGTTCATGCATAGCATTTCCAACAGATAGAATACATTTGTACTAAATGAAACGCTTACCTACGGAATTCAAAATATCTCAGAATATATTCTTTCGTTTATTGACTATAACTATCTTAGACATGAAAATGGTTGAATTTGCTTAGATAACCACGTATATTTAAAATTAGTTTTATTCAAAACCTACTACTACACAAATTAGACACCTATTTTGGAACGGTCATGTAAGTTAATTTAAATATTAACCCACTCAAACTTGAGAAATTTGATTACCGAATCCATTGAGATGTTCCAAAGATGTTGGCAAACGTATGAAATACGCATACACGCCGAACATAGCTCTTTTTTAAAGTCAGAAATGGTAATCATTGACTAAACGAGATCTCTTCTACCTAAAGTCCTAAATAGTACAAAGGTTGATTCAACAAATTGCCTGTAAAATTAGATTATTTTTCCTTCATTTCTAACATTTCACTTTATTTTGTTCTTTCATTTCATATGCGTGTTTACCTTACCACCTTAGTCAAAAGAAACTAGTAAACTATACTGCAATAAAACTATGCTGAACATTAAGTTTAGTTTGGTAATTTATTGTTTTAAATTTCAGTGACAAATATAATGTTTTATTTATAATATTGCTTATATCGTTACAATTTATGGCAATAAATCAAATAGCAAACTAAACTTAGTCGTCGACTATTAAATTTTTGTTTATTTGTTTCTTAGGATTTAAAACAAGGGATGAATGCAATTCAGTGATCACAATGTATGAAGAATTTACCTATTTGCGCACTTGCAACATTTTACAAATTATACTGCAATGTAACGACACCATTAATAGTCCTTGATGAAGTTGTTAACGTACGTCGGTAATGGCCGCTACATAGTGTTTCTGACTGTCAAAGCTTTTGTTCACTACATTGTTTGTTTGGCCATTAGATCAATATAACCTACCGTGGCCCACTCTAGAATTTACATTGTAACACATTTTTACTACGCCGACCTGTAGTATGCAGCTATCTAATGAAATCTGAGATTGAATAACATGCTCCCATAATAGAGGTTCATATGATATGATTGGTATTTGGCCGTAGGGACTTTTTGATTGGGATCACTTTTAGTATTCCTTTGGCAATAAAGTCTGTGATTTTTTTTTACTATTATCATTGGTATTCCTAAGGCTGTATTAATACAGAGTAACTGTGTTTAGAAAATTTTACTGTGATATAAGTGATCATGTATTACCCAAATAAATCTCTATTAAATAAGAAGACGGTTTTGAAAAGCACACTTGGCTAATAATTCGTACACTGGGAATTGACGCATCTGCACATATGCAAGTACGGTCAATCAATCATTTATTCTGTAGCATTATTACATGATGTTGAAAATTTACAAGAATATTACAGTAAAATCTAATTTAGTAAGATTAAACTGCAGATAAATAAAAGCTGTTCCAAAAATAACGGGCAGGTATTTACATAAACCTTCTGTGATGTTGATGGTCGATGGATTCATTTTAATTTATATAGTCGCATATGATCATTATTTCATACTTATTTTCGTCACATTTTCAATTTCTACTAAATAATATCTACTTTTGAAAGAGAGAAGGACATTGGAATATCGAAGATATTTCATACAATGCCGCGAGGCAAGCAAGCATTCGTCCCACTCGACGTTTAGTGGTTACTGTATTCTGCGAAAGCTGGCAATACTAGGAATGCGCCAGCACATTGTCGACCCCGATGCTAATAAAGCAACTCCTCAAGTAAACTCAGTTTACTTTACTCGCAAGAACAATACAACTCCCCATCTTCTGTTAGTTGGAGATATTTCCCGTCATCACATTGTTTTGATGGGCTCTATCATTATCTAAAGAACTTTAATTTGTCGTTGATATTGTGCGAGTTAATGGATTAATAACTTTGGGCTAGGTATGTTATTTTTTTAGATATTTTAATTATTTGTTTTAGATAAATTTTTGTTCCATGTAGTAATCGTACCCAAACCCAACCTAAGCCGGCTTAGGTTGGGTTTGGATAGATCCGACGACGGGCTTTATTTTCCTTTCAGTTACACTACCTAACACCGGTTTAGGTTCGACTTACGTTCGATCAGGTGTAGGACTTGATAAGGTCAGATTTGGGTACGGTCTAGGTTCTGTTTAAGTACGATTTATATATGATAGGTCCATTCAACAATTTCCGGGATACAGTTTTCACATTTTGCCATGAGCTTTTCTTTTTATTTATCAGAATAAGGTATCATATTTGTTGACGTGGGTAATGAGCTATCATTACAATTGTCAAATAGTATTTCACGTAATATTTGCATAGATAGACAAGGTTAAAAAAATGTAGTTTTGATCTGTGTATCGTTACCAAATCGATGGATGTTTTTTAAATATGTATCATCTTCAGATAGGGCTCCGTTTAAGTTTTACTACATGTATAGTTTAGTTACAATGAGATCAACGGACGGGCGCTTCCGCATTATGACTGGCAAGCTTGCTTTTAGTTTTCTAAACATAGACCACTGGGTAGAAGCGGCTATGTTCATCCATATCACCTACGTGGCCGCATTGTCAACAAAATTTGATGTATCCACGCTAATATTAAAATGCGAATAACTTTGCCTCTCTGTCTTAGTGTTACTTTAATGACTAGGTATAGTCACGGATAGACCATATTATATGACATACATAAGCTACTATTGCAGGTTGTTATAAATGTTTTAATACCTAATACATAATTGTCATAACCGGTTCCACTTGGGAAGTCGAACAGAAACGAAATGTTAATAAATATACAACCGCTAACACACAAAAGCACAATGAACACAGATGCCTAAAAGTAGAATATTTCAATATAAAACATTTTTTTGGCTCGGTTCTACACGTTCTTCCTTCCTAGCGTTATGCTGTTTCCTAATCCATTAGGATTGGCGAGATGCAATACCTAAGTCAAGGGATTTGACGTAGATACTGATTTTGACTTGAAGCGACCGCTATCAGACCTCCATAACCCACTGAGAAAACCAGACCTTTCTTAGATTGTCGGTTTGTGAAATATGGTTCCACGGACATGCGCGATACTTCACGATGATTTCCGCCACCGCCGAGCAAGTGATAATTACAAATATGTACATAAATCCGAAATCATGAATTTAGTGGTACATGCCCCCGAAAGCATTTTACCAATAGATTTTTACCTAAATTGTAATCTAATTAAATTGTAATTGTTTACAAGACCCTATTATTTATACTCTATTGCACAATATTATACACGGAGTCAGTTACGTCGAAAATGATGTACTATGGTGAGCTTATCTCTTTAAGAGATTTTTCCAGTTAACCGTAGCGTGTGTGCAGTAATTTTATTTTGGCCGGGAGTTAAAAAGTTATGCGGAATTAAATATACCATATACATAAATTCTATACACTAATTTATATGTAAAAATACATACAATTCCATTTAAAATACATACATAATCCAACAAAACTTTTATGATCTTTGTTTTGTTGGATTTGTCTCCGGCCCGAATAGCAGAATATCTATTATAATATACATGGAAGATTTTAACGAAATAAAATTGTGAACTTATGATTTCGTTTTCGCCGAATTTTGCGATTTCTTCTCAATGAAGGACGATATCATCAACAAAGTGTTCCCGAGCATCTTTGATGACCACAAACATCACAATTGGTTGAGTGAACGAGTAATTCTTGCGACAAAGAACAAAAATGTAGAACATTTAAACTTCACCATTCAGAATGAAATCGTTGGTGTACTGCGTTCCTTAAAATCTACTGACTATGTAATAAACAAAGACGAATCAACCAGCTATACAACTGAATGTTTAATCTCATTGGATCAGCCTGGCTTGCCCCCGCACAATTTACAACTGAAGATTACCCTGGCAGTCAATTCAATGAAAGGAATCGACTCAAGTGCGATCCATCCAGCAAATAGCTTAATATCAAATAGTACAATTGTTATAGTTAGTAGTATGTTGTGTGTGTATATATATATATATATATATATATATATATAGTAGTGTGTATAGTTATAGTGTTATAGTTAGTATAATTGTTCCACAGCTGTGCGTCTTTAACAGTGAAGAGTGAAAGAAAAAATTGAGTTGTTTTCTTTTGGATAGAATTCAGTGTTTAAGGTAAGATATTTAAATCTTTAGAAGAAAGCTTAAGTTGGTATAATTTTCTGTCCAATTAGGGGATTGAAATACCATGCACATTCACGAAGGAATCCAATTTTTCGAGAAATTATTATAAGATTTTTATTACAACTAGACGTAAGTCAACTTAGACAGTTTCGCCAGCAGATTTATAACGGCCGAGAAACCAGCTATGAGGTTTGTCGATAATTTCAAGCCTATACACGTTATTAGACCATACTATCAAAGGTTGGCGAGATCTGGCCTCCATTTACCAAGTGGTAAGCCATAGTGTACTTTATTGTGGTCATTTTAGAGTGGTACTGGGGTGAAAACGAGTATAATGTTTCCACAATATCTCTACATCTCTATTTATAATAATAACAATATATTAAGATATACCCCGCAGGGCAGCTTGAGCTGTTGGTGCGTAACGACACCACGGGTACCCGAGTGCTCCAGAGAGTCGATCAGGGCCTTCGTCTCCGGCGTGTCTTCGTCGGTCGGAGTGTAAGCCAAGAAAGCCCGCAGGACTCTCAGCTCTGGTTTGCCTTCATTGGCCGTCCAGAGAGGAGTCGATAGAGCATATTACTTTATAAGGTGATATGCTCCAGGGGTGGAAGTGTTAAAGGGCATAACGTCGCGAGTAACTTCGGAGGAAGCGCAGCACACCTCTCAACACCCCTGAGTCACTCACACCGGTGTTGCCCCCGGCCGAATTTCTCTGGCATTTCGGGGGTCCATCCAGTGAGTGGCGAGCCACCTCCTGCCGGAAGCGTCTTCTCTTCTGTAATAGCCCAGTACTAATAATATCTCCAAACCTCATTTTAATAGCCCAATAATTTTCAACACATTTGCAATAATCCCAATACCTGTCGTGACCTGGTTCATGGGTATATTGTTACATTGATATGCCCTGGACAAGGTCACGGCGGCTATACAACATTACATCAAGCTTCTCAAAGGGGCCTCTATTGTATTTATAAAGAGGGTCGAAAAATGGTAAAGCAAGACACGTTCTTTGAGGTAAAAGGGTATAATAATAAAATAGAGAAAAATACAATAAATCCGTGCCCGAACATAAAAGCGAATCCAAACCCCCACACCAGCTGTCACAAACGTCTAATTTAAAAAGATGTAAAATAACTAAAAAAGGTTGCATTCGGCAACATTCTCCCCCGTTTAGATGAATAGCAACATTCACCCCCATTTAGCTAATAGGCAACCGTACCAATTTCTTCGAAGCCCTGCGTAATATATTTCCTCCAGCAGTTCTGACATCAGCGACCCTTACACTGCCATCTTCGCCTGGGTATACCGCTGTAATTCTTCCTCTAAGCCAGCTACCTCGAGGAAGATTGTTGTCTGCGACCAAGATCACGTCTCCAATGCGTAAGGATCCGGAGTACCTCCAATTCTAGTCCTCGGCATTAAACTTGGAAGATCTTCCTTCAGCCAACGTACCCAGAAATAGTCAGTAAGACGCTGAACCTTAATCCACTGGCTCCTTACAAATAAATCCCGATCCGTAAATACAACCTCTTGAGGTCGTGCTCCTGAAGACGTACCAAGGATGAAGTGCATAGGCGTTAAAGCTTCCTGTGAATCGGAATCATAAGGCACGTATAATAATATATTAAGATATATATATCCTTATCCCCGCGCACGCCTATCAAATGACCGGGATAATACCCGTGAATCAAAATAAAATATAATAATATATATCTTTATTTCTTTTCTCACATAGAAACTATATAGGTTTACATTAAATTAGATTAGGTTACATAAAATAATAGTTCCAGTTAGAGAAATTGATCTATGTGAGAGACTGGTGTCTGTACCTACTAGGAAAAGCCTGTATATTACAGATTACCAGCCTCTCCAACACTGAACCAGGTGTATACTAAATAGGTAACAACTTGATTTAGACTGAATTGATCATTTTAGAGAATATGTATATGCACATTTAAAAGTTTCATATATAAAGAAAAAGAAAATAATAAGATACTTATCACGAATCCAGAGGTGTAAGGTTACATGTGTGTCATGAGTGCCTGATTTTGGAAAATTGCGGTTATTTAAACTAAAAATACGTACATACAATAGAAATAGTGGGTAAAGTTTGCAGTGTCATCATAGTTGAGGGTAAATAATATAATATCTCTTTGCAACTTAGTTTTATTTTTTATTTTACACAATATATTATTCTGAATAGGGAAGTGCTGTGCTGCTCCCTTTTCGATATTTCGGCTATATTATCTTACCTTATTTTCTCAATTATGTACAAGTAATAATAGCGATCATTTCATTTATTGAAATTGCAAATTACGGTGAAAGGATCGTTGGAACAAGGTTGATGTGAAATTGAAATTTATTCTGTGTGTTCAATGAGGATCGGAATATATCAAAGATTGTGGAATGTATTCAAATGTTGGAATACATTAGCATATAATCTTCGAAAGGCTGCCTTTTCAGTTTACGAAAGAATTTATGCACATACTCCGTAAATCTTTCAAGTTACCTCTTGTAGTATAAATGTAAACTACGGTATCCGTTTTATATCAGGTGGGCCGCATGCTTGTTTACCTCTCTACATTATATGAGAAAATTTTGTGGTTAGTAACGGTCGTATCTCCCCAAAGTATTGAGGTGGGCGTGGGTTGCAGCGGCAGACAGCCAAACAGCGGCGCTGGCGCGGTGGCGGCCAGCGGTGTCAAGTTCGGCGCGCGTCTCTCGATGCGCAGCCGGCGTCCGCAGCCGCGCACGCATCCCGGGTATAATTAGCAGTGAGCCGTAGGAGGCGCGGCGGGCCGCACCGAGAGCGGCGGGCGATGCGCCGCCCGGGCTCCGCGCATGCTGCGCCTACACTATTTCTCGGACAACCCCGGTCTCGCCGCCGGCGACGACGAAGAGTCCGTATACTCTATAGAGCTGATCAAGGAGTTCGAGGCGGTTGGCCGCGCATGGAAGGCGTTCCTGGCTGATTGGCTCCTCAAAGGTGTTTGTTTATGGTCACCCACGCTGCGTTTGCGATCTCCACAACCATTGTTATTGTTGTTTTGTTTTTCAAATCAAGGTTGCCGGAAAAATAAAAGATCTAGTGCACTACGGATTAAAACGTAAAGGAATAATGTGCGTAAACATTTTTGACAAATTACAGCTTGACCAGTAATAAGTACAAATGATCTTTAAATAGTTTCCCCCGTCGCATTTGATAATTATTATTATCATTGGCTGTTAAAGATTCCTATGTACTAGTTTGCAATGCCTAAAGTTTCGTCTAAATCTGGGAAGTCTTATTATAAAATTGCCTTGTATTCTATCATTTAAGTATCCAAATAATTAATATTGTGTGCAACGATTCACTTATAGTGTAAAATAAGAAACAGCGGTTTTTAGAACATTTTCATTGTCCACAGTAGAATTTATATCATAACAACGAACTTTAGCAGCATTTTTTTCTAGAAGTCTACGAATCTACTCAAAGTGAAAATGTACGTATCTCTGAACAGTATTTCTGAACTAATTGTGTAGACAATTGGTCGTAAACGGTAACTGTACAGATATAAATGAACGGTCCAAATGCATAAATTTGATTTTGATCAACGGTTGTTAGTTGACAAGACAGGTATGTTTGTATTTGCACACTGAACTACCGTTCTGCTCGTGCGGAGGGTAAACACATAGCCACACAGACTCACTCGGCGTTCTGTCTCTTCGATAAAGATAAATCTAAAACATACCTCTTGACGCTGTTCGAGGCTCGACGTGACGTCTTAACTGGCCTCAGCGTTCGCAGTTATAAACAAATACGTGTAACACGTACGTGTAACATGGTGTAACACTATTAGGTTCCTTTAATTATAAAATTGTTGTTATGTATAGAGCTCTAGAACTTGCAAAGATATTATTATAAAGTACGAAGAGTATATTGTATAATACGTTGAGAAGATTGTTTAACCGGTGCTCGGCCGCGAGCGGAAAGTACTCGTTGCGGCCTCGCAGCATCTTTGAGTGCACTTTAAAAGTTATGCCCGCCTCATATCAACCTGATTTTATTTGAGTAACTTATAGTAACTTTTTATTATCACGCACCGTATTATAAGTTTTTGCATGGTCTATTTCTCACGAGCGGTGCCTTTGATCTTTTTCATAATCGTCTATAAAATAGTGTCCCACACAGGACTCGAATCAGGGAAGACAGTTCATAGTCTAGGTCATTATCCGCTAAGCTATCACTGATATAATACGAACTGCATGCACTATGGGAATATATTTAGGTGCGGATTAATTTGGTGCATAAACTTGAAATTTGCATTGTTTATATTGCGTTGGGTAGCAAATAATCATATGACCTGAGGTAAAGTGTTAACAGTAGTGTAGGATCGTGCAACATAATTAGTGTCATTCGCGTGTTCCTTGCTGCCGACACAGCAACTCCTCACTAGTTTCCTGATAATTCCTCCTTATTCGTTTATTATAATATTTAAATAGTTATAGAAGAAGTAGACAGAGAGAAACAGAGCGCCACATGACTCGGTCCTAACATACCTCATTCGCATTTTTAACATTCATAGTTATTTTCATTCACACTCGCCGGTTTGTTAGGCTCCTAACATCACCTTCTGATAACACACGATCAAATTAGTAATGGTAAGCTCGGTTCCTACATGCCGCTACTTTCGCGTTGTATATCAGTTTCTTCATTCTTCCCTCTTGCATTCTGCCATAGCAGCATGCCTCGTCTTGATACAGACGCTCTCTTTCAGACCAACTAATAATAATGACAAAATTTTATGAACACGGACATGTGTGTTTCTAAAACAAGCCTCTAACCGTTTTATAAGAAAAACATTTAATTCGAAAGGTCAAACAGTTTCATCCAATTCATTTCATTGCATAGATTCTATAAAGATCGCGAGTAGAGTTATCTACAAAGCCGTCTCTACAAAATCTACGCAAGTCAAATTTATAATACATGTTTATCACAATCTTTATTTTTATAATACGACGAGTATAATTTTAATTAGGTATATCCTTTAATTTTCCCCTTCAGTGAATCTTTCCGATTGGCACAAGCTCGAAGATTCGTGTGACTAGTTTTTTTTTATTCCACTAAGGTGACAATCAATCATACGGCCTGTCTGATAGAAAACAGTCATCATTGCTTATGTACATTTGCAGCACCAGGGGTGTCACTCATGCTTTGCCGCCCCTCTAAAAACCTCTTCACGCTTTTCTTGAAGAATACCATGCTGTAGTTCCTTGGAAAAGCCTCGGCTGGGAGCTCATTTCACAGCAGTTCTCGTAAGAAAACTTCTCTGGAACCGCTCTGTACGCGACCATTGCGGTTCCAACGTGTGAGGGTGAACTCCCCGCCGTCGGCGTGCGGTGCGGTTATAAAAAGTAGCTGTCGGCATCATTTCGAACATTTCGTCATAACACAACCCGCTGTACAATCGGTAGAACACACAAAGGTAGGCAATATCTCTCCTTTAACTTAAGGGTTCAATACCAATATAGTTAACAATACGTTTTGCCTGTTAGATCATCCACCAACACACACATACTAGTATGATACTACATCGTATTCATCACATAAAAACGAGTTTCATATTTTACCGACACGACGAGAACTTGCTGGGTCTATGCCCCAGATCTTTTACGAGGGTTTGAACAAACAAGTCTCATTTAGAATAAACATAAAAGAGTGACCTTGCCAAACGTGACCCATTTAACTTTAGCGGTCGGGAATTCTGATTTGCAATCTCTACCGAAACTTGTGTCTCGTTTTCAGCAATTAATTAAACTTAGTAGTGGTAGTAACAAGCGGCGCTTTATTGTTAACTCACCAAACACTGTGCTCACAGTGTTTGTACAGATCTTGCAGCCATTTAAAATGTTTTTGGGCGTGTTATTATTGTTATGTTACTGTGGCTATGTATGTTATTGTTATTACTTTCCTTACTGCAAGTCCTACCAGACTGCAGTGGCATATATACTATGCCGCAATCGCTGTTGTGAATGAAGTATTATATACCTACAAGTTGTTAAAAATGATGGCTTGCCTGAATAGGAATGTAGATTTGTATAAAAGTTTATCTTTCTCTTATCTGTTTGTCTTGGTCTGGATGTATTTAAGAGGTATTGGGAAAGTACCTCCACCTCACAGGAAACCACTTCACAACTCCCTGGAGGGTTGATACGTTGCTGCTTGTGAGTGAGGTCACTAGTTAGCTCCTAAAGAGAAGCTACGTTAGCAGCAGAGGTCGCCATACATACATATTTACTAATTACATCTATTTTTTAACGAATTATTTAAACATATACTTCATTTTATATTAATACGAACGTACAATGGGCAAAAAATAAGGTAATCTGAAACCGCTACCCTCGATAGTTTGTATAACAAATAGCTGCAGGTTTGATGTGCCCTACCTCTCTTAAAAACACCCATTACAAGACAAACAGACATGTTCATGTACACAAATGTTTGCCTTGTGTGGGAATCGAACCTACTAGCATTGGTGTCAAACTAACTTAACATTGCGTTACACCACTGCGCCACCGAGCTCATCATATAGATGTAGCGTTAACGTCAGGCTTGACTTGCCATGTGGTGGTAGCAACACTAGCAACCGTGGGCCTTTACGCAGATCGACCTTCGCGCTCAAGTACTTATAGTACGTACCTAGTGATGTGGGTTATTTATATTCTGTTAATGAATTTATCTGCAATTCCAACAAATCCTTTCCCCAGTGTTCGGTTCATAAAAAGGAATGATAATATATTTTCCCTTACCTTCTTACTGTTCCTTGCGAGGAAATAAATATTTCCGAACAAATTAAACAGCGTCACCTAGTCATAAACTAAGCAAAGTGCTTATTCTGTTGGTACCTGAGTATTGGTGTATATGTGATTACCAGGGGATGGCGAGTAATAATACGTGAATACCTTTTTCTGTATACTTGCTCGTAAAAGGACACTTATTGCAAAGGTATAAGTATCATAATGCAGCAAATAAAACACGAGTGCTTTTTACAATACATTTCTTTTTAAATCTCACCGATGAAAGAGGGTCGATATTATACAAAATTGAAAAAAAATGTGCTAGTATATAAACTATCTTAGTTAAAATATAATGAAATTTTCATTTTATTTTGACTGAGATAGTTTTACTTGCACGTGTATTATTTGCTAATTTTTTTTATTATTCCTTTCATTTCATCGTTATTTTATTTTAAAATAAAAAATATTGTTATACACATTAGAATTTGGATGTAAATGGAGCAAAAAACGCGATTATTCAATTCGGAGCAAACATTATATGACCGTGAAGAACCTATAAATACAACAACCTGTTTAGTCATCAACCATTAATCTTAATAAAAGGTATTCTTACCTTTTCCAAAATGATTTCCACATCCAAAATGGTATTTGTGTTAAAACAGATATAATGCGTTAAAGACGTTTTGCTTTCATGTCAATTTTCGATAATGTCGACTTGTTTTAAGGGCATATTTATTAGCGGTAGATTTACTCCCTGGTCTTCCTTGAATGTAGTATTTTTGTTAACAGAATTTTTGGTTTAAGAATTAAATATATAAGTATAAGGACATTTTGCTCTTTGAAAATGAATTAATGAATGCGTTTATTTGCCAGAGTATGGTGAGTAGTACACAGTTGCATAGTTTGGGATAGTTCCATTTTAGTCTACCATTAGAATGGCGTGCAAACATGAAATCATAATAAAATGTCTAATTTTTACTAGTATTTATACAAATCATTATTATTATTCGTTGGTTTGGACGTGTAGAAATAATGCAGGATGAAAGAATGACGAAGCAGATATATAATGCAAAATTGGAAGGATGTAGGTGCCGAGGAAATCCGAGACTTACCTACCATGACCAAATTGGTCGTGTTCTATCAGAAGGTGACGCCAGGAGCATTAGAAACTGACGAGCGTGCATGAGAAGGTTAATGAATGTTAGAAGCGAGTGAGGTGTGTAAGGATCAGGTCACGTGACGTTTGGTTCTCTCTGCCTACGCTGCAATTTGGAAACTAAACTGAAGGATTTGTGGCGAAGTTATAGATAGATTATTATTTTTATATCGGTGAATGACAATTATCAGTTAATTATATGTATATACCAGCTCCTCCGAATAGTCGCGTCTACGTCGCGCAAAAAAGAAAATCTTTGCCGCCATTTTCACAGATAAGTTAATTCATAGCTGCGTTTTGTAATTATTTTGTAGTATTTTGGTTGTTCATATGAGGATACTAATGAAGAGACACAACCTTCCATCTCTTATCAAATTGTTTCGTAATCCCCGATATTTACAGCAACAAGAACAAATCAATGACATTATTAATAATACCTTAACAAAAACTGTTTCATATCATCTTAATAACTGTACTTTTAGTAATGACTTCAATAATTAAATTTGTTACTAACATAATAAGGCTTATTTATATTTTCTCGCAAGTGTGTTGAAAAACGTCTCATGATACATAGATCTCATGATACAGTTTCGGCTCCATTACGCGCGCCGGTGCAATCCCGCCTCGATTGTAATGAGCAGTTTAACTTTTTAAGAGAGGTAGGACGCAACACAGTAGCCCATCTGGGGAAGTACCTCCACCTTACAGAAAACCGCAGCCAAATAATAACTTCCTAGAGGGTGTTCCTAAGTCTGAGTGAGGTCACCAGTAAGCTCATAAGGAGTTGCCGTTTTTGTAACAGAGATGTTATCGCGTGAGTGATAGATGATTGCTAATGTATCTCAAGCGTATAAGCTGTGGTACCCGTTTTATGTTTCAGATGGGCAGTATGTTTGTATGCCTCCCAAAGTTGTATAAAAAAACTTACCACACTACTACGTATTATCATAGTGTACTATTTTTGTAAATCGATGCTATAATACACTGAAAAAAAATATTTGTTGAATTTACCAAAGAAGCAAAGGTAGGCTATTTTACTAGTAAACTTTGTTAATTAATGCAAAAATTTGTAGTTAAATTTACAAATATATTACGGTTGGTCTTCATACAAAAGTATTTTGTAGCTATCACTATTTTAAATGTATAATTTACCGCTAATAAATGGATTGTACATTTAGGTAATATGGTACAGTTTATCTAAATAATACATTTTATTATTTTTACTGGTACTTCATTAACCTTTTTTGATTGGTAAAATCAACTTAAATCAAAGGTAGGACCCAGTTCAACCGTCGACTTTGGTGAATTCTATTAGGAATCTGGAAAATCCAACTAAACATTTTTTTCAGTGTACATAGAAATAAAGTAAGGAAGCAAAGAGCGCATGGAATCTTCGAAACGTAATCCCGACTCACACTTAACCATTTTTTGTTATGTTATAGTCCGCTTTAACTCCATCATCACCATAGGATATACTTACATCGTTTGCTATTGAACCCATGAATGTGTTCTGTCGTAAAGCCTATAAATTTAATGAAAAAGTAATAAAGAAACAGAGTGTATTAGATTTCTTGTTATTCTCCTGCCAGTAGTGAGCGTATTATATACTAAAATTAAAAAAAACCGCACAGGTCTTTTGGAGGTAACGTTATCTATATATAATAAATTCCATGCTATTATACGTAAATAGCAAAATATGGAACCAGTAAACTTATTAATTTTACTTACTTACTACTATATTGGCAAAGAAGCAGATAACTTGCAGCTACCTTAGCCTATGGGCACTTGTAACAACAGAGGCGTCACTCGTGCGTGCGACCGGTGTAGAAATTCTCATATAATAACATGAAAAAGTTATTTCTATTTGGTACTAGTTCTATTTTCTATAATACGTTCAAAATATGCAATTTAGTTATTTGTTTCGTATTAAACATAAAAGGCGATTGTGTTAGATTAGCGTTTGATTTTTTCTTTAGTCTTCTAGTCCTCGATTAAACAATATTACAATATGCGGCATAGGTGATAGTAGAAAATAGTGCAATCTGATCACGTATTGCACTCGTCTACAGTAGCAATGAAATTAACTATCAATTTTAGATATTGAGTTACTTTATTAAATTAACAATCTGGATGGTTTCTGTTTTTCGGCGTTGTCCGCCCTGAACCCGGCAGACAAATGAAGAAGTACCATTAAAATATAAAAAAAAACAACTGTGGTACCAACAATCTTTCTATAACTTCACGCCAAATCTCTTGCGGGGTAGGCAGAGATTGTATTATTGGTAGGTGCCAACGACGGTGGAGTTAAAGCGGATTATCAAATAATATCATATTGTTTCCTTATTTATTGTTATTTTAGCATAATGTAAGTACACATAAATAATAGTGAATAATTGGGTACAACTACTCGCTTATTTCTTCCATGGATAGATATTGTAGGTATCTATATAAGCCATTCTTTTAGGTTGTTAATGTTTCAAAAGTTACGTATTAATCGTAATACGTTCGTAAATACAAACAAAAAGAAAATAAAGTCGATAAATCATAAACCCGAGCGGCCAGTTCCGGCAGACAGCGCAATATTGGCAACTTCAGTAAAAGTTTCCGGTTACAGACCCGATCGATTCATTGTTAAAATCATGACGAACAATCAAATAGCATTCAAAGTGTTGCGACATGTATGCATTTCATAACTGTTTCCGGTGGCTTCGCCCGTGGCAGTTTTCAATTTCTGGGTTGCAGTCAGACAGAAAACTGAAAACGGAAGTGAAATAATTTCTTGGAGGGTTGTTGTATTTTAGTTCCGTCTTCTGTTAATTGAAAGGTACTTTCCCATAATCGGCCTGCGTACTAAAAATTACTACGTGTGCCTGCCTCAGTTTTTATTAGTTTTTAGAACACCACGTGGGAGTGCAATTCGATTTGAGTTATCACAACGCCACCATACTTTTATCGCTCAACTAAAAACTACTACGTCTGTTAGGCTTAGCGGTCAGCATTCTTTAAATTTACTGACTCTATTTTACCGGGGCTGGAAATCCCCTAAAGCAGTATTTTACATTATAATTATTGCGTAACATTTCTGCTTAGTGCAAAAGCACGGAGTGACAACCTTGGACATGAAGGCTAATCGGTTGAATGCACTTTAGTATCGTATGACTTGTGTACTGGTGTCCAATGCGCAGACGATGTATATAGCACATGCATTCTTTGTACGTAATTAGACTGTAATATCTTGACTGGATTTATGTAATAAGTAACTATTAAGACATGAAAGTGAAACGTTTTACTTAGTTACAGATTCTTGTCTACTTAACCGCAGAATCGCTGATAAGATTCTTGTTAATACTCTACCGTAGCTATTTGTAACTAGCGTCTTATCGGTCGGATAAAGGAAAATCTTTTCCTCGTACTTGCTAGAACGTTGCTCTATTATTTCAAAAAGAAAGGTGTATCAGATAACCAATTTCAATAACAGACACAGTTTCTGTTTTCATTATTTTTCTAGTGCTGGCTAGGTTATTTAATGTAGGCATTGGTTTGAATTTGTTGTTTTTGTATACATTACACTGTGGGTACATTTCATTAAAAATAAGGAATCGTATTGAGCGTACCCAAGCGTGATCGTATTGATGCGAATGAGCCATGATTGCTAAAAAAGCTAGTGAAGTGTGTAAGCATTGTCATGTGGCGCTGGATTTTACCTGCCTACCTCACAAACTCCTTGACTTGAAGATGTATACAGATATGGGTAGAAAGTCGTTAAATTTTGTTCTTAACGTTATCCAGTTTTCTAATTCATTAGAATTGGCGGGGTCCGCTATTTAAGCCTAAGACTTTGGCAAAGGTACTGGTTTTGACATTTAGCGTGAGAACAAGTTTGTTAGTTCTAATTTGATTTCGTAAATATTGTCATCCAAATGTTCACTTAACATTAAATTTTAGTTATACATATTCAGTTAATTAGTTTATGTAATAAGCATTACATTAATAATATTTTTTTTGTATTTGTCGACGGCTGGGAGTTCACCCTCATACACAGTGCCGTTTCAGAGAAGTTTTCTACCTAAAAATTTAAAGTTGTGGAACTACCTCCCTATATTTTCCCCTATATTTTTTCGAGGGACTACATGCTCGGCAACGCAAGAGTTACACCCCTGGTTTTGTAATTGTCCATATGCTACGGCAACTGCATATCGTCAGGCAGGCCGTACGCTTGTTTATCAAATTAGTGGGTAAAAAAAATGAAAAACGATCTTCACACCAGCCTTCTTTAGCCAGTGTTAAAAATAGACAATTTCATACGAAATTACCTAATATCAATAATGACTATTAACTAGTACATCGGAAACATGTTAGTAGTCTAATCCTAATGTGTCATTACATGAGTACATTGACAATTGCAGTTTATCCTCGTTTGTTTTTTGTGTGTGGTATCCGCACGAACCTTATGGGTAGGTGCCTCTTCTAGACTACGTGTCTCCCGTCAGTAACTCCTTGAGAGCTTGCTGGTAACCTCACACATTCGCGCAGGAACACGACTCCTCTGCGGAGTTGTTATTTGGCACTGGATTTCTGTGAGGTGGAGGTACTTCTCCAGTCGGGCTAAATTGATGCACCCCACCTCTCTTAAACACCCCGACATACAGACATGTTCATGCATGCATGTTTGTCTTGTCAGGTCGTCATCTGTAGCAGATGGTTGCTATGCTTCTCCATTAGTAAATTTGCTATTTTATAATATACAGATTAAATTTTAAGAGAGGTAGGGCGCATCAATGCAGCTCGTGTGAGGAAGTACGTACCTCCACCTAACAGAAAACCGCAGCCAAATAACAACTCCCTAGAGAGTTGTTGTGCTCCTGCGTGTGAGAGGTCACCAGTAAGCTCCCAAGGAGTTGCTGTGTAAGCCGCAGAGGACGCATCGCGCGAGTGATAATTAATATATCGCAAGCGTTAATAGGCTACGGCTACTAAAATGAAATTCTTAGGATTAAGGCGGTAATGATAAACACAAGCGATTATAACAGTAACTAATAGAGTTTTTAATACATTTTTGCCAGATTACCTTCACCGAATGTCGATATCCTTGGAACAATATTAGAATACTCACAAAGCGGAAGTTTTGCTGTTAGAAGGTTGATATATGAACATGATTATTATATGAACATGTGCGTACAGTCGACAACACACCAAGTCTACGTGTTAAATTGCAAATGACTAAATTGATGAAATAATTGTTAAAGATTTTAATTTATTCACTTTATGGTCAAGTGTACTTGTGGTCAGATTTAAAAATTATTTTTGTGTGTTTCGTGTTCTTCGCTATTTTTTTATAAATAGAGGTAAAAAAAAATCTACACTATCTTTATATATTAACATTAGTAGTTAAAAACATGAATTCTCCTCAACGTATCAAATGTGAAATTAATATATTTATCTGTCTATAACGCCAAGACCGTAGGCAGATGGGTTGCGTCACACGACTAGATCTTTACACAACTCACTGGCTTCTTTAACAGTCGTTTATATATTTATATTAAGGAAAACAAACAGTGACCAATTACACAATAGGTTAAATATATGAACTAAATTAATATATATAAATTTGACACCAACATCGCCTTCCACATGTTACTATGACACATTTCAACTATGTAAAAAATGACTCTAAGCTATGCGTGAAGAGGCAGAATGAATTACTATAGAAAAAACTCAAAAATATTCATCCAGTATCCAAATGTTAAGTGGGTCTTGAAAGGGACAAAGTAGTAATTAACAATTTTTTAAATGTACTTCGTCGAAATAATGTCGACTGCATTAAATCTCGCGTTGTATGCATCCACCAGTCGGTACATTGGTGCTCTTTTGACTGCATTAGTTTTTTTGACTGCATAGTAGAGATTGCAAACAGTCGATATGCATTTCGACTGTGTGTTCTAAGTATTCTGTAGCATATTTGATTAATTAGGGGAATATAAAATGTCATAGCCCATTTCATGCACACTCGCCCGTCACTGCTTTCTGATAACAATTGAACTATTCGGTCGTGGTAATCCTTCTACTTTGACGATGTAAATAATATAAAACACATTACCGGACTAGTTCATTTTTTATTTATTAATATGAAATGTTTCCCTTTGCTTTGTTTACTTACTTCGTAGACTTCCAATATATATTTATTGTACTAAAACTTTTATGTTAGGGATAGCGTATAAGTATTAAACGTTTGTGCTCTTAATAGGTAGTAAATCAAGTTTAAATAAATAAGAAACTATAACACTTAGTGAAATAAAATGCTCAATTATTACGGACCGAAATTTGTCAACCGAAGTTTATCACACCTCATCATAAATATGTTGGCATTTTATATAGAGTTCCAATAAAATAAAAAATCGGCTTCACCAGCAACCAGAACTCACAGGGGTGGGAAAAGCGTCAGCGACACGGCACGGTGCGATGGTTTTTTGGGTGACAGGTTGCATACAGGCATGAATGTTACAACATTTCCGTCCCGGATCGCTGCCGCTTTCTCACCCCTGTGGGTTTTGGCTTTTAGGTTGAATACCGAATATTCTTTGGCTCGATTAACGCGCGTATAAGTAATTTCGCGCGAGCCGCGCTATGGTCAAGTAACGTAAGTGGTCTCAGTCTGCTGTTATGAGCTCTGTGTCACGTTAATTACAGGAATTAGTGTTTAGTGTTACGTACGTAATTATGTGCTCAATTATAAGTACTACTCTGTTCATGGAATGACTATTTCATATATATATATATATATATATATATATATTCAAGCCTCAAGTATCCTCAAGCCTCAAGTAACTATGCAATAACATTTATTCCTTGTAAGTGTATAACTACTAACTGATACCTATATATAAAGAGTTTTACTGTACTGTACTAATTAACTATGCTTTGGACTTATCTTGTACTAACTATTACCAGTCAGTCATTTTCTTATTTTACTTATACCTTCTAGCTGCTGGCTTCTATCCTGTATAACTTTAAACTTTCACTTTTTTTTTGTACTACGTCATACAAGCATACAGCCCACCTCATGTAAAGCGGTTACCGTAGCCTATGCTTGTAATATATTATGTATCACTTGCGCGATGCTACCTCTGCTGCTAACACAGCAACTCTTCAGGAGCTTACTGGTGACTTCACTCATA
This sequence comes from Pyralis farinalis, assembly GCA_947507595.1. NCBI lineage: Eukaryota > Metazoa > Arthropoda > Insecta > Lepidoptera > Pyralidae > Pyralis > Pyralis farinalis. Next base: position 30,323,143 of record OX382265.1, read on the forward strand.
TACAGCAACACAACAACCCTCCAGGGAGTTGTTATTTGGCTGCGGCTTTCTGTGAGGTGAAGCTACTTACTCAGACCTCTATAAAAAAATCATTATTGCTAATATCACTAATGTACGTACGGGACATATCGCGATTTATTTGTCTGTTTTCCCGACATTTCGGCGAAGTTTCACGTCATCCCGAGACCGTGGCATCACCGAAATGTCGGGAATATAAGAAAAATAAATGCGCTAAGTGACATACGTACAATAGTGTGCCTGTATCCTGTTATCGTAGTAATAAAAAGCCGATATTCTTCTCTTGATTCTTGTATACTTCACCATCAAATCTCAAAACGATCAGTTCAGAGGCTAAAACAATAAGCGTACAGAGCTACTTTCACATTAATTATGTTATTGTCAACATATGACTGATAAACATAGTCGTTAATTTTAAATGAAAGATACGTAATATTGTTTTGATTGCAACTTAGTACGCGTAAGTAACATAATATGGCCCATTAGTGCCTGATTCTATTTTTAGGTTAATGAAGAATGTTATTATAACGAACTTGTTTACTGTCAATGTTCTCTTTGTAGTTTAACTCATCTAGTAAATATATTATATATCTCATATTATATTATTAACTTATCTAATAAATTACATTTTTTTTATACCACTAAGGTGGCAATCAAGCATACGGCCTGCCTGATGGTGAACAGTCACCGTAGCCTATGAACATTTGCAACACCAGGGGTGTCACTCGTGCGTTGCCGACCCTCCAAAAACCTCTTCACGCATTTCTTGAAGAACTCCATGCTGTAGTCCCTCGGAAAAACCTCGGCTGGAAGCTCATTCCACAGCTTGAAAGTTCTCGGGAGAAAGCTTCTCTGGAACCGCACAGTACGCGACCATTGCGGTTCCAGCGTGTGAGGGTGAACTCCCCGCCGTCGGCGAGCGGTGCGATTATAAAAAGTAGCTGTCGGCATCATTTCGAACAACTCTATTCAGAACACAACCCCTTGTACAATCGGTAGAACACACAAAGGGGAAGCAAAATCTCTCCTTAAACTTAAGGGCTCAATACCGTATGTAAGCTTAGGATTGTCGACAATTCTACGTTTCTACGACATGTGAAGTTTATTTTAAATTTATTTATACATACAAAATCAGTCTGATTGCCTGACAGACTGATCAACGCCAGCCGAAATCGGAAGCGAAATTTTGAACAGTCATCGCCTTAACGACAAAAATAATTTAAAAGAAATTTTTGGAGATTCAATCCATAAGAGGCTAAAATAGAGCGTGAATTTTTTTGTGATATGCGAAATATTTATATAGGGTAACGGTCAGGAATTAAATACGGGTAAAATAGAGGATGGGACTTTATGTGAAGGTATACACAAACATACATACATTCAGGGGTGTTTTCTATGTATCATAAGTACGTATTTACAGATAAATATATATTTTCGCATATCAAATATCGTATCAGTTGTCCAGTAGCCATAACACAAGCTTCGTTTACTTTGGGGCTAAATGGCGCTGTGTAATTTGTCAGACAATTTTTCCACAGAATTATGCACGCCCTATTCCATGATTATTGAAGTTGGAAGTGTGGAAATAAGGTCTGCAAGATTATGGTTGAAGATGAAACATTGAAGTAGTACTCTTTTTTTGAAATATGTCATATGGGAAAAACGGGGAGAAAGATTTTTTTAATAAAACTTTTCGTAGGAGTCAACAATTTTAAAGTTTCTATTGCTATCTCTGTTTATTAGAGCAGCTGGATATTTAGTAATAGTAGTAGTTCACTTATTATAATATTTCACAATCCATAATACTGTACCTTAAAAGCCTCGCAGCGCTTATCTTCAAGATCTACGTAGTGAGATTTTGTAAAATACACACAGGATGCATACAAAGTCGTGTAAGTCCTCTAGTTTTACATACAGCGTTGGAAGAGAAAATTTTACGTTTATCAAATATTGATGTATGAAATATTTAGTGACCCGTGCTAAAATTGGTAAAAGGTCGATCGTTTATAGCTTCATTTCGCGCTCAGCTTATCATTCATAAAAAATGTATGAGGCTTTTGTAAGCATAAATAACCCACCCTCGTTTGTTTGTTCTACTTACTTTTTATAGCCGGACCGCTCGCCGATGGCGGGGAGTTCACCCACACTCGCTGGAACCGCAATGGTCACGTTCTGTGCGGTTCCAGACAAGTTTTCTTCCGGAAACTGTCAAGCTGTGGAATGAGCCGAGGCTTTTCCAAGGGACTTCATCATGGAAGTCTTCAAGAAATGCGCGAAGAGGTTTTTAGAGAGTCGGCAACGCATGAGTGCCACCCCTGGTGTTGCAAATGTCCATAGGCTACAGTGACTGTTTACCATCAGGCAGGCCGTATGCTTGATTGCCATCTTAGTGGTATGAAAATAACTAAACCGGAGAAATTTATTTGTCACATTGCAGCATTTTCTAAAATAAAGGTCGCAAAGTAATGAGAAAAGTCTAATAAATGAATGGTTGTTCCATAGAACGAAAATTATTGGCATCACAGTAGTTTCGAGTTTCGGGTAAATTTAAATTCAACATAACTAATAGGTACTTACTACAAGCGTTACGTGAGTGCAATTAAATAAATGATTAAGTCGGATTTCTTAGTGATTTTTTTAGACATCGTCCCGAGCCATACTCGCATAACGTGCACCTGATGTAAAGTGTTTACCGTAGCATATAAATGATTGCAATGTAGTATTAGAATTTGAACTCCTTATGAGCTTATTTAAAAATAGTTACAAAAATATGTACATGAAATACAACTATCCTCAAGATAAATGTTTTCTGGCTGCAGCATCTGTCCGAATTAGGAAGCTTCATCCACAGTCTCCTGTTTAAGTTGAGAAATTATTTTAAATAACCGAATTATGGCTATTATTGTCGATGCACTTGTGCTATTATAGTGGTAGTTCATGGATATCTCTGCTACTACTGGGTACTGGAATCTAAGGAGAGTCCATCAAAAGGCGATTTGAAATTTTATCCAATTAAAAAGTTTTTCAAATACAGAAAAAAGGAGTGGAAACTTCGAAGCGATTTGTTGTTGTTTTACATTGACACTCACAGTTTTTATATTTCCAATTTGACGTATGTTAATCAGTAGGTATACATTTATTACTTTCGTTGAAGCCTCCTGCAGACTCCGACGTGGTTTGAGATATCTATGGTTTTTGATTCATTTTATAAACTTTCGTTTTCGGCCACCTACGGAACTCATTGTTGAGATACATATTTCCAGAATGTACAAACAAAAAATTAACCGTGTATTCACTTTCAGTACTAGATCTATACGACTGGTTGCTATTACGTACCTACTGTGCTCGCTGATGTCACGACGGAACTCGTATTTGAAAATATTGCGCAATTTCAATTTATCCATGGTCACGGGATCGTCTATTTATTTACGTATATCATCACAACCCTTACGGAGTAGACAGTGAGGACCGAGCGCCACATGATTCGGTTCTTACACCTCACTCGCTTCTTTAACACTAATACGTAGGTCTTCTCTTGCACGGACTCGCTATTTTTAGAGCGTCTGAGGTCACCTTCTGCTATCGTACGACCAATTTGGTCGTGGTACGTGAGAATGGCCTTCCTCGGCTCCTGCATCTATCCACTTCTGCGGGATCATCGATATCAAAAAAGTTGTGATAAATTATTACTCTTAGGGTGTACTATATAGTACATAATTAATTTGAAATAAAAATAGAAATATATTTATTTATTCTTTGGAAGACCAATAGCTTTGTATATCATATTACATTAAAAAACTTATAACAGAGAGTCAATAACAAGTCTTCACTTATAAGATTTAGACTAAATACTCATAACACGAACATAAATAATACACATCTTAAAAACACTTTTCTTAATATGTTAAGATTTAGTTGACGGTTTAGTTTATTAAATTTGCTAGTTGCTCGTAGCAAAAATGAATTTAAACGATAATTATTTTTAAGTAGTGCGCATGGTACCTCATGGCAAATTTGGAGGGAATATTAAAGTTTAATTTGGACAACAGTTCGGAACAATCGATAGCTTTGGTAGTAATTTTAATTAAGTACTTACGTGACATCACCGATCTCACGCGTTTGATTTATATCTTTATATCACGATGAATAGTAGAAATAATATCACTTCAATATCATAGCAATTAATTAATAGGATCTAATGTTTTCACATTTGAACTTTGCCTATCTCGTCTATGCCAGATTTCATTTGCCAGTCGGGATGGTGCACGACGAGGTGCTGAGGTTGGTTTTGACTCTTTTGTATGGCCGTGAATCAATCATACCCCAAGAGTATTGGTAGATCTCGAGTAGTGCAGCACCAAGAGAGTGCATTAGCACTCACCTAACCTTTAACGCTGAATAGAGTACGTATTTATTAGGATGATAAAAGTTATTTAAAATAACTTGTAAGAATAACTACAATGTAAGGAAATGTTAATATCGTAATAAATTATTTGATGTTATAAAGGTTAATCACGTGATCCTTTATCACTACATAATAAAATTACAATAAGCTTTTTTTATTGATTAACAAAACTGCTAGTATGTTCGATTTGTATCTGTGAAAAATCTTTGGAATGCGAAAATAACATAAAAGTGTCGCTGTTTCTTAAAAAAAAATAAACTGTACGTGAACTCTGTATAAAAAGCTATCAGACAGTGATAATGTTAAACAAGGTCGGTCAAGCACGAGTTGAACTTGCGCACCGGAGGTTTCGAACGTTCCTTCGGTATACTCTATGGCCATGAGCCCTAAAAGGTCTTGATAATCAGGGTCTTGATTTGTTAAGTGCTATAACACCCATCTAACCTTCAATGCTGAATAGAATACGTATTTATTATGATGATAAAGTATACTAAAATAACCATTAAGTTAGGAATTAAATATATTCGTGTAAGTTATAAAAATCAATCACGTGCTGTTTTATGTAGACTTGTGAATTCTGAAAAACTATACTACGGAGCCTTTTTCGTACGAAAATTATTTTCTATTTGTCAATTATCCTATTTGTCCGTAAATTATGAACAGCTGGATGAACAGAGTGGAACAATAATACCCAAAAGGTAAACGAGGAATTGTTTACCTTTAAGATACGGATTCCTAAAAAGTTAAAAGCATACATATCATTGAACCCAATTATAGATTACAAGCATATACTTTTATGGTTTCTAGATTAGGCGTGTTTACTGTACTAAACCCAAAGTTAATCACTACGAGGAAACAGATAGATAGAATGGTTTTTTTGCACGCCCAACTCGCTCGCCGTTGCATTAACTTAGGTTTTTTGTTTACATTGTATAACACCGACAACGCCTTTAGGGGATTGGTGATTTTGTAGTTTTAGATTAAGTGTTACAAGACGTGCATTTTGATAACTGTAATGCTTGTTACAGAAGAAGATGAGTCCCAAATTTTCGTGAAGTTCTTCAAATTCCACAAGTGCTACGACCTGATACCGACGTCGGCAAAGCTGGTGGTATTCGATACGCAGCTTCTTGTAAAGAAGGCGTTCTTCGCTCTTGTATACAACGGTAAGTGCAATTTGTGCAAACTGTGCCTACTTTTATACATAATAACTAATTTGTTGCTTTGCGAATGTTTATTGTTGGTTTTTGTTGTTATATTTTCCGTGTGCAAATGCAAAAGAGAAATTATGTTAGAAGTAATTAAGTTTGGTCTAACGTTTTCTTATTGGAAGTTGGTCAATCATAATGCCCCTACATTTTATTATTATTCCAAACGATGAAAACTTAACCACAGATGGTTTGTGTAAATATACGTCTCATTAATCACTTATTGTTTTAGCTGTGTGCTCCCTCTCAAAGAAAAATAATTATGCGTTATATTGCTTAATATATTTTCTGACGTTCATTTAATTTGAATCATAATGTTTAAGTTAATTAACACAGTTAACTAACTGATTACTTGCATATTACTTCCTTATTACTTACGTGTTTGATTAGAGTGATATACACAACGACGCGATCGATCATCTCAATATGCATGCAGTTACTGCAAATTATTGCAAAATGAATGGAATGTAAATTGATTATATCTCAGCGTTGAGTATATTTGGAATTACATATTTAAAATATCTGGCATCATCCATATTTTTTGTGCTGATATGAAATTTGTTGCGAGAGCGATTATTTTTACCAGATAAATAAACAGCGAATTAAATAATGAAACGCAAAATTACGGCGAAGCGAATGCATGGTTGACTAAAATGATCAAACATTCATTGTGATTTGTTAATACAGCTGTGAATGGAACCGCGGAACCTCCATAAGAAACAATACGGCCCTGTTACCATGGATACCAAGGTGTATATCGTTCCATAGAAATAACTTTTATAAGTTTATTTTACAATTTCAACCTATATCTTTATAATTTGCAATACATATACTCTGCTTGAGGCTACAAAAACTTGTAATTCGTTCGAACGGAAAGAAATTGCGGTCGATTTAAACTTTGAAACGTTTCTTCTGTAAGTTTCAATCCCCACCGATGACGAGTTGATGCAGAACGAAGCGACAATCTAAAATTTTACATGTCATATTTATTTTTATCTCTATAATATAAAAAAACGAAGCGCCAACACGCGTTTTTTATATCTTTAAATAATTGTATGTTATATAAATTGAGCTATAATAATATAAAATTTTTCATTGTTGCTTCCACTCAAGTCTATCGGATTACAAAAAAGTAATGCTTTGCTTTTATATTTGCTTCATATTTATTATTACTGGTAAATTCACATTTCACAATATTCGTTTTCGTTGAATGATAAACTAAATGAATATGCATTCCCAAAAAAGAAGAAAAATGTAGTTATTAAAGTGAGCAGCGTTCATAATTGCAGTCTCCACTGCCGGTGTGATTGGTGTTCGTATTGTTTCTTACGGAGGTGCTGTCGACCGCAGATCAGCCGTAACATGTTGACTTTTAACAGTCCACAGATCAACACGTTACAGACGCATATCTGCGGTTCAATTCACTTAATTTGCGGTTCACTGTACATACATAATGGCCACTAGGATGGTTAAAAGTGGCTGGTGTTTTAATACCTACGTAGTCTTTGTATCTGTTCGTCAATATAACTATTCATTGTTGTATACATCACGGTGGAGATTGTAATATATAGAATGTTTGCTCTTTATTAAATATTAGAGTGAAAAAGAGCCCGTGTAAACTATTTTATATTGTGGCTGGATGTATTTAAATTTTAGTTACGATTTAGTCTAATATCAAAACTAAAATTTTGCCTATTCTTTATTGATAGGTACGTACATATATTATTGTTTTATAAATCATATAAAAGTAGTTTAGCGTAACAAATAATGAATACTGTTTATTGTATTGCAAATATTGGTTGCTTCCTCTTTACATCGCCATCTTGCGGCTTCACGTTTCTAAATTATCTTCTGTATTGGAATTATCTTTCAGATTGTCCTCACTAGTGGAATTATTTACTATATAATAAAACCTTAAATCGAAAATAAAAAAAAAACAGATTTCGACTATTTCAATTGTCATTATAGCAAATTCTTTAATGTCGCATGATACTAGTCATGATAGGAATACCTCTCTCTGTAAGAATGTACTTCCAGCGAACTACTTTCTTACTGTATATGCACACGTAGTATTAACCTGTTCTTTGGACCATATTTTATATTTATCACAGATATTTATGACGAGCTCGGTGGCTCAGTCGTGGATGACGCCACTTTGATATCAACGCTCGTGCGTTCGATTCCCACATAAGGCAAACATTTGTGTGCATGAATATGTCTGTTTGTCCTGGTCTGGATGTTTTAAGAGACGTAGGGTGCATCAAAGCAGCCCATCTGGAGAAGTAACCCCACCTCACAGAAAACCACAGCAAAATAACAACTCCCTAGAGGGTTGTTGTGTTCCTGCGTGTGAGTGAGTTCACCAATAAGCTCCCAAGGAGTTGCTTTGTAAGCAGCAAAGGAGGCATCGTGCGAGTGATACTTAATATATCGCAAGGGGTCATAGGCTACGGTACCCGTTTCACATCAGGAGGGCCGTATGCTTGTATGCCTCCCGACGTAGTATATATATAAAAAAAAAAGAAAAAATTGACAAATATATGTTATATAGGGTATAGGTAGATAATTCCAATCCGGGCATGTACTACTAAATTCGTGTTAATTCGGATTTATGTACATATTTGTAATCATCACTTGTTCGGCGGCGGTGATGGAAAACATCGTGAGGAAACTGTCACGTCCAAGAAATTATATTTCGATGGACGTGTGCCCTTACCTAAGAGAGGTCTGGTTTTCCCTCTGAGTTGTGAAGGTCCGACGGCAGTCGCTCTATGTCGAAATCAATATCTTCGCCAAATGTTTAGACTTAGGTAGCGGACCCCGTCAATCCTAATGGATTGGGAAGCGGGATAACGCTATGACGAAGAAGAGGTGTATGTAGACAATTAAATTGAATGAATTTCACGGGAAAAAAGTTCACAGACGCATTTGTTCGTACAAATAACAGAATTCGTCTCCAAGCAGCCGAATCTCGGCCTTATGCCGGAGTGACGCCTAAATGGGTTGGTTGTATATTTGTCTTAGTTTTTTTTAGCGCTGAAGATATTTCTGTCGTAGCCCTTGTCGTTAATACGATTCCAGCGCTTTCAAACACCCCAAAATACTAATAATTATCACCATATAAATTCTCCATCACTTTGTTTGATATCGTCCAGTGTGACAAAAAACTGTGGTGTTTGTCCGTAGGCGTTCGTGCCGCACCGCTATGGGACTCGTACAGGCAAAAGTTTGTGGGTATGCTTACCATCACGGACTTCATCAAAATACTGCAGATGTATTACACCAGCCCGGATGTCGCCATGGAGGAGCTAGAGGAGCATCGATTGGAGACATGGCGGCGTAAGTAAACAATACATCTATACTAATATATAGTAATAAAGCGGAAGAGTTTGTTTGGTTGTAATCGGATTTGAAAAATTCTTTTTGCATTTAATTTCCCAATTCTTCACGAAGGTTATTGGCTATTCAACATCACCATACGACCCGCAGAAGCAGAGCATAAACAAAGAAAGTATGAAAAAGCGGTTCCCAAGGGATAACAGGATACGCGCGAACGAAAGCGTGCCAGGAGCTAGTTTTTATGTATGTGTATTATATGTGCATATAATGAAATTTTGGCAGGGTCGAGGTAGTAAATATATTCTATACTCTTCTTATTGCTACTACTTGAAGAACTTTGTATACTCATAGATTTTATTATACTTATACTGGGTCCGCTATTTATTTCTGTAGTTGTACTAGGTCGGCTGGCAAACAAACAAACGTATAATCGTTAACGTATTGTTTTTTTTTTATTACCCAGAGGTATTGAAAGGCTCTGTGATGCCGCTCGTGTCCATCGGGCCAGACTCCTCGCTCTACGACGCCATACGAATGCTGATCACCAACAGAATTCATCGGTTGCCAGTCATCGACCCAGACACAGGCGACGTTCTATACATTCTCACACACAAGAGAATACTGCGGTTTCTCTTCTTATACGTAAGTGCATGTTTTATTTTTATCTGAAAATTGACAATGGCAGCAGACACTGTATATATATATAAGGCGTTGTATATGTTATATATCCTACGACGTATTCGAAACGTAAATCAGGATAAAATTTCGTTAAACAGATCTCCGAGATCGTGTCTATAATCTGTGAGAGTATCAGTAATGTAGTTCTGTAAATTTTGTTACTAAAATGTTCGAGGGGTAATGATAATAATGTTTGTATGGATTAATTTCTGATTCGATTCAGAATATTCATTCATAATAGTCTTTAAAGTTGCCTGTAACACTGGTGGATAATGTAAATTTAGCATTACGTACATACGGCGAGTGATTAGTCTACATTTTATTTATAGTTTTTACTTAAAACTTGAAACGCCATAGTCCATTCTGCGTGCGGCGTCCATACTCTAAAACCGTGATTGAAACCGCTGGCAGCAGCTAGTGTGGACATGGTTAGCTCTGTGTTTAGCAAATAATGTATAAGATGATTATGAGATGAATCGATAGAGAATTGACTGTGCTTATCGTGTAGTTCGGATTGCTAATCGTTCACACGATAATGTTATTTATCTGGGAAGTGGAATAAATAGGTTTAGTACGGATGATTAAGCTCGATCCTTAGTGAACGATATGAGTGACGCGCAGAAAATCCTATTGTCAAAATCTTATTAATTGATTCTCGGGGTTTCCTTGATGTTAAATATAATAATTGTTTATTTTTTAAGAACAGTAAGAGCTAAAATTGCGTAACGATACGTATAGTGTATCATTACGTGTGTTTGCGTATTATTTTCATTATCATCATCATTTTAGCCCATATTGTCCATTGCCTTCTCTCTGAAGAATCACTCACTTCGATACTAACCCACCTGCAATCATCGATTTTTCATCACATCATAGAACTGTTTGTCATCATACATTACTAATGTATTTGGGACGAATCCAGTTTTGCCATCACAATGAACAATTATGTGTATCTGCCTATAGTCACTGCTTTAGACACGCTGGGCTCATTTTCGCTTTGCCAACATTTTGCATGGTTGATTGAAGTATGGATATAACTTTCATCTAGATATACGACTGGCATACCGCTATCCCCCAGCTACTTTGATTTCATGTAGGTTAATGTCCCTCCATGCCACTGTGCTGTAACACTCCGTGAGAATTATTCTTTGATTTGAGTTCTATTTTTTATTTTTATTACTTAATTTATGTAGAACAAACGAAGAGATTCCCTACCACCAATAAAATTAATAATTTATTCAATTTGGTATTTACATACATAAAATCATGTATTCTGTGCCTGTATTTGCACAGAGACTAAAATCATCGAGATATTTTTCTCTGCTTTTCGACCGATGTAGTCTTCCCTTCGTTTTGATTTTTTATTACAAAAGAGCGAGATATATCTAATAAAAAAAAAGAGTGTGCTTTAGATCACACGACTGAAGTAAAACTTACAGACAATAGGCCTGCACTGTGTCTTAGGTATACGAAACGTAACTGGCTATGAGAGAAAGAGAGAAAGAAAATGTGTGCTCGCACCTCTCTCTCTTGCTCCTACAGTAATATACGAAACGTAACTCTCTCCCTTTCTATCTTCACTAACATATCTCCCTCTCAACTTCCGTTCGCCTCGCCCGATCACACTTTTCGTAACGCTCTCGTCACGCATTCGCACGCACCAGCTTACTCCCCCAAGTCAAGAGTGCGTAAAGAAGTTTTACTTCAAAAATAAACTGTCAATTCCAATTCATACTTTCAGCCATATTCCATTGCACTAAATATAAGATGTTACCTACCAGTCATGCTAAAAATTATGTCATCAATATTATTTTTTTCTTTTTCTTTTGCGATTAGTTTTGCCATTGTAACACACAAAAAAGTCACAAAGGCAATGAAAAAGACTACTCAACACTCGTTGACGGAAATCAATACGTGACATTTTAATGATGTTTAAACTCAGTGTTGCAAGTGAAAGAAATTAATTATAGTGTTTTTAGGGTTCCGTACCCAAAGGGTAAAACGGAACCCTATTACTGAGGCTCCGCTGTCCGTCCGTCCGTCCGTCCGTCCGTCTGTCACCAGGCTGTATCTCATGAACAGTGATAGTTAGACAGTTGAAATTTTCACAGATGATGTATTTCTGTTGCCGCTATAACAACAAATACTAAAAAATAGAATAAAATAAATATTTGAGGGGGCTCCCATACAACAAACGTGATTTTTTTTTGCCGTTTTTTATAGATAATAGTACGGAACCCTTCGTGCGCGAGTCCGACTCGCACTTGGCCGATTTTTTTCGCAATGTGGTGACGCTTTTTATTTTTCCCAACGCTAACCTTAGTCTGAAAAGGCTGGCAACGAATCAGTGACCCTTTGGTGTTGCTGATGTCTATGGGCGGTGTTGAGAACTTACTATCAGATGACCCACTTGCTCGTTTGCCCCCCGTCTTAATATAAAAAAAGAGTTGACACGGTATCCTAAAATTGGACTGAGAAGGGGTTGACGTTTATGTTGATAATGTTTATTGTAATTACAGATAAACGAATTGCCGAAGCCGTCGTACTTGCAATGCAAGCTTCGCGAACTGCGCATCGGCACTCTAAACGACATAGAGACGGCGACAGAAGAAACGTCAATCATCGAAGCTCTGAGCAAGTTCGTCAACCGGCGAGTTTCCGCACTGCCGCTCATCGACACCGAGGGCCGTCTCAAGGATATATACGCCAAGTTCGATGTCATTGTAAGTAGTTCTTTTTTAGGGTTCCGTACCCAAAGGGTAAAACGGAACCCTATTACTGAGGCTCCGCTGTCCGTCCGTCCGTCACCAGGCTGTATCTCTTGAACCGTGATGGTTAGACAGTTGAAATTTTCACAGATGATGTATTTCTGTTGCCGCTATAACAACAAATACTAAAAAATAGAATAAAATACGTGATTACGTAAAAAATACGTACAACAAACGTGATTTTTTTGCTCGATATTGATAACGGCAACAGGTAGACGCTTGAAATATTCACAGAATATTTAGTTATATATTCACTTTAAGAATGAATAATTAAATTAAAATAAAACAAATATTTAAGGGGGCTCCCATACAACAAACGTGATTTTTTTACTGTTTTTATAGATAATGGTACGGAACCCTTCGTGTGCGAGTCCGACTCGCACTTGGCCGATTTTTTTAAATTATTATTGTATTTCCAAAACATTTACGTACGTCATATACGCAGTCAGTTCGACGAAATGTGTACTTTTCTGTTTTAATACATGCAACTAATAATAGCATCGGCGGCTTCAAGTCGACGGTTATCGGTTTTAGTTTTTAAAAAAAAATTGTAGAAGGCGAATATAGCACGAGTTTAGCTCTTTGCCCGGGCTTTATCCCGAGGTAAACTACTCCTGTGTGGGATATATGTGCGTGTCGCGGTATTGGAAAATAACAGGGATACAGCTTAAGATTTTTCAAAAGAGACGTGAAGGCGAAGTCGGCCACGCGCGAGTAACGCTCTTGGAATTGCAAGTGTCATATATGCATAGACTACAGTAACTATTCATCATCACCATATTGCCTGATACGCTTGTTTGTTAGTATTATAAGAAAACTTTACATAATACCGCAGCCAGAAACCAATTCCCTGAAGGTTGTATTGCTACGAGTGAATTACTGACGTATTGTTGCAAGGGCTAGTAGGTACGTCTATGTATTGCAATCGTTCATTGCTTACTGCAACACATCACATTATGCGGGCTATGTGATTGGTAGCTTTACGACGTAGTAAAAAAAAATAATGTTATCAAAATTCTTTAGTATTCACAAAATACATATTTGTACCGCGCAATATTATTGTAAAATGAATCACTGGAATAACATTCATCGTTCATGGTGATAAGCCAAGAATGATTGATGTGGGTACATTTACATTACACGAGGTTTGTTATTGTAATATATTAGTTAATTAGGCTACAAACATGTGCTGAAGTTTTAAATAACGTTTCATATTATATTAAAAAATATTTTAATGTACATTGATTTCTGTAAACAACAATTGTAATGTTTAATTCCTGAACGACTGACGCGTTCTATGAATGATTTTGGTTTGGCCAAACTCTTTATAAACAGTCAACTATTTTGACTTGATTACGTCTCTAAATCAGCTTCCGTAGTGAGAGGCTATTCAGAAAACGGATGATTACAAAACAAAATCAGGGGATGCAGTTTGGTATTGTTCCTACAGGTCTATCGTTTACATTCAAAATCAAATTATAGCACTTGATAGCTAAAGAATCAAAGAATTACTTACGTTAGTGACGACTGCGACGCTTCGCAGGCAGCCCGGGGGGGAGTTGGAGGGGTTAATTTTGGGAGGCCTACAGCCACACTGCTCACTCGATGTAAAATAGATACGTAGCCTATGAACGCGTGCCATTCACGAAGAAGATATTATCCATGTTCATCTGGAAGAAAATCGTAGTCGCCTGTTGGTTTTCGCCTATTTACATATGGATATTTTTACTTCCAGAACCTGGCAGCTGAAAAAACGTACAATAACTTGGACGTGTCACTGAAGACGGCCAATGAACATCGCAATGACTGGTTCGAAGGCGTTCAGAAGTGCACGCTTGACGAAACGCTCTTTGACGTGATGGAAAGGATTGTCCGAGCAGAGGTAACTATAAAATTATCTGAAATGCTTTCGGCATTAATCCCCTGCGAATACCCTACGAAAATAAAATTATATTAATACATGCAGTTTAAAACGTTAATAGTTTTGAACCCATGAGGTAACTACATATATCTAGTAACATGCAATTGATATCTACTTACTTTATTGAATTTGTAATGACATAAATAGTTAATAAAAGATTTTAAAGAGAATAACTGATTTGCTCACGGTTTTGCATTGAGTTGATCGTTGTTTTAATTATGATTACCGTGGTTGTACATAGGAGTTTATAGTACCAACAGTTTATCCATTCGAACAGACAGAATATACAATGTGCTTAATATTTAAATAATAGTTTTACATGTCAATACGTTTCGTTATAAAAGTCGTCCAAATTATAATAACATTTCTTTATCCATTGACTCTTAAGCGTTTTTTTTTATTAGTTACGGTCTAATGACTTAATAAAGGGGTTTATAATAATTGGATGAGTTTACTCCATTACTTTTGATGTACCTTTTTTAGCAAACCAAATTGTAGTATATAAATAAATTACAATATTAAATAATTGCAATCTTTAAATACGGTTTTAATGACTCTAATTTATCAACAATATACATAATCCATTGACATCTCTGGAGCATAATTGTGGACTGTGCATCCACAGAATTGCCGCAAAATATTTTGCTATACATGAGAAGAGGAGTAAATAAATACATCTGTAACATACATTTATGCGACCTCTATTGGATTTACGAGTAGTTTGGTTAAAATGGCAACTGATAGAGACTTTTCTGTTAGATTTCTCAATGAGCGATTTCATTTTAGATTGTTATAAATAATTAACTCTTAAATGTCTGTATGCTATTCATTTTTTAATTTTTGTAATGTCGATAAAAGTATTTAAGACAACGGGATTTGCTTATAGTTTCTGAACTCTTCAAATTTAACGAGTACAGCCAATTGACGATAGTATAAAGCCTGTTATAGATTTCACCAACTAAGCCATTCATTCTGTTGTGAGTCATTTGGTTCAGCTCGATTATAAATACTGTCGTATCATCAACAAACATAAGTTATATATATATAAATAAGAAACAGAAATAAGATCAACGTAAGTGTCTAATATCTTCGCCTGTATTCTGTTTGACATATAAGATCCAATAGTTTTAAAGAATTATCACTGTTTCTTATATGTTCCAGCTACATTAATAATATTTTTTGCAATAACACAGTGAAATGCCTTTGGCTAGTCCAGAATTAGTCTGTGTAATTTTTGGCTTTTTATTGTTTATATTTGTCCATATTCGTTACAGTATTTTGAATACTGCCAAAGTGGTGTACTTTTCTTTATTAGAACCCATACTGATTGGTGTGCATATATTGTTTTTGTTTAAGAATGAAACCGTTCTAGTTGCTATATATTTTTCTAATATTTTTGAAAAAGTGTGTAATAACGCTATTGTTATACGAGTATAATTAATAATTTCGCTCCAATCCCTTTTTTGAATTCAATCCCATTTATAAATCTCCTTGAAATATTTTGAACTTCAAAACGAAATCTATAATATGTATTAGAGAGACAGCTACAAAGCCAATACTTGTTTTTATCACTATCATTAGTACATCATCATAACATATTTTTTATCCGATTGCGGCAAACCAAAAAAAGAAAAGTTGCGATTTTAGCAGTCTATGTATGTATGTTTGTATTTACGGGTATTGCCTCGTAGCATCTAAACTATAGTTGAGGTGCCAATGGATTTATAATTATGGTGCGATAAACTATAATTGGTTAATGTTTTTTTTATCGGGCCACTGTCTTCCGGTACCAAGTGCCCTGCAGCAGACGGGACCCATCTCGGCCATGCTGAATGCCGTCGCGCACGGTACTACAATAAGACTGGGATGCCTGCTTTAATTGTACGGATCTTATTTATGGAGGCAAATCTGCTTCATATCAAAGGGCATTATTGACATCTGTGCAACTGTATTGTCTCGAGCGATACTGGAAAATTTGATATGCTACATTCTCAGACCCTAGTGGCTGCTACGTGGACCAAAAAGCGACCGTGGTTTAATCATCCTTGTAGAGATGCTAATCTTCACAAGCTGTTTACGAGACTTAGATCACGACGCATGTTAATGTAGATCCTAATGTGTCAGACTAGAAATGCAAACTGAATGCTGCCTTGAGGGGCTGACAGAGCAAAATTCGATTTCGCCGGTAGCTTTCCACGAGCGGCTTGCGAGTCTTCTCTCAGTAATACTTTCTGGTCGTTCGCTAAAGCTGCTACGGGAAACTTATGTCCACACCTCATGGCAAATACATGATGGCAATTTGGGCTATAATACTAAAGAGAATACTGATTCACTGGGTAAATTCTCTTTGCCTCTAACTCATATGTAAACAATTGCCTGTACCTAACCATCCAGCAGTGTGGTAACTCAATCTTGGAAATCTCAATTACCCAGGGAGATGTCCGATGAGCGTCTCAATATTCATAAGTCGAGTGGCTTAAAGGTAGTTGTCTTGAGTTGTATTAGGTTTGAACGCACCTTTTCGTGTTTTCGCCCTCCACTGAGTAAGTCTCGTCTTCTTGGAAGACTGCTGATGTGCACCCGGTGCCCAAAAGAAGCGATAGATCAGATCCATCGAGCTTGTCATAACACACGACTCCTCGCATACATAGATAAACAGGAACAGAGGATTTGATCAGCGACAATGTGGTGTTCGCCACGGTCGTTCGACTAGTGATCTTCTAGTGTATTTAATACGCTGTTGGGATTCAACAATCAACAGGTTTGACATCGGAGTCTGCCATTTTACAGGCTGGCCGAGAAGTAGTGCACACAGGTTGCCGGCTTCTTCTCCAGCGAATGCATAAAAGCCGTTGTAAATGGTAGCTGCTCCAATAGCATGTATATGAATGCTGCCCTGTAGTAGCAGGGCTCTCTGTTGTTCCCGACACTACGTCTGGTGTATATCATTTGTATGTAATTAATGGCATTCATTCCTTCGCGGACGACAGCACATGACTTTGCCCAATTCAACCCCATCAAGACTGCGCGTTTACCGCTAAGAAAATCCTATTGGCTGTAGTTATACCTCACTCCCCGAACCCATCATCGTCAAAAGCATAGCATTAAACCAAAACAGAACCGAATTTATATAATATTGAATACTATAGTTTTCGTCAAATTAAATAAAAAACAATGTTTATTAACAGGATATGGTCTTTTTACTTTTACGCTTACCTTATCGTACAAATACGGAATGTATTTAGTGGGTTCTATACAGTAAGCAGCTTTTTTTCTGTAAACTGTACATATCATTATCCTTATTTAGTAATATATATTATATTATTTAGTAATAGTAATAGCAAATTCAAAAATGTCCACTTTAACTTTAGTAAGTTAAAGTTTGATTTTGAAAGCAGGTTTTAGGTCCAGTAGCTATATTAAACATAAAGTGTTGGATACACTTTGAGACTGCCAATGGTAAATAAATCTGTACCTCAGACGTAACCTGAGCTAAGTCCATTACTAATATCCCATTTTACCGTAAAATCAAATAAAAAAATAGGCTCACATTGAGTTCTTGTTTGTCTTCTTCGTTCTTAGCAAGTACACTTAGTGCTTGATTTTTATGATATATCGACTTGACTCAGGTTACTATGGAGGTAGAAACAGTTGCACGTCATGTTTTTTTTTTTATAATTTCAGGTTCACCGTCTCGTAGTGGTGGACGAAGAGGACAAGGTTATAGGCATAATATCATTGTCGGATCTACTGATGTACCTCGTACTGCGGCCGACTGGCGAATGTGGAGTGGCCAGCCTGCGTAACGAACACGCCTCTATCGAGGAAAAGGACGAGAGTCCGACACCGGAGGCCGAATCCTCCGAGGCGGACGCTCAAAGTGACATTCACAACCAAAGCGAGTGCCAAGAACAGTAATGCCAATGTGATTCCCTTGCATGAAATTAGCTCATAGTTGTAGTGTTTAGTAGTTAGTGTTCAGCGCCATCTTGCGCAATATCGGTTGAAAACTATATATTATGCGACGGTTGTGATATGTTCAAAATTATAACTGTCGAGAACTATCGCTGGCTCGTATGGTAATTGTGATAAAGTTTATCAATTCCACTTTTGATATATTTATATATTCCAGTTTTGTTTGTATATTACTTGTGCAGTCGTACTTTCTTGTATATTATTTTCCTGTGTTTACGGTTGGCTATATCTCACTGGTACCACTTGGTGTACTTACATAATGGTAGTGCAGTTTGATTGTGTGCTGCGCTTTTTGATTCATGTATATGTTGTATCTTTACGAAAGTAAAGTTAGACTACGATTATTGTATTTAATGTTGTTCACATAGTAATACGGTCCGTAATTATTCGCATTGTGTGAGGTTAAAGCGATGGACGATCATGATTTATATTATTAACCTAAACAGATCGTTTTCTCGTATGATTATCATTTCATCCTTATTGAAACGAGTACTTTGATGAGAGCGTTATAATTAAAGGGTATGCATGTACAGTTTAGAATTGTGTCTAACATTATTTGTATTTTAGTATTTATTTACGGTCACGATATTGTGATATTTTTGAAGTGATATTTTTGTTAAAAATATCAAGATTAAATATTGATGAAAAATCTCTCCTACAGTTTTAGAGACACCGATTAGGAGGGTAGTTCTGCCGAATAAGCCGTCACACCGATGGCTATCGACCGACGGTTTCATGGTTTAAAGTCACGACCTGACCATGACCACAACACCGTACATTTTAAGTATTTCTATCTCTTTATAGTAGATAAAGTTAAGGTGAGACGAGATGCGCTTTTTCAATGCGTTTGTCAAAATACTGTGCTCATGTTAGTGTGTGACATATGCACAAAAAGGCTTTTTACGTAAAAGCGGAGAAGACATTACCTATCTGTAGACGACCTGTAATTAGACCTGGTTGTATACTGTCCATCTTTCTTAAATAAGTTGTGCCTGCTTACTGCTAGAGAGGTGACGGAAACAATTAACATACGAGAAACCAACATGTCAAGTGTTTACAACAAGTTAAATCAACAACTATATAACGTATATACGTTAGGCTACACTCAGTGCCTTAACCAGTTGTACGATAAGGAAAATATATTATTATAAAAAGACATTGACTGTTTCAATTAATAAAGCAAAATGTTTTTGGTACAGGGATAATACTGTACTGTATTCGACAATATGACAGGGATATCTATATCGCTGTTGCAGTCATACGTAAATGTCTGTACTATTCTAAAAGTTCTAAATGTGTGATTAAATGATAATGTCAATTAAATTAAAGGTATGGTTAGGGTACGATGAACTTTCTATGTAACTTATGGTGACCGCAGCAATAAAACTATACTTGCTTGTTACAATTCACGCGGCACGTTCTAAACTTCTGAAAGCTTAATGAATAAATAATGATACATAACTGTGGCCACTATGAGTCACTTTTTTGTCAAATATTTACTTGTCAAATTGTTTTCTTATATATGCTGTAGTTTCTAAAAATATGTAGTATACTTATGAGCCTGTTGCTCGTAATGTAACAACAGTATTTTACCTGTTGCACCTCTCAATTAGTTTTTCAACCTCATAGAAAAACTAAAAAAAAATAGCTGAACAGCAGAGTAACACTACCCTAGGTTAGATATAGATGGCATGGCCTATGTAGATGTAGGTCTTTACCCTACTATTACTATCTATTCAACCTATTTATTAGAAAGAGTGGACAGTATACAGGGTCAAATCTAATGGGTATTTAGTTTATAGCTCGGATGTGATCTCAACTTTTGCTTATAAAGTTTTACACATACTATTACAAGAATATCGTAAATACTTCCATACTGTCATATACTGTTATTTTTCAGTGGAGCGCTATTTATATGACACTAGGTATCATCACAAAACAAATACTACATCAAATTTTGTTCGACTTGTCTTCTTACCATGGCGGCTATTTTTATTTTTCAATTTTAATTTAAACGCTAAAATTATCAAACATACGATTGACAATCGCTTGATGCAGGAAGTGGAGAATTGTATAAGGTGAAAAGCGTTATGAGATGTCTATAATCAGCAGTGGGTATTTATGGGACTGATTGTAGTAAAAGATAATTATAATAAAACAATAATAATGGAAAATCAAATTAGCTAGGTAACTGAAAAACGACTATGGACTGGCAACCATTTGGCGTAGGCAGCGCAGCGCAGTTTTTCTTCTGAAGAAATATCAAAAATAACTAGATCAAATAAATATATCGGTATATCGGTAACGTAACCTATGACACGAAATAAAAAAATATAATGTATATTTTGGTTTTTTAATAGTAAGACATAAGTTATTTGTTGCAAATCTATAACTTTTGATATACAATATTAAAAATGTCAACTTTTTTTTGATACTTTAGGCTGCCGAGTTCAAATTCTTTGCTTACTTTTATGCAAAGGTATCAAAATGAAAAATACAAATGGTGTCATGGCTGAAATGTCAAAAGAAAGAAGTGATTACCCATTGGGGATTTTTGTGTCAATATGCATGAAGTACGCGCATAAAATATCGCTCAACAGAAAGCAAATAGGGGTTCTTCTATATGTCAGAGAAGAAAATTCTCAATTATTGTCCTTTTTAAAAATAACATGTATATTGTATTAACCTTGAGATATTCTTTACTATATCTCATGTCATACCGGTTATGTAAAAATATTAATAAACATTTTGAGTGCTTTTCTGTATTTAAATTACTTACTGATCATGTTACATGTCTAAACCAGATAATCCAACAAATAAATATTAAACTGATACGTTTTATTAGTTCCCTACCTATATTATAGACAACGGACGTTATATTCGTTAATATCGCATTTTACAAGAAAAATAATAAATATCTCGAGTTTTAATGTTTTTATCAAAATCCTCAAAGGCATCGTGGCAGCGTAAACAAAAAATATATATCTCATAAATGAAGGTAAGTGCGTAGGTATATCTATACAGATAAATAAAATTGGAGTGTCTGTTTGTAATATTAAAATAACCGCTTTTTACTAAATGCATATGGATATATATACACGGTACATATACCAAAATGAATATTTTTACAATTTTTGTCTGTCTGTTTGTTCCGGCTAATCTCTGAAACGGCTGGACCGATTTTGACGGGACTTTCACTGGTCTGACGACTGCAGACGACTGTTCAGAGCACAATATAGGGTACTTTTTATCCCGTAAATATTTAGGGTTCCTGCGTAAAATATGAAAAACTGTTAAAATTAGGGGGAAATATCTTCCCCTTCGGGGGTGCGATTCACAAAATAGAAGAATTTCATTAAAATTAGCATAGGTATTTCTATACGCGAAATACAGAATTAATAAGTTATAGTAAACTCTGCGAACTGAACAATAACTTTTTTGTTAATATCCGCGCGGACGAAGTCGCGGGCACAGCTAGTTATGCCATACAATTTTAACTACTGTTCCTCAAGGAGACAGTATAGCATTTTTGCACAAAAGGCGACTGTCATGTTTTAAGAGGAAGGGGGTGGGAAAGCTGCAGTGATTCGGGACTGGTTTTTTGTGTGAATGTTACACTGTAGCGTGTCACGTCACACACCGTGTGTGATAGGATTGCTGTCGCTTTCTCTCGCATTCGAGAGAGTTCCTATATGCATTATACGCTTACTTACCTGTCCATCTGTACCTTTTTCTCTGGAACTACTACAGAATTGAAATTTATTTCATACTACTTATTTATAATTGGGTCTTGCGTGTAACAAAGTCTGAAATATAATTTTATACAGTAGCTATGAGCGTAAAATACATACATCGTAGTATATAAATCGGAAGAGTTTGTTGGATTGGAAAAAATGTTTTCGCGTTTAATGAAATGTTTCGCCCTGTTCTTTAGGAAGATTATAGGATATTAAACATTACGATACGACCCTTAGAAGCCGAACAAAAAGAAAGAAAATCCCCTGTAAAACACTTTTCCTACTAGAACGCGTTAATAAGCGTTGATACCGGGATACGCATGCACTGTCCATGCGTATCGCGGACCGTAGCTGACGAATGTAGAAGCTCAAGGTAGCTCTCTCTCTCTCTCTCTCGATAGTTATCTGCAGAGAATTAGGTCATCGAATGTAGGATTGCGCATGGGTGACCTAGTAGTGAACTGTCTGCTGTATGCAGACGATGCCGTGTTGTTAGCAGAAACACTATCTGAACTGCAAACACTGGTCACAATGATGAAAGGCGATTATATGCAGAAAGGCTCACTATTGAATGCGAAGAAAACACAGATAAGGGTTAAATGTGTGAAATTGCCGAATTATACTGAAAAATGAAAACTCGTTTTTTTCTAAGATGATATGATATTTATTTAGTCAAAATATTTACCCTTATTATCTATACATTGCTGCCATCTACGAGTAATTAGAAGTTTATTTATGCCTTTGCGATAGAACTGTGGGGATCTAGAATTGATAAACTGTGTGAAAGCATTTTGTACTGCCTCCTGGGAAGAAAATTTTTTACCACGTAGAAAATTGTCCAAATCACGAAAATAATAGTAGTCAGTTGGTGCAAGGTCTGGCGAGTACGGAGTATGACGTATGGTTTCTAACTGCAGCTCCTGTAGAGTTGCAACGGTTTCTCGTGCAGTGTGAG
Organism: Pyralis farinalis; assembly: GCA_947507595.1. Lineage (NCBI taxonomy): Eukaryota > Metazoa > Arthropoda > Insecta > Lepidoptera > Pyralidae > Pyralis > Pyralis farinalis. The sequence goes on from OX382265.1 coordinate 30,346,147, forward strand.
GTCTTGCGTTGACATGGAGCAATAATGGTGAAGATCGGTTCACGAGTCGGGGTTGTTTCGCTGCCAGTTTCGCTATCATTGTTCGAAGTTCGGCACAGTAAACATCTGCTGTTATTGCTGCATTCCCAGACCTGAGAAAGCTATATTAAATAACGCCATGATGAGATCACCAAACAGTTACCATTACCTTTTTATTGGTAAGTTTTGCTTTAGGGGTTCTCAGGAATTAGCGGCATGGTTTAACGTGACCTTACCTACAATATAGACTCGTTTGCATCAAATCAATAAGATAAAACAATATGATAAATGGTTGCCTCATGATTTAACTGATCTGCAGAAAGAAACGCATGTTGAAACTTGTGTTGCCTTGTTGAATCGGTAAGAAATGAATATTCCTTAATATTGGATCGAATTGTGACGAAAAGTGGATTCTTAACGATGACTGTAAGCGAAAAATGTAACGACTGATATTTATAGTTTCAAGCCCCATTACCCTTGATTGCCGGCGTCGAGGTATTTCTGAAGAGAAGCTTTAGTCATATATTTCCACTAACATCTCCCAAAACAAAACAAATGTTTTGTAAAATAAATCACCGCTTCTGAATATTAATTTCACTTCGCAAAAGTAGCTCAAGATTAACGATAACAAAACTGCAAGTAAACTACTTCAAAACTTTTGTCACCGGTATACAAATGTAAAAACAATTTATCAGAATACGATTATATCGTAGGAAACGTACAGGTGCATGTTTTATAGCGAGTCATTTACTGCAGCATTCCTGCAACATCGCTGTTGTCAGAACACTTAACAGAATACTGAACCGTCAAAATGTAGGTACGCATTTTAACACACGCCGCGCTGCAGTGCAGTTGCAGTTTTTAGTAGAATCGGCCTAAGATCTGCATGGAGACCTTGACTTTCTTGTGGCTTTTGTTTAGCACTAGGTTTCACAGACAAAAACTAGGTGGCGCTGTTCACAAACTAAAAGTAACAAATTCACTGCAACGTGCTTTTTAATTGTCATAAGTTTGTTATGGAAATATCTTGTCCTTAGTTACTAGTAGCTCTAATTTTCACATCCTACAATATTATTTCGGTAGCTCAGATGGATTAACTTGAACAAATTAACGAATCCCGTGCCTATGGGTATCGTTTAGAGTGCCAGGTCTCACTCGTTTTTTTATTTTATTTAATACGTTTAAATGTATATTATCTATATATAAATGTAATGTATAATTATATTTTATTTAATATACTTATATAAAATATTGTGGTAATATTTTTGGGTAAAATGCAGATATATACGTAAAAAGATAGTATATATTTCATACTGATTAAGGTTTACAAGATAAGAAATAAAAGTATGTAAGTATAATGTTACTTACGTACTTTTATTTCTTATCTTGTGTTAGTGTTATAATACCTTTCGCTAAATATACAACCTTAGTTCTTTAAATGTTTTCATACATACAGTTAATTACAAAAATACGATACCTACGATATAAAATTTTGCAGATTTTTAAGGTTTATAACTTAAGTATTCGTTCCCAACCGAGGAAGAGATTGAAGCTAAACCTCAAATCATAAATAATAAAAGACAATGAAAATATATTTCCAATATAAGAAATTAAAAACATTTTCTATTTTTTTTAGTTTCTTCTCTTCGAAATACGTTATCTTTGTTTTAGTAAGCCTTTCTCCATACAATCATCTTTCATTATTGTGACTGTGTCCAGTGTTTGCAGTTCAGATGGTGTTTCTTCTAATTGCTAAATTAGATACTAAAGCAGCTGGAAAATTTCAACATATGGAATACGACATAGATAGCTTTAGATGATTACATATTAATTAAGATAAGCCTTACCTGTAAAGTGACTGAACCAAGACATACTACACTAGTCTTCTTTTTGGACTCTATGCAAACTCGAAATTGGTTACCATTTTTATATGTCTTATGCTGGTAATATTGTGGACCATCATAGATTAGAACGATTCCACCTTTCCTTTATATAAAATTGGGTTGTTGGGAGCTTGTATTCTCAATAACTTGTTCCTGGGATAACATAACTCTAAAATGATTCTTGACAACTTGTCGACAACGACAAAAACAAAAGCAGACGCGCTGAATTTATTTTTCGTAAATATTATGGACCGCAAACGTTTGTAAATAATACTCAAACTCCATTCTGTGCACCACAAAGGCTTGTCAGCAATTATATAAATTGAATATAGAGAAATAATAATTTTAATTAATTTAATAATATTATTGTACCTACATTATATAAATTCACAGTTTTTAAAATGTGTTGAATCATTTGGGAAAACAATTTACTGCATCACTATACAATACCGTCATCAGTTGGAGCACAGGACCCTATATAGTCACCGTGCTTCACCCAGGTGGAGAACCTAGGTGAAGCACGGGTCCGCACTCAATATTTGAGTCGTGTAGTTTTTTGCTTTATGTATACAGACATCGTTACCGTCATAGCATTGAACTGATTACCGTCATAGCATTAAAATGTCATTCATATAATGTCATATTAACTTTTCAATTGATTTGACATTACAGATTTTCGTAGCATTAAGTGAAATACGCAAGTGTGATTTAATAAATAAATAATAAATTAATATTGTCGGACAAGTTACACAACGCCATTGGGCCCCAAAGTAAGCGAAGCTTGTGTTATGGGTACTAGACAACTGATAAATATACGTAAATACATTTTTTTTGTAAATACATACTTATTATTATACATAGAAAATATCCAGACCAAGACAAACAGACATGTTCATGCACACAAATGTTTGTACTGTGTGGGAATCGAACCCACGAGCGCTGGTGTCAAAGTAGCGTTTCGCCACCAAACTCGTCAAAAAAAATATTTTATTACTGTTGTATCTTGTCAATAGTAGTACTTACGTGATGGTGCGAGATCGACGCACGACTTAGGCAGTTAGTACTTTTTGCTTCATTACTCATGGCAAAAACCATAAATTCTCTACTAATATGAAAAGACCTGATTTTGTGTATAAATAATAGGCCTGGTTTTTATCCTGATATTGCATCATTTACTAAAAACCATAGCTCTACCGTGGAACCACAGGAGAGAGATATAAACAGGTCGGAACAGCACGTTAAAAAATTCTACAAGTTTCGGCGGATCTGCTGCGAGTCGCAGCCTGCGACTAATTGTTTGTTGACTTTATGCATTACCCACCACGAAAAATATGCATAGGTATTGTCAGGAGCCTTAGAAACCAGCGAGCGTGCATGAGAAGAGCAACGAATGTTAAGAAGCGAGTGAGGTGTGTAAGGATCTTAAATAATCAAAAGAATTAGAATTACATTTAGTTTTAGTAAACTTAATTAAGGTGAAGGCATAATAAACACTTACGTTGGTGCTTGATTAATTATTACGTATCTCTTTGATTATAATTATTGCCATATCATTAGAAAAGTTTATTTAAAGTGTTATCCGATATGGTTTCTTAATACAGGACATAGTATATACTTGTAGTACCCCATGAAAATTTTATTGTTATGATTAGAAATGTGTAAATTTGACTGTAAACTACACTTGGAATCATGTGGTAGAGCATCCTTATGAGTGCATGTGACGATTTCGAACATATTTATATATCCCACTGCTTATACCTATGTCAGGACTAGAGATGGGCGGTCAGTAAATACTAAATAGTATTTACTGAGAAGGAAAGATAAATATTAGTATTTATCCATTTTTACTCATTTATACCGAGTATTTATCCAAATGCATGAGTAAAAAAAATAAACACAAAAAGACCTGAAATTTTAGACTCCCTTCAACAGAAGGGGTTTAGAGCATACTCCGCCACGCTGCTCGAATGCGGATTGGCGGAGGCCAGTGTTTTCAAGCCGCCCGAGGTCCACTGACTTAGCTTAACGACTGTCATCTATCGACAATAGCCGAGACCGACGGCTTAACGTGCCCTCGGAGCACGGAAAACCTTTGCTTTGCTTAACCTGCGTGTTCGGTTAGAATGACATGCGCAACGACCCCATCGAGCTCTTTTTTTTTAAAGATTTTTTTTATACCACTAAGGTGGCAAACAAGCTTACGGCCTGCCTGATGGTAAGCAGTTAGTCCCGTAGCCTATGGACATTTGCAACCACCAGGGGTGTCACTCTTGCGTTGCCGACCCTGTAAGAACCTCTTCACGCCTTTCTTGAAGAACCCCATACTGTAGTCCCTTGGGAAAACCTCGGCAGGGAGCTCATTCCACAACTTAATAGTTCTCGGTAGAAAGTTTCTCAGGAACCGCACAGTACGCGACCATTGCGGTTCCAGTGTATGAGGGTGAACTCCCAGCCGTCGGCGAGCAGTGCGATGGTAAAACGAGGCTATTGGCATGATATCGAACAATTCCTCAGAACACAACCAGTAGAACACGCAAAGGGAGGCGAAATCTCTCCCTAGACTCAAGGGCAAGGGCTTAATACCGTGTGTAAGTTTAGGATCATCAACGATTCTCACAGCTCGTCTTTGCACCGAGTCAGAAGGTCCTAGCTGGTAACCAGGTGCCCCCGCCCAGAGATAACTACAGTACTTCATATGCGGTCTGACTTGGGACTTATCTAAAATATAAGTCTTTGCCCCGCGCTGAAGTACTGTTTGACTCTGTTGAGCACACCAAGTTTCTTTGACGCCAGCTTGACCTTTTCTTCCAAGTGGCTTCGGTACTGAACTTCGCTGGAGATCTCGACGCCGAGAATCCCAATACTCTTGGCAATGGTTAGTGGCGTGTTCTGGAATTGGGGGACTACAGCAAATGGGGTTTTTTTAGCGGTGAACGCACAGACTTGTGTCTTGGTAGGGTTGAATTGAACCAAGTTCAACCGTCCCAGAGTCGGGCACCCTACCCAAAGCACACTCTATTTCAGACACAAGTCTAACGCGGCTTTCCTCCACAAGTGAACGAGGGGTACTACGAGTAGCACGGCCTGTGTAATAAGTGACCCCAGTACTATCGTCCGCATAACAATGAATGCCGTCAATTGACAACATGTCATTGAATTGCAGCAGAAACTGCGTTCGGGACAATACAGAGCCCTGTGGGACACCAGCATTGATATCCATGCTATTGGAACAACCACCGTCAACTACGGCTTTGATGCATCTGCTGGATAAGAAGCTGGCCACCCTTTTGCACAAAGCCTCGGGTAGCCCGTACGATGGTAACTTCGATAGAAGACCCCGATGCCAGACCCGATCGAACGCCTTTGTCATATCTAGGCTGACAGCCAATGCCTCACCTTGACTCTCGATCGCCGAAGCCCAGCGGTGTGTAAGATACACTAGAAGATCACCAGTCGAACGACCGTGGCGAAAGCCGTATTGACGGTCGCTGATTAAATCGTGATCCTCTTGGTATGCCAGGAGTCGTGTGTGTATCATACGCTCCATCACCTTGGAGAGAAGGGAGGTTTAGCAATAGGCCTGTAATTCGATGGGTCTGATCTATCGCCTTTTTTGGGCACCGGGTGCGCATTGGCGGTCTTCGACGAAGACGTGACTTGCCCAGTGGAGTAGGAAAGCACGAAAAGGCGCGTTAGCATAGAACACAGCTCAGGAGCACACTGCTTTAGCACCACTGCTGGTATGCCATCTGGCCCACTCGACTTATGAATGTCGAGGGAGAGCAACGCCCGCCGGACATCTTGTTCGGTATTTGAGACTTCCGGCATTGAGCTACTGCACCTCGAGATGGTAGGTGGCACAGCTCCCCCGTCATTCAAAGTCGAGTTAGAGGCAAAGAGATTACCCAGTAAATCGGCTTTCTCTTTAGCACTGTACGCCAGACTGCCATCCGGTTTTTGCAATGGTGAACTAGACAACTGACAAAAGTTTCCTTCGGCAGCTTTAGCCAGCGACCAGAAAGCACGGCTCCCAGACGGAAGGCTTGCAAGCCGCTCGCCAACTCTACCGACGAAATCAAACTTTGCTCTGGCGATTACCCTCTTACTGGACCTCAAGGCAGCGTTCAGTTTACGTTTCAATACAGAGACATCTGGATTTCCATTAGCACGAGCCGTGGTCCAAGTCTCGATAGCAGCCTGTTTGAGAAGTTTGGCTTCTTTACAAGGCCGATTAAACCACAGTCGCTTTTTAGCTCCCGCTGTCGCCACAAAGCGATTGGGAATGTAGCATTCCATGCCATCTAATATCGCCGCAGCTACCGTAGTCGCACAGGATTCGACATCAACTGATTTGAAATAAAGCTGCCTCCACGGGTACGACGCGTAGTATTCACGCAATCCGTCCCAGTCTGCCGACTTATAGTGCCATACGCGACGCCATTCGGTAGGCCGAGGTGGGTCACGCCTGGCACAGGGTACTTGGGTCCGGATGAGACAGTGGTCCGATGAGCCAAGCGGCGCATCCACAGAGATGTTTTACTCATCCGGACGTGTGGTCAGCAGAAGGTCCAGTAAGAAGCTTGTATGGTCGTCTATCTGTCTGGAACTCTCGTCGCAGAATGTACCAGTTGGGAGAAACCATAGACCAAAGCAAAGTCATGAGCAGATCTACCCGCGGAATCAGTGCACCGAGAGCCAAGCCATTCGGTGTGGTGGACATTAAAATCTCCCAAAATCACTAACTCCGCGGAGGGATACTGCTCGATAACTTTGTCAGTTGCCATTTGCAGGTGCTCAAATAAACGGGATGTGTCTGTATCACCGCTATAGGACCTGTAAAGGCACGCGTAGATTCGAGTGTGGCCGCTATGATCCACACGAACCCATAATAATGACAGGTCCCTGTCTTCCAGGCTATGAAGACGGCGACAACAAATATCCTCCCGAACGTACATAACGTACATATCCCGGCACGGCGTACAAATAGGTGATCAAGTTTGCACCCGGGGTAACGTAAGTAAGATGTGTCGGCCGGTGAGGATATGTCTGTCTCCGTGAGGAAAAGAAGGGTCGGCCGAGCGGTCTCGAGGTGATGAATATTGGAGTGTAGTCCCCTGATGTTGCAAAAATCCATATTTATTGTGGAAGGAGCAGCCGCTGTAATATTTCTTTTCCTATTCCTTTTCGGTGCCATTTATGTTGGGTTGAGGTTCAAAAGAGAAGTCGCTGAGCCGACAGAGTAGAGGACAAAAGCGCGGTATCTTCCATCACTGGACAATGCAGGTTATGTGATTTCTGGCACGGCGGACGGAAGGGCCCCCCGTTCCCCACTGCTGCAGCAGCCGGGTCCACTCCGGTCTCCTTCTAAGGCACGACCACTACAACGGGGATTTTTCGCGGGTTGGCGGTTCAGCCTCCCGGACCGGAGTTTAAGTAATCCCCGGGTTCAGGAACGCTACTGACCCACGGGCCGCCAGCGGTCAGTCGTTTCACCGGATCTCCCTGACCGCCGAACCAGCCTTCCGCGCCCACACCGTCATTGGCGGTTTGATATCCGCCGGTCCTCCCACTACCCACCTAAGGTGGAGGTCCTTCCCCAGACGGATACTTAGAGCAAGAGGTCTTGCCATACTCCGCCGGTACAGAATGTCTGACTGGACGGAGCACGGCACGATCCCATGCTGGGTCCTACCTCTCTTTAGATAACAAAAGTATATTTTTTATATACCACGTCGGGTGATTGTAAGCAGTTACCGTCGCCAATGGATGCCTGCAACACAAGGAGTGTCGCTCGCGCATTACCATCTCCGTCGCCAACGGAATAGCTCCTTATTGACCTACCTCTCTTTCGCCAAAACCTCGTTTGCTGATCGGTATGCGCTACGTGCAGGTGATTTCACATTCAAATACACAAATAGGACAAGTAAAAATGCTACAACATTCATTTTAAGTCCAAATACGACGAGCGTGCACTTCCTCCGACGGGTGAGACTATACTGTCGTATGTAAAAAAAATGCTACGAGCACGCTAACAGTGACAGCGAAATAAAGGACCCTTCCCCCGCCTACCCCACCTCAGGTGTGCCTCAGGCGTATAGCTAAGTCGGAGGCCTTTAATAATACCAGTGTTTGTGGGTTAATAATAAATACCTTGCATTGAATATTGGCACGGTACTTTTTTATTAGGTACTTACTATTAATAAAACACACAAATAACCTCTAATCCCTTGATATTTTAGTAAATCCATAGTTCTGAATCAATTTATAAGACTTAAGTAAAGAAAAGATATTTACTGCCGATTTTGGATAAAAACTCAGTAGAAACGGATATTTATGAGTATTTACTCACCCTTGGATAAATACTCAGTCCTTAACCCATCTCTAGTCAGGACCGATAGAGACTCTTAGATTGGATGCGATACTCCAATATCTCGCGTACGTCAACTATTTTAATCGTGTTATAAATAAAATAACAGACGCCTATTACTTTTGATGGAAAGTAATGTCAATCGAAGTATGCACATTTTATTATTTTTACGTAAACAGAAAATAAAATGTATATAACAACCGTGGATTTAGTTAGTTATTATAAATTATTATTTTTATTTGGGGGTAATAAAACAATGATTATTTCTTGAAACATTCTATTACAGTTGTTAAACTTACGCTAAAGTTTACATATCACAAAAATGTGTTCCGCATCGTAGCAGCTGGAGTATATTGGTCCAAATTAACGTATATAGATACTCGCTTCACTGCCTTCAAGCCTATTATGAGCTTGCTTAAACTATAAACTCGCCTCGTCCCGTAGGAGAATGGCAGCTTTTCATACGTTGTGAGGATCAGGCCCAGAACTCGGTGAAATGAAATAAAAGTGGATCATTGTAAAGTTGCAGGAAATAAGATGTTCATTATGTCCTTTTAATTTGAGAATGTCAACACGATCAGAGTTGAGAAGAGTTCAATATTTTTTTTTAAATTTCCTTTATATACCATGTGTTAAGAAAATTAACTTTGTTCAATTTAAATGTAACTTTCTTTTATACAACGGCGGGAGCCCAACTAGCATACAGCCCACCTTATGTTAGTTGGTTAGCCTATAAATGCTTGCTATACATTAAGCATCACTCGCGCGATGCCATCCCTGATGCTAACAGCAACTCGTTAGGAATTTCCTGGCGATTCTCACTCACACCCAGTAACACAACAACCCTCCAGGGAGTTGTTATTTGGCAATATATAATAACTTGATTAAGTATAAAAAACTTGATTGAGTAAGCTTTGTTCCTAAGTTCTGGGCCTAAACCGGCTATTTTTATTTCTATCATGTTCCTCCTCCCCTATCATCCTCCTATATTAAGTCCTGACAATTTGTAGTAATATTACACTTTGATTGCTTAGATGCTTAAATAGTTTGCAAAACAGTATGTACGAACGAAGTGTTCTAACAAAATAGTAAGTTTTGAATTTTTGCAACTGGTACATGTACTCTCAGACCAGGAAGTAGCTAAATAAAAATAAATCCTCCTATAAAAATAAATACAATCCACGTCTTAACAAAGCAGTCAACTCAATTGTCAAGTTATCAATCAAAACACTTAGGGTCTTCACTTTTCAAGCTCGCAAAAAGTACATATCTGCTACATAAATTGTGAGCAATCGTTTCGTAGGCTAGTCCTTCGAAACGATTGGTCACGATTGACTGTGAATCGAAAAGCACATCACTAAATAACTTTTCCCTTGTCTTAGAGTACTATGTACTTTAACCATTGTAATTTTTTAATTTGTTGTGTGCAATAAAGGATATAGAAAATAAAATAAAAAATACAATCTACAGCAAAATGAATTAAAAAAATCGGGGTATCTATCAAACCTAATAAACGAACTGTGTAACATGTCATACATGATGATGAATGGAGTAATGTAACTAAATAATATAACTGCATATTATTTGTATATAAGAGCTGAGCAAACGAAATAATATCTATAATTATTGTCATAATGAGAATGATCTATTTAAGCGTATAAATAATCAATGTAATAAATATGGTACATGCCGCTTCCCAGACGTGTCTTAACATACCGTATATTTATAATTATTGCTTATTTTTACAACATTTACATTCATATGAAAAGTACATGCGCTTCATAAAATTTTGATGACATTTTCTAATTAATATTATACTTATATATTACATTCTTGATTTCATAACGACAGTAGCCATATGCTACAATCGGATACATTGCAATGGGTGTAAAATTTGCTGTAGGTAGGTACATGAAATCAAAACAATCCTTTTGAAGAACCATGGTTCTTCAATTTATTACCTTCATTATCGTCGTATAGCAAGCATGCATATAGGCCAGCCGTTAGGGTAGCATGTGACCGCTTACAGCCCAATTTTATGACTTCACATAAGATTTGTAATTTATTGTGTCACATGTTCTTTCCAGTGAGTGACAGCATCAGGTATATTTTAACGTGGTAACGTGCGAGTTGCAACTTCAGGACTAACTAGCTCACGAATTTTTATCCTCCTATTAAAGCAACAGCTTAGGAGCTCACTTTGTAGAAATACATTAAAATGCTAGCTTGTTATTTAAACGCAAACATCTTTTAAAGGTAAACCTATACTGTTTGGGCAACTATATTCATCATCATATCAGCCGAAGGACGTCCACTGCTGAACATAGGCCTCGCCCTTAGACTTCCACGGCGATCGGTCCTGTGCCGCTTGCATCCATCAGCTCCCTGCGATCTTCACAAGACCGTCGGCCTATCGTGTGGGGCGCCGTCCTACGCTGCGTTTCTGGTTCGTGGTCGCCATTCGAGAAATTTCTGTCCCAAATGCCATCGGTTCTCCGAGCTATGTGGCCTGCCCACTGCCACTTCAGCTTGCTGATCCTTAGAGACACGTCGGGAACTCCAGTTTTGCTACGGATATACTAATTTTTAAATCTATCACGTAGAGAAACTCCGAGCATGGCTCTCTTCATTGCACGCTGTCCAACGTTGAGGTTTCGTATGAGGCTCATATTAAGCGACCACGTTTTTGTGCAGTAAGTCATCACTAGTCAAAGACTCTGTCTGTCTGTCGGAATTTCTCAAAGAAAATCTTTCGCAATTTCCCAAACGCTGCCATCCGAGTGGGATTTCAACGAGAGACCTCTTTCTTGAAGTTGGATCTACCTAGCTGGACTGTCTGTCCTAGGTAGACATAGTCATCAACAATTTCAGCAACCGAGGTCCAACTGAGACTGGAGTGGGTACAACATGTACATTCGACATGATTTTCGTTTTGTCCATGTTCATAAGACCCACTCGTTCGGATGCTCTGTCGAGATCTCCAAGCAGTCCAAGTGTTCAAGTTCTCCAGCGATTTCGCCATGATTACTATATCATCGAAAAATCGAAGGTGAGTAATATACTCGCCGTTGATATTGATGCCGTATCCTTTCCAGTCCAGTAGCTTGAAAACATTTTCCAATGCAGCCGTGAACAGTTTCGGAGAAACAACGTCTCCCTGTCTCACTCCTCTCTGCAATTGGATAGGTCTCGTACTATAGTCCTGTAGTCGGATCGACATCGTAGCGTTTTCATATATACTCCTGAACACTTCGATGTATCTATAATCACCGCTGGAGTGACTGGAGCACAGCCCAAGTCTCCATCGAATCCAAAACCTTCTTATAGTCCACAAACGCTAAGTATAGTGGCTGATTATACTCTTCGGTCTTCTGTATAATCTGCCGCAGCGTATGTATGTGGTCAATGGTCGAGAAGCCTTTGCCGAAACTGGCTTTTTCGGGAGGCTGGAAGTCATCAATATCAGTCTCACTGTCTATATTCACTGAGTATTAATGTTGTTTTGTGTCTGTTGATTGCCTTGCATTTTCGGCTATATATACTAAATTTCACACTACTCAACAGATAGATTAAGACCCATTCATAAAGACCAAATTAACTTTCGCCTTACTTATATTTATGTTTCATGTTAGGCCGCAAAAGGCAAGTTGTGTACGGCCCCTCGTACATAACATTAACAATGTTGTAAATCTGCTCAGCGAATTTCTTTTGAAATAGGTTTAACCTCCTTATAATAAGCCCTAACGCATTTTGTTTATTTGTAACAATACATTTAATATCAAAAATTACCAATCTACATACGTTTTTACTCCTCAATATTCCTATGAACACAAACAGGAAGAAAACACGCAGATCGTTACGCTTCATATAATGTCTACTGTACACATAGACATCGTTGACGGATACACAATATGACAAAACCGCAAGCCGTAGGAACTTCAAGTTGTAGTATTACGGGAAGCTTAAATTCATGCTCTTCCTGTTTTGTGCTATAACAATTCCATTACAACAAGGAAAGCTAGGCCTGACGGTGTTGTTATCCTATATTACATTTTATACGCTCGCCATACTTAAAACTCATACATCCACCTACTGCGATACGGAACGGAACAGCGATAGCCAATAACAAGACAGTTCTAAAATAGATATAGCACATAGACTATCTTATAAAGTATAGCAGAACGACTATTACTACTGGTGACAAATTCCTTAAATAGACAAAGGTAGTCTATTATTAAAATCTCACAAAGAATATTCCAATACTATAAGGCTGATTTTAGAGAGTCATTTACATAGGGCTGTAGTAAGCGCTGCCGAATAAAGCTTACAAAGGCAATTCAGTAACGTGAACGGCATATTACCGATTTGTAAGTATCTCACGATGAATTTTAGTACATTTTGCGCTTCCACGGCTTGTACAGTTCAATCGGCAATTTATTCGTAATATCGGTACCATGCCTAATTTGAGGTTCAAGTTACTTCAATCCGAATTCGTAGTTATGTAGTTAATTAATGGGCTCTCCGCATGCTCATTAGTTGTTACCAGCACGCCTTTTCGCGTGCTCCACTAAACAAGTCTCGTCTTCGTGGAAGACTTATATGCACCTGGTTGAGATTAGGCCCACCGAATTACTGGGCGTCACTATGTTCCCGAAGGTGGTGGGTGGCCCATGTGTAAACACGCGACTCCTGGCATACCTGGAATATCGCGACTTGATCAGCGATCATCAATACATCTTTCAGCACGGTCGTTTGACTGGCGATCTTCTAGTGTATTTACACATTGATGATCTTTGGCAAATGAGAGTCATGATGATTCATTGAATGTTCACCTGGATATAGCGAAATGGTCTTCTATCGAAGTTACCGTCATTTGAGCTGTAGTTTGTGAAAACGGGTAACCAGTTTATTAACTAGCAAATTCACGTTTGTTGATGACAAATGCTCAGATTGTATGAACGATGATACTGGCGCTCTACGGAACTCTGTCCTTATGCTATTTCTGTTGCGTCTCAATGATATGATGAGCTCTATTATAGATTTATCTCTGAGAATTGTTGATGATACCAAGCTTACATACAGTATTGAGCCCTTAGGTTTAATGAGAGAATTTTCCTCCATTTGTGTTTTCTATTATCTGTACAATGAATCGTGTCTGGAGATGTTGACCATTATCATGTTCGCCATAGACAGGGAATTTATCCACACACACACATACTGGAAACACATGATTGCGTCCCCATTGTACGTCTCCACAACTTCCTGTCGAGGTTTTTCGTAGAGACTGGAGCGTAAGCTCTGTGAAGATGTTTTTACAGAGTCGGTCACGCATGACTGATACCCTCGGTGTTGCAAGGCTATGGTGACTGCTTACTACTTATGCTTGGTTAACACCTTAGTGACATAAGAATGTTAATGAACTGAGAATTCAGATATAATGTAACACGTCAGTTCACTTGTCGTTGTAACGATTGTTACTTTTGTAATATGGCGATTTTTACATCTATTTTTATCTCAGTAACGTGACATATAATGTTAAGAAGTATGATACCTTTTACCGTTTATTTAGGTGTCCATAAACGTACATATAATCGTGCACGGCATGTGTTGTGCTTAATGATTTTCAAACATTGTTTTATTTACGCGATTAGGTGTATGTACCGAAGATTGAATAAAGAGCATGCGAGCAGCATTTGAGAAACCTAAGTGCACGAGAACTCAAATGACTTACATAAGTTATTTGATACCTACTATAATGCATGTAAGTCACAATTATATTGAGACGGCAACACCGCCAACCACCGCCGACTGATTGTTCATAAAAAATGTTTATAAAAACATATATTTTCAGTTAATTGAGATTACGGCAACTAATTATAATAGTTATTGTAGATATATACATATTTAAAAATACTTTTGTGTAACACAAATCGATTCAAGTAAGTAAGCTACAGGAAGTAATGGTATAATTTAAAAATGGCAGAAAAATATTTATCGTACATATTTTCAAGTTTTTATTTTACTCTGCACCACTTAGGCATCGCAAGCGCGTGCTACCATAAAGACTCTAAAATCAGCCGACTTATATTTTCTTTAACATATTTTTGTTTACTTAATCTATCACAAAATTTATTATGGTAAATGTTTTTTTATTCTTAGCAATGGCCGGTTATACAAATATTAATGTTAGAATTTTTATTTTCTAAACAGCTATCTAAATAATAATACTAACAATTTTACTGTAGCGATAGGGTTACATTTTAACCAAAATAGAGTTATTTCTTTTGTCGAGTGACAGTAAAATATTTAGGTAATTTTTTTCACTTCTGTAACATAAGCCTTATAAATTTTGCGGGTACAATTTAAAATTTTAATTTATTCATTTCTTAAATATACTGATATCCCTTATTATTATTTCATTAATTGAAAAAAGTGAAATGCACATTTTAAAATAATCTTCAACTTTTCATAAAATAATAGTTTATATTTAAAATTATTTTCACGAATTGAGCCAATCTAATTGATATGAATAAATAACCGCAATTTACGAAAGTATGATCAATTTCATTGTACTCGCATCTATAACATATAAGTTTCCGATTATTTCCACATTGATTTAATATTTTTCAAGTTAATATGCCCCGATTGGTTTTTATTTGGTAGTAATGTTTTACTTTGTCGAATTGCGAACAGATTCTCTGACGGTTCGTATGTTATCCGTTGGAAGAAATGAATTGAAACCCTGAGTAATACGCAATTTTAACGAGCGTGGGGGTTCACCGCCTGAATCTAATGCAATCGTCAATATTCGTCTACGTGTCTATCAATTTGAGACCATCCAGTTTCAAGTGTATATTGGGTCGTATACTCACTGACTTTCAAATGGTAGGCTTCAAGGTGCTTTTTCTTTAAATACCTACTTTTTCTTTCAAATTGTATTTTTTTGACACGATAGTACATAAAATAGATTTCGGATATTTTTACCAAACTGTAGCTAAACAGATTTAAATAAGATGACATTTTTTTTTAGCTTTCAATTATTATTAATTTCTGTATATATAACATATTAAAGATTATGCTAGGCGAAGTTTAAATCACTGTTTGTATAAAGGGTACCGATTAAAATACGGTCTTCATTATTACGAACACTCGTTAGTTAGCTGATCGAATAAATTGAATATGCTAATGACAGACACGGTAAACTAAAGTTTGGTCAGTGATTAAAATTTCGCCTATTTTGAAATGTAACTACATCTCATAATAGCAGCTAAGTACAACACCCGGTTATAGACATATATATTACTGTTAACTGTTCCTGCCTATTAGTACGAAATAGGTACTAAAAACTTAATACACTTTCCTTACTAAGAATAATTAAATGTATTTAATCACTATCTTATTCAATAAACATAAATTAATACGTTTAATATAGTCAGTTAAAACTTCGTCTTATAAATATTTTTATTTCAATTGATATTATTATAATACTTAACAATCAAATGGGACCGGGGGCTAAAATGCGCATTCCGCCTGAGTGTTCGATGATATTTAAAAACAAGTAAGTATGCTATTGCACGTACTTATTTATTTAATTATTTAAATAACAAGGGATAAAACAATTCATAATACAGTTTCAGACTTAACGAGGCTGTCATACAGAGATCTTCTGATACCATATTAGGTACGTAAGAATATTATAAGTTATAAGCATTTTAACACGCCCCATTTTATTCCATCAATAGCACGTTATTAACAATTTTATCAAATACACATCATTTATATCCAAATACACGCGTCCCTTTGAAAAGCCAACAATGTTTACATAATATTCATGAAACAACAACAACATTTTACCAATAAGGCCTATCCATTTTTTTATGAATTACACCGAAGCATTCTGCCCCTTTGTGTGAGGAAACTGTTTAGACTAATGTTTCTTTTACATTAAATTAAGTAGTAAATCACCATGCAATTATTACGTTTTGTAACAAGAATGGCTTAAGCCGAGTACTCTCTAACTATAACCGTGCGACTGTTACTGATGTGGACATGGTTCTTGATCATAAGCTAACCCGCTTCAGGTTATTGTTTTATGGATAAAATAACGGATGTTTTTAGTGTAATTGTCGACATGAATATTTCATTAGTATTGAGCAACTTGTGCTATAGACGGAACGTTGTTGCATATAATCTTATCTGACACGAATTGTTCGTAAATTTCATACAGATTTCTATAATGATGTTAATAGACGCTTACGAAAGCATGTCATCATATGGAACATTAGAATTCGTATACCCATCCCGTTTACTACATGTTCCCGACGCGGCGGTTTAAAAACCATTTAGCGACGATACGCGACAGCATTAGGCTTGGCGTCGTCAAGGGAATATATAGTCCGCAATAGGTTTTAAACAACTACTGCCGGGGACATGACAAATGGTTTCAGTATAACCAAACCCTAAAAACCATCCTCGCCCCCGTTTACTCATATAGTTATTGGGTGTACAAGCAACAACATTTCGATATCGCGGTGTTCCAAATGAACATTGCGCACAATGTTTCGTGGTTACGGTTACAGTTCGCTAGTGAGTACTTGGCTTTACATATATATAGATATAGGTCAAGTAAATATAATCTTGAGTCTCTACCTACACAAACAATAACACTTACTCTAACATTAAGAGATGAGTAGGTATGTATTACATTGTATAGGTATTTTATTTATACTTTACCCCAAAATTTCATTATTTTCATTTTTGACCAAACTTTTATATTGGTATCGATAAAAGTGATTGCGCGTAGGTAATTCTCTATACACCACAATATATGTAAAGTCTATATGTAGAGATAGATATACAAATACTAAACTTACATCGGTCTATAATCCCCGACCCGCAGGTTTTGAGAATGAAGATGTGTGATAAGTAAGTACAATGTTTTAACTAAATTAACGTTATAATAGTTGTAAACATAGTTCAGTATTACTTAAAATATCACATTTTATGAGAATATCTTATAGGAGATTTTAAACTTTATACTGAAAAATAAATTTCAAGTGTGCATTTATACACAAAATATACATATATGAATTAATATTTTATTAATAAACTATTAGGCTAGAGTTAAACAATAAAATACAAGTAATAATATTGTTTTTAGTATTGCAGTACCACCTGCAGCTTTACTATATAGTTAGTACTGTGGTGGACATTTTATATAAAAAGTATTTTTAGATATAACATCATCATAGATGCAACGATAAATAGAATATACTCATATATTGTAGTTTGCCGTCTCAAGAATACGTACCTACAGTGTTCTGCCGAAACAAATGTGTAAGTTTAAGTTTTTAGAAATACATTCATTCGAACTTTACTTTATCGAAAATAGAAATTTTATTATAAAATTAAGAAATTTTTCGGCGAATATATTTTTTGTAAACTTTTTAAAAATCTGATATGTTCATGTTAAAAAATTTGAGCGCCTGTGAAACAAATGTTATTATTTAATCATTTTATTGACATAGAAAATCATTACAATGTATAAAGCTAAAATGAATAAGTTTATAAATATTATTTTTATATATATAGTTTATTTTACACATATTTCAAATTATATTTATTTTGGCTAACACAAGTAGCGACGAAGACGCCTCATTAGAAATTCCTATCTACTTACTTAAATAAATACTTAAATAAATCTGATAAAATAATGAATGCTGGTATTTCTACAATGCGGGCTTAATATTTGCGTTTAATATTTATAGATTTGAGATTCATATTTGTAACATTTAACAGTATTGATATTGTTTCAATAGTTGTGACCGAGTGATATGACAATAAGCTCGAGAAAATATATATTATAGGAAGTGGCGGCTAAAATGCCGTCTCGACTTATACATTCTGTGTA
Organism: Pyralis farinalis; assembly: GCA_947507595.1. NCBI lineage: Eukaryota > Metazoa > Arthropoda > Insecta > Lepidoptera > Pyralidae > Pyralis > Pyralis farinalis. The sequence continues at coordinate 30,364,325 of OX382265.1, forward strand.
CTAAGTATCGGGAATTTGTCAATAAAACAAAAAATACAAATTATTCATCTAAATTTATTTTATCGCCTTCAAAGTAGGCCCCATCGCTTGCAATACAACATCTCCACCGCTTCACCCAGTCTTCCATACATTTTTCATAGGCTATTTGCGGTATGGCCTTTAGCTCATTCAGCGAATTTTCTTTTATGGCTTCTATCGACTCAAAACGTTTTCCTCGAAGTGGTAATTTTAACTTGGGAAATAAAAAAAAGTCAGACGGAGCCATATCAGGTGAATACGGTGCTTGGTCGAGAACTTTTGTTGAATTTTTCGCTAAAAACTCTTTCACTATAATGGCTGTGTGTGATGGTGCATTATCATGGTGCAGCATCCATGAGTTGTGTTGCCACAAATCTGGACGTTTTCGGCGGATACTCTCACGCAAACGCTTCATGACGCCTAAATAATATTCTTTATTCACTGTTTCTCCCTCTGGAAGGAATTCGGAGTGAACCACACCACGGTAGTCAAAAAAAACTGTCAGCATCACCTTGATTTTGGAGCGACTTTGCCGCGGTTTTTTGGGTTTCGGCTCGTTTTCGAGACGCCATTCTGAAGACTGTTGGCTTGTTTGCATGTCGTACTCATAAACCCATGTCTCGTCGCCAGTTATTATACGTTTCATAAAGGTCGGATCCGTAGAAGCTCGGGAAACCATGTCTTCAGCGACATGCTTTCGCTGCGCTTTTTGAACAAAATTGAGCTCTTTTGGAACTAGTCGAGCGGCGACGCGTTTCATGCCTAAAATGTCAATGAGAATGTTGTGGACGGACTTAAAAGATATGTTCACCTCACTAGCCAACTCTCTCAGACTCATACGTCGATTTTCGAGCACTAGCTTCTTGATTCTGTCGATGTTTTCTCTGGTCGTAGCGGTTGAAGGTCTACCAGAACGAGGCAAGTCTACTACTACTTCTCGGCCTTCTTTAAAAGCCTTATACCATTCATAAGCCCTTGTTTTCGATATACACGATTCGCCGTAGGTATTTCGCAACATTTTTAGTGATTCACCACATGAAATATCATTTGAAACACAAAATTTAAGGCACACTCTTTGTTCAACAATATTTTCCATTGTAAAAATCGCCGAGGACTCAAAACTATGACCAACAAAAAGTGTAGTTTAAAACAAATTAAATGACAGATCCCGCTCAAATTTTGCGCGCTAAATCAGTACAGTGCTACCAACATGCAGTAAAAAAATTAGAACGACCTCTTTTACGCGGGTCTTTTTATTGACATATTCCCGATACTTTTTACACAGAGTAGTATAAGGCTACTTTCAAATTTGAATAATAAATAATAAATACGCCTGAGTTTTTTTTAATAAACGGAACCCATTTCGTATGTATGACGGATAAAAAAAATACCGCAGGTAAGATTAGATCAAATAGTAACTGTGATACAAAGAGGGAATGTATATGTATATACTACTATTATTATTGAAAAACTGACGTAATATACATGTCAGTGTACACTACATTTGAACTATAAAAGTAATGTTGACTATCCAGAAATATCTACTGAAAATTCAACACCAAGATGTTTGTATTTGAATACGTAGTATACTATATAAACGGTTAACATTCAGTGGGTTACTATGCGGTTATTATCTAAACAGACATTATAGATTCATAAACATCGATATTATGCCTTAACATCTACTACAAAAAAAAATCAGTACAAAATAAATAAATAAGTAATTTTTTTAAACTTATCTAAAATCTAAAACCATTTGTGTGTATAAAATATTAGAAAATAATTAAGTTTGATCCAAATAATGTATCTTGAAAATATACTTAATCGGAAAATAAATAAGGAAGCCTTTTTTTTTTAAGTTGCACATAATCGTTGCCGAAGTCAATGTTTAATCCCAGTTGTCGTATGCAGAGTCAGGGTAGGCCCACGGGGGACGAGAAGAGGTGTGCGAGGTGGTGCTGTTCGTTTTGGCGTTGTATCTGAAATAATATAATTCACAAGATAAACCTATCATGTAAATGCACGTGAAAAGTATATTCTAGGGAAGCCGGTGAGTATTAACCAACCAAGTATAGAATTCAATTATAACCTGCAGTTAGTGTGTGACACAACGGGAGAACTATGTGATGTGACTGTACACTCGGTCAGGCGTAGGAAAGGGTGATACTTTAAATAATCATGTCAAATATATAGCGACTTATACACATTTCTAGACGAAATTAAATCGTATCTCAAGTCATAACTTGGAATATGTAACGAAATTCAGATTAACAACAAATAGTATCTTTCAAGATGCCTTACATGTAAAAGGTAAGTGTACCTATACTGTATATATTTTTCCATTATTTGTTAAAATGTACACAGATTCTGGGCATTGGACACACACGAACAGCCTACATAGAGTTGGCCATAAGAGAAGCACGGTTTCTCTAAGTGTACCCCTTTATGATATCTGTGATGTTTGCCCTTGCATTTTGTTAATGGTGATGGCAAAACTAAGTTTAATATGAAACTACCACCTTTTGAACTGAAATGAAAGATCTGTTGGAATTGTAGGAAACTAAGATATGTCATTTTTTTTTTGTAATTATGTACAGTTGATCTACGTAAAATATTTGCTACTAGTATCTATATAAGATATTTGCAAACTAGAGGCCATCTCTATCAGTCAACCTTTATTCAATACGAATGTTATTCTTGTTAAAAATGCAGATATCTGTATACCAGTGATGATAAAATGAGTATGATTACATCTAATAAATATTTCTAAAGACTATACCGTGATTCTACTTGCTTGTAGGAGGTGTTGCCTGAAGAAGAAGCGTGGCTAGTAGACTGTGGAGGCTCTAGTTCGGTAACATGCCAAGCGAGCAAGGGATCAGGATATCTGTAAGATTTGCCAGATCCGGTATATACTTAGTTCTATTTTATAAATAGTGTATAAATAGAACATACAATAAATATTCAAATTAAATTTCGATCTATATTCTATTTCAATGAACAAATGAGTGTACACAAACTAAATATAGAATTGAGACAAGAAATGGTATTTATTTTTATAGATATGAACTACATAAATACGAAAGTATATGGATGCTAGACAAGCAATAGTATAATAAACAAGTGCCCATGGCCTCTGTAATTACGAGTAGATAAAGAATAATAATGCTTTATTATTCTTTGATCAACATAACATACTCAAAATTTACAATGTATCGAATGTAACCATATAAATACAAGTAACATAGTATTTTATAATCGTATGTGTACTAGGTATTAAGTTAGGTATAAAAACTTATTAATGTTACAATGAAATAATTTACTGGTCGAAATTGCCGTAAAGTCCATTGTTTCCGTCTCCCTCGAAGATGTTACGGTCTCCTACACGATTGTCCTGCGGGGTGGGGGGAGGTATGGTAGTACGGTCCAGAGGGTTCGGTGGTGGTGGAGTTACCACCGTTACGGCTGGCGGATCAGTCTCTAGGGTGGAGTTCTTGATTCCATACTTGAAGTACATCACGAGGCCTGCAAAATGAGTGAACTATTAATTAGCTGATTTCTGATAAGACGTTGTTACCTTCGATTGCTTTATATACTCTATCTACTTTGAAGAATATAGTTTAATAATAAGCCAGTACTTTATAATTTCTACACACTACTCATCACTCATCGATCAGTTAGAAAGTTTGATGTAGCACTTAATCGAGAGGATCAAATATTAACAAATTTTGACGAGCTCGGTGACTCAGTCGTGAATGACGCGACTTTGACACCAACGCTCGTGGGTTCGATTCCCACACAAGGCAAACATTTGTGTGCATGAACATGACCGTTTGTCTTGGTCTGGACGTTTTGAGAGAGGTAGGGTGCATCAAAGCAGCCCGTCTGGGGAAGTACCTCCACCTCACAGAAAAACGCAGCCAAATAACAACTCCCTAGAGGGTTGTTGTGTTCCTGCGTGTGAGTGAGGTCACCAGTATGCTCCCTAGGAGTTGCTGTGTACGCAGCAGTGGAGGCCTCGCGCGAGAGATACTTAATATATCGCAAGCGTTAATGGGCTACGGTACCCGCTTTACATCAGGTGGGCCGTATGCTTGTATGCCTCACGACGTAGTATAAAAAAACCAGTTTACTGTTGCGTATTTTATGTTTGCTGTTACTTATATATAAATATATATAGGTTTGGCCGCACTGTTACTTTTATATATTTATTATACGGTGGTTGGCAAACAGGTGTTTGAGTCGCTTGCATAAAACGGTTATAGTAGACTACACATAACCATGTAGTTGTTACATTACTTACGTTTAATGACTACGTGCGAAAAGTATAAACTCACCGAGAATCATCCAAACAGTAAAACGCACTAGAGTCAGGATTGACAAGTTGAGGATTAAGTAGATATTGACAAGGATGGCAGTCGCTGGCACGAAGGGCAGTCCGGGGGTAGTGTAAATCAGAGCCACGCTGAAATATTGTTGATCAATGTTTTAACATTATTTAAAAAATCCGTAATGTTTATGCATCTAACGATATATCTAATGCCAAGAGAAATTTATTATATTTACTAATATATGAAAGTCATTGTCTGTATTGCAAAAATCTAAATCCAGACAATGGCATAGTTGAGAGAAACCTTGTTATATTTCGGCGTACACATTATATTGGTGCAGTCATACTACGTAGATATTTAGCGTTTTATAAACTGATGTTGCAATGGTTCATCCTATAAGCTGTATATGAAAATATAAAACACTGAAAGACTGGTAGGTATCTGTAAAGTAGACCGTACAGTCAGAATTTTAGCCTTTTATTACATACAATTTTGTAGTTTATTCCTTTATTGGATGAGACGCGAAAATTAATGACTATAAATATTAAAAATATATACCTACTTCAATGGAGTCTTAACTCGTGATTTTTATATTGACCCAATCGTATGATCAATCATGATGATGATCAGAAGATCAATCTAGGTCGTCCAAAGAGTTTTATTAATCTATTCATAATATGCATAACTTACACGACATTACGATTTATAAAGACAAAACAAACGTAATAAGAACTAACTAAAATGAAGTCGTTTAGGAAGTTTAATATTGTAAAATTCGTACCGGTTTTGCGGTTTCCTAGAGATCATTATAAGAATTGCGATAATTCCGAGAAGCAGCAACACCATGATCACCGTGGTGCAGGTCGAAGAGCCAGGATTTCCGTAAGCAGCGAAGATGTCGAACAGGATGATCAAGAGGTACATGATGCCGACGGATTTAATGACGAACATTCCTGACAAGTTGAAGAGGATATTGAAATGTTAAAAATAACTTAAATAAGCGAAACATGAGTAAATGGTATAGCGAGAAAGATTATAAAAACTAAAATCTTCAGAAGGATGCAGTGTGTATCCAAACGTAATGGATAATATCCCCGCTCGCTCTGCACTGATCCTTCAGTTCAGTGTCGCAAGCCGCGTAGAGTAATGCAGTCGTTTACGAGCGCTTCGTTGATTTTGTGGGAATAGCATCGATATTTTTATCGATGCTATTCCTACAACGATAATATACACAACTTTATTGCAGCATAACTTTCACATTTACATGTATCGATATAGATTAATCGATATAAGTACTATAAAAGTAGTGAACATTTTTTTTAGTATCTATATCGATTAATTGAAAGATAATTGAAAAAAGCACTCCATTACAATAAAGTGAAAAAAGCGGTAGTATTTACGGTAGGTTACATGGAAATGGCATATACTTTTAATTTTAAAAGGTAACTCTTGTTATCTTTTAAAAAGCACTCGATACAAAAAAGCTATTCCAAGTCAATTTCCCAAGGTTAATCTTACAGGTGGACTTTATATGCCATGTCTATGTTTTAGATTACGTGTGAATATTTATAAGTACGAGTATTGAGCGTGTGTATTGTGTGTGTTTGAGCATATATTACATTTAGGTACGAGCATGTATCCGTACTCTTTTCGTACAACAACATCAACAGGGAGAGAAACAAGCACACGGCCCATCTCGTATAAAGTGATTACCGTAGCCTACGCTTGCAATATAGTCAGTATCTACCCCTAGTGCTAACAAAGCTACTACTCAGGGGCTTACTAGTAATCTCACTCACTCGGAGGAATACAACAACCCCCCAGTTCTTACATAGTTCATGGTTTATGAACTATACTGGGTTCCTAGTATGTAATTCAGACAGTTTGTTAAAAGAAGAGGAGCAGATTTTGAAGTGATGTCTGTGGCGATATAGCCACTATTGTGGCAATATGTAGAAAACCAAACTCTTGTATTTGATATATATCTTTAATATGATCTGATACTATTAACTAAATAACAAGGGTGTTTATTTGAATACTTCTTCTTCATTAAACTTTTATCGTTATTTACATCGTCTTTTTCTTCTTACGTAAATACCTACCGTCTCTGCTCCAGGGGCTCTAACCTCTGCAACACATAGGTACCTACTACCAAAACAATTGATCAACGTCGATCGATCGATTAGTATGGTAACATCCTAAACAACCCTCGCACACGTTCATGAATTACTTAAGTGCCTGTTAATTAAGTCACTCTTGTAATACGAATGGGAACAGTCGCGTTCATCGTGTGCTGCCTTTGCTCCATTGACCGACTTTTTATTACGTACTAACTATTACGGCGTAATAAACTAACCTAGTAAACGTCCCGGCGATATTCTTGACAGCGGGTATCTCGTCTTTGTTCGAGAGGTGCCTGTCTGTACCAAATTGATTACAAAAATACATTCCGTCGAGCAGTTTAGTGGTAGAAATGTGACATATAGACAGACTTTGCTATCGCATTGTGATTGCGACGGTTATGTAACAGTTTTCAGGGATTTCCTTCATTTAATCCAACTGAATAGTAGTCTGGATTTCGATCATTTAATTGTACACTAGAATAGTAGTTATTGTCTCTCCGCTACGCCCCTGCAGCAAAAATTTTCGCGCCCTTCGATGGGACAATAGGTAGTTACTCGTATTAACAATATTAGTGTGAATAGGTAATTATAGTGGAACAATCACACCTAAATATGATATACGTGTTAGACATATGCTTGTCTGCCATGTTTTAAATGTCTGTATAATAATCTGTTATAATAAAAATACTAACATAAATGTTGTTTTTGAGACATATATTTTGTACTCGTATATTTATGAAATTATGACCATTGCTGTGGGTAGCACGCTATTGTGTTATTAGTTGGTGGTTACTTTACTTAGTTTTATCTTAAACATATTATTATCTTTATAACCGCTAAAAATATTCAAACAAAAACTTAAAATATTTTAATATCTCTTTATAATGATCATCTCGATAGGGAAGGGACAAAAGTATATTTTTCTTCGATACTTTTGTTGACGCTACAGTCATATTTTTAAAAATGTAGTAGTATTTTCTCAATCATTATGTATGTATCGTAATAGATGTTGAGCTACGCAACGCGCATTTATACGCAAGCACATACATAAACTGCTAAGTTTATTCTGCTAAGTCTTAACTTTAAGTATAATCGGGAAAAATTTTTTCACGATTGCGTTAATCCCAAGATAACTTGATATAACTAGTTTGGCCATAAATACATACATAGAAACTGTTCTTTTTTTCAACTTTTTAAATATTTTGAATTTGGGACGCGTGTATTATGTTGAACTTTTTCGATTTCCTGCCGTTTCACATATTTTTTTCGTGTATTATCAAATTACAATATGGAATGGGGTGTTAAAGAAAATAGGATTGCAGTGTTCGCTTTGCACAAAGTGGGTATGGAGTCGTCGGTCATATTCAAGATTATTCAAAAGGTGGGTATCAGCCGTATGTTCGTATATCGTACTATCGACAAATATACCAACACTTCCTCTGTTGAAGACCATAAAATTATCAGGGCGACCACGTGCTGTTAGAACTACAAAGGTTCTTAAAGCCAGAATTCGCCGAAACCCCATTAGGATACAAAAAATCTTATCGCGAGAAATGAAAATTCCCGCTAGTACTCTGTCGCGTATAATAAACCAAGACGTCGATATACAGGCCGTGCCTTAAATCAATCCCTACAGTTGAAGAGAGCGGATCGAACATAATGCCTTTTGTTCCGATACGCAGGTGAAAGGCATAGAAATATCCTCTTTACTGATGAAAAAAAAATCACTATTGAAACGCACTCCAACAAGCAAAATCACAAAGTGTACGCACACCGTTCTAAAGAAGCAGGTCGGAAAGGTACAACGTGCTCATCATCCTGCGTCTGTAATTATTTGGTGGGGGGTGCCTTATCAAGGAGGCACAAAGCTTAATTTTTCTGAAAAAGGAGTGAAGACTTCAGCAAAAGTGTATCAAGAGACTGTCTCGAATCGCGTTGTGAAACCTCTCACCAATACACTTTTTAAAAATGAACCGTGGACTTTCCAGCAGGTCCTGCACCTGACCACAAGGCACGGACCAACTTGCTGGAAACTAACATTCCGGATTTTATAAGAGCTGAAGACTAGCCCTCGTTTAGTCCAGATCTCGCCCTTTAGACTACAAATTATGGCCAGGTTTAGAGGACACGGCCTGCTGAAAACGACACACCGACATTGTGTCTCGAAATCCCTATAGAGGCTAAAATTCCCATGGAAACAGTGCCTAAATCCATAGATTCGTGGCCAGACAGATTAAAGGCCTGTATCAAATCAAAGGTGACCATATCGAATAGAATCTTTGTTTTTATTTTTACTGAGACTTCCATAAATATGTACGTATATGTCTAGGTAGAAGCTATCAATCCTAAGAAATGCCTGTTAAAAGACAACAATAAAAGACATACATTAAAACTACTCGTATATCTTAAATGGCAACACAAGCATATGTCTGCCAGTATACAGTATATACGCGGGTGTTAAGACGAGCTCGGTGGTGCAGTGGTAACGTTACTTTGACACCAACGGGGTCGATTCCCATACAGGACGAACGTTTAACTGCATGAACATGTCTGGGTGTTTTTAAGAAAGGTAAGGCACATCAAATAAGCCTGTCTAGAGAAGTACCTCCACTTCACAGAAATTGGAGCCAAATGACAATTTCTCAAACTTCAATCCTGGAGGATTGCGTTTCGTCCACTTTGGTAACTAAATTTGCGTAACCAGTTACAAGACAAGATTTATATTGTCTGTTCACGTTCTGAACATCCATATTCATAACTATCAAAAAGTTACAAAAGTGGAAAAATAATTCTTCTCTCACAACTAGTTACCAAACAGCGAAAGAAAAATCTTCTCTTGTAACTGGTTACGTAAGTTTAGTTACCAAAGTGGACGAAGCCGAGGATTGTTGTGTAATACGTCTGAGTGAGGTCACCAGTATGGTTCTTAGGAGTTGGTGTGTTAGCGACAAAGGTGGCATCGCGAGAGTGATTCCTAATTAATTTCAAAGGTTCATAGGCTATGGTAACTGCTTTACATCAGTTGATTTGTACGCATCTCGACATTGTATAAATATATATATATATATATATTGAAAAAACAGTTAAAAAATCATCAAATAAACAGAGAGTACGGAGTGCAGTTCAAAACCGAAAGTGTAATAACTTATATATTTATATATATTCTGTAGAATATGAGAAAAAGAAAACCACTTTCAAGAAATATAGTTATGACATACAAACTGGAAAAGAAATATGGTTCATAAAAAATGAAGTTATACCAACTTCGTTTGTTTACATTCATCTTTTTTATCCAGCTGTCAGATCGCGCGACCATTGACATTGAAGTATTGATTTATTGGTCGGCATGCAATGGAATGCCCCGTTATAGGATACGTATTACTAAGTCGAAACGGACTTACACTTTCAGGATGTGTGACGTCACCAGTCGACTTTCACAAGTACAAACTTGCATAAGGAAAAGTGATGCTCTTGAAAATGTAGTGGTTGGCATCGTTTTAGATCTTAGCATTATCACGTTTTGACGTTTGACGAGCTCGGTGGCGCAGTGGTGAAACGCGTTGTTAGACTACTTTGACACCAACGCTCGTGGGTTCGATTCCCACACAGTACAAACATTTGTGTGCATGAACATGTCTGTTTGTCTTGGTCTGGGTATTTTCTATGTATGATAAGTATGTATTTACAAAAAAAAATGTATTTACGTATGTTTATCAGTTGTCTAGTACCCATAACACAAGCTTCGCTTACTTTAGGGCTAGATGGCGCTGTGTAATTTGTCTGACAATAAACAAAACAATATTTATATACGTTTCCTTATCCATTTGGATAAGCGAGGTTCGCTACTTAGCCTGAGGGTTTGGCGAAGGTACTGATTTTGACATGGAGCTCGTCTGTCGTCAGACCCACACAACGCAGAGGAAAAACCAGAGCTTTCTTAGGTTAGGTCATACGCCTCTAGAAATATAAATCATGAACGCGCGGGGTCTCGCACGATGTTTTCCTTCACCGCCTAGCAAGTGATAATTACAAATATGTAAATTAAGGTGAAAACACGAACTGTTTTACATATCAGAATTCTAATTACAAGGGTTATATATAGAGTACTATTAATATATTTCTTTTGTAATATTATAGTTAATAATGCTACTTTAATACCAACGCTCGTGGGTTCGATTCCCACACAGTACAAACATTTGTGTGCATGAACATGTCTGTTTGTCTTGGTCTGGGTATTTTCTATGTATGATAAGTATGTATTTACAAAAAAAAATGTATTTACGTATGTTTATCAGTTGTCTAGTACCCATAACACAAGCTTCGCTTACTTTAGGGCTAGATGGCGCTGTGTAATTTGTCTGACAATAAACAAAACAATATTTATATACGTTTCCTTATCCATTTGGATAAGCGAGGTTCGCTACTTAGCCTGAGGGTTTGGCGAAGGTACTGATTTTGACATGGAGCTCGTCTGTCGTCAGACCCACACAACGCAGAGGAAAAACCAGAGCTTTCTTAGGTTAGGTCATACGCCTCTAGAAATATAAATCATGAACGCGCGGGGTCTCGCACGATGTTTTCCTTCACCGCCTAGCAAGTGATAATTACAAATATGTAAATTAAGGTGAAAACACGAACTGTTTTACATATCAGAATTCTAATTACAAGGGTTATATATAGAGTACTATTAATATATTTCTTTTGTAATATTATAGTTAATAATGCTACTTTAATACCAACGCTCGTGGGTTCGATTCCCATACAGGGCAAACGTTTTTGTGCATGAATATGTTTTTTTGTCTTAGTCTTAAGAGAGGTGGGATGAATCAAAGCAGCCCGTCTGGGAAAGTACCTCCACCTCACAGAAAACCGCAGTCAAACTACAATTACCTGGAGGGATCCTGTGAGTCAGTGTGAGTACCAGTAAGCTACTAAGTAGTTGCTGTGTCAGCAGCAGAGGTGGCAGTGCGATACATAATGTATTGCAAGCATTCATAGCTACGTTTTACATCAGGTGGGCTGTACATATGCTTGTATTCCTCCCGATGTCTTAAAAAAAATCCTCCTTAATTTTATGACTACATGCCTCTAGTTGTGGTAGTAACTAGTAACCTAAGTAACTAGTAACCTATTGAAGAGTTAAAATGTTTTGGAAGTGATATTTCACGCGATAGTACGAACGTAGCCGTCCTGCTATAACTCATTACTTTCCTCGCAAGCTTGGCTCACCTGTTACTCGTGTAGTCCGTGAACAGTCTTAGTTTATCAATAATTTAATCATTTTCTACCCATAAACGACATCCTCACCTCTGTACCATTTACGCTAATGAATAATAAACACTTCTATGATTTTACATTCAATATTTAGTTGAAAAGGCTTTATATAGCCTGACCCAAAAGGAACTAATTGGCAGTAGGAGATTACGCAGATTTTCGTTAGTAGTAGTCTGTGTAGGTAGCCTCCGATTGAACATTTAGTTACATAGGTGCATCAGAATTTATGTTAGCAATATGATATACCTTTAGGTGCCCTCACTGTTAACATACAAGTAAAACGACACAAGTACAGTTTTAATAGTACTTTATAGATTAAATTATGAATGTATCTTATTTACGTCCTTTTTAGTCAGTCATACGGTTTTTAAATTAACTTTTTATTGTAATAATAGAAAGTCGACATTGAAAAATGCGAACTGTTTGTGTTAATCATTATTTGTAAGTGTATGAATTAGATGTTTTCTATCTATAGTGAAATGTTAGGAAACTAAGGAGTTTTGTAAATTATTTTCAATAACTAACTCAGTATGAGTAATACTGATTTATCGAATCGTTTTTATTTATGTATGCACTATTATAATCTAGTCACCATTTGACAAATACAAATTATTAACTTTGGAAAGTTTCTCGCGTTAAGATACCAAAGCAAGCAAATAGTGACGTAGTTACATAAGTGGCTGTTACAATAAATATGTGAAAATAGTTCTGTACTCGCGACTTTTTCTTTTATTATTGTATGATAAATCCGCCCGCTGTCTGATGTATTTGCAGGTCTGTATTGTTGTATGTAACAAGCTCGATTCGCATACACGTTAAATTTTAAATACGCTCACCAGATTGCTCATTAGCCGGTCCGCAGTCCACCCAAGGGAATAGTCCAGGGCAGAGGTATGACATCGCATGGAGTTGACGAGACAGAGCGTCGAAAAAACGACCACATCGAGAACTGCTGCCAGTTGACGCACCTGGAACTGTATCTAGGAATTTTAAGTTACGTTCACAAGAACATGTGACATGTTTTGTAAAGACCTGCTCTTTGTACGAGTATGAATCATTTTTCATATCATTTTTGTGATAAATGTAAACTTATTTTTTATAATTTTACTAGTTTTCGATTATAATATTTAAAAAGGTTTGCAATTTCGGATTGTAAATTTTTCGGTTGCAATATTTAGGTACTAAACATTTACATATTTATGTAATTTATAACACAGTACTCAAGTTTTATTTATAATATTTATTTGAAGTTAGATAAATTTTATATTCTTATGTTATGACATATTTTATATGCATATATTACTTGAAAATCCCTTTGTTGTCCTACTTGTCGCGGATGTCTTTGAAGTATAGTGAATATTTACGGTATCAAAAAAGGTTAAAGATGAACCGTCTGTTCGAGCAAACAAAATTTATATTTAGTAAAAAAACAAGATCAGAAAGAAAATATTTCGAAGAGTATTTCCACACTTTACGAGCATTCTACGTTTTTTTCTAGACGGCTTATTTGGGGGCTAAACGGAAGCATCCTTAGAGATTTCAGGCGGGATATGCATATGCACGGTTTTCCTCTCGAAAGAATTAAACAATTTAGTTCCTTAAAGACCAATTAAAGTAACGCGTTTAAAAAATGTGTAATGTATTTTTAGGAAGTTTATTTATTTCAATCCGGTAGGCAGCAGTAGTCAAATGAATTATTTCATATGATGCCTCCGGCAATTTTACAGCTGCACTGGTTGATTATTTAATCGACACGTTGACAACACCTGGTTCATCTGGTTGGTTTGATTACTAAAGAGAGAAATAAGCTTACGGTTTATCTCAGACTATGGACATGATTAAATTCTTATCAAATGAAAATGTTCAAACGTGTTATAAATATTTTTAAAACAACATTTAATAAACGTTCCAGCCAATGTCAAGTTCAATCTATTGAAACTAAAACTCAAAACTTGCGGGCGCCAACTTCCACACAACAAAAGTTGGCCTGCACTTCAACTTTCTCGTTAAGTGAAATATTAATACTCTTACCTACCTCGCATATTTGCTACTTATACCAAGTGGTATTTAACACTCGATATACGATATATGCATTAAATTACACACGAAAAATGCTACGTATGGATTAATTAATTAGTTAAATTAATAAACTAAGAATAATTTGCAACTGGTTAAAGTGATATAAGCAAATATATATATATATATATATATTTAATTGCATTATATTATATTATTGTCAGATGACTTGGAATATAGATGAATAATTTACCGTAGAATTTGTTCTCAGTATGAGAATTCATCAAGAACGTATCATCGCGGCCATATTCCTCGCTCTCATCGCCCGGCAGAGTTTCATCAGAATCAGGAGAGCTGTGAACAAACTGTTTACTTAACACACAAAATCTAAATAAATGTGATTAGTGTCGGCCGGCCTTTCGCATAATGCTAAAAACATCGAAATTTTCTATTTCGCTGAGCGCTTTGCGAGATTTATCGTGTACCTTCGAGTAACTCGGCGTACCATCACATGCTGGCTGGTGGTCGGCAGAACGTGCGTCTGGGATCGGACCTACAACATAAAAAGCATGTTCACTTATTTGGGAACTGATTCATGGAATCGTCAGTTAATTTACTATAGCGAACTTGGAAGTTGATTAAGTTCGGACACAGTCTACTTTGGGATGAATTTATTTATCTTGAGTTCATTTGAGAGCACATTGAGCCGTCGGTACCAGGTGTTGGCAATATATGACAATCGTTACGCTAAAACAGGGACTTTAAGCGGCTTGAATGTGTCTCCCACCAATCCGTAATAGAACAGCGTGGGGGAGGATGCTCTGAAACCCTATGGCTAATGGGAAACAACGTGATGGAGTATATTTCAAACCATTTAATTGGAGAACCATGTCATTTTCACTTTGATTTGAGATTGAAGTAAAATCACTTGGAAAGTTAGATTTTTTATTATCGATATCAAGTCTTAAAATGTCAAATCCTGCTTTCATAGGCCAACGTAAGGTTTACATACATAGACTACCATATACCTTAGCAGAAGAATAATAAACATACCATACAAAGAGACGGCACGGATAATTAACTATATTGCTTATTTCACAGCATCATTTGTGTACGTTTACTTCACGTTACCAAGCCACCATTATTTTCTCCCAACTAGCGTCACCGCGTGTCTGTGCTTGCGGCATAAGTACCACCCACACCTTTGTCACCGCATCGTCATTATTTCTGCCTGCAGTTGTGACTGAATGAATGAAACTCTTCCATAGATTGCTCCAGTTCTTGCCCTATTTCATTCAAACAATGTGTATTTTAATAGCTCCGTTGAATGAATAGTTAACTTCAATAATGAACTAAGAGTATCTCCGAAATTATTAGCTATTTAGAATGCATCTAAATAATTCAGATGTTTTAAAGGTGCCTAGTTCAGACTCAGACATTATAAAGATGTTATAGAAAAAATGTTGTTCAGCACAAAGCTCGTATAAAATAAAGTCCGTGTTCTAATATATACTTATAAAATTAAGTAAAAAATAAATACAGTCATTGTTTTCAGAAATTCTCTATTTGCAATGTACAAGCACAAGCCTTGTTTTGCATACAAATCCTGTTCAGAAAAATGACAAAACTTATTTTACGTACACTGAGTAATACAATCATGCCTTTGTGTGTAGAATTTGTGCTATTTTAATAATCTTTAATTAGGTTAACCTGTATGTAGGTGATGTCTGAAGCCTTAGGAACCGGCGAGCGTGCATGAAAAGAGCTGTGAATGTGAAAGAAGCGAGTGAAGTGTGTAAGGACCGCGTCAAGAAAAGTGAGATCAAGGAAAGCCTAGTAGCGTATAGGCATATGGTATGTATAGGGTGGAATAAATGAATGAACTGATTGATGTAATTAATGATTTGTGCGTAACAGAGACTAAGCGGAGTGACCTGCCCGGTGGCGTGATAACCCTCTGGTCAGGACTTGATCAGGCTGATTGTGAGGGTGTAGGTGTTAGCGATTTTGGTTTGGTAGACTCAAGATTTCTTGCGAGTGAGTACAGGGAGTAGTGTAAATGTAGCGTTGGAGTAACTTCTTGGCAGCAAAAACTTGAACTAGAAGGCACAGATCGCTATACACAATGTGGTGTCGATTGCAACGCTAATATATGAAAGCGTGAGCTGCTAACGCTTGTAGATAGAGTTCACAACGAAGATGTAAGAAAGAGAGTTGGTCTGCAAGATAGTATCTTGACACCGTTACTCTCCTTCAGATCACCATCAGAATCATTTCAGAATCATCTACCACGACCAAATTGGTCGTGTGTTATCAGAAGGTGGCGTCAGGAGCCCTAAGAAAGAAGCGAGCGTGTGTGAGATAAAGAGCTATGAATGATAAAGACGCGAGCGAGGTGTATAATCGAGTCATGTGGCGGCCGGTTCTCTCTGTCTACTCCGCAAAGAACTTGGTGCAAAAGTAGAAGTAGTAGTATGTATTCCATCAGCTTCAGTGCCGGAGCAGACTTACCGGGAAACTGATATAAGCTACGGATATAAGTAATGTAAGTAATAATAACCGCAAAAAAATTGGTATCGGATTTTTTTAATATTTAAGGAAAGGAAATACAACCAGTTGAGAATGCGCAAGCTTGCATTGCCAGAGGAACACCTGGCTCGTCAATTATATAACAATTTAATTATTTTTTTTAAAACTGTCGTCGACCATTTTGGCCATGTTCCTTAAGAAATATGATATTGGTTTTTAAGACATTCCTATTCTACTTTTTAATTTACTTTTCGAATCTGAAATAAAAATTCATTTTTTTTTTAAGTTTGTCGGCCATTTTGACCATTTTACTTAAGAGATAGGAACGGTGTTCCTGAACATTTCTATTCTACTTAAAAAAGCAGAATAGGAATGTTCAGGAACACCGCATAAAAATGCTGAATCCGAATCTGAAGTCAAAATTCGAATATTCGAAAATAGCGACAGGCACACACAAGACAAACGCACACAGAGACAAACATATAGATTTCATATAGGAACGGTGTTCCTGAAAATCTTATAGCTTTCACGGCTGCATTTAAATAGATAATTATTGATCACTAGAGACTGCTACTTATCTTAAGTAATGTGTTTTTAAAATGTCTTTATCCACTCACATTACATTTTTCTGTTTTTCTACTCGCATATTTCCACCTCTATAACAATATTTCATAGCTCAACCAAAAGTACTCTCCAGCAGTCGCATGCCTATATAATGCTTAGTATATGCATCTAGTTATAAAATTATTTACTCACAAGTAATCACAATCTTAGATTCTATTCACACAAAATCACAATTAAGTAAGTACACAAATTTTACAAGTTAACTACGTAATAAGACTAAACTGACAAATTTCAGGACTCTAGCTTAGTGGTAAATATCATATATGTTATGTTTGTCTGTGAGTATGTATAAGAATGAGCAGACATTTCGGGTAAAGTTAAATTTCCATTTTGCGCAGGTGTGTGGGATCGAAGACCTTAATAACTCTTAATAATTCAGCTTATATAAAAGATTCAACTTTACTGAAACAAAACTTATGGTGGTGCAAACAATACTCGAATATATCTGTAAAGTAAACTTGTAGGAATGCAATTTTGATGAGTATCCCAAGAAAAAACAAAACGGAAAGTTTCAAACGGTAAACCTTTTCCATTTTAATAACCTCACCAGCAGTTCCGTACCTACAGTTAATGGACATAATTAAGTTAATTGTTATTAAAGTCCTGCTATTTCAAAAATCAAAGTTGAGAGAATTATAAGAAGAAAAATAATAAACAAACCATTCCAAACCCCGCAATATTGGTGTACTTCATTACATCACATTCATCAATATTCTCGTGTTGATTACTTCTACATGTTGCATTGAATACCCCACGCACGCCTATCAAATAACGGGGGTTAATACCCTCGACTTGAGACTTGTAATAATAATTATATTCGGGGATATCTCACGCACGACTGTCTGATTCTAACATAACTATGTTTGATTGTGAAGGAATTTTGATGGATTTCTTGGATGATCACTTCAAAATTACACGAAAATAAGCTGAAGCTACTTTTCAACGTGCAAGTGGAGCCTTTCTATATGATACTACCAATTTAATTAGTAGCCGCGCTTTGAAAATTCAAACCCCGAACAAAAAATGTTTTTAAAAAATATAGTTTCTACAAATTAATCAATGGTATTACGTTGGTTATGTTGGATTAGCGATATTTAAAATTATGTCAAATCAACGGTATTAGTAGTTAGTGAAATATTCCAATAATCACCATCATTGTGACAACTTTATGTACCATGTTTTACGCAACTAAAGATTATTATTACTCCACTGTGAGAGACGGAGAAAGTCGCACTTTTAGGGTTCCTTTTTTAAGATTTTACCTCTAAGGATCTTAAGAAGTTGTATAAAATTAAAATCATTTACATTCTTTCTTCTTCCTAGCTTCATCCCGTTTCCTATTCCATTAGGATGGGCGACGTTCTCTACCTAAGCCTTCGGATTTCGCGAAGATACAGAATTTTACATAGAGTGACTACTATCGTGAAAGTGATAATTACGAATATGTACATTCGAATTTAGTTATATATGCCAGGATTCGAACCTGGGATCAGTTCGTCAATATTTTTTTCTTTTTAGGTACCTTTACCCTAAAATGGCAACAAACTCCACCCGCGCCATTACTAGTGACTGTTGCATTAAAGAGAGGAGGGTGAAGAGAGAGAGAGAGAGAGTGAAGGAGATCATGAAGATCTTACAAAAGAACACCGAACTCAAAAAATCCGCTTGCTGAATTTTATATTAACTATCACGATGTCCTCGACCAGCGTGATCAACTCCAAAAAAATGAACAATCTAAAATTGAAACTTTGGCTAGGTAAGAAATAGGTACAATATAAGCCACGGCATAATGAGTGTCCTATAAAATATGACAATCAAAGTATCACAGACGTTAAACAAGTAGCAGATCTATTTCAAGACTACTTTATCAATATCCCTTACCTTACCACTAACTTCCATAATTCATCTGCAGATGGTGCTGCTGAGTTGTTAAAAGAAAATGTACGATCTAGTGTGGAACATTTTCAGTTTACACACATTGAACCAACTACTTGCTCAACGTTACTCAAGCTGAACTATTATGGAGTTAGGGGTAAAGCCCAGAACTTGATTGCATCTTATTTAAATGACAGAGTGCAGACAGTTGACATAAATGGGGTTAAATCTAAAGGCAGTAATGTTAATATCGGGGTGCCTCAGAGTTCTATTTTGGGTCTCGTTTTAGTATACGCGAATACCTGCCCTACATGGTGCAGAAAATGGCGGACATAGTACTATTTGTTGATGATACCTCTCTAATTTGTAATGTAGCCCGCCGGTGTGAAAACATTGACAAGGTAAATGGTGTTTTGAAGGATTAATAAGTTGTGTAGGTACACCAGCTTGCTACGACTAGTACATCATTTCTTGTAAATTGTATTTAATTTTTATAATAAGTTGCCTAGAACGGTTCAAAGCAAAATACTCTCTGAAAAAGGTATTATTATAGAATTGATGAATATGTAACTGACAAAGATGTTTAGAAATAATTCAGCACCGATGACCATGACATGACTTCATAATCTTTCATTCTACAATTTAATATCCTTATTGTATCAATACGCTAATGTATTATTGTAATATCCAATTGACAATTTTAAAAGAGACCTATATTGGCAAGTTTGTTTTAGCATTTCTTCTTCGCCAATGGCTATTTCCGAAATGCTGGCAGATTAAAAAAGAAAAAGTAAAATAAGAGAATTGAATAAGATACAATAACACTATATTTTAAAAAATGTAAGACGTATCTAAGTGCCCGCGAGGGCCCAATGGCAAATAAAGAATTTTAGATTTTTTTTTATTAGGCCGATTCTTTATCTACTGGGGTATTTACTGATCCACATGTTGTAAAAGTGTATAAATTATAATACCCATAAAATTCGAGTTTGTTCCAGTTCAGCTTCCACACGATGTAAAATCATTCACATTGATTGATTAAAAACATTCTACATTCAAATTGATAGCTAAGTTCCACAAGGAGCTATTCATATTACATTAAAGTAGATAAAAAAGATCGGTAATACTGTAAATAATATATCGTAATTTGTTTAAAAGGTTGAATTTTGACAATAGGAAAAAATACATAAAAATTTTTTAGGACACATTTTAAAAGAGGAGATAGAGACAGGAAGATATCTCAAAGTATTTTTTTTAATTATTAGTTTGCGAGATAATGCTGTTTGAAGGTGGCATTTTATCACGTGACTTGAAAACTCTTCATACTAAGAGGCCGCGGTAGTTGACGTCACAAACTATGAAAACTATTAAGAAATATATGGATTTCATCTAAATATTAGCTGTATTTCCGCAATTCAAGCTTTCACATTGATGCTACCATAGCAAAACATGTATGATAATTGTGTGATTGGAAACGAAAAATAAATTAAATACATATTCCCTATTTTTAGTATCTTACACGAAGCACGAAAGCGCTCCATACTGAAGGGAACACAAATGTATTTACTCACTTATTTTTCCGATAAATTGAAAAATCCAATAAAAGGGTGTTGTTTGAATGTAGATCTTTAGGGACCATTTACGAGGCGTGTTTTGTTTTGTCGTGAATAATTCAAACGGGTCGATTCTGGGTAACTGGGTCACAGACTCCAGACAGACAGCTGGACAGATGTATTCCATGAATGAAGTGAAAACATGAAACTAGGTCTGCTTTGTAGAATTGTAAATTTCACTACAATAAAATTCTAAAAGAGTGGGGTAGTAGTACCACGATATGGTAAGTTAAACATTGAAACGTTATGATTGTTAATTTATGATATTAGTGTTGTTCAGTTTATTTTATTGAAGATAATGGGAAACTTATAACTCAGACTATAGTTAAAAATAAAATTTAAGAGCAGTGATAACCCAGTGGATTGAGAACCGGCTTAGTGGCCAACAGTCCCCAGATTCGATACCTGGCATGTACTATAAAATTCGTGTTTTGAACATATTCGCTCGGCGACGAAAGAAAATATCATGAGGAAACCCGCACATCCAAGACATTATATTTTGATTGACGTGTGACCTTACATAATAAAGATCTCGCTTTCCCTCTTGGATGTGGAGGTGTGTGCTCCATGTAAAAATAAGCATCTTCACCAAATTCTAGACTGAGGTAGCGAACTCCGCCCATCCTAATGGATAAGGAAGCGGGATAACGCTAGGAAAAAGAAAGAAGAAAAAGACCGTAGTTAAAAATAAAGCGCTCAATTCTGACTTCTGACAGACTAAATAGTCTAGCAGTACGTTGAAGATCTTTCCCGGTCGGGAATTACCGCTGTGCCCTACTTTTATTCTACCAGTCTCTTTTGTTAGTTGGCAGGGTGCGCTACATGCAGGTTAGGTTAGCTTAAGAACATAATGGAGTAGTTAAATACTTATATATATTCATTTCCTAACAGTGCAGTCTATACAGACAATGTCATATATCACATACTGTATAGAGGTAAGTATAATTTAGTAATAAATTTACAAATACGATTTAAATACAGACTTCGTTGCCCAAAATGAGCGATTAATACCGCATATATAAAGAAATTAGCTCGAGAAGTTCAGTGCACAGTGTTTTAAAGAACTGAATTATTCTACTGTTACATATTGCCATGCAACGTGTATAAACAGATGGACATTCACAAATGGAAATGAAATAGAAGATAAGAATGTAGGATCTCAAGACCATCATACTGCCTAATTTTAGCATGGTGATAAAGTGCGAGAGAACAAATGGCGACGGCTTTGAATAGATAAACTGCCTGTGCAAAAAATTTAAGGTGTGTGTGTTTTATAAACTCACTTATTTACATCCCATTTTATAATGTATGTAAAACCAAATACTCAGTATAGTGTACCTATTATTGATGATTTCAGTCCTTTCATGAAAAGGTTACAGACAGACACAGAGAGTTACTTTCTCATTTACACATAATATATTATATATGAAAGTGTGGATGTAGATTCATATAGAGGTTTTATACTCGTATTCATAAATGGTATAATCATGAATTTTATAAATTTCGCAATTGCTGTCATATGTGTTAAAATGATAATTTTAAAACGATCTAAGGTGCTTTGTGGATACATTCTCCTTAGTTTTGTTTATCAACGCTCGCCAGTTTCACAACTTCACTATGCTCCCGTCATGTTCTTTTTTGTTATAGTCTAAAACATCAAATTCTTTAATTAACACTATCTTCTTCTTATTGCCTTTTTTCTTCCTGTATATTTAGTAATATTTTATTTCTCACTTCCCTGTAGCCTTTGTTATGTCCACTCCATTCCATAATCTCAATTTTCAATTGTTCATATTAAGTTCCTATAGACATTTCAGAATTCTATAGGACTATTCAGAATTCTATCTTTAAATATTGAAAATTCTATGTTAATTCCAACACCTTTTAAAGTCAAAGTCAAAGTCAAAATCTTTTTATTCCGTAAAATGGCTACATTTGTTTGGAATCGTCACAATTTTTAGTTCTCCTCCCTCATATTGCATGTCTCTCCTCGTCCACCATGTAACTGATGATTAGTCAGTTTTAATGTTCCAAGCTACCGTTATCTTTTACTAGCCCATCACTATATATGCACTCTTATTGCTCTCTCCTCTCTTTAATTATACTTGCGTTGCTAATAAGAAATTCCTCTTTTAACACCCAGGATTATTTGAATCATTATTTTTAAAACAACTTAATTTACTAACAGGAATAATTTTACTAACATTTAAGTTTCATGAGCTTGGTGTGTACATCAATCTGTTAGTTATTTTTAGTCATAAATATTTTTATGCGGTATCTTTATAAGTAGATTGTAATGATTACATTTGTGCTCTAATGACATTCACCACAGTGTTGTGAAATGATTAACAAGTAAATTTGTCCGAGTTTAGTAGTTTCTAAATAAGATTTAGTAATAAAAACATATCGAAATGTCTATAGGAACTTAATATGAACAATTTGATGACGGTATATTTTTAGATTCTCAGCATGAAGGTAACAGTCGATTGAAAAACCCGAGGGACCCTCAGCAGTTGCTGTTACATAGTAGATTTTCTATTCCGAGATGGCGCATGAACACGTGCAATGTAGTGGAAATCTCAGCCAAAGTGCGTGATCAAAAGGGAGCGTAAAGATTTATAAAGACTTTAGCCACGATATACGTTTGATTTTATAATTTATTAGACTAAGAATTTAGATATAGAAGGTCATTGTGGCGAAAATATCGTAAATGCGAAATAAGGCGGATAGTTTTTTAGTGTTCTGTACCAAAGTTACCCAAGGACAACAGTATGGGAAAAGATTATCCAAAAGGATGTCAAAAGGTTTTTACAATGTCGGCAGTGCACATGGTTTGATCATGGTGTTGAAAGTACTTATCAACGTCTCTTCTCTTCATCATCAAATCATGGGTACATCATCAAATCTTTATCGAATTTACATGGAATTGTCTATAGGCCACAGTATTAAAAACGTTGAAATTTTAAATCCAATTATATACAAATAAAGACATAAGGGATGTTGGTTCTTCGAAGTTTTTTTTATTATAATTAACCCTTCATCAAAAAAGATGATGATGATGGTGATCTTTAGCATTATATAGATTGAGTTACCTAATTCCGTTTAACTATTTCTGAGATTTGAACATACATTAAAAAGAAAATACCCGCGAATGTGGATATAAACATTGCCACCCTGTTCCATTTTATGACCACCAAACTTAAACATAGTTGACATATCGATTTCCAGACATCTCACATGTTTCGAGATCTTATAGTTATAAGTTTCATACTACTATAGACGAGCTCGGTGGCTCAGTCGTGAATGACGCTACTTTGACACCAACGCTCGTGGGTTCGATTCCCACACAAGGCAAACATTTGTGTGCATGAACATGTCTGTTTGTCTTGGTCTGTGTATTTTCTATGTATAATAAGTATGTATATACAAAAAAAAAATGTATTTACGTATATTTATCAGTTGTCCAGTACCCATAACACAAGCTTCGCTTACTTTGGCTAGATGGCGCTGTGTAATTTGTCCTACAATATTTATTATTTACTATATTTTGTCAGGGTTTGGTCGTAGTAAATTTAGTTCCTATATGTACAATTTGAATAAGAAATAGTAAATTGTTCTCATTTATGTGTAGGAATATGTATGTGCTAACGCTTTTATATTTATGAGGTTTGTTGTAACACAGTAAAAATATAGTTATGTGTAATGGTATTAAACGTACTTTTACTAATTTAAATACATTAATTTGTACAAATATTCATTTTTGACGAGCTCGGTGGCGCAGTGGTGAAACGCGTTGTTACACTACTTTGACACCAACGCTCGTGGGTTCGATTCCCACACAGTACAAACATTTGTGTGCATGACCATGTCTGTTTGTCTTGGTCTGGGTATTTTCTATGTATGATATGTATGTATTTACAAAAAAAAATGTATTTACGTATGTTTATCAGTAGTCTAGTACCCATAACACAAGCTTCGCTTACTTTGGGGCTAGGTGGCGCTGTGTAATTTGTCCGACAATATAAAAAAAAAATCAATACAAACCTATTGGGTAATAGAATAAATAATATTTTTCTAATAGAACTTTAATAACATTATGAAATAAGTAAATACATATATACAATATAATTACTATCGTGAGAAAAGAAAATCTTGTTTCATTGTAGTGCGAAATAAAGTTGCACTCTACCATAGCTTGTCGTTAAGTCGGCCCATTTAGCTGGCTTGTGTGTACCAGATTGCGTTCATTCAATTATTTATTATCCGCAGAGTAATCGTTCAAGCATTTAACCTTTAAACAACATGAATGCTGCTACAGTTGAAAAAGTTAAGGTGTCGATTTCTAGTCATATTTCTCAGAAATGACTCTATTCATACTAGATGTAGCTCCTGAATAAATAAGTCTTCATCGTTCACTACTCTGTATTAATTTGTTTAGAATAATACACATAAAAATGGGCCTCGGCATTTGTGCACATTTGGTAGATTTGGTTTGAAATGGCCATTTTACTGGACGTAGCTTATTCTGTATGGGACAAGTCTGAATAAACACGGTGTTTGTTAGTAAACAGTGAACAACCGGTGAAGGTGATGAGTGCTAAGGCCCCACTTCTTCATTACGGTCACTTATGAACATTTATACACTTAAGGACACTTGTACTCGACTATATTATAAGGATACAACACTTGAAGTAAGATAAATATCGAACTTCCTAGCCTATTTTTTTTCTGATTGCGACTCAAGGCACGCATAGTTTTATCCCCAAGACTGCAATGAACTTCATTGTGCAATATCATTATGGAAGTCGCAGCTGTTAATCCTATCGACACAGGAGGCACAATGGTGGGAATGAGTAGTGGGCTCGTCCCATAGGTAACACTTTAGAATTGTCCGCAACTCTGGGATATCTATCACCATCCCACCTCCTGGGACAAAAGATGGTTAATTAACCTTTGATTAGATTTATAAAATTGCATAGTTTCAAATCATATATCTATATTGTTAAATGGAATCTTGGAGCCATAATTTGCTAACTAAGCCCAGAATCCAGCAACGACTCTACTTCGGCGGCCAAAGCCATCATCAGTGTGATAGAAAAACTCAAACGTACCTGGAAATTTTAAAATTATGTTCGAAGTAATGCCTAAATTAACATGTATGTTCGTTTCTATGAATACTTATTACATTATATGTTACAGATTTTTGTTAGTTGTCATTAGGTTATGATTATTTACTACTAACCATCTCATATTCTTTTAATAATTGCTCTAACATAAGAAAGAAAGCTGTAGATAATAATTTGTCATGTATTTTAACAGAATTGCGTTTATTTCCTTATCTCTTTTTGTCATAATATAAGCTATAAATCATAAAAAAAGTCATAATATAAGTATATAAATATAAGCTTCTGCGGAAGTAGCAACGGTATATCAGTGTAGTATTATAAAGTCGACGCCTGCGTATCAGGCTTTAAACTGTACGTCGTTGTCAGCACTACTCGTATTATTAGTCTTCAAGAGAAATTAATAATAATTTAAAAAAAAATTTAAATAAAAATTACGTGATCTGTATTTTCGTCAAATCCTTAGGTAGCAGACCCCGCAAATCCTAATGGATTACGAAATGGGATAACGCTACGAAGAAAAGGTATCTCAACTACCTTAGATACCTTATAAATGAACACATATTGCCAGGTTCTTTTTCTTTTTCATTTGTTTCATTACATGTTAACATAAAAAAAAGATAGTAATTCTTCAACTTCATGTTCTCCCTATATTTGTAACATGCGGCTCAGGTTTTATAGAGCCCGCCTAAAACAAAGAAGTGATGGCAGTAACTGAGTGTTAGTGTCACCACTTCTTAGTTTTAGCAATGCAACCATCCACTAAAATGTAGCTACAAAGCCTCCTTTTTTAAGTAAATAAATAAATCATGTAAATAAATTTCATATAGTTCCTAATATTTTTCATTTTACATAACATTTTATAAGCTTTTAGTTTCTTTAGTTGACAAGTAACAGTTCTAAAACCTATTTTATTGCGCTTTATATAAATTAAATAAATATAATATAAAATAAAATAAATAAAAAACATATTCCAAAAACGTGTAGGTAGTAGATCACGCAATTGGGAATAGGATTACAAATTATTGTTCATAATATAGAAGGCCTATAATTAATAAATAATAACTCCCTGTCCTTTCTATAATCTGTCTACTTCTGTTTTCCTCTCTCATATTCTCCCCCTCCATCATTGCATTATTTTCCTGTCTCTATCCTTTTTTCGGTCCAATCTTTTATGTGTCTTCCGCTCTCGTCCTCCTCACGTCATATTTCTTTTGTCTTATTTTACTCGTTTAGTGGTTGCAATATGAAGCAATAAGTATCCCTTTGGGGAAAGAAAATACGTCCACCGTATTCTCGGAACGCCTAGATTATTTTGTTCCATTAGTAAAAAGGTGGTAAAGAGCCACTCGGAGAACGGAATTTTCTGAAAGCGGAGTGAGCGAGAAATTTCTGTGCAAAGCTACTTACCTTTATTAATTTTGCAATTTTCTCTCTTGAATCCACGTAGTTTATGAGAACGATTCAATGGACCAAATATAAAGTATACAGTCGTCCGTGTATTCATTCATTCGTACCTAACATTCATTTACACGAGTCGCATTCCAAGCATTTTATACGAATATACCGGTTACACTGTATTACGGAAATAATTACGTTATAATGAAAACAAACAAACAAAATCCAGATTTAAATCTTCCTTCATACTATACAATAAACTATCGCATAAAATAATAGGTGGCTTCTTTCATGAATATTAAGCAACAAGCTTTTTGAAAACAAGAAATTGGACATGAAATATTAAATCATATTCAGAAACAAAGCCGACAGCTACGTTTATTATCATTTATTAATGTTTGTAGGTATATAAATATCACTTGATGTACCTATATAGCTTTGCTTATGAACTTTATTAAACATAAAGATAAAAAATGATTGAGCCTCCGCGAGTACTTAGACATGTCATACATTTATGAAATGAAATCTCATGGTATTTTATCAATTTCACATAATTTACGTTTTTCTTTTTACAAATACCTGCATTTCGAAAACGACAATTGGCGAAGAAGAAATGCCGGAAGAAACTTACCGATGTAGATCTCTTATTGGTATTACAATAAATCTATGTCAGTATAAGAATGTATTAATAATGATGATGTCAAGTGATAAAATAATAATATATATAAAAATAACCTGTAACGTATTTTTTGTTAATGTGGACATTTTAAAGTCCATTATCAACAATATGCCTTATATATATATATGCCTTCCTATATTCCAAGACACTGGCCGAAAACCACAAAAACTCATAACCAAAAATTCTCAATTAGTTGGCAAGCGAAAACGGATGCCTGATCCCCAGGGCGATTCAATGGCTTAACGACTGAAGAAAATGAGTACAACGTATAGGTTTTTTATTGAAATATATTATTGCCTGGCAAGAGCTGTTTTAGCGTGCTCTCCGTCAGATTCCGGCGAAACAGATGTATCTAATGAGTGAACAATTCGGCAAACTGAGATAGATGCATCATATACTCGTAGCTGACATTGCGCGTGATGTTCTTCAAACGATTCATCATATTTGCATCGCCAGTGACGGAGGTCTTTGAGGTGCAGGCATTTGAATATCGTAATAATTACAATTATCGCCGGAAATTCATCCATACACGCTGAAACTGCAATCGTTGCATACTGAGCAGTTCCAAAAATACTTCTGAAAACACTAATTGAGAAATGAACCCCTTTGCCGACATTGTCTTAAGGGACACGTGCAGTTGTTTTAAATATTATGAAAAGGTATCCGTTGTAAGTGCCCATAGGCCATTGCTTACCATCTGGCAGGCCATATGCTAGATTGTCACCTTAATGGTATTAATGTGTTCATTATGCTAAAGCTGATGCACTAAAATATTCCGCCATTCTATCTACCCTGAGCTTAAAGGTTATAAACTAGCACACACTAGCTTTTTCATCTGGTTTTAAGCAAAGTCTCGCAAGCTAAGGATCAATCTTGCAACGTACCCATGAGAAACTAAAGTAAAGCTAAGGCTAATTTTTGCCATAATATAGCAAGGCCAACTAAGTGTTTAAGTTCTTATTCGATTGGTGGTTGATCTATTAGAGAAAAATACAAAGAACTAAAGAGTTCTCGTCTGCCACCAATTTATACATTAATAATTTACTCAGATCCAAAATGTTTTGACATAAATTATTCCTAGCGAATATCAATCACACCTCTAATAGATTCCAGGGATGAGCTGTACTGTCCGGTATAAGTTCTGTTACAAATGAATATGCATTATTTTTTTATGAAATAATGTAATCTTAATAAAACTTATATGTACATATTTATGGAAATCTAAGCAAGAAATAAAAAATGATTCTATTCGAAACGGCCATCTTTGACTTTGATACAGGCCTTTAATCTGTCTGGCCACGAATTTATGGATTTACGGATCAACATTGTATCTCTATTAAGAGACACAATGTCGGCGTGTCGTTTTGAGCAGGCTATATATGTCCTCTAAAGCTGACCTGACTGGGTTCAGATCTGGGCTAGACGAGGGCCAGTCTTCAGCTCTCGTAAAGTCCGGAGCATTGGTTTCGAGCCAGGCTTGGGTAGTTCATGCATTGTGTCCTGCTGGAAAGCCCACGGTATATTTTTAAAAGTGTATTGCTAAGAGGTTTCACCGCACGATCCAAGACAGTCCCTTGATACACTTTGGCTGAAGTCTTCACTCCTTTTTACAATATTCAATCTTTGTGACTTCTTGATAAGACACCACCCACCAAACCATTACAGACGCAGGATAATGACCACGTTGTACCTTTCCGACCACGAGGGTGGCTTCTTTAGAACTGTGTGCGTACACTTTATTATTTTGCTTGTTATAGTGCTCTTCAATTGTGATTTTTTTTAGTAATGAGGATATTTCTTTGCCTTTCACCTGCGTATAGGAATAGAAAGCGATTTGATCAATGATGAAAATATGTAAAACGGCGGGAAATCGAAAGAAGTTTTTAACATAATGAACGCATCCCAAATAATAAAAGAGTTGAAAAAAAGAAAAGTTGCCATGTATGTATGGCCTGACTAGTTATATAACCGTGCTAATCAATGACAGCTCCAAAACTTTAAAGTCTTACTTAGTTGCAGGAGATATTTAGTCAGGGAGACTCTGACGCCATAAAAACTTTTTCTGTTAACATTAAAAAAAAAATTACCTACTTTTTAACTTGACGCTTCAAAACTTTAAAACAAAGTTGCAATAACAAAAGAGTGGTTTTTCACGACTTTTTAGAGCAACCCATGCTGTAAATGTACCTTATCATATTCATTTCGTGGGAAAACCTTGGCAAATAGTTATTTATACAGCCGTAGAATTCGCGGAACAGAACCCCTGTGGAATGAAACAGTACACAGTAGATAGATATGGGACGACTCCTACGAACACAAACCATGTATAATCGGTAGGAGGCACAAGGAGCGTTAGTAGAAGGAAAAAAAATATATACACTAAAGAAAGCTTCAGATACACCCTAATATTAAATGTACAGGTAACCTTATCTGTCTGTTTATGTTTCTTTCCCTTTGTTAACTTTTCGTGTGTTGAGTATTCGCAAAACATGTCTATTAACCACGTCACAAGACCCACGCTTGTATCCAGGTGATAATGACAACAACTTGTGTTTGCCCACATTCGCTTGTCACTTTGCTTTACTTTCACATGGTAACTTTGTATATATTAGTCTGACCTGTCTTTATTTGAAGTTACACACGCGTGGGATTTAGATATTTATTACGCATAATTTTATTCATCAAGTCAACAAACTGCTTATATAATATATAGTGTATATAATATAGAATATAATATATAGTCTGTAAGATAATATATAGTGTAATAAATAATAATAAAACTTTTTACCAAAGGAACTCGCATAAAGATGTTAGCGATGGTTACTGCACTAGACTCGCAGGTCTGTATCGCAGTGACCAAATAACGTTAACAATTATTATAAGTACCTAAATTTATTTATTTACGACACCGGTCACATTTTACAGAACAAAAATGCTTAGAAAATAGAATAAAGAAAATAATAACCATGAATCTATCTATAACTTTACGCCAAATTCCTTGCGGGGTAGGCAGAGAGAACCGAGCGCCATAAGACACTTCCGGGTCTCCAGCATAATTTGCTCAAAAACCAGATGGCGACCCTAACGTAGGTGCCACCTAGTTTGATCATCTCAGCTGTAACCATATCGATTCCCGCTGACTTTCCATTTTTCAAACTTCGTATCGAACATTCAATCTCATTCATGGTAATGTCTTCATGGTACATTGGCACTGCCGAGTCAGTCACAGACTCATTCACAGTGACAGCGTCCTGGACACTATCACACATTTCTCTAAAATATTCAATCCACCGTTCTAACACTTCCTGAGTGTTAGCAAGACGACTACTAGCTTTACATTTTATCTTGTCCATTCTAGATGCTGACGAACGATTTCGAAACTTCTTTACCACTCTACAGAAGAGTTTGGTATTAGCCTCGAAGTTCTTCGTCAGCCTCTTCCTCATTCATAAGTAGTCTTTCGCGTTTCTCTTTCACTAAAGCTTTGGTTTCTCATTCTTGCGTCGACGGTATATTTATTCTTCTCTTTCATACTATCATACTGGTGCAAAGGTGGTAGGTACGTAATCCAGTCACGCCTTCCTCTTTTTTCCACTGGGGATTCAACCTTCGCATCCCACGAGGCATCTCCACTCAGTGTTCTAAGTCCCTTTGCGCATCCACATGCTTCTTTCGCACTGTCCGCTATACTTTTCTTCAGAACTTACCAAACGGTTCACAAACCGGCTTATCACCAGATAGTGGTCCGTTTCAAGACTGGGACCTCTGAAGGCTCTTGTATCCATTAATGACTTTTGGAAACGTCCATCTATCTAAATCAAATCAATCTCACTTTTCTGTTCATTCCGTCTTCATGTGTACGTATGAATATCCTTGTGATGGAAGAACGTGTTTGACACAAGGAGGTTTCGTTCCAAACATATGTCTAAAAGTAACTTACCAGCATCGTTCACTCTTTTATCTCCGTATGGACCAAAGACAGCCTCATAACTGCTGCGCTTGATCCCAATTTAAATCTCCACACAAAATTATCCGTTCATCATCCAAGTCTAGAACACGTCTTACGGTCTTTCAAAACTTTTCGAGATGCTGGGGATTAGTATAGCTTACAGGAGCACTGCAACTAAAAATACTCGCGTAATCCTCAGTTTTATTTTAACCCAGAGAAGTCTTGAGCCTACTAAATCATAATCTTTCACACCAGCGGCCAAGCGAAATGAAAGCACGATACCTACAACAGCACTGAAATGATCGGCCTGGTTCTCCACGGACCACAGGGTGATCTTCAGTGTCGCTTCCCATTCGCTTGATCACTGACACACACAAAGCATCCAGGCATCTCTCGTTCATTATATATATGACGAGCTCTATATATGACGAACATGTCTGTTTGTCTTGGTCTGGGTATTTTCTATGTATAATAAGTATGTATTTACAAAAAATATATATATTTACGTATGTTTATCCGTTGTCTAGTACCCATAACACAAGCTTCGCTTACTTTGGGGCTAGATGGCGCTGTGTAATTTGTCCGACAAATATTTATATTTATTTATTATTTATATCAACTCATTCATCTTATCTTGTAATCCACCTCTCACATTCTATGTGCCCATACGACATTCAGTTCTTCTCGTCCCACCGTTAAGTTAAGCGTTAAGCGTTGCGCGGTGGGTGGCGGCTCCCGCCGCCGCATGCAATTAATCTTGCTCCGACGAGGGCGGATCTGGTGCGCGTCGTCTCTGGACGCCCTAATCTGCGCGCCTGTGCGGTTTCCGTCCAGAATTGCAGTCATCTGAACGTCCAGAATTGCATTCCAATGACCCGTCCGTCCGTCCTGAATTGCACTCCAAATACTCCAATGAACATAATACTATACAAATACGTCTATGGGTGCGTGTATGCGTATGTCATCTTTATGTGTGTGTACGGAAATATATGTAAAGTGTGTCTGTCAGAATGTGTGCTTGTGAGGTAGCATGTGCAATATCACGTTAGTCGTAGTTGGGAGTAGTTGTCTCAGTTATATTCAGATATATAAATGAATTTGATGATTTCGTTTACATTTTTATTTTTTATATGACGTTTTTTTACATACTTACTACGTATTTTTCCCTAAAATTTTACATCTGTCTCAAATTTTTTATTTTGTATAGTAATTATTTTCATAGTTAATCGCGGTGAAGGCTAAGCTACCAACACATAAAAATGTAATCAACTTGTATGTCCGCTTCTATTTTTGTAACGAATGCGATTTTTATTTTTAAAACTATCGCAATAGTGTGATATATGGTATCTAATCACATCATCAATGTGTAGTGAAATTCAGATTTCTCGTTGCCAAAAAAATACAAAAATATTTGTTTAAAAAATACAGCTTTCTTCATTTTCTCATACACAACGACAATTTCAACAACCGCATATGAGGCTTTATTACGTAATGTATAGAATTTTCTATATCACCACTCATTTTCACGTAATACTCGTACATACATAATTGATATAAGAAAGTTCTTACAATGTGGCAACATGTTTTCTATGAAATCTAAAATTGGCGCATTAAGTAATAAATGCATTAAGAAATCAAATAAGTGAGCACGTAAATCAGGAAAAATGTTCTAGTATCTGGTATTTAAATGGTGCTACTTCTGAGCAGGGCGATGCTATCTTTTTTACTGAGAGGGTGTCAGTTCGATCTAGTTTGTAATTAGGCCGGCGCCTGTTCCATCACGTTGTTAGGATATAATAAGACTTGAAACACAAGAGGCCCGATATGAAAACGGTACTCTCGACATGCGCTGTCATGCGAAGTGAATGAATAAAAGGTGAACTGACAGGAGACAATGCTTTAGCATTGAGTTCATGAGTGTGTATAACAATGTAAATAAAATAAACATTAAATAAATAATTTAGTAGAGGGCTTATAAAGTATAATGCTGACCCATAGGTGGTCTTTTGTCGTTATTATCAAAATATTTTGGAGTGCGGCGAAATTAATATGTGCTATGTACTAGCGCATATTACACACATCAAAAGTGTCTAGGGATCAAGCATTTCTATGCGGATTTCTTGAGATTGAGATGTGGCTTTGTAATAAAAAAATATATAAAATATATAAACGTATACGACACTGGAGAACCCCTGGACGCCAACAGCGATTAAAATCCTGCCAGGAAGTCCATCCTTATAGTGGTGGAACCATCATGGTATGGGCGGGTATTTGGATCGGCGGAAGAACTGAGTTGATTTGGATCAGAGGCAACCTCAACGCTCAAATTTATGCTGAGACGATTGTATCAGACGTCATCGTTCCTCTACAAGTGCAAATCGGTCCCTTATTTCAGTTAATGCATGATAATGCACGACCGCACACCGCAAGAGTTGTAAGACAGACTCTCGCTGCAGCTAACATCAATGTCATGCCCTGGCCTGCTCAGTCGCCAGACTTGAACCCGATAGAGCATGCATGGGATATGCTACAGAGAAGAGCTCTGCCGAATATGGAGGGTATCCAGTCGCAAGAAGACCTTTTTTTGTTGTTGCAACGAACATGGGCGGCCATTCCACAGCGTGATTTGGATGAACTCATTTTGAGTATGCCAAACCGATGTTCTTGTGTTGTTAGTGTTCGCGGTAGAAACACGGATTATTAATTGTTTAAGTTACCCAATAAAATTTTAAAGAAAACTGTTATTTCAGTCTTTTTTTCGAACTTTAATGTTAGTGGTTCAAATGTCAAAAATCCCTTTATTATGAAAATGGCAAATTTCTTTATTAATGCAAAGGTGACTTGGTTTATCGTTACTGTAGACAAACGAAAACACTTTATTTGATGAATCCTTAAAGAAAATTTTAATTAATATCAATCAGGAGAAAAGTTATTGCAAAAATATATGTTGATCCCTAGACACTTTTGATGTGTGTAATTTCAGTCGCACATAATATAGACTTTAAGGTCTAAAAAGATTACTGAAGCACCGGTTGGCAAATAGGCTGCAGACTATACTACGGATCCGCCTATAAATACTATGACATAGCGCGCTAGTACGAGTTATGGCCACGGTATTGTTTTCGATAATATGTACTTCTGATCGTTCACGAGTACATGTTTTACTTGTATAGATTGAATATCAACCTGGTAGTAAAGTTGTCGTCTTGTCACATTTCACAGGTCTTGGGCTTAAAGCCGTAAGGAGTATAAATTTTTAATAGTTGGATGCGCGTAGGTACTTGGCGAGGTGGGTGTTCGTTCACTTCTGTCAAAGTGATCCCCGGACCATGGTATAGTTAGAGGATTATGGATGGCTGGCGTGATAGTGCAAGTGAGTGAGTGGTCCGGTAACGGTTATGGACGTCAAACGGCATATCAATGGGCATGCTATCTGATTCTTCGATTGATGATATTGTAATATTATATGCGTGTATGCGTCCGAATGATATTGGTGGACCCATTGATCTAGTTTTATCAGATGTAAGTCGCCACAAGGCTATGTGAGAAACTTTGATGGAAACGGACGGATGGAGACGGAGTGGCTCATTGTTATATTTAGAGTCCAAACAATCAACGACATAGGGTCTCTATCTCTCAGAAGAGTACAGTCAAATAAGAGCACCATGGAAGGTTGCTGTATTCCCACGAGTGATTAGGGTTGCTAGTAAGCTTTTGAGTAGTTGCTATGCCAATAGCGGGGGCAGTAACGTGCGACCGATACTTCTAATACTGTAAGCATTCGTAGACTACGATAACCACAATATCAAGTGCCTGTGTGTATGCTTGTTTGTCTCCCAATGTAATAAAAATAAAATAAATAAAAAAATAAAAAAAATATAAATATGAAAAAAGATCCTTACGCCTAAAACAGATCGCAGGTTTCTGCTCTCTTGCAAATCGCCAGTAGATGAGATTAAAGAGATTAAAGTCTTTCCGGCTAGCACCCGAGCTGAATAAGTAGGCTTTCTATATGTCAACAGCTTTAACATAGCTGTACAACTGATGTATTGTTATCCTTAAGTGGAGCGGATGTTATAGAGCTGTTAATCTGAGACAGCCTACCTAAGCAGCATGTGTGCTAGTTGGGTTAGTATCTATAGCTCTGTATTTCAGAAGCATTGCACTAAATAAGTTAAAACAACATATGTTACAAATACTAAAACAACTTACAATTTCTATTGTTGCTCGGCACAGTTCCCTAACTATCTCTGGATGCGAGATATTTTGAATTTGTTACGTAGCGTAGACAACGCCATATAAACATTTAATAAAACTGAGATGTTTATAACTTGGACTCTAGTAAATTTCAGGGATTTTTTTTAGAAAAATAAATATTTACTTCACTCAGCATGTTTTTTGATGCTCGTAGAAATATAATATTTTTTTTTTATTTTGTGACTGTACTGTATGAAAACGTGCGTATGCCGATGGCTTGGAAGAACTGGAAAATAATTTGATGTTAGTTGTATTGGATCCTATAATAAGTTGCCTGGAATAGTCATTGCTACGCCAGAGAGGTACAATTACCACTTCAAAATTTTCTTGTTCCAAACCTTAGATGTTATAGAATTGATTAATATCTAACATGCATAGCACAGGCATAATTATTAAATTCACCACTTGGTAGAGTAAACTCACAGTAGCTATTGTAGCTTGCATTCAAAATGTATAAGTATGTCTGAACGGAAGTTGCTAAGGCTGAGTGCCTCTCAACACTTAAATTACGAGACGGCGAGCGCTTTGCATCGAGGTGCAATTCTATTCCTTTAATGACTTCTTCGGACAACATTCTGTAATCTGCTACCGGAAAATAAATAACAGTTCCTATTACTTCGTTAAGATATTTGTTGCAGCTCAGATTATTTGCTAAAGAACTATTAATCGTTTAAACGCGTTAAGGACTATAAATTGTATACAAATCGGATATTGTTGACAAAATGTCATTGGTGATGTTGAGTCTGGAATATGACAATCATGTGATACCAACCTTTTATTTATTCGATTATGTAAAAATACAGTAACTTTTTCATTTGAGTAAATAAACCGAAAACTGTATGTAACTTAACTTCTCGTCCGAAAAAAAGCGACGAAAATTAAAAGTTACTTCCGAAATATAAAAAAAAAATTGGAAAAGGGAAAATCAAAATGTAGTACATATGATACTGTAACATAATTTTATTATATACTACGTCCGGAGGTAAAAAAAATAAGTTGTTGTGAATGGTTTTCGTAGCTTGTGAATGTATACAATACGCGGAGAATCGCTCATGTGTTGTCAAACTTATTGTTAACATAGCAACTCCTCACTTACTATTAACTGACTCACTTGCACGGATACATTCTCAGGCTATTTGTTATTTTGCTATGATCTTTTGTAATATTGAGATACTTCCCCAATCGGGCTTCATAAAAGGAACACAACAACTCGCCAGAGAGTTGTTATATGGCTACAGTCGTAAAGTGGAGGTACTTTCCTTGTCAGAAGACTTAATAAATGTCGCAGTGCCCTAACTCTCTTTTTCTTTGGTTTTTGGTTATAAAAGCGAAATGGAAAAGAAAAGAAATGTATTCGACATATGGATCAAATAGCTGATGTGCTTGAAAAGGTCCAAATCAAAAGCACCCGAAACCAAAGAGAATGCGAGAAGAGGTTGATGAGTGTGGAAGAGGCGAGAGAGGCATGTCTGGATCGGTGCACCTGGCGTTCCATAGTCTCTGCCTACCTCAACGGGATACAGGCGTGATGATATGTACATATGGATGTATATGTATGAATAGATGGGTAAATTAAAAATACTCGTACTGTATATTTACTGCAATTCATTAAAAATAAGTTAAGATTTCCAGTTCTTCTGGGCTCTTTTAGATTAGTATAACAGCTCTATGTAAATCACGTGTTGTGCCGTCCGGGGCACGTCCTGGATGATCGAGCATTGCTTCCCGACGGCAGTTCTGATTGCTCAGTCAATAGTAGTCGATACTGTCAATACAATACTGTACACGTATTAAAACAGTACTGATGCTTCCTGATGGCTTTAAAATGGTAAACAAAATTTTATACAGCAAGGGGTCCGTTAGACCATATAATATATTTTTTTTTTATTAAAAAATTCCCTTTGTTGTAAGCTAGAGAAAATACATAGTTTTTTAATGGAAATTGTTTGTCGTTAAAATTACAAATTCACTGTAAAAGTTCAAAAATATTTGGACCCGCTAAAATTCGATATTTGTGTACGAGTATCATAGAAGTGTACAAATATGAAATTCTCGCGGACTGTAATTCTAAATGATTGTAATTGGACACGTATTGATTTATTTATATATTATTTACTCTAGCTTTTACCCGGGGCCATAGCTCAGGTGACGAATATTTTACGATTTAACAAAAGGTAAAAAATAAGCTTTACCACTTATCTCTCGCGTACTGTTCAGTCACGTCTCGCATTATTGTTCAAATTTTTTATTTTAAATGTTCCATTTGATGTTACTCGTTAGAGGTCATTATTATTGCAACAATATGCAAGAGGTCAATTGGTACCAGTGTTATTGCATGTGATGAATGATTTCCAGGCATCTTTGTCACTCAGATATTTATCATTTTGTCTTTTTGAAAAGGGTATTTTTGTGCCTTTTAAGATATTGTTAGTATAGGACGAGACTGGTTCAGGCAATTTACAATTTACAACTAAATATCTAGCAAACCGATGTACCGGCAAACATAACTCAGGAATAAGTTATGTAGTCTCCTAAGATTATTTAGTACTCCTAAGATTTTTACTGAACTTTGAAAACGACTTTTTAATATATTAAATATACTGGTTTGGCGATAGTACGTATATTTATTTCTTTGACTAGTGCCTGATTTATGCTTGAATTTTGAATAGTTTTTTATTTTATATATAGGGCATGTGGTTCTTTTTTTAAGACAAAAAAGCATTAATGTCAGTCATCTTTCTCCATAACAGTATAGACATATCGCTGTGAAAATAGTTGAAATGCAGTAGCCATTTCCGTCAATTGTCTAATTATCCTACCTGCATATGCGGCGGGGCTAAACTTACAGTCAAGTTTTTTTTTTATACCACTAAGGTGGCAATCAAGCATACGGCCTGCCTGATGTTAAACAGGCACCGTAGCCTATGGACATTTGCAACACCAGGGGCGTCACACAAGTTTATTATATAGGGGCCTCTGCAATTTGGAGTATATTGCAAGTCCAAGAAACATAGTACGAGTAACTAATTCTAACTCATTATTCTCAATGAGAACTTCTGTGTTGGCAGAAGCTACATTTGGAATATTAAATTTGCATTTCGCTTTAGCTTACTTCAATAATAGATTATTAAATGTGAACCAATTTAGAATGGCAGAAGGAACACCATTTACCTTGGCAATATTTTAACACTGCCGAACCACATTGAAAATTGAAGGGACGTCATCAGCAAATACGCTGCCTTTTTCTGCCAACCAATTGCTTAATATCTGTTTGTTATCCAGTATGTCATCACTGTTTCGTTATCCACTATGTCATCACTGTTCATAGTTTACAATCTAAGCTTTAATGCGTATCACAGGTTTGAAGCCCCTTTACGCACAAAAGCCTACTTTATTTTTGATCATTGAAGTTTATCCCTCGCCAATCGCATCCATATTGACCATGTCGCTTATCAATTTGATCCTGAAAACGCCGGGTTTTTCCGTGCGGACTAATGTGCCGGGTTACCGGTGTAGTATTCTTACAGTCCAACATCCATTCTCGATTCTCATCACGTGGCCAGATCAACGCCACTTCAACAATTTGTTTCGTTCTTAAGATTTGATTATTTCTTGGTTTTTGTATTGAGAAACTATGCGAAATTATGGAAAAAGGCATATAGAAGAGTTCTGTGCATGTATAATACAACAAAATACATTTACAATACACAAACATCGAAAGACCAATAACGTAAGATGTTTACAGACTGTACCTACATAGAAAATAGTATTGGGTTATCGAGGTTGATTTCTGACAATATCCTGTAACACCGAGCCGTGTACTTGGCATATTGTAGTGAAATATTTTGTGAATGTATAGAAAATACAGAATCGTGCCTATCTTTGTCACCGTGTTCGTGACATCGCCTGGGGTTTCTACCCGAAATTACGACATAAAATCTTCAAAGAATGGCCCTTTTGTACCCAGTCGCTGAATAAATACTTAATAACTTTTGAAACTTATTGTCCAATACGGATGATTTTTTTCATTATTGTTATTGTATAGGTATGCTCATATTTATAAAAGATTTTTATGACAAATGATTACTTTTTGTCCTTCCAAGTTCCTAAGTGCCAATATTTATGCTATAGTTGTATAATATTATAGTTTCTGTTTTTAAGATTCCATACATTCGAATGAAAATACGGAGCCTATAAAGGATCACTCATTTGTTTGTCTGTAGCGGCCAATTTATTCGTAATCAACACGACCGCTTATGTGGAAATTTGGTACACATGAATTTCTGTGACCCAATTAGCGACATGTAACGTGAATATATGAATTGTGAATATGGAAAAAACTGTATAAGAATTAAAATATATTGTCTCAAATACTTATGTTTTTATAACTTTAATTGTTTTAAAGTTTAAATTGACTCCTAACTTTTATGCCCGATACTACTGAGACCAAAAAATAGACATTTATCATTACTTATGAATTACAAGTGTGCTATAAAAAGCATATGGTATTAAAATAATATGGGAAGTCTCAATCTTCTGTGTCCAAACTTACATTTTCACTTGGAATGTAAAGGAGATATGTTAACTTTATTCTTGGGATAAATACTACCATATATACATTTTAGTCACCCTATACAAATTTGGGTCACGTTAAAAAATAAACAAGTTCTTCATCATACGGAATACATTCTCTACTCGCGCTTGTTTTAAAAATAAATAGGTACATTGAATGTATCTATTTATTCAGGATCAGAAAGATGTGGCACAAGTTGACACAACTGTTATGTACCATTCGTGTAATAGGAAAGTCGATAAATTCATGGCGAGTGTTGTTAAATAAAACATCCATGGGAATTAACATCGTATACGAAAATCAACATTATTGTTATGAACGTTGATTGTTTCTCATCATTAATAATAATAATTTTATTTTGTGTATTATTGGTATCGTGCAGCGCTTTCAGCCGCTTTTTCAACGTTTAAGTTTTCGTTTTGCGAACTTACAAATGTACTAGTAGTTGAATTAATTTGTAACAGATTTATTATAAAATCGACGAAACTTAAAATTTACAATGTTTTGATAGACGAGAGTTCGTTGGTTAGCTATTATTTAAAATTAGCCTAGAATTAGAGCTCTTTGAATAATGTAGTTTTTCTTTATGCTACGTGCATGTGATAATCAAGTTTAAATTTGGCCAATGTGAAGTGGTTACAGTACAATGAGCAACACGCAAGGATAACGCGCGTAGCGACACGATTTCCGGTGAATTAAAATTTTTTTTAGGAAAGTAATTTACTTGCACGCACGAAACCAAAATTCTATGGAGCCTTATTATTTAGCTGCAATGTAAGGAGGAGGTAGATACCTAGTCGTTTTGATTATTAAATATCGTTTTGTCCTAACTGTCATTTGCCAAAGCCTCGTTTGCTGGTGATCGAATATGGAGCACGCGAAGACTCTAAGAAACGTTAAGAAAGGATTATGCAAACTCCCAATCATGATAATTGAAAGGACATAAAAGAATTCGTCGGTAGATTCTCACTTACTGAGTTCATTGTTTAAAATTGGCATATGTACAAAGGCTCACGTAAGAGGATGCTGCCCATGATTCCTCGTTCTATCGCAAATGTACAGTATAGAGAACATTAAGGTTAACACTTTGATGGTTGTACCGTTCTTATACTGTACGTATAATAATGTAAATCAAACGTGACTTAGATGTACATAGACCATATTTAATAGCACCCGAATTACAACAACGAAAATCTGTGAGTAGATAGAACCGTAAGTAAATCGAACGTGAATATATGAAATATATAATATACAAACAAGGAACTTACAGTGAACGAAGTTTCCCTTGCAGCAGAAGCAGTTCCTTCGGGGTCGACGGGTGTCCGTAGGCTTTGCGGCAATAGCTCAATCAGGTTTGTGGAGTGTGGTTGGTAACGAAGGACCAGTACGCAAGTCGAGACCAAGGTGTAGGCGAGCAGAGTACCTGAGAATAACAATAGTAAATTGTAAATAAATCAAAAACGCACTACTTTCTCGCTTTTATTCGATATAAATTTAAATTTAACATTTCCACGGATTACTCAGAATTAACCAGCTAATAGATAAAAGAGCTCAGACTGTAAGTGGTTTACCATCGGCAGTGGATCAGCATCATCTTTAAAGCTAAAGTCAACTTCACTTTTACGCGAAGCACCCTTTGATTGTGGAACGAGGTCCTGGTGACTAAGAGGTATACAGCGATGTATTATATTAAGCAGCTTTGGCTGCTAGATCAAGCCGCTACACGTCATATCATTTACCTTCAGCTCACATAAGACTGCAGGGATATATCAACTCCCCTGGAGCATTGAGGAGGAAAGTTGTGTTTCGTGTATGAGTGATGCGTCACCAGGAAGTTTTAAAAGGGCTGTTGAGTTTGTATGAATGACAGCGAGCGATCCTGATGCATTTCACTACATACGATATATATGGCTTTCCGCAGCCATCATTTCCGTTTACTGACTATGTAGGCTAGGTCGACAATTATGAATCTACGTCGAATTTTCTCATTACGGACTTCATCTTTTAGCGAAACCCTGAACATAACTCATAACTGTGGACCAGCCCAACAATTAGAAATTGACCTTGAAGCATGCAGATATGTGCGGCAAGAATAATGATGAATCAGTGAAGGCCTTCACTCACGCTACTTAAATTGCTTGCTCGAATTATGAATTGCTTGCTAGGGTTACAGATTGCTTGCTTATTTGTTATACCAGTTAAATAAAAAAAATTGTGCCTCGAAATAGGGAAGAACATTGAAGTAAGATGTTGGCTTGGAAGAAAGATCATTGTATTGTATGTGTAGGTAATACATAGTATATTTAAATATATATGTATATATATATATATATATATATATAATAATCGTTTATTTCTCACCATAAATCAGGATGACTAAATATATACATGGATTGTGATACAGTATAATACTATGGTGGGTTGGCACCTGAACTAGGATAAATCCTGTAAATGTAAATATATGTGGTAGGATGCTTTTTTTTATACCGAGCGGCAGATCAGCACATTTTCGACTGAAGTGAAGCAATTACGT
This sequence comes from Pyralis farinalis, assembly GCA_947507595.1. NCBI lineage: Eukaryota > Metazoa > Arthropoda > Insecta > Lepidoptera > Pyralidae > Pyralis > Pyralis farinalis. Next base: position 30,407,240 of record OX382265.1, read on the forward strand.
TTGTAAATGAACACTAGCAATACAACGAGTATCACTCACTGTTAACACAACTGTTTAACTTAGTCTCAGGTACATAACAACCCTTCAAAGAAATGTCACTTTACGGCAAATTTCTATTCTTGTTTTATGAAGGATTTCTCTGTGTATTTAATACAGCAATGCACTACCGCTTTTTCCTCGAATCCTCGTTTTTTTATACAACGTCGGAAGGCATACAACTATACGGCCCAACTGATGTAAAGCGGTTACCGTAGCCTATGAACGCTTGTAATACATTAAGTATCACTCGCGCAATGCCTCCTCTGCTGCTAACATAGCACCTCCTTAGAAGCTTACTAGTGATGAGGTCACTTCGCCGTTCACACGCAGGTTCACACGACTGTCCTCGAGGTAGTTATTAGTTAGCTGTGGTTTTCTGTGAAGCTATTTCCCCAGGAGGAATGCTTTGATCCGCCCTACCTCTCTTAAAAACATCCAGACCAAGACAAACTACATGTCAGTTCATGCACAAAAATGTTTGTCGTGTGTGGGAATCGAACCCACGAGCGTTAGTGTCGAAGTCGCATCATTCAAGACGGCGCCACCGAGCTCGTCAATCCTCGTTTGGTACAATTAAACCTATTTATGAAATAAATGGTAGGTATAGCAAAATCAGACAATTCATTTTTCATAAAACACGTATTTAAACTTCATAAAAATGAATATACGACATCTGAAAGTTTTAAAGTTGTATTGTTGATACGAGTGTTTGTACTCATAGTACAGACACGTAAAATTGAGCGTCAAATGTCGCTGTGAAAAACACTTTTTACATTTAAATATTCTCGAGTATTTGTACTACTGTGCTAGCATTACACTGCAGATTTTTTTAAATAGTTCGAGTGCACCTTTGATCCTCCATAAAATGTGAAAAACATTTTTAATATACGTGCTCATAAAGTTAGTCTTTTCATAGCTGTGAAGCGTACGAAAAGTGCCATTTAATTTACGATTTTTATTTAACTTTAGCAGCTCTCGCGTCCTTTGACGGCTGCTTTGAATGGCAAATTAAAGGGAAATAGTAAAAAAATATTGTGTTTCAGTATAATTACTACGTTTTAAATACTGCCTGATAACGAGTGGATAATAATAGCTACTTTAACATCAAGGCTTATTAGTTCGATTCCCACACAAGGCATACATTCTGATGTGAAGTACTGTAATCACTATTGGACAGCAGCAGACAGGATATTCATATCTAGGTTGATGATACTAAGCTTACACACGATTGAGGCCTTTAGACTAAGGAAAGACTTTGCCCCCTTTGTGTGTTGTTTTCTGATGCCCACAGATTTATTGCACAACGACCAAGAGATTAAAGAAAAAATATTCCTTAAAAGGCCGTGAAGAGGTTTTTTACAGATCCAACAACACACGTGTGGAACCCTCTTGTAATTCGAAATATGAATTCAGTGTTTCGCCCTTCGATTGGCCCGATGTCAAAAATCTGTAAAAATACTACCTTACTGTGTAGGTACTCCGTATATTGTGTCATGAAGCAGAAACTTCAATAGAGAATGTAAAATCATGTTGCCTTATTGTATTTGCATCTTCAATGTGAAACGTGAAGATATTGAACATTGCTGCCTGTGAAAATTCTTAGAAAATTGTAACTTGAAGAATCACTTAAACAAATGCTCGGAAATGGAGCTCACAATGCAGCTTTGAATCGTTTTAAAACGTCGCGTGTTATATTACTCACCGCAGAATTAAGATTTTTGTAACTAGCTATTGACTGTAGTTTTATTCGCGGTGATTAGAGAAGCCTTTGCTACGATACTTACACATTTATTTATATAAACTTTATTTACTAATATAAAGTAAGATCTAAAGCCCTCTACTTAAAAATCACTCCCTACTACAAGTATGAAATAAGTAAACATTCTCATCTGAAATTGTTATTCTATCAATGTTTATTGTTTATTAGCTCTTTGACATAATATATTAAGAAATTATTTATACATACGTAGTGATGTTCAGAGGATAATATGTCACTTATCAGAATAAATTAATACACTCTAACATTTGTAAGTGATCTTTATATTTATTTTAACCAATGTATTTATTATGTTAAGATAACAACCAGCAGCATTATCCTCATATTACTTCTTAAAGCAGTTATGTGAATCAGTTTAACCACTACAGAAAGTATTACAAAAACATTTCTGTTGGAACATTTAAAGGTTGAATATGATATCCTTAGCTATATAATAAAAGCAAGAGGTACTATTAATAGTTAACAGATTTGGGCGTTATTTTGTGAAAATCAGATTTAAATTTACGTGCAATTTGATCTAACCCGCTTAAGGCGACACCTCGATCGTGAAGCTTTAAAATGGCTCCGCCCAATCACCCCGCGCCCCTCAATTGACACTCGACGCTCGATTTGTAAAATTTGAAATTAGCGCCTAATAGGTAACCTGGGGTCAACGTATAGTCAATGCAAACGAACAGAAAAGCTACAGAGTCGCGTCACACTTAAATAAAATTTATAATATCAATATTTAATAAAAATTATTGATTTAATTATTATTTAGCTTTATACATACTGAACCAAACATATTTATTTAAGCTAGACGGAAAACAATAGTAATAATAGTAATAAAAAACTACAGAAACGTATTCACTTTTAAAAGTTTATTGAAAGAGAAATCAATGACATCGTTTTATGTTTATATCTCTATAAGTTAACATGTCTTGGTATCTATGTTGTTCTTACTTAGGTCTCGTCCAGTGGCGTCCTCATTGAATAAAAAAACATATTATAGCATAGAAGATAAACATTATGAAATCTTATGTTGCATTTATTACGAAGATAGTAAAGTATTTTTACGTCATTAAACCAACACTCAAAATATTCCACTATCGTTGTTATAAGCAAAAGTGCTAAAAGAGGCCGTTTTTTGGCAATTATGCCTATAACAACGAAAGCAAAACATTTCAATTGTTGGTTTAATGACGTAAAAGTACGTTATTGTATTTGTAACACACGCAACACATGACTTTATAATGTTTATCTTCCACGCTAAGATACGATATTTTATTCCTTGAGGCGCCACTGGACGGCATGTATCCCCCTTAAGAAGAATGAAACACTAGCTACATAATACAACATTGTTTATCGAGAGGCTAAAGCGGGCCATTTGTTGATTCGGACACATATGTTTAGTTAGCAGATACACCATCTAAACTGCAAACACTGGTCACAGTGATGAAAGACGACTGTATGGAGAAAGGCTTACTACTGAATGCGAAGAAAACAAAGATAATGGTATTTGAAAGAGAAGAATCCAGAACTAATGTAAGGATTACGATTGATGATGAAGTGTTGGAACAAGTGGATGAGTTTGTATATCTTGGATGCGCTTTCAGCAGGGATGGAAGGTACACCGCAGATGTGGAAAGACGAGTGAGTGCTGGGAATAGTGTGAATGGAGCGTTGGGAAAACTTCTTGGCAGTAAAATCCTGAGCCAGAAGGCACAACTCGCTATACACAATGCAGTGTTGGTCCCAACGCTAACTTATGGAAGCGAGAGTTGGGTATGGCAGAAAGAGCATGAAAGTAGAATAAACGCGGTTGAAATGCGAGCGCTGCGCAAAATTTGTGGCGTAAGGCTTGTAGACCGTATTCGTAATGATGATGTTAGAAATAGAGTTGGTCTGAAAGAGAGCGTCGGTGTTAAAATAAGAAGAGGCATGCTCCGATGGTTCGGGCATGTAGAAAGAATGCAAGATGAAAGAATGACGAAGCAGATATACAATGCAAAAGTGGAAGGATGTAGGAGCCGGGGAAGGCCAAGACTTACCTACCATGACCAAATTGGTCATGTTCTATCAGAAGGTGATGTCAGGAGCCCTAGAAACCGGCGTGCGTGCATGAGAAGAGCAATGAATGTTAAAGAAGCGAGTGAGATATGTAAAGATCGAGTCACGTGGCGCTCGGCTCTCTCTGCCTACCCCGCAAGGGATTTGGCTTGAAGTTATAGATGTTCGAGTGTCATAATGGCTGATAGCGCCGAGTAAACACAGGATTTTTTTATTTCGAATAAATAAGAGAAATAAAATTATCAGATTGAATTAGATTGAAATTGAAATAGAAAATTGGAATTTTTTTGCAACTCCCTCCTGGTGAAGATTCACAAGTTATTTTACACAGTTAGGTATAGCTCTGGTAGGGATCCTAGCTTTTTCCCTAAATATAATACACTCTCGAATGACTAGGTATGCGCTTTCACTAACAGTCAATTTAACTTCGCGAATTTTATAAAAAAGTACAGGAAGAACTTGACGGTTAGACGGTAATTTTGCGCCTATTATTTGATCATTTACGTCTCCAACTAAGAAAATACTTGATTTATTGCTTCTCAATTCCACTGCCATCTTATAAAAGTTAAAACATTACGTATTAATCACGAGAATAACTGACATTCAAAATTAATAGACGGTTAGGTAATTATGACGAAGTTAACGATGCTCTCTCTAAAGTTATTCATTGGTTTAGTGTTAATAATCTGCTTTTAAATGATAAAAAGACTAAAGTAATTAAGTTCTCAACACCTAATGTAAGGCAGGTGGCTACCAATGTACATGTTAATGGAACTAATTTAGCCTCTGTGGAGACAACTGTGTTCTTGGGTATAACAATTGACTCCAGACTACAAAGGGGCCCACAAATTGAAAAATTATCAGGAAAACTAAGCTTATGCAGTGAAAACTATTAGACGGCTCACTGATATTGATACGGCTAGAATAGTTTATTTCAGCTACTTTCATAGTATTATGTCATATGGAATTCTTCTTTGGGGTAACTCCGCGGATATTAACACCATCTTTTTATTGCAAAAGAGAGCCATAAGAGCTATCTACAAACTTGGTCCCCGTGAGAGCCTTAGAGAAAAATTCAAAGAAATAAATATTTTAACAGTCGCATCGCAATATATCTATGAAAATCTTTTGTATGTCCATAAAAACATAGACTCATTTTGTAAAAAGAGTGATATTCATAGCATAAATACTAGATATAAGCATAATCTTGTGTTATATGCAAGCCGTCTCCACAAAACAAGTAATTATTTTATGGGGCAATGTATACGGTTCTATAACAAACTTCCCAGCAATATAAGAGATTTGTCAATAAACAAATTTAAAACTACTATTAAAGCCAAATTGTGTAGCAGGGCATATTATAAAGTATCTGACTATATTAATGATAAAAATGCCTGGGAGTGAGTCGATCCAATTATAATGTAATTAACAAAATATGTAAATTTGTTTGGATACCAAAAGAGGGATGCCTGAGTTTTTTGGCAGTATTTTTATCAGTGCTCACCTAGTCATAAACTGCACGGTAGGGAAAAAAAATGTGACAATTCCAAACAAATGTAGCCATTTTTACGGAATAAAAAGATTTTGACTTTGAATTTGAACAAATGAATACCGCGAGTACGTGCGGCACTGCCGCGCAACTTGTATGAACATGTTTCGATGTAATTCGGCACGGATTATCGTAATCCAAATAAGTTAAAAATTAATTTCCGAGTGTTTTAAAAGCAAATGAACAAAACTAAGACATATGCGTTAGAAAATAAAAACTTTGAAAAATAAGGGACACCCTAATATACATATATACAAATAGATTTTATAATCTATTCATATTTAAAAAAAACATGTGACAAATGATTTTCTTGCTGTTTCATAACTTTAACTTCAGTATAATGACGTTTATTGTATTTTACTTATGTATACTCTGTGTTTTGTATTGTTGTACGTTTCCTTGTTATTTATTAAACTCTCAAGAAGAAAGAACCAGGACCATCTCTGATGTTGCAAAATAAATCTAATCCGTACAATAGTTCAATACTAACCACAATGTATAGAATAGATGATTTTTTTTGTGTTTTCAGTGTTGGTTCATAGTAAATATTATTTGTTTTCACGAGTACCATGGGTATAAGTATACTATCTATCTATATCTTCACGCTAAATCCCTCGTGAGCGCCACATGACTCGGTACTTACACACCTCGCTCGCTTCTTTAACATGAAACATACCGAGTTTTTTTAAAAACTATCAAAATATACTATTTTACTAGTAATTATTTTAATACAAAAAAAAAAAAAACCTCCACTGGTTTTCTATCTTCTGATTGGATAAATTTCCAACGTAAACTAACCTTCACCTACGTACAATGTCTAAGTCGGAGTTCGGTGAGCTTATAATGGTTACTATGAGTTTGTCGTCCCGTATGACACTTACGTTAAAGTAGCATATAAATCGAGTAGTGATTCTTCTAGTGGAATATGTTTATTTAGTAAGTTTCTCCTAAAAAACAAAACAGCAAAAATATTCTATTTTATAAGTTTTTATTTTAATACAAAGAAATAAAGAGTCTCCACTGGTTGCTATGTGCTGAGAACGCGAACCTTATTGGTATAAATTTCCAACGTAACCTGACCTCCACCGACGTACAACTTCTAAGTCGGAGTTCGGTCAGATTATAATGGACATTATAGGAGTTTGACGTCCTATATAGGTACGCGGTCAGCCTGTGGATAATGTATACCAATTATCAAATGTTACTGTTTATTCCTGCAAAAAATAACTCTTATTTAATTAATGCAGTTTTATATAGAGTTATTAAGTAAGCAAAATTAAAAAAAAGTTTGAAGAGGAATTAAATAGCTTGGGCCAACCATACCTAGGAACTGTTCTAAAAACTAGAAATATGTCTACACAATGTTATTATAATATGTTTAATGAATATAATAATTAAAAAAAATAAATACCTTGTCTTGTTCGCCTCCCCCATTCTACGAACATTTTCTTTGTATTTTTATTCTATATATTTTCTTTTTAGTGTTCCCCATTATTACAACTGTATAATAAATATATATAAACCTATAATATTATTTACTACTTATATCTAATAATAATACACTTACGCTAAATACTATAATATTGAATATTTACAACTATTAATTATAAAAACTTCGGTGTCGCGATGTAAATGGAGCGAGCTCGAGCAGACAGTCGACATAGGTCTTACCTCGAAGCGGGCTGCAGCCGGACTGGCTGGATGTAGTTAGTCAACGCGTTTATAATCCTCATTACCGCACAATAAGGTCGAAAACACGTAGCACCCAAGACGAATGTGATCGCTTAGAAATTGTCAGAAACTTAAAATATCTTTAAAAAATTTCATGTTTCACTTATCAAAATATGCAGCAAGCATATTATAAACATAGATATTACTAATAGATTTAAGTAATTTTGAAGCGTATAAACAGAACAACTTCGTTGTAATTTCAAAAATAATGAATTTCAGGAGGTGTTTTCGAAAGTAATTATTATCGAATCAATTTTACACAATCGCGTATTTGAGCAAGCAAATTCAAGATAAAGAAATGAAGTTATTTATATTAAAATCTTAGATCCGTCAGTTTAGTCATTAGCCTATACTATTCGATGAAAGTTGGTCTAATTTTTCGATGTGTCGCCTTAAGTGGCGGAAGCACACAAACCAGGTTACATCAAATTGCAGAAACCTGTAGCTAGGTTATAAGCTTTAGAGTATGGTTCATCGCGGTGTACATCTTGACTATATAACCATGACCAAGACATTCGAGCATGGCAATTCTCTGAACATAATATTATGTATATTCTGAAAAATTTAAGGCACAAATGTACGGACTGACTCTATGCTAACACCATTCGCTTTCGGTAATAGTAAATTATTCTGAATTTCAGTACATTTTGAGGTGTAAGGGGCTTGCTATGTTCTTTAGAGTCAAAGCCAATTTCATCGGTACTTGGTGCATTCTACTAATTAACAATAGAGGCTCAGGCTAAAGAGAGATATGGCGTATCAAAGCCGCGCCTCACAGAAGGTGTCAGCAAAGGGTTGTAATATTCCCAGGAGTGTGTAAAGCATTCTCGAAACTTTAATCTTTGACAAATAAGTCAGTTACTCTTACTCATTTAAGTCTTTATTAGAAAGCCTTTTTTATTTATCATCATGTGTACATGATATCTACAGTTCATGTGGTCATAATGATAATATACTGTATTGTATTACATTGTACTGTACTGTATTTATCTTGTACGATTTCCCATATGAAAGATTTTTCATTTGTCCATCCGTCTTTAGTTACTTTTTTTTAATTTCTAATATTATTTGTTGTTATAGCAGTCATAGTGATACACAATCTATGAAAACTTCATTTATGAGCCTGATACGTGTCAAAAGATACAACCCTGTGACAGACGGCCGGACAAGTGACAGATGGACAGACAAAAAGCCTTGGTAATACAGTTCCGTTGGTATTCTTTGGGTATGAAGCCCTAGAACGATATACGACAAACATAGAACCACCTTCTTTGTTGAACAAAAAAATTTGTACAACTAAATTACAAAAGAAATACAATTTAAAAAAATCTATATTAAGGGAACGGATAGTTTTATTTGATAAAACATAGTTAACAATGAACTAGGTTACTTAAAAGTTTCTACAATTTATTTCGTTGTCACGAAGCGTAAATAATCTTATGAGGATGGGTCACAAAGGAATCTCCTCTCCGTTCGAAATGACGCAAATTACATTAAAAACCTTACCGGAAGCTCTTACAAACGAATACTAATAAAGTAATTAAACAAGAAACTTCCTGTATCGTGTAACATAATTGCTAAATGTTAATTGAAATTAACGTTAACTTTTTGAAGTTGCATGCCAAATTTTCAGGCGAAAAATTATTATGTTGCACATGTAGTTGTAGTCTGTAGTAGTAATGTACTCGTACATGAAAAATAATAAGCTAATATTTTATTTGTATATACGGTATAACATTTTATTTGTATAGCTTATCATATTTCGAAATTGACAATTGGAGAAGACGATAAGCCAAAAGAAACTTGCAGGTTTTTCAGGTTTTTCATTCAATCTATTCAACAGCTTAATGTCGTATTGTATACTCTCTAACTGACTTACAGTTTGGCAGAGTATAAACTGTGTTATATTTTGTGTTAATGTTTACAAACAAATAAATAAATAAAATAAAATACTGTATAAAATATAAAAGAAAAGTGGCTGATATAAAACAACTTTATCTTATAAAAGCGAGCCATCTATTTATAATATGGACTGTAGGGAATCACTTAGGGAACTGTTAAAAAATAAATATCCTCACTGACCTCTATTATTTGTATATTTATGAAAACATAATGTATGTTTTTAAAAAAAATAAATTGTTTCCTAAATTTAGCAAAATGTTCGCATTCGCATTCTAGTACATCGGCTTGCTAAGACTGGTATATATGTCGTTAGAAATTGTATTCGATTATAAAAAAAAATGCCAAACAGAAACAATTCTGTCCTATACTAACAATGTTTTTAAAAGGCACATCAATAAGAAAACAAATTTAAAACTTTGTAAAAGGCTTATTATAGATACGTGACTCACAAAGATGTTAGGAAATAATTCAGTACATGCATTAATATTTATTTTTGCCTTTTTATTTAATTACTTGATATGAATAAAGATGTATGATTGCTTGTGTTGAATTGCCAGATATCTTTGTTAGATATTCATAAAATACATAACAAGTGTATTGTATATTAAGTTTATAATTTGGTCTATTCAACATACCAAAAAAAGTGGTGCGGATGTTAAGTGATAAGTTAGGTAAGATACTCGTAATTTGCACTTAATTACGAGTATCTTACCTAATATTGTTAATATTCACTAAAAAGTTATTAATTTAATAGACATTAGACTGTAAGTCTTCAAGAAAGTATAATTACTCTAGCCGAATTTTACCTGATCTAATTCTGTGTCATAGTTTATTTTAATAACAATTATTCTATTACTTTTATGCTGTAAAAGTTAAGTTAAGTTAATTGTATATACTAATTTTGTGTGCGTCAGAAGCGTATGACGCATCCATTTAATTGTACATATCAGTGAATAATTAAGACAATCAATATTAAAGCCTCCTACTCACTTTCTGAAGACATAGAAACTACCAATCGCTCAGAATTTGAAAATTAGAGTCCAATTTGAATCCAAATTGGTTTTTTTTTTAATAATATTTGGTGATCTTGCAGAAAGAGCACAATTTTTTTTATTGGGCACAACGAATTAAAATGTTACAATGTATAAGTACATAGTTCGCAAAGGCGAGTTTATCTCTAAAAGAGATTTCTTTCAGGCAACTTCCAAGAGTGGGTCATATTGGCAGTAGCCGAATAGCTGTATGTGCCTAAATAAGAGTTATACATACATACATACACACATTTACATACATAATATATACACGATATAAATTTAAATACATATCTATATATAATTATTACTGAATGAATAGTAACCTTTCAATTTCTTTTGAAATGAGTAAACAGATGGGCTTTCACGAATAAGTGTAGGTAATTTACTCCACAACTGGGCAGCGCAGTAGGTAAAAGAGTTACGTATAAAAATTTGTTTGCGCGGTTGTGAGGAGCAGCTTCTTGGTATGGCAGGAACGACGAGAACGGTTGGTAAGGGGACGGAGGTTAAATCGGCTGCGGAGGTACGCAGGAGCAGCAGGATTATGGAGGATCTTAAAAAGAAAAATAAGAATATGGATGCTGCGGCGGGAGCGAATAGGGAGCCATTCCAGTCGGTTGCGGTACTCAGTGATGTGATCATATTTTTTAAGTCCAAAGATAAACCTCATCATTTCAGCCTGTATTCGTCCACTGCTGAACATAGGCCTCCCCACTAGAGTGCCACTCATTTCGACCTTGTGCCGCCTGTATCCATCTACTCCCTACAAACCTCTTGAGGTCGTCGCTCTATCTAGTGGGGGTCGTCCCACACAGCGTGCACTGGTACGGGGACGCCATTCCAGAACCTTTCTTCCCCTGCGGTTGTCGGTTCTATGAACTATGTGGCCGGCCCACTGCCACTTCAACTTGCTTATCTTGTGGGCTATGTCGGTTACCTTAGTTCTACTGCGGATATCCTCGTTTCTATTTCTATCACGCAGAGAAACCCCGAGCATAAGCTCTTTCCACAGCACGCTGAGCGACCTTGAGCTTCCCCATACGCAATGAAGGGCCACGTCTCAGTTCCGTATGTCGCCACTGGCAACACACACTGTTCGAAGAGCTTACTCTTCAGGCGTTGAGGTATTTTGGACGAGATGTGAGAAGACAGATGCAAAGTGTGCGGAAAATAAATCGCAGATCCCTTAACCATCAGAAGATTCGCCTGACTCATTCGCCATCGTTGCAGAATAAGTGCTAGTACCACCACGTTTAGCTTTAACAAAAGACCAAAATACTTTAGGGTTTTTGCTTATTTGGTTTTCCAAACTACACACATCAAAAGTGTCTAGGGATCAACATATATTTTTGCAATAACTTTTCTCCTGATTGATATTAATTAAAATTTTCTTTAAGGATTCATCAAATAAAGTGTTTTCGTTTGTCTACAGTAACGATAAACCAAGTCACCTTTGCATTAATAAAGAAATTTGCCATTTTCATAATAAAGGGATTTTTGACATTTGAACCACTAACATTAAAGTTCGAAAAAAAGACTGAAATAACAGTTTTCTTTAAAATTTTATTGGGTAACTTAAACAATTAATAATCCGTGTTTCTACCGCGAACACTAACAACACAAGAACAACGGTTTGGCATACTCAAAATGAGTTCATCCAAATAACGCTGTGGAATGGCCGCCCATGTTCGTTGCAACAACAAAAAAAGGTCTTCTTGCGACTGGATACCCTCCATATTCGGCAGAGCTCTTCTCTGTAGCATATCCCATGCATGCTAAATCGGGTTCAAGTCTGGCGACTGAGCAGGCCAGGGCATGACATTGATGTTAGCTGCGGCGAGAGTCTGTCTTACAACTCTTGCGGTGTGCGGTCGTGCATTATCATGCATTAACTGAAATAAGGGACCGATTTGCACTTGTAGAGGAACGATGACGTCTGATACAATCGTCTCAGCATAAATTTGAGCGTTAAGGTTGCCTCTGATCCAAATCAACTCAGTTCTTCCGCCGATCCAAATACCCGCCCATACCATGATGGTTCCACCACTATAAGGATGGACTTCCTGGCAGGATTTTAATCGCTGTTGGCGTCCAGGGGTTCTCCAGTGTCGTATACGTCTTGTATCCGGTCTCATACCAAAACGAGACTCATCAGAAAAGCACACGAAATGCCATTGTTCTTCTGCCCAATTTCTGTGTTCAAGAGCCCATTGATATCGAATCCTACGGTTGTGCATTGCTATAGGTGGTACCCTTAGCGGTCTTCGGGAATGAAGGTTCACTTCATGCAAGCGGTTTCTGACTGTTTGGTCGCTAATTAAGTTCCCTGAAGAGTGATGAAGCGTCACGGCTAACATCATGGCGGTTATTGTTGGAGCTCTTCGAGTTGTGATTTGAATGTATCGGTCTTGTCTCCGTGTCCATGCATGGGATATGCTACAGAGAAGAGCTCTGCCGAATATGGAGGGTATCCAGTCGCAAGAAGACCTTTTTTTGTTGTTGCAACGAACATGGGCGGCCATTCCACAGCGTGATTTGGATGAACTCATTTTGAGTATGCCAAATCGATGTTCTTGTGTTGTTAGTGTTCGCGGTAGAAACACGGATTATTAATTGTTTATGTTACCCAATAAAATTTTAAAGAAAAGTGTTATTTCAGTCTTTTTTTCGAACTTTAATGTTAGTGGTTCAAATGTCAAAAATCCCTTTATTATGAAAATGGCAAATTTCTTTATTAATGCAAAGGTGACTTGGTTTATCGTTACTGTAGACAAACGAAAACACTTTATTTGATGAATCCTTAAAGAAAATTTTAATTAATATCAATCAGGAGAAAAGTTATTGCAAAAATATATGTTGATCCCTAGACACTTTTGATGTGTGTACTTATATAGCGGTTATAACAGAGTGTAAGCATATTTTTGCACCGAGATTTCAAGAGACGCAATTCCAGTCCGTCCATTGTGTTATTATATTTTTTGAAACGGTTTCTAACTTTATTTTTCTCATTTGAAATTCTTATCAAATTATTATTGAACCAGGGTGGGTATTGGGTTCTATTTCGCTTTAAAGGTACGTATTTTTTAATTAGGTCGTGGATTTTTTCATAAAATACCTTTAGCATATTACTCGTATCTACTCGTACATCGTAAGAATCATCGAATAATTCCAACCAGTTATACTTCTTGAGTTCTTTATTAATGTTTGTATAATCAGCTTTATAAAAATTTCGCTTTATTGTTTTATTATTGAATGGCAGTGGTAGTTCATTGATGAGAGTAATGCCAATATCCAAAGGGGGATGCAGCTGATCAACCTTACTTAACGCAACACCTTCACTAACGGTGCAAGAAGGTAGGTTTGAAAGTATTAGATCAAGAATTCTATTGGATACGTTAGTTACGTTATTGTGTTGCCTTAGTTCATTTAATTGCAGAAAGTCGATTAGGGATTGACATAATTTTGTGGTTTTGTAGCTATTTGAGCTGTCATCCAACAGGCTCCAATTAATGTTACCCAAATTAAAATCACCAAAAATGCAGTAACCACCGGCATGCTCGAGTACAGAATTACAATTGTCAATAAAATTATCCAATAGTGTTTGATTCACAGGTAGTGGTAAGTATACTGCACAAAAAGCAATTTGATGCATTTTGTGTGAAACAGGTAAATCAATCACAACCCAGAGGTCCTCTATATGAGATTCCCAATTAAACATTCGCTTAGAATTAAATTTTTTTGACACTGCTAATAACACTCCACCTCCATCGTTTTGTTACAAGCTTTGGCATCATATCTATCTATCCTATAGACAACATATCTATCATTAAAAAAATCACTACTAAAAACAGAGTTATTTAACCATGTCTCAGTGAGAACAATAACGTCATAGTCACTGCAATGTAACTGCTGATAAAAAATATGTGTCTTAGTTCTTAACCCGCGTACATTCTGATAATATAATTTTAGAGAAGAGAATTTTATAATAATCTAACCACATAACAGCCAATAGAAATTCAAAATCGAACTTATTATACAATTCTTTTTAACATGTACATGTTTTTTAGAAGAATATAATCTGTTTCTTCATTCTTCCTCATGAAGACTGCCATTCCGCACCCAAACAAATTTGTACCCAGACTTCTGCGCTTTTTTCCTAGCCGCTGCATGAAGAGCCTTGTTAGCCGGAGATAAGTGCTCAGTTATGAATATAGGGTACTACTACTACCACCCGATACTACTACTATTGCCCGATATTCCCAATAAACTGCTGTTCAAGCATCGTCGAAATATATTGGATCTTTTAACATTACACAAAATTGTTAATGGTACTCTGATGATTCTTGATCTGTTGGAAGCCTTGGAAGTCCTGGTGAAAGAATGACTAAAAGACAAAAAATATTTACTCCAAAAACATCAACTACTAGTTTATATAAATATTCACCTCCTAATAGAATGGTCACCCTGTACAACGATTTTTACGCAAGCAATCCTAACATTGATATATTTTTCAACTCACAGATGTAATGTTCGGTGGTTGTATTTCAAACAAATATTTTTCTGTAAAAGATGTGTATACCTATTACTGTACCTATGTATTATTGTCACTTCTATGAGTGTAATATGAACGCGTCGTTGGTGTACCTTTATAAATAAATAAATCTAATATATTAAACGACCAATTCTTGTATTATATTAAAAATAGTTCATGTACCTCGAAACCGTTCTAGCGATTTGGATCAAACTTTGTATTTAGATAAGGTATGGCTTTTTTAGATTATCAATGTAGGTGTCTTTCCTAAAAAAAAAAACGCAATTTTGTACAAAAACAAGGCAAATACTTACTAGTTATTCGATGGTATGATTATTACCTATTTGGTAGCACCGTGTGTAGTGATCGAGTGGACCTTAGGAAAATTTTGATTTTTAGGAACACCGTTCCTATATGAAATCTATGTTTGTCTGTGAGTGCGTTTTTTTCGAATATTCGAATTTCGATTCGGTTCAGATTCGGATTCAGCATAAAAAAGTAGAATAGGAATGTTAAGGAACACCGTTCCTATCTCTTAAAGAACATAATTATTCAAAATGCCTGACAAATTAAAAAAAAAAACTTTGAATTGTTGAATTGACGAGCCAGGTGTTCCTCTGCCAATGCAAGCTTGCGCATTCTCAACTGCTTTAAATGTGAGTACATTGAAAGTGCCGATGTTACTCTATATTCAGCAAACAAAGGCTATGCTTGCAGTTGCCTCAAAGTTAGTTTCCTTTGTGACACTACACTATGTTCTACTCTTAGAGTGTATTTAATCTTCGTAAAGGGCACTACTGAACAATACATTGAAACTATGAGATACTTGACAAAGAACAGCTCAATTTAAAGCATATTGTTTTTATGTATAATCTTATTTCACTCACTACTAGTAGTTACACTCACTAATAGTTTGTTGCAATAATTTGCAATTGGACATATTTTTAATTTTTTAAACTTATACCAAATCGTAACCGTGGTAATTATTCTTCTACTAGATGAAATCCTTTTTTTTCTATTAGGCACTTTGTCACTGCTTTTTCTGCCAGCAATTCGAAAATCTCTGCCAGTATGTATGGTACAGTATGAAATGGGGTGTTAATGAAAACAAGATCGCAGTGATTGCCTTGCACAAAGTGGGCATGGAGCCTTCGGTCATATTCAAGACACTTCAAAAGCATGGTACCAGCCGTATGTTCGTATATCTCACTTTCGAAAGATATACCAATACTTCTTCCGTTGAAGATCATAAAAGATCGAGGCGATCACGTGCTGTTAGAACTACAAAGACTCTTAATGCTGTTAAAGCCAGAATTCGCCGAAACCCCATATGGAAATAAAAAATCTTATCGCGAGAAACGAAGATTCCCGCTAAGACTCTGTCGCGCATAATAAAACAAGACCTGAAGCTCGGCGCTTATAGTCGATATATAGGACATGCCCTAAATCAATACGTAGAGGCGAAGAGAGTAGATCGATTAAAGTGCCTGTTCCCATACGCAGGTGAAGGGCACAGAAATATATTTCTTTACTAATGAAAAAGTTTTACTGGTTGAGGAGCACTACAACAAGCAAAATGACAAACTGTATGCAGATGCACACAGTTCTAATGAAGCCGCCCAAGTGGTCGGAAAGGTACAACATGGTCATCATCTTGCGTCTGTCATGGTTTGGTGGGTTTGGTTTTATCAATGAGTCCCAAAGTCCCATTTTTCTAAAAAGGAGTGAACTTCATATAAAGTGTGTCAAGAGACTGTCTTGGATCGTGTTATGAACCCCTTAGCAATACACTTTTTAAAAATGTACCGTGGACTTTACAGTAGGTTTCTGTACCTGGTCCCAAGGCACGAACTACCCAAGCTTGGCTAGAAACCAACGTTCCGGACTTTCTAAGAGTTGAAGACTGGCCCTCGTTTAGCCCAGATCTGAATCCCTTAGACTACAAGTTATGGTCAGTTTTAGAGGACATAGTCAGCTCGAAACGACACGCCGACATTGTGTCTCGTAAGAAATCCCTGGAGCAAGCAGTGGATAAATTTCCATTGGAATCAGTGCGTAAATCCATAGGTTCGTGGCCAGACAGATTAAAGGCCTGCATCAAAGTAAAAGCTGGCCATTTCGAATAGAATCTTTTTTTATTTTTTGATGAGACTTCCATAAATATGTACATATAAGTTTTATTAAGATAACATTACTTCATAAAAAAATAAATGCATATTCATTTGGAACAGAACTTATGTCCGGACTAGGTACAACAAAAGATGTAGTTTCAGCAAGCATATGCAACTTATTTCAGGTTCTAAGACTTTTGTTGAATTTGAAAACGTCTTTATATTTTACGAGCATACATTATGTGTTCATACAACAGGTAATAATAGTGAGGATATTCATTTCATTCGATAGTTCTCTAAGTGATTATTTGGAGACCATGTAGAAAGCACGGAGCTCTTTATAAGAACGAAATTGTTAGAATATCAGTTAGCTTCTCCCTTCTCTCCGATTTCTCGTGCGTGAGTTCCAAGTCAGGGGGCGATGTACGGTATAACAGTATATCATACATACATACATACATTTTATTCCTTTTCCCGCAGCGGAAAATCTTGGTGTTGAATATCAATTAAAAGCTTTACCAAGAATTGGGCTAACAGGTGAAAAAGAAGATATTTTCCAAATCCGACTAGTAGTTCTAGAGATGAGCATGTTCAAGAAAATAAACTCGTCAGCTTTATATATTAGTACAAGTATATTACAAATGCAGTTGGTTTTCCTGCGATTTCATCAGAGTGCATTTGAGAAATATGCCTTAGGGATCACCGCTGTCATGTCTAATTCGTGATCGTAAAGCACATACGAGTAATATGATGCATTGGTGTGAAACTAATATGTGCAATAATTGATAAATACCCAACTAATATCAGGTACTTAACTCAATTTCGTATGGCCCCTTTATAATAAACTTAATCAAACGACGCGTCTATGCCAGTACTGTATTTTATACTGAATCAGATTAGATGCAAGCCTTTACTTGGTTTTACCTGCCAAAGGCTTGCTAATCTAATCGGATTCAACCAGCTGCCTGGTAATAAGTTTACTTAGCAAACGTGGACTGTGAAGCTAGTTTTCCCCATGTATATTCGTCCCGGCTATCTCGGCTATCTGATCGGTGTTCGGGCAGTCTGCTCCAATTAATCTTGCATGCACTCGTAAATTAAACGTTGCCATGGCGAACGAGAACGACACTATAAATCATTTTGATTTTTATAAATTACATACGTTCGCTATCCAGATTGATAACCACCTACTCCAATTTTGTAGTAAACATGAACATGAAAAATGACATACCCGCAATCACGACACAGTGTAAATTATTTTGATTTTTATAAAGTGTTATAAAGTTATTATAAAGTGCCTCGTTTATGATGTACTCGTACATTTGTACATTTCCAATAATTATAAATATGCAAGTTTAGTCATCGCATATTTAAATCATTGTGACTCGATCGCATATTTGCGACTGAACAGATTGCGATGTCATTTTTAATGCAAGTAGAATATTATATTTTCAGTTTATGTACGATGATAATGATGATATTATGATGAATTCCAGCCTTCCAAACAAGTTGGATTCCGCAAGGGCCTTAGCATGGTAGATCACGTACATACCCTAGACGTCTGTGGCCTACGAGCAAACCTATATATTCGGTTGAGACACACGGGCGAAGACAGTCTCTCTATGTGCATAAAGGCGTAAGGAAGCGCCAATACGTACGCAATACGTGGTTCTTCGCAGCACTCTTTCGCTTTGGGGCGTATGGGGAAGTTCAAGGTCGCTCAATGTTCTATGGAAAGGACTCGAGAAACAATACAAAAATATACAACAGCATTGCGTCGGCCACATTGCTCGTAGAACTAATAACCGCTGAGGAAAATAGCTTCTTGAATGTCGTTCATGTACGATATTCAAGAAGCCTGGTTTTTTCTACCTCGCTTTTTTATACCACCATTGGTGTCAGACAGGGATGCGTGCTGTCGCTATTGGACAGTTGTCTTCAGATAATAAGAAATATGAATGTGGGAAAGCGAATGGGTGACTCAGTGGTCAACTGTCTGCTTTATGCAGACGACGTGGTATTAATAGCAGAATCATGATCCGAACTGCAAACACTAGTTACAGTAATGAAAGATGCTTGTATGAAGAAAGGCTTACAACTGAATGCGAAAGAAACCAAGATAATGGTATTTGAAAGAGAGACAATCAGAACGAGCACCAGGATAACGGTTGATGATGTAGTGTTGGAGCAAGTGGATGAGATTGTATATCTTGGAAGCTCTTTTAGCAGCGATGAAAGGTACACCGCTGATGTGGAGAAGCGAGTGAGTACAGGGAACAGCGTGGATGGAGCGTTGGGTAAACTTCTAGGCAGCCGATATAAGCCAGAAGCTTAGCTCGCTGTACACAATGCGGTGCTAATCCCAACGTTAATTTATGGAAGTGAAGTTGGATATGGCAAAGAGAGCATGAAAGTAGAATAAATGTCGTCGTCGGTCGAGATGAGAGCATTGCGCCAAAATTTGTGGCGTAACGCTTGCTGACCGCGTTTGGTCTGAAAGAGAGTGTCGGTGTTAAGATAAGAAAAGGAATGCTCGGACATGTAGAAAGACTGCAGGATGAAAGAATGACGAAACAGATATACAATGCAAAAGTGGAAGGATGTAGGAGCCGAGGAAGACCAAGACTAACCTACCATGACCAAATTGGTTGTGTTTTATCAGAAGGTGATGTCAAGAGTCCTAGAAACCGGCGGGCGTGCACGATAAGAGTTATGAATGTTAAAGAAGCGAGTGAAATGTGTAAGGACCGCATCTTATGGCGATCGGTTCTCTCTGCCTACTCCGCAAGGGATTTGGCGTGATGTTATGAATAGATTTTCGATAGTGAACTGCGTTTTGATAACCACATTTTGGGCTTTTGGGGAGTTGGTTTTACACGCTAAAATTGCTGTATTAAATTCGCAATTACCTCACTAAACAAACACGCATAACCCTCTGCTCTGCGAGAGCGCTGTCTAAAGTGTCCTGTGTTAATTATTAGGTGGATGCAGCTTTAACAGTAAAAATGATATTGACACATTTAGATACTCCGATATTACTATGTAAGAGGATCGATGTATCAACTCTTTCCGGTTTGTAACCTAGAAGCTGTTGGGGTTATCAGGCACGCACAGCTTGAGAGGATGGCTCTTTGAACCCGCCGTTTGAACATTCCTGACACACAGTGTATTCTGCAAGCGAGTAGATATCTGATGCGCATAAAGTAGGTACCTACGTACGATAATCACTAACAAAATCTTTCTATGTTATTTAAATCATTCTACTAAAAATAACATAACGGTTATAATGAAACGTATAAAGCTTAAATATACTTATTATTTGCCCCACAATATTTTTTTCCTCTAATGATACGTGCTGACATGGTAATTTACGTTTCTATTTTATGTATTGATATAAATTCAATAAGGTTTTAGTTTATTTAGGGATATTATGTAATTAAAAGAGTAGAATAAATATTTTCTAAAGAAAAAGCTTTTGATATCGTAAATCTTTTATGCGCGGTAATACTGTTTTCCTGTTTGTGAAGGTCTTTAGAAGGAACATGAAAGTAATTTTTCACATTGTTTACATTTCAAAGAGACTATTTGTCTTGTTTCTATAATCGAGAGGAAAAAAAATTAGATTAAAAGCATTCCTGCAAAAAATTAATTTAACAGGAACAGACTTATCTATATTATGTACTTAGAGGCAAAAAGTCATCAAGGACAAAAAATATCGCTAAAGGAATTTGAGCGAATAACGGGTACTTTATGCCGTAATTAATATTAAATTTTTGCTCTGTTCAGAGCTGTTCTTTTATCTAACAGAGCTTTGTACACGATCGGTGTTCAATACATGAAACTTATGTTTAATTTAACGTGACCCACCTTGAATTTATCGGGTTTCCAATTACGTGAATAGCCCAAAAACAGTTTTAGAAGCCAATTTATCTTCCGACATTATCAACTTCCTCAACTCTTACCGTTAGGCATTCTGGGGCTCTAAGACACCGTTGTGCTATTTATTACTCTCCGTGCATCTGAGGACATCATTCTCATTATCATCATGATTAAGAACAATGATGATGGGAATGATTCTTAAACCTAGCTGTTATCGATACCATAGATTTCCAAAGAGGTAAAAAATAAATCAACAGTAATGCAGAGGTTGACGGAAGAGAGAAATTGTATGCATCAGAAAATCCCTGCGACAGGCAAAATATAGGACGTGCGTATAGAACTGAAGTCACTTTGGGCCTCATAAATTATTACAAATGTTTTGTTCGAAAATGTTATTTGGTATTAAAAAGTGGCCCTTTTTAATATCAAATATGAGAGGGCCTAAGGGAAGTTCAAAATAATATTTTACGTGCAATAAAACGAGAATTGTATTTAGATACAGGTGTAGCGCATCAGAGTAGTGATAGCCCAGTGGATTAAGAAATGACCTGTTAACCAACTGTCACAGGTTCAAATTCCGGCATGGTCATATTCACCGCCACTGAATTCGTATTTTCGAATTTATGCACATATTGTAATTATCACTTGCTCGGCGGTAAAGGAAATCATCATGAGGAAACATGCAGGTTTAGGAAACTATATTTTAAAAGACGTGAGACCTAACCTAAGAAAGGTCTGATTTTCCCTCTGGGTTGTGGAGGTCTGACGGCTCTCGCCTAATGTAAAAATATGTATTCTTGCCTAATCCTTTAGGTAGCAGACCCCGCTAATCTTAACGGATTAGGGTAGGTACGGGATAACGCTAGAAATAAGAAAAATTCTTACGATGGACTTCCGCTATGACGCAATTTTGACGTTAGCGTTAATAACTGCTACGATAACTGCTTTATATTAGGTGGGCCGTATGCTTGTAATCCTCCAGACGTTTTATAAATAAAAGGTAATTCCCCCATAAAGTAGTGTAAGGTAGTGCTGGTGTGCACACTCCGTATGTGAGTGGTCAATAAAAGACGGTGCTGGTTTACAATGAATTTAATAACGCGACCAATTTAATGGCGCAACCGCGACACATCGCTGCGCGTTGACCACTGGTCTACATAATGTAGGTAATTAGGTTACAACTGCATTGGTATTCGTGAGTCCACCGAAATGGTGGCGACGCTCATCTCCGGTTTCACGTCGTGGCTTGTTCCTGGAACGCGTGGCGCCGATGGCGGCAGCGGCGCTTGCGGAATTTGCGGATTCATCACTGGATTCATCGCGAAACATTGTCACTAATATGTCCAAAAGTCTAGTCGGGGTAAACAGTGTAAGGTAGTGCTTGTCTTAAAGTCCAGAAGGAGTCACCAGTGTAACAGTGCGACACATCGCTGTGCGTTGACCACTGGTCTACATAATGTAATTAGGTTACAACCGCATAGCAAGCAAGTAGGTATCATATCCCCTACAGTAGCTTTGTGCCCTCTAATCATTATATCATCATCATCATATCAGTCAAAGGACGTCCACTGCTGTACATATGTCTTCCCCTTGAACTTCCACGCCGATTGGTCGGTTCTTAATCCACTATGCTGCTTGCATCCAACGGCTTCCTGTGATCTTCACAAGATCGTAGTCCATCGTGGCCATCCTATGCTACATTTTCCGAGTCGTGGTCGTCATTCGAGAACCTTTCTGCCATCGGATCTCTGAACTATGTGGCCTGCCTATCCACTGCCACTACAGCTTATTGATCCTTAGAGCCACGTCGGTTACTCCAGTTCTGTGTTCATTTCTGAACCTATCTCGCAGAGAAACTCCTCAACTCTTTCCATCTCACGCTGTGCAACCACGAGCTTTCGTATGAGGCCCATAATAAGTAACCACGTTTCTGTGCCTTAAGTCATCACTGGCAATACAAACTAGCCTTCCGTCTTGAGATGTTGAGGTAGACGGAAAATCTTTCGCAACTTCCCAAACAAGTAATTCGACGAGAGACTCTTTCTCGAAGTTCGATCTACTTAGCTGGACCGTTAGTCCTAGGTAAACATACTTATCAACAACTTCCAGAACTGAGCTCGTTATTGAAACTGGAGTGAGTACAACATGTACATTCGACATAATCTTCGTTTCGTCCATGTTCATTTTAAGACTCTCTCGTTAGGATGTTCTCTCGAGATCTTCAAGCATTGTGTTCAACACCTTCAGCAATCTTGCCATGATTACCATATCATCGGCAAATCGAAGGTGAGTGTACTCGCTGTTGATATTCATACCGTATCCTTTCCAGTCCAGTAGCTTGAAATCATCTTCCAATGTAGCAGTGAACAATTTCGGAGAAAGAACGTCTCCTTGTCTCACTCTTCTTTACAATTGAATAGGTTTTGTACTCTGGCCCTGTAGTCGGATAGACTTGGTCGCATTTTTATATATTCTCCTTAACACTCCGATATACCTATAATCAATAAGGCACCGTTGGATAGACTAGAGCTCAGCCCAAGTCTCGATCGAATCGAAGGCACAAATGCTAAGCATAGTGGTGGTCATACTCTTCGGTCTTCTGTATAACCTGCCGCAGCGTATGTATGTGATCTATGGATGAGAAGTCTTTCCGGAAACCGGCTTGTTCGGGAGGCTGAAAGTCATTAAACCTGCATGTAAGACGGTTCGTGATAATCCTTGAAAACCGCCTATAGACATGGCTCAGAGGAGAGATGTGTCTATAGTCCTTCAATACGGCTCATCACACTTCTAGAAAAACAACACGACTACGCTTCTGCCCCATGCCTGTGGCACTTTGCCTACGAGGATGACGGAATTGAAAAGCTTCTGAAGGACTCTAAGTACTGGTTTTCCACCCACTTTCAGAAGTTTCGATGTAATTTATTTGCTGTTATTAAGCTGAGCCATCCTAATCTCGTACAGGCTGATGTGCCCCCTACCTCTCTGAGAAACACTAAAGAAGGCAAACAGACATGTCTATGCACACGAATGTTTGTGCTGTATAGGAATCAAACTCACAAGTCTTAGTTTTATGTGGTTTAATGTAACATTGATAAAAACACTGAACTTCGCACAACCAACACAAAGTTGAAGGAGATATCTACAGTGGGACTAGTTTGGTTATGAAAACATATCACTCAATACCTACCTCATTGCCCTGCATCGTCCTTCATACCTGTAGGGGAGTTGTCAACAGGTGGGCATTCGATGCACTACTATCGATTATCCCGGTCGTTAGGGTTGCGTAGCGAAAGGGCAGAACGTTAACGATAGTCTTATCGCTCTGCTCTTTGATCTTGTCCGTATATCTCTAGCTTGTATACTAAATAAGACTTAGATCTAATTATTTTACGTTGAGTATAATATTAAACAAAAACCGAACATTTGATTAAAAAATAAATTCGATCCATTTTCAATGCGTACGGTGTCGTTTTATATTCGTAGATAAAAGGCTATTTGTTTTCCAAAGAATAGTTTTGTAATCGACAACGTGGCATATTTGGGCTGAGTTTTAACAAGACTATGGTTTTCTAATGTTGTTTCGACGTGGTGCAGATCGAATTTATGTAGTGCTTAGATCTGGTACATAGATAAGGTCCAATTCACGTCCGGCTTAGACTCTGTTAAAGTACGGTTTACGTCCAGCTTGCGTTGGATTTAAGTTCGATCTATGTTCAGGTTAGGTTCGATTTTAGTTCAAACAATAAACATGGGGCCCACCAAATTATTGCTTTACACTAGGTTTACACATAAGTAAATAACCAAACCTTGGTTTTATTACAGTAGAAAATGGAACTAAAACGGTACCTAGCATAGCCGCTTCCTTGCTCGTTCCTTGAATAGATAATTTTATGCAAAAGGATTGTGCAAGTTCTCCTCGGAAAGTTTGAACTAAACTAGCTCAAATATCGCTCTTTGCGAAGCATGAAGTTTACAGCTCTAATTCACAGATTAAGTAACAGGATTTCGAGTGCAAAGATATGGAAATTAGGTTATGCCAACACTAATCTGGCGATGATATCCTTGGTGTAAACATTAGATTAATTAATGTCAAAAAATATGAGCAGTGATAGCCTAGTAGATGAAGAACCGGCCTAGTAACCAACAGGTCCCCGGTTCGAATCCTACACGTGTTTTCGGATTTATGTACATATTTGTAATTATCACTGGCTCGGCAGTGAAGGAAAAACGTAGTGAGGAAATCTACACGTTCAAGAAATTATATTTCGAAAGACGTGTGACCTAACCTAAAAGAGGTCTGGTTTACCCTCTGGGTTGTGGTCTGATGCTAGATGTAAAAATCAGTATCTTCACCAAATCTTTAGGCTTAGGTAGCGAACCCCGCCGATCCTGATGGATTAAGAAATGGGATAACGAACAAGAAGACGAAGAAGAATTAAAGTAGATTCAGGAAAAGAAGACTGATAACTATCAGAAATGATAATCCTCGTGGTTAAATAGTTTGCAAACGTCTACTAATAATAAGATTAATATTATATTTAATTAATACTAAGATTAGTGAGTTTGAATTATATATACCTATATATATATATATATATATATATATATATATATATATATATATATATATATATATAGGTATATACGTATGTATAATTCATACCTTTATTAGTGAGTAGTTTGTATTTACATAAAAGATGTATTTACGTATGTCAAGTTATCTAGAATAGTTTGGGACTATCGTCACGTAATTTCTTCTGTTTAGCGTTATACCGTTTCCAAATCCATTAGAATTAGCAGTTTCTGCCTGATCCCCAGGATTTGATTGAGATACTGATTTTTACATGGGGCGACTTTCAGACCCCCGAAACCCAGAGTTGAGAGGACTCCACGTCAACGTTGAGTAATTTGTCCACATCAAGCCTTACTCATCCCACGGGAACCGAAGGGGTTTTTTTTTTACTTGCACTCCTGCCATGGGCGAGGCTCTTTTTATTACAATTATAATTTACATAACAAAATTTAAATTAATAACTATAAATAAAATAAACACATTCATCCATCACATTCTCTTTCATTCCACAATTCATCTTTTATTCATCATCTTTCAGTTTTATTTTCTAAAATAAAATTGATTTGGACCGTTTTAGAACGCCGGTGAAACAATTATATCTATTTTCAAACTTCCCTCCCCATACTGCGTCGGTCCAGCCACGGGCGACAGCGAGCTTCGAAGCTCCACCTAGCCACCGCGATCCCGTCGGCTATAGTGAGTATAGCTGAGGTATACAACATTAGTCCTAGGTACGTAAGGTAGTTAGGTAAGCTACTCTGCTTATTACGAGTACGATCTATGACAGCCATGGCTAGATCGACGCAGTATTTTAAAAATTTTGCTCGAGTTTTCCCCATCACTATTTCGGAGACTGTGTTTTCAGTGACCCGCATTCCCAACTCCTGCTCCAAATCGTACCTCTGTTTGGAGAATGCGGGACACCGAAACAATATGTGCTACACTGTCTGGTCCAAGCCGGGCTCGCAGAAGCACGATGGGTCATTCGCGCACTAGAATCTGTGCAAGTACGCGGAGAACCCACCATACCCCGAGAGGACCTGCGTGGTGATGCTCGACGGCACCATATTGCCCACGATGCCGTACGCCGCCGCCGCACTCGGGAAGAACAGCTTCGTTGTCGAAGCTGTTGTTCCCGATTTGTATCTCCTGTCCCATTTGCCAATGGTCCCCTTGCGGATCATACCTTTGACGAATGAGACAGGGCAGCGGTCGTAGTCTAGCCGCCTCCGCAACCCCAGTGCGGCGCTCCTGGCGAGTTCATCGTCACGTTCGTTCCCCTCCAACCCCGCGTGTGCCTTAATCCAGAACAACGAGACGCTCTTACCCTGGCTTTTGCACAGTTAAAGAGCGTACCGTGTCTGCACCGCCAGGTGATGGGGGGACTCGACATTCGCCACCGCCTGGAGCGCCGCCATGGAGTCGCTGAAGATGCCAGCACTGGGTCTATCGCAGCTCAAAGCCAGGAGTTCCGCCAGGTAGACGGTACAGTAGGACGACAAAGCAAGCTTGAGGGCCTTGGTTTCGGCGTCACCGTTCCATATGGACACAGCGGCGTCAACCCGGCCCTCAATCTTGCTGCCGTCATTTTTTTTTTGCCGGCATTTGCAGGGCAAAGTTGGAGTGTGCCCTGCATTGTTCCTCGTCCACCAGGCTGCCGAACTCCAAACTATCTAGCTCCGTGGGATGCGGGGTCTCGATCTTAGAGGCCATCCGCTCGATCTCCCTGTCCCCGAGCAGCCCCCTCTTGGCCTCGTATAAAGAGGCGACTTCGCGCACTCTGAGGTCAAGAGGCAGCACCCCAGCCAGCAGCAGTGCGGAGTTCAGGGAGACCGTGCGGTAGGCTCTGCAGATCTTCTGAGCGAGGCCCGACCGAAGGGGTTTAGAGCATACTCCACCACGCTGATTAAATGCGGATTGGCGGAGGCCAGTGTTTTCAAGCCGTCCAAGGGCCACTGACTTAGCTTTACGATTGCCATCTATCGACAACAGCCTGGACCTCGGCTTACATGATGGCTTAACGTGCCCTCCGACCACGGAGAAACTCGAGATAGGTAATCCATAGACAGGCTGCGGTTCACGTTGCTTATCCTGCGTGTTCGGTTGGAATAACACGCGCAATGACGCCATCGAGCTCTCGTTTTGTTCATTTTGTCGGGTAATATTACTTATTCTGTTCATTAGTGTTAAATGAATAAAATGCAGCTACATTTTTATTTAAAAATATGGAAATTAATCCAACGGCAAAATGTGTTATTTTTACTCGTATCATCATCAATATAAATTAGCGTGCTCTAGTGATTATCGCCCGAGGTCACTTGAATATCCGATTATTGTCGACATAATGTTTTTTATACGTCAACCAATCAGGTATTGAAGTCACATAGTAGTTTTTGAATAGTCGGTTCAAAAATAAACATACCCGACTGGACGAAGTTTCTGCCGTTCCATTGGATACGGGGATGCAAGTTTGAGTGTAATTATATATCTATCTATAACTTCACACCAAATCCCTTGCGGGGTAGGCAGAGAGAACTGAGCGCCACATGACTCGATCCTTACAAACTTCACTCGCTTCTTTAACATTCATTGCTCGCCGGTTTCTAATAAAACACGATCAGTTTAGTCATGGTAGGTAAGTCTTAGCCTTCCTCGGCTCCTACATCCTTCCGTGTTGTATATCCGTTTCGAAACTCTTTCTTTCTACATGTCCTAACGAACAGGAGCATGCCTCTTCTTATTTTAACGCTGACATTCTCTTTCAGGCTAGCTCTGTTTCTAACATCATCATTGTGAATACAGTCACGCCATAACAAGCGTTACGCCATAAATTTTGCGCAACGCTCGCATTTCGACCGCGTTTATTCTACTTTCATGCTCTCTCTGCCGTACCCAGCTCTCGCTACCATAAGTAAGCGTTGGAACCAGCACCACATTGTGTAGCTGTGCCTTCTGGCTCAAGCTTGGGTGTAACTACGAGTAATACCTTTTATTTTCAGACTCGCTTTCACAGGCACTTTATAACCTCAATATCCACAATTTGTAATTTATTTACACTTATTTATTTGGCGCAGCTTCAACAGAGAATTTATTCTGCAACGTGAAGATTTGCGAAAGAAAACCGCTTTTAGAACTGCACGGTACGCCATTGTTTCAGCTTTAATCTTTGAGCGCGGATTTTCTGCCATTGGAGAACAGACTATAGGCATCATATTAAACAAGTACTCTAAATACCACCCACTCTGTTGTTAGTAGAATACACAAAGGGAAACAAAATATCTCTTTAAATGAAGGCGCTCCGTAACGTGCGGACCAAGGTTTCCTAAAAATTCTCTTAACACGTGTCTAAATCGAGTCACGTCTTGCGTTCGTAGTTAAACTCGATCCAAAACTTATAACTACTTTGTTCAGCGTAGATTTTAGTAAAGTTTTTAGACAATAAAACTTCTTCTCTACCATGAAACCACAGCTTCAGTGCAGTTTTCAGAACTAATACAAAGTTTACTTTCATAATAAATCATTGTTAAAGAATTTTAAATTAAAATAGGTAAAGGGTAAAGATATTTTAATATGAAACTATTTAAACAATTGAATAAAGTAGAAATAATAATTTAAAGAAGGCATTATATTCTTCTAGTAATAATATATACAATAAACCCCGCAGGGCAGCTTGTGGCGACCTCTTGGTGCGTAACGACACCACGGGTACCCGAGTGCTCCAGAGAGTCGATCAGGGCCTTCGTCTCCGGCGTGTCTTCGTCGGTCGGAGTGAAAACTCAAAAAGGCCCACAGAACTCTCAGCTCTGGCTTGCCTTCATTGGCCGTGCAGAGAGGAGTCGATAGAGCATATTGCTTTATCAGGTGATATGCTCCAGGGGTGGAGTGTTAAAGGGCATAACGGCGCGAGTAACTTCGGATAAAGCAAGCGCAGCACACCTCTCGACACCCCTGAGTCACTCAGACCGGTGTTGCCCCCGGCCGACTATCTTTGTCATTTTAGGGGTCCATCTAGTGAGTGGCGAGCCTCCGCCTGCCGAAAGTAACATCAGATTATGATAGTTATGGCAGGCGTCCGCCCCTCTTCTGCAATAGCCCAGTTCCAATAAAACCTCCAGATCTCATTTTAATAGTCCGCTTTTATATATTATTTCTAATAGTCCCAATACCGTGACCTGTTATGGGTATATTATCCCTGAAGCAGATCACAGCGGGTATAATACATTACATCGTTCTTTTCTAAGGGGCTTCTACGCGTTGGATCCATATCGCCGCGCACGCCTATCAAACGACCGGGATTAAAACCCGTGAAATAAAAGAATATACTAAAAAGTATACAATAATAATATATAAATTAATGACTTTGGCCAAACTTCAAACCCAAAAACTAAGCAAAGCATGCAGGTACTATGGATACTAAATAACTGACAAGTAAAAGGCTCATCAATAACCATGTGGAGATTTTATCGTAATACCATTTTAATACGACATCAAAATTCCACAAAATTAATACCAGGTAAACTAGCTATTTTAAAAAATGATGAAATTAGTATGTTATATATTATAAATATCGGTGGATCTAATATCAACTCATAATGCATATGTTTTAGTTTGTTATGAGATATGCATGGATTTTTATGTGTAAGAGTGTGAATTACTATCGCCACTATAACATCAAATGATACAAACAATGGAGACTTAAAAATGAAAGAGGATTCCCATATAAGGAACCTGTTTTTGGTGTTTTTACACGGTGGTACATTGAACAAGAACATTAGAACGCGTATCTGTGAATGGGAATTTCGTGATGGGTTTCGTACTTCGGATGTGATGAGGTTCAAAATCTGAAGACGTCAGTTTAATTTTAGGTTTTGATATTCATTGAAGACCCTCGAGTAATGAGTTTTATCTAAAGCACTCTGAACATAAGTGGGAGTACTAAAGCC
Source organism: Pyralis farinalis (assembly GCA_947507595.1). Lineage (NCBI taxonomy): Eukaryota > Metazoa > Arthropoda > Insecta > Lepidoptera > Pyralidae > Pyralis > Pyralis farinalis. The sequence continues at coordinate 30,437,361 of OX382265.1, forward strand.
AAGAGCTCAAGCACTTCGCAGTTGGGCTGAACTGCTTTACTGCGTCCGTTTGCTCCATACATAATAAAATATTTAAATTTTCCATCGTGAAGTATAAACTAGATATATTCCACTGAAAGCAAATTAACAATTTCATAAATTGATTCTGAATTTAATTACTTTATAATATAAATGCGCTTATAAATTTTAAATCAGTTCGCAACTAAATTATGAGGTTGAAACGTTAGGAGATAATGAGGAAGCCACAAAACTACGAAATCATGATCATGATATTTGTTGCAAATAAATATAACTCTGCGGTCTGAAAATTAAATTGAATGCCTCATTTTACACATTTGATTGTGGTGAAAAGTTGGAGGAGGTTTTTAATTTTACATGTTTGTTATCATTGGTTGTTAATTGACTTTTTCCCGACTACCACGAAGCCACAAATAGGGCTATCATTATAGCAGGGTACGTATGTATTATCTGTCATAGTATCTCCTAGACTGTTCGTCGTATAATAACAAATTAGGCTTCACTGGAAACGACATACTGTTCCGCTAGTTACAGGTTATATGACGTCATGCTCAATCTAACATGGCGACTTGTGGTGAACATAATGTACAGGAAAGAGGATAAAATCAGAAAACTTGCATAAAATAAACCTATTTTATATTTTTTAATTTCCCGTATATCAAGGTTTCGAGAAAGATAGGTAGGGTTAACTAGTCAGGTCATAAATACTGGTACATAGAATCTTTTCTTTTTTCAACTCCTTAATTTTATTTTGAGTTTGGAAAGCGTTTATTAAGTTAAAAACTTCTTTCTATTATCCGCCATTTTACATATTGTTTTCGTGTTTATTATCAAATTACAATATGGCATGGGGTGTTAAAGAAAATAGAATTGCAGTAATTGCTTTGCACAAAGTGGGTATGAAGCCGTCGGTCATATTCAAGATCCTTCAAAAGCTTGGTATCAGCCGTATGTCTGTATATCATACTATCGAGAGATATACCAACACTTTCTCTGTTGAAGACTATGAAAGATAGAGGCGGTTAGAACTACAAAGGCTGTTAAAGTCAGAATTCGCCAAAACTCCATTTGGAAACAAAAAATCTTATAGCGAGAAATGAAGATTCCCGCTAGGACTCTGTCGCGTATAATAAAACAAGACCTGAAGCTCGGCGTTTATCGTCGATATACAGGATATGCCCTAAATTAATCTCTACAGTTGAAGAGAGTGTCTAGATCTAAACGCCCTCTGTCCCGATAGATAGGTGAAAGGCAAACAAACATCCTCTTTAAAAACATCCTCTAAAAAATTTTACTAAAAAACAATATCAATACCTTAACGCACTAGAGTGTGCAATATTTTTTGTTATCCCATCTTTAACTAACACAAACAAACTGGATGGTTTGCCCACTCGAGAGCATGCCACGTATTGGAATTGACTTGAAGATTTTTCATAAAGAAATTTTATTTCTACCATCTAATATTATATTTAGTGTTATTCAGTGTATACCGTGTATATATTTTTTATTATTTTACCTACCTTTCACAATATTTCTCTTTTGAAATTATTTCACAAAATTTTACACACACTGACAATGAGAATAATTGATGTGTGTAACACAATAAAAATCGTTAATAGATTCAGGCGTTACTTTGCGAAAGTCAAATCTACATGCAATTTGATCTAACCTGCTTTGCGTGCTTCCGCCACCAATTAGTTCATGCGGCCTAGCGCCGGCCGGCACCCACCCACTACTGTTAGTACTTGGTACATGCCGACGCTGCCATGGCTGCTCCGGTAGTCTCTGCCTCGGCTGCTGCGGTCGTCCGTCATCTGGAACAGAATCCGCAGGCCCCCACCACCACCGTCGCTGCCACGACTGGCCTGGTCGTCGCTGCGACACGTGTTTCGCCTCTCCACGAGGCATCATCAGGCGTTGTAGACGTTAATCGTAAGAATAACATGCTACTTGTATGCATGTGTCGCAGCGACGACCAGGCCAGTCGTGGCAGCGACGGTGGTGGTGGTATGCGGATTCTGTTCCAGATGACGGACGACCGCAGCAGCCGAGGCAGAGACTACCGGAGCAGCCATGGCAGCGTCGGCATGTACCAAGTACTAACAGTAGTGGGTGGGTGCCGGCCGGCGCTAGGCCGCATGAACTAATTGGTGGCGGAAGCACGCAAAGCAGGTTAGAACAATAAAAATCATTGGTGTGAGCTCGTGACCCATGTCAAGTACTTTTGAGGTTATATGAAATCACTGAATTAACGGAACGTGAGAACTACACTCAAAATTAATAACTTTATATATAGGAATAAATAATTATAGCCCTGCAAATTAATGATAAATTTATTTGAAAATAATACTGAAATAGAAAATGATAATTGGAAACGTCATTATTACGATTGATGCACAAATAATAATAATAATGGCCGAAAACTGTAAGGAGTGAGAAACGGCTAATTGTATGAGAGAGATCTCATCTCTTCTCCGTGCTGTTTACTGGGTCAGAAGTGACACCGGTAGACGCCTGGCGGGGATAACTGATCAAGTGATAATTGATCAGTTATCGACCGGGGTTGAAAATTATTGAATTACTAATATCGCTATTAAAAATAGGAGTTGATGGTAGAAAGGTGAAAATTTAGGGTTGTATGTATTTTTAAATACCACATAAAACAAATAATAATAAAAAAAATTGTCCAAAAAATAAAAAAAATTAATTTGGGTTGGACCACCCTTATCACTTAGGGATATGAAAAATATATAGTAGCCGATTCTCGGACCTGCTGAATATGCATATAAAATTTCATCAAAATCGGTCAAGCCGTTTCGGAGAAGTATGGTAACTAACATTGTAACACGAGAATTTTATATATAAGATTAAGATTACACTAAAAAAATAAATGCATATTCAGTTATAACAAAACTTATGGACGGACTAGGTATAAAAGACATGAGGAGAAGAGTGGCAATATCGTACTGTGGCTGTACCATTACACTTTGAAAGGAAAATCCGAAATGGAGAATTTAGTTTCAATGAGCGATAAAAAATCAGTTTACAGTTCTGTACAATTTACTATTATAGTAAAACAGCATTATTTTTCCTTATTACTTACCAAAAACACAAGTGTAAAATCGCTCATGAGTTTATTAATTATGCTCGTATTGAATTAAATTGCTAAGATGTTTTTAAACCAAATTGAATGAAACACTGATAATTCCGAAGACCAATCTAGAACAAATATATCGTCATGAGACATCATTAATACGATAAATTCTAATAATAATACACAAACTTGTATTTAGCATTGTTACTTATACAATATTTCCATGTAACTTTCGTAACAAATACTGTCAGTTTATATGGCTATGTAATCAGTATTGGCGCCTGACACCGGGAAATGCAATGTCAATCCACAAACAAACATGTGTCGGGGCCAACTATGATTGAAATTCCCGGCTGTTGTCAACAAAGGATCAATTAATTCTATTCAGTTTAGACCGGGTTTAGCTTTTGGTTAAATGTCCTTATTGTGGTTTGTGAACAGCGATTTATCAATATTATGAGCGTTTAGCAATTACCACACAGTAAATGCCAAGTTTGATAAAGTGTTCAGCTATGAATCCGACTTCGCGCATTGATTGTTTTATACATTCCTGAAATAATAGAATATTTGCAGAAGCCATACTTTTTTTCATTTGATTAAATGCAAAGAACTTCGATATGAAGATATAGTTTAAGTTTATCCTGGCATGTTCACATTGAGTAAATGAATAGTAGAATTCGAAAGTTAAATTGAATCTTCAAAACTTTAAGACATGTTACAACAAAAGACCTAACAAATCTAATTTACATTGCACTGGCTCAATATATTATATTGCATTCCGGCATGGGGTGGAGCTACAAGAATCAAATTCTTGTAGGTTGAAAGGGGACAGCGATATCTCCTAAAAGTCAAGCATAGAAAGCCGTTTAGGTTTCTATGCACGACTGAAGATCTTTATAATTACAGCGGATTCCTGAAACTACTGCAAACAGCATTATGATTCATAAATCACTGTCTTATAACCCGAATAAAATAACAGGAAAAAGAAAGTACAATGTCGCTGATGTATCTCAAAAAAACTAAATGCAATTTAGATCGCAATCGACAAAAACCCAACTGTGTAATAAAATGAATAAAAGTTTACAAATATAAACAATTGATTGAAACTAAAAACAATTGATTGTGAAAATACTTTACTAAAAATCGGCCAAGTGCGAGATACAGCATAAAGCTCTCACGGTTGGAATTCGGGTGACGAAAGAACATGATACTGCTGAGAGAACAATATTGCCAATTATATTATGTCGATCTTGCAAAGTATGTAAATGCAGAGTAGTACTGTCGACCATGCCGTTGTCTATTTAGGCTTGAAACTCTTCACCGATGGCCAAACAAGAAGGGCCTTCAAATCAGTATCCTTATTGAAGAATAGACTGTACTAAATTAATAGAAAAACTATCATACAATTACACATTATATAAATTGAGAACACTTAGAAACATATCCGTGAAAATTAAAAAATAAATTAATAGTAAAAAACATTTTTAGTAAAACAAGTAGCAATAGTTCTGTTTAAATAAAGAAGAATACAATAGTTACTAGATATTGACCCCAGTAACTGTAATTATTCCGTATGTTCTTGGATCTTTAGGTTTTTATTATTGAAAGTTATTTTCTTCTTTTTAGGGTATTTAAATAAAAGCTTCATTAAAAAAAATGCTTTTTACTATTAATTTATTTTAATATACTCGTAAAATCAAATTTAGATTTTTTAAATATTTAACATAAAACTGGATAAGCAGACTGTTTAAGAAATAAACTTAATAAATTAACTTTTTCCCTCCATTGACTTCTAATTGTACATTATTTAAAAAGTATTGATATTGGAATGTGTAAAACAGAATATTATACATTATAAAAAAATGTGTCCGTCTAATATTTCCTCAGAGAAATTCCTATGACAGATTGGCAGGTCTATAATCAAAGTTACATTTTTTTTTACTTACATGCTACATATCATCACTTACGTCTCCCATTGGGATAGCCATATATTAGGCCAGCTGCACCGACCCAAACATACCTCTCTTGCTTGTTCCACATCACCAATTTGATCGATATATGCCGATATCTCCATTGACTCTTACCCGACACACTTCTATTGTCATTATTGTCTTTTATCATCCAAACCATCTCAGCGTACCCTTTTCAATTTTTGTCACTACATCATCTTTCATTACACGTAGTTTTCGTATCGTGCTATTACTTAATCTATCTCTCTCTCCACATATACTCCTCACCGTTCTCATTTCTACGGCCTTCACCTTTAGTTTATGCTTCTTCTGCCATATCCATGTTTCACTGCTAACCACAACGTTGATACACCCTGAATGATAGCAAGGTTAATATATCCTTGTATATTAATGTACCCTATTTTTTTCCTTTTAGCTACGAAACCCTATAATTAAAAGAATATATTTAATGTAATTCCTGAAATAATTAAGTACGATATCAACATCGAAGGAAAATTATTGCCAACATTGGGAAGTTTAGCATCTATGAGAAAAATCTAACTAAAATTCGATTTCATTTTATTTTATTTCATGTAAAATATTATAATAAATACATTACCTACTGAGTATTGCATAATACTCGTGGCTAATAGTCCCGCTCCTTCTATTATATTTTAAAAGAAACCAGTAACAGTACTAGGTGTTTATAATAATATGAAAATTAAAACAGTGAATTGATATGAAATATTATTATGAATATAGTATTAGTATGAATTGGTAAGTTACGTGTATTGATATTTATTATGTTAGTTATTAGCGAAATCGTTGTAAGTTATATTATAATGTGTGAGTAATATTTTTAGTTTTAAGGTCTTTTTAGGGTTCCGTACCCAAAGGCTAAAACGGAACCCTATTACTGAGACTCCGCTGTCCGTCCGTCCGTCCGTCCGTCCATCCATCCGTCCGTCTGTCACCAGGCTGTATCTCATGAACCGTGATAGCTAGACAGTTGAAATTTTCACAGATAATGTATTTCTGTTGCCGCTATAACAACAAATACTAAAAAATGGAATAAAATAAATATTTAAGGGGGCTCCCATACATAAAATGTGATTTTTTTGCTCGATATTGGTAACGGCAACAGGTAGACGCTTGAAATATTCACAGAATATTTAGTTATATATTCACTTTAAAATTAAATAATTGCTGCATGAGCTGTATGTATGCTGCCATGTCAAGGTGAAAGAAACTTAGAACTGACTTCTAAATTTAAATGCGCATACAACATTTCGTGTCCGTGCTGTTACTATTGAGAAGTTCCCAAATTAGTAGCTAACTTTGAACGCAATAGCCATGTCATAGTGGCACTTAGAATTAGTTATCATAATTGAATGCGTATATATCATTTTATGTCACTGCCGCTAACCATTAAGGAGTTCTCTAATAAGGACCCTACCCTAAGTGCAGCAACAATGTATATAACTACAAATAACTTAAAAAAACTGGCTAAAATTAAATGCGTTCACAAAATTTCATGCCCATGCTTTTAACCGTTGAAGAGTTCCTTTATCTGGAGATAACCTTGGATGCCAATTCAGGTCACGCTGACACTAAATATATTGTTATCAGTATAGAACCAATGTCTAAAACGTTAATTCCGTAGGATGAAAGGAAGTGGTTCTAATTCAACATGCAATATTTGACCCAAACGAAATAATCGTACATTGCAAGTTAAATATAAGCTTGTATCAAAACACCTAATGATTGAAAGAACATACTTCGAGCAGTGATAGTCCAGTGGATAAGATACCATCCTATTGACCAATCCTCGGTTGAAACCGGGCATGTACCACTAAGTTCGGGTTCTCGGATTTATGTATTTGTCCACGAAATTACATATCGATAGACTTGTGACCCAATCTAAGAAAGGTCTGATATTCCGTCTGGGCTTTGGAGGTCTGACGGCAGTCGATCTGTGTTAAAGTCAATATGTTCGCCAAATCTTTAGGCTATGGTAGCGGTTTCCGCCAATCCTAATAGCTAATCCATTTACGTGAAAACGCTAGGTAGAAAAAAATTAAAAGAACATCTTTAATTCTCGGATGCTAATTCGACTTACAATCGTTTCTTTTTTATTTTAGTATATCTTGAAAAATTTAGTTAATTTTCAGGTACAATGCAATTTTATAACGCAATAGCTATCACAAACGCTCATGAAGTGATATCTGTTCACGTAAAGTAATTATGTCGTTAACATCTGACGATATAACATTCAGATAATGAAATACAATGATCAATTTAACAAAAGTAGCTTTAAAACTTAAAAATAAAAATCGTTGGCCTGGCTAAAAAACAGTCGTAGTTATTGGCATTTAAATTAATTGGATGAATTAAACTTCGCCCCGCTTTTTAGCGAACTGTAAAATGCGATTCTCTCTTTGATAACTGAATGAATGAAGATGCCGAAAACTCGACTGACGTGAAGCGCACATTAACAATATTCACTTTGATATAGCATGGCGTTAGATCACATGGCGTAATTATTATCAAAACTGAGAGGCCGTGAAGCAGAGAGACGTAACACTTGTCACAGTGTTCCTGTTTTAGACGGCAGGTAATTGTGTGGGTGCCGGCCGCCGCAAGTTCGCACGAATTGGTGACAGAAGCACACAATTTAGTTAAGGCTATTTACCTTTATCTGACGTCGCATAAAACAGAATATTCCCATTGAACCATCAACTGTAAGGTGTGGAATGAAGTCCCTGCCCATTTTCCCTAGAGCCTATTTGCTTAAGATTCTTTAAAAGAGACGGTGAGAAGAGAAGACGACGCAGGGTCGGCAAAGTACGAGTGGCACCCCCTTCCCTAAGATTTTGTAAGTGTCCATAGCCACGGTATATGCTTACACATTATGTCTCTAAAAATATCACTGTAATAAAAAATGGCTTAACGTATAATAAAATCACGTTATATTATGTAAATCCATTACACGAATTTTACATTATGACGAATTGTGGCTTTACAGATCAAGCGTTATTAACGTTTCATCGTTGGATGAGCATTATCGGCATTTGAATGTAACACATGGTGATTGCCTCACAGGACTGCATTCCTTTACGCATTCCATTCTCTCTCACTCGGATATCGTTTCTGCCTAGTTCGCACAAATATTTCTGATTTAACATGCGGTTCAGTCAGTCCCTGCAATACTGCAGTTACGCGGAGCGCAACTAGAAAATACCATTTGATTTGATAAATCGCTTCAAACCACTAATGCGGCTTAGAAAGTTAGAAATTGCGTGTTATTAAATTATTCTTCTTTGTATATTTATTAACGTTTTATTGAGAGCTAGCTAACACAGTAAAGACATGTTGATAATACCATTAGTTAATATCAATAGACGATGTTGGGATTCTCAACAAAGATTGAATGCCAGATCAGCCTGCTACGAAGAGTCTTAACGACCACGAACCAGTACCATTACGAACTAATTATGAGTTAATCCCAAGAAATATATATAACTATTTTTTCTTATACAATGTCAAATGTAACGCAAGAGTATGTGACTCCTGATGCGTCGCAGATTCGCAGGTACTGTAGCATTATAACGCTTGCAACACTAGCAGTATCATTTAGGCGTTGAAACCCAGGGTGGGTTGTAGCTACTTATCAGCTTCCTGGTGATCATACTTACTCGGAAAGACACTTCCTGGGAACTACAATTATTGTTTGGATGGCTGCGAGGTAGGTACTTCGTACATGTCGTCGATGTTCCGTTTGTTTGAATTGATTTGTTTGAACTGTTTGAAAATAACGTTAATTTTTTCTGTGGTCATCAATTTCAACTTTTCTGCGGTCTGTTTACGACGAGAGAATAAATTACAATCTGGTTTTTAAAAGAAATATCATAACAAAATGTATGTACCTTTGAAATTTCTTAGAAAAAGGAAACAAAAGAAAATGGTACTAAACTGCATCATCTTTGCCTATTTATATATAGATATTAATCTGAACAGAAAGGATGGAGTGTAACATACTAAAATTTTAATAGGATGTCTAAGAAGTACAGCCAGATTCAAACTTAAATTATCTGTTCATTCATAGAATAAAGTTTGGTAGAGCGAAGTTGTACCTTGACTCGGTTATTAGATTCAACACATAAGTACTTAAACTAATTGCAATATTATACAAAGAAATCAATGTATTACCTTCTTCTTCTTAGCGTTATCCTGTTTCCTTTTCGGTAAGGATTAACGGAGTCCACTACCTAAGTCTAAGGATTTGGCGAAGATACTGGTTTTTACACAAAGGGACTGACGTTAGGCCTCCACAACCCAGAGGAACAATCAAACGTTCTCAGGTAAGGTTTTCGAAATTTTGACGAGCTCGGTGGCGCAGTCGTGAATAACGCGAATTTGACACAAACGCTCGTTGGTTCGATTCCCACACAAGACAAACATGTGTGTGCATGAACATGCCAGTTTGTCTTGGTCCGGATGTTTTAAAAGAGGTAGGGCGTATCAAAGCAGCCCGTGGGGGAGAACAACGACCTCACAGAAAACCGCAGCCAAATAACAAGTCTCTAGATGGTTACTGTGTTTCCGCGTGTGAGTGAGGTCTCCAGTAAGCTCGAAGGTTGCCGTGTTAGCATCGCGCGAGTGATACTTAATGTATAACAAGAGTTCATAGGGTATGTAACCTCTTTACACCAGGTGGGCCGTGTGCTTGTATGTCTCCCGACGTTGTATAAAAAAGTAATATATTTTTTTTGGATGTTGTGGTTTCTTCACGATGTCTTCCTTCATCGCTGAGCGAGCGATAACTACAAATATGCACATAAATTCGAAAACAAATATAGTGGTACACGCCAGGATATGTACCGGGGACAAGTTGGTACTACTCTGGTGCTATTATTTTTTACTCATAAAAATAGTATAAAATATCTATTTCAATAAATTTAGTAAAAAATATGTATATAATTGCTCAATTTTCAAAATTAGTAAAGAAATATTTTGTTTTCTTTTATGTAACACCTCTCTATCTGGAATTTGTCGTACGGAATGAAAGGAGCTGTCTGTCATAACGCCTACGTGTGCGAAGCTCACTTTGAGCGAAACTACTTATGTGCTAGCATTAAGAAACGATTTTTAGACTACTAATGTGACAAATAAGCGTACGGCCTGCCTCATGGTAAGTAGTTACAGTCTATGGACATTTGACCGGTGTTGTCACTCTTGCATCACCGACCCAAAAATTTTATTTTTATTACAAACCATTTACTTAGAGGTACATCTAATCTAATAAAAGAAATAATATAGCAATAAACATAGCAGGGTAGAATAAAAAGTAAGAAGATAAGAAAAATGAATTTATAATTTTCGGAGATCCAGGAAAATTCAACGAGTTTTCTTGTAAAGTATGGATTAAACGGTACTGTTTAGAATTTTCTCAGATTTTTCGTATTGAAAAGTTGAAAACTTCCGAGATAGCGGTGGGAGGGGAAATGACAGAGTGGAATTTAGACATTTTTACAAACAATAAATAATTGGTCAACGTATATCTAAGTTTATTTATGTATCCGATACTCTCTGCCTACCTCGTAAGGGACTTAGCGTAACAATAGATATATCTTCCTGTCCTTAGCGTTAGCTCGTTTCCTAATCCTAGGTTTGGCGGGGTCCGCTACCTTAGCCTAAGGATATGGTGAAGATACTGATTCTTACACGGAGGGATGGAGCGTCAGACCATTTGTAGGTTAGGGTAAGGTTACACGTCTTTTGAAATAAAATGGTATTGGACGTGCAGGTATCTTCACGATGTTTTCCTTCATCGCCGAGCGAGCGATATGTATATATATATATCTAATAAAAGAATATATATATATATATATATATATATGAATACACGAATTTAGTGTTTCGTGTCATGCGAACCGGGGATCAGTGGTCATCAGGCCAGTACTTTATCCACTAGGTTATATGCTATGATAATAGATACATATTAAATGAAAAACACTTTCATATTTATGATACAATCTGTTTTCATTAAAGAAAAAAGTACTTTTTTCCCTGCAAATATTTTTGTTACATATTTACGTTATTTTTTAGAAGTTCATAACTATTGGGAGATTTCAGCATAGTGTAATATTACCTACATTATCTTATTATGTTGACCATTTTCTCATATATTTTATGCATGTGACGGGTAGACACGCAAATGATCTTGTAAGAAAAATAAAGATTATGTTAACTTTAAACGACAGTGGAAATGTGAGAAGTAACCAATAGAGCTCTATTAAGGCCAAGAGCTTTCGAGCTGTACTTAATCGCCTCCTCGTTCGTTCGCTTAAGGGGCATGAGTGGTTTGATTGAATTTGCTTCCCTCTTGTCTTATTCCTTTACACCGAGATTTTCAGTCGTGGAGAGCGTATCGTTTAAGCTAATCATTGGTTAGTTCATTGAGGCATAGTAGTAGAACTTAGATTGTACCCATGTAGTGTTCGAATGTACTTATCTAGCCTGATAGGTATGTCGCATACGGCAGTTTAATATATTGATGCTTAACAGAACGTGAAGCAAATAATTCAATGCATTTATGCCTGCAGCATTAATTTGTCGTATTTATGCTGATTGTGTATCTGAATATCGCATATCAGACCAGATATTTTATTTCATTCATTAATTAATGAAATACAGAGGTAAGAGAAATGTTTTAAAGTTTTCGATGTGTATTTACAATACCAACAGGAATAATATGATTCAATAAAGCTTTTATTTTGTAAGTGAAAAAAATAAATTTAACTTACCAATGCTCATCATCTCAACCAGGACCTCAAGTTGAATCAGCAAAGCGACCATTGCAGCTGCAATACCTCCGCAAATGGTTGCCAGAGCAGGGGTGCCTGAGGTTTCCGAAACTGTAGCCAGTTGTCTGTGAAGTAAGTTAATACAAGTTAAATAATATTGTAACTATTCATTTGCTCATCTATATAGTGAAGTGAAGATCCTAGCTTCACAAGCAGCTCGCCATCATTTTGCGATTCAACTTTCCGTACGTATGCAAATAGTGGTGATTATTAATCGTCATTGTGGCGATAGAACTATATTCCATAAATAGCCTTACAGAACATTACAGAAGACGGTAGCTAAACAAAACTCATGTAAAAAAAGGAAGGATCCGTCATCCTAATTGGATGAAGGATCCTTCCTATTTTTGTACTTAAAATAATCTCCTGTTCCAACACACAGATGGACGAGTAAATAGAGCTGGATCATAAGGGTTTTGATTCGGAATTATATTATTTAGGCTAAAAGGAATCTTTGAAATGCAAATTAGGCGGTCGGCTACCAGACATAAACTTTTAGAAGTTTAGTGCACGGATGCTCTTAATTTTTACTTACGGTGTACTTTATCAATATGTTTTTCAACTTTCCCTAATTTGTTGAGTAAAGAAACATTCATTTCAGTATTTCGAAATTCAGCGGTGATAAAAGTAAACATCTTTAGCGACCAAAATTCTTCTACTCAATATATTTACAAATAACAGTCTGGCCAATTACCCTAATTCGAGAGAATTACTTCCATTTCACCACATCACAGTGATCTTATATTTATTTACATCGTAATGATACGTATCTTTTATCTATTCTAGATTTTCATCAGTAATGTTTAAGGTTCATGTATATACATTTGTGAGTTACAGATGTATGAATGTTCTTACGTTAACCCGAGTAACATAGGTTAAACGACGCTATAATAAAAACAGCATAGCGTATCATGCACTCTATAGTGGGGCATCAATACAAAGATTTTTTTAATTAAATTAATATTACAAATTTTATACTTAATTTTTATTCATTGATATGTTCTGTATTTATTGTAGCTATCTATAACTTCACGCCAAATACCATGCGAAGTAGGCAGAGAGAACCGAGCGCTACATGACTAGGTACACACCTCACTTGCTTCTTTAACATTCATAGCTCTCCTCATGCACATTCACCGGTTTCTAAGGCTCCTGAGGTAATATTTTGGCTTTCCTCGACTCCTACTCGTATATCCTTCTACCTATAATCGCGTTGTATATCTGTGTCGTAATTTACTTGTATCAGGAAAATATGTTGGAAAATATGTTTATATTTTATCTATTACATGATTCATATAAATACAAGCCAATTGTGTTTTTTTAATTGTGTAATTGACATGTATCTATATGAATCATAAAATAGATACAATATGTATTCAATGGTCAGACCGGTAATCGGAATGGATAATGTAAGTAAAGATTTATATAAAAATGTGTGCTACCTATCCTAATTATTAATAATAAATAAATAATAATAAAATATCTACTTACTACTAAAGACCATTGTACGCAATATTTTGTTAATGGTAGGTAATGTTTAAATTAGTGCAATAAAGATATAACAGCAATAAAGATTGTGTTATAAGCATACTTTTTTGGGCTTTTGGGTCAGGTTGACCCAAATCTGTGTCAACCAAAACTTAATGTCAGATGAGAGTTTATTCGTGCTGTACTCAAGGGCTAATGGTGAACTAAAGTTTGCTAATGTGTGCGGTATGACGTATCTGATAGTAACGCAAAAAGTATTTAACTTGTGGCTTTTTATAGAATACCAGGCAGCAAAGAAACATGCGTGGGAAGTGTCTACAATAGCCTTCGAAAGTTTGCAATACAAGAAGTATCATTTGCACGTTGCCATTTTCGTTACTACACAGCAATTCCTCAGGAGTTTACTGGTACCAGTAAATACCTTACTCAGTCAACCATCTAGAGATTATCATTTGGCAGTAGTTTTCTGTGAGAAGAGGAATCTTCTCCAACTAGTACTCTTTCAGAATAGTCTTGTTTATTAATTAGGTTTTAGTAAGAAATACGAGTACATAAAGTTATTCAAGCAAAATGCAGCCTCTCTTCCTACAACTCTTCAACTCTCTCAGTTCAAAACCCATAACGATCCGTTACTCCGTAAAAAAATAAAACAAGCAAATATTCAGACTTTTGTATTAACTAGTGTGAATAAATGTACATAACATATACCTGAATTTATTTCTAGGGACAGTAAAAAAACACTTCAGGAGATGGTGAATTGGTTTGATATATAAAAATATGCGTATTCCGCATAAATTAAATAAATCGCGAGTGCTTACTCGTCAATAATATCAGCATCAGCAAAGGAATATAAAATACTAGCTGCTACCCGTGGCTCCGCCCGCGTGGAGTCAAATAACGTAGCCTATGTGTTAATCCAGATCATATATCTATCTACGTGCCAAATTTAATTCAAATCCGCTCAGCCGTTTTAGCGTGAAAGAGTAACAAACATCCACACATACAAACTTTCGCATTTATAATATTATAATAGGATACTTACTTGAAAATCAGTCCATCGAGAGCCATAGCATAGACAACTCTGGGCATCGGGAACATAGAGCCGAACATGGAAACGGTCAGGCCAGCGAGGGCTCCAATGGCTACGATGTACTTGCAGGTGGGCGCGTGGACGTACGAGAACATCTGGACGAGCGCTGAGTCGGTGTCAACTTCATTGTAGGGCACTGTTCAACGATCAAATAATATATTTTTTTAATATTTGTTACAATTAATCCCTATCCTTATCTTCATGAGAAGTTATTTGCGGTGAAACCAGAGACAATAGAGAGAGATAATCTTTATTTGCCATTGGGCCTTCGCGGACACTTAGATACTTATTCAATTCTCTTATGTTACTATTTTTCTTTTTGAGTCTGCTAGCATTACGGAAATGACCATGGCGCAGAAGAAATGGCGAAAGAAACTTGCCAATATAGGTCTCTTTTAAAATTGACAATTAGATATTACAATAAATTCCACTTTCCACTGAATTAATTCTAAAATACAGCATTCAGAATGACAATTAATCCAGTACGAGAATATGACAGGTCCTGATTTCCAGTAATCATATATTTTAAGCATAGTTATTGTGCCTGGAGTAAGCCTACATTCTATTTTTTTCACTTGATATGATTTATACTTTGTGAGCCTATAAATTGTCACATAAAACATTTTTCTGTGCAATACGTTGGCAGCGAATACAGAATTTGTTGTTTTTTTTAAAACTATGAATTCAGATTAAAGTGTCCATCAAAAAGTTTAGTTGGGACCTTTTTCATTGAAAGCTCCATTTGTATATAGATTGGTATTTGAGCGTACAAGCTCAACTCAATTAAGACGAAGCGAGCGAGTTAAATAGTCTACCAAATTCGTCATAGGCTCTTAGGTTAGACGATATTCCAATTATAATTGAAATGCTATAACTCTACAGGAACAGTGTCTAAAATTCTGATAAGAACGAAGCGAAGGTTGTATTATGTATTGAAGTGAAGATTTTTTGCATGTTTTTTATACTACGTCGACATATAGATAATTGTAACAACAAATGTTTATGGGACGATGTAGAATAAAAAAAATCTTATATAATAAATTTAATATGGGTATCACTTCCTTCGTATCAGAATTTTCTACATTAAAAACGATGCATTAAAGATCGCAAGTTAGTTATGCACTAAGCGTTTTCGTCTCGGCTGCTAAATCAGCAACTCCTCAGTCCCCTAAGGAAGACTGCAGTCGCAGAAATGCTACATGACTGCATCTTCCTTTATCGTATAGCATTTCTGTGTCTGCAGTCTTTTTTTAGGTGGAGTTACTTATCAAGTAGGGTTTCTATTTAAATTGATGTAATACATTGAGCAACCAAATAAATACTAACTGTCCTTTGTAACTTTGTAATGCACATTTGATTGTTGATGTGAATTCAGTATTTTTATAGGTTAGATTAGATTAGTTTGCTGAAAACTTTTTGATTTACTGAGTTAAATATAATGCCTATTTAAATATCGCTATGCCCTACTTTCTTGTCTGCATAGTCTCGTTCGCTAATCGGCAAAGCGGACTAGGTGAGGTATACTTTGGTTATGAGCCACTTAAACTCCAGAAGTTCAGTCAAAGACTTGTAATATATTCTAGGTAAATTTATGAAAACCTCCTGTTGGTAGTTTCGCGACTTAGTACATAAACCAGTTTAACCATAAACAATAACCCGGCCGGAACCTCGGCCCTCGGAGTAGTTATTAAAGCATTGAGCATTTAAAACAGAACTGGGAAATGACTAGAGCGATCTACTCGTTCTGGGAAAAGTAAAGAGAAAGAAAAGTTATTCGGTGAAAATGTCGATAGCTTGAGTTTTACCAAGCACTAGCATAAGCACAAATGGTACACAGCGTGCGGGTGGTAGTACTGCGGAGGTTAGCACGCCGTAGCAAGTCTATGCTACGGACTTTGGGCTACGGCGGCGAAAGTGTCTGTCGTAGGCGCCGCACCAGTCGAGTCAGCCGAAGCGACGACGGTCAGTTTTGTGTTATGCGCAGTTACAAAATCGTACAATGAAAGAGAGGGAGAGAGAAGAGTAATAAAAATTCACTTACAACGAGTATGTAAAAGTGTGTTAATACATAATAATTTTCTTCCCATGGAGTGTGATATCGTAGAAGGTATTGATTGTTCAATATTAAATGTAGGTATTAACAGGCAAACTAAGCGACTAATAGTTTCTATCGAATTTCGTTAGGTAATAATGTTATCCGGTGACTTATTATGATAAATGTTTAGTATTTAAATTTACTTGTTATTGGTACTTACAGTAAACAACCCACACTTTTACGTCGAGATTTCATACGTACTTTTAATTTAGAACTTTGCAGTGTTCCTAGTAGTAATTAGTAATAGTATTCAGTGATGTAAGCGAAAAAAGGTAGGTTGACAATAAAATAAATTCAAAAATTAAGTTGAATGCGTCGTAAAGGTTTTTAAGTGCCAACCAGTAGCGTTTGCGTTAAAGCACAATATGGTGCATGAATTAAGACGATTGGGAGATTTAGGTACTTCAGATTAAGTGCATCAATTCTAAGTGTCGACGGCTATTTACCAGTGCGGACGTTAATGTGCATTTTGTGGCGCCTCTTCTAGTGACTTAAACAAATACTTATATACAGATAATTATTTACTGCTTCGTATCTAATTTATGATACAGATATTTTATTCGAAAATGTTATTTGTTATTAACAAGGGCTAGGAGTGACCTGAGCGAAGTTGAAAATAATGTTTTACATGGAATTAAACTATTATTATTAGATTATATTTAGATACAGTTCTAGCAGATCAGAGCAATGACAGCCAAGTGTTAACCTGTTGACTGATGGGTTATGTAGCACTAAATTCATGTTTTCTGATTTATGTAGATATTTGTAATTATTACTTGCTCCACGGTGAAGGAAAACATGTGGAAACAACAAATGTGAGGAAACCTTCACGACAAGAAATTATATTTTAAAACGTGCGTGACCAACCTTAAACAAGTTTTGATTTTCCCTCTGGGTTGTGGAGATCTGACGATAGTCACACTATGTGAAAAACAATACCTAACTGCGTCAAATTCTTAGACTCTGATAGTGGACCCTGGCAATCCTAATAGATAATCGATATGAACAAAGCTCTCATAATTTCACCAAGATGTGAATCTTGAAAATGAAATGAGGGCATTTGTCTTCAAAGTTGCTGTTGGGTACATTAACAGATTGGAAGTTCTGATAAACCATGGATAATGGAAAAGGTTCGTTTCAAATATTAAATATATCTTTATTCAGTAACTGTCTTAAACTAAATAATAACAATTAATGGGGACCCCTTTTAAGTGTACCTGGTCGTTGGTGCGACACGTGTTTCGCCTCTCCACGAGGCATCATCAGGCGTTGTAGACGTAAGACGTAAGACTTGTAGCATGTTATTCTTACGATTAACGTATACAACGCCTGATGATGCCTCGCGGGGAGGCGTAAGACGTAAGACTTGTAGCATGTTATTCTTACGATTAATGTCTACGACGCCTGATGATGCCTCATGGAGAGGCGAAACACGTGTCGCAGCGATGACCAGGCCAGTCGTGACAGCGACGGTGGTGGTGGGGGCATGCGGATTCTGTTCCAGATGGCCTACGACCGCAGCAGCCGAGGCAGAGACTACCGGAGCAGCCATAGCAGCGTCGGCATGCCGGCCGGCGCTAGGCCGAATGAACTAATTGGTGGCGGAATATTGCATGACGATTTAGTCTGTTATGAAGAAACGATGGGAGGCGACAGCACTCAGTCAAATGAGAATTACTAGAGAGATAGAGCGCGATTATGTCGTATTAATACGAAACGGATTAAGGGAACAAAGTGCAACTTAGGAGATCATCTATCAAAACTTGGGCGGGGTATCACCTAATTGTAGCTTTGAAGCCAAAGATGTTCGCCGAAGTACTTTAAGCTGCAGTGATACCCCTCCTCCATCACTAGCTGATTGCCAAGCTTTGTTTTACTGTATTATTGAACATATAGACAGAAGAAAATCTGAAAAAAAGTTTAATACCAGTCGAGTACCTACTATGAAAAATAGAAACAGCAACGTAGCGCTTAATCCGTCAGTCACTCGGGACTTTTCTGGGATTTCATAGTATTAATTGGGTGTTTTCCGGCAAATATTGTCGATTCCATCCGATTTTCCGATTCAATACCTGTTGCCGTCCATTTGAAAGGATTTATATCCATATAAACTTCGTAATCCTACAGACATATACATTGTTTGCATTCGAGCATAAAGCTTTTTCAACCTTGCTAATATGGGATTCACGTAATATCCCAGTAAAGCTACAGAACGTGTAGTTATCAAAATTTTACATAAATATACCTACATCTCATTTTACTTTGCAAACATTGTGATGGACGTCGCGAGAAACTTTTGCAACGGTTTTCAGTTTTTTCTTGCTAGTAAACGAAACTTAATTAATTTGTTTATCATTCAACATTCATTGAACACAAATTGTATAAATTCTATGTATCAGATACAAGTAACGTATAAACAAATCAATTATGTGTTATTAATTTTGTGTCGAGCATAAAACGGTATTCTTGGTAACGTATGGGATGAATATAATTAATTATGGCAATACTTTGGGAAGACATTTGTCTTTTATTGTCTTTTGAGCAGACTTTATTTGCCTGCTCAAAAGGATGTTTCTATTACTCACCGTAGGGGTAAGTTAGGGAACCGAAAATGCTTACTTATAACAAAGGTAGCAGGTTGCCTAGGTCTGGAGTATGCACTGGGGCCAGTCGGATACGGGCGGGTCAGAATTGCAGAAAATTATCTTCTCCATTTCGGTGTACTACAGTTAGAGGGATTGAATGTAACAACATTAATTAAGGATTAATGTAAATAATTTGCTGAACAGCAGTCTTAAAGTTTCAAAGAGAGAGAGATAAGTGATAGACCGGTGTATAAGGAACCGGGCTATTGACAAACTGTTTCACGGTTTTACAATCTTGACATGTATCACTAAATTTGTGTTTTCGGATTTATGTACATATTTCTATCAATTGCTCGGCGGTGAAGGAAAACATCGTAAGGGAACCTACACGTTCAAGACGTGTGGCATAACCTAAGAAAGGGCTGGTTTTTCCTCTGGGTTTTGGAGGTCTGACGGCAGTCGCTTTCTGTAAAAATTTGTATCTTCGCCAAATCCCGACCCCAGCCGGCTCCGCTAATACTAATGGATTAAGAATAAGAATAACGCAAAGAATAAGTCTTGAAATGTCAAAAAAAATCTCTTCATCAGAAAGTATTCCGCATCAGCAATAGATGAGACAGCCGAAAATATTTTCTCTTCATCTATAATGCTATACATATCTCCAACTCCCGCTTCTGTTTACCAAGTGATTTTCTAGGACATGGGTAACAACAAACAAATTATTTCATAAACTATTTAGATTTTCAGTTCTCTATAACAGATTGCTTTACAACCAGGGCATTGAAAATTCGTACATGGAGTTGAAATACATTGAGATGCAAATAAGGCTTGTAGACCTGCGCTACAAGGTTTTATTGGAAAGATAAAAAAAAGCTTGAGTGGCGGCTGCTGAATACCATGCTCTACAGAGCGAGCGTGACTGGATAAAATGTTGCATTTTGTTCTTTTCATGACTGATAATTTTGAATGGAAAACTGACGCTACCGTAGTAAACGTACACTTTCTAAATATTTGCACATTGAATAAATTCTCACGAAATCGCGTGATAATCTCACATGAATGCGCTATGCATTCATGTTTGAAAAATTAATAATGAAGTGGTTTTTAGAATTGTAATGTACATATTAAGAAATCTTATTAATATATTACAAATTAATATTGAGTGCAGTGCGATGTGCGAACGAATACGGTCGCTTGCCGCCACACAACGCAGTCACGAATATTAATTCGCACATTGAACGGTCGCGGCCTAGCCGCTGTACGATACCGTCGCTATGGGTTCCCAACAACTCATAGCCAACGAGTTGTTGGCGCTTATACAACGCCATCGATAATATGGACGATGTGAGCATCATGCGCATCTGTAAATCTACCTTGTGTGAAGATGAGATTTGCAGTGGCAAGATGCTACGATCAAGACGATGGGCAAGACCGCGGAGATGCCGTCACGCAAGAGGGATGGAGGAGATAAAAGTATTCAAGACGTCATCAGTCTTTTGAATGTGACCGATCCAGACGACGTGCCTTCCATCGTAGCGAAAGACCTACACAAGCTGCCATCTGTCACCTTTGAACACGTCGACGTTAGTACGTTGCAGGACATCAGAAGTCTGAAAGCTAGTCTCGCTGATGTTCGGTTACGATTAGCGACATCGGAAACAACAATTAGTAGCCCGTAGGGAAATATTATCACTAAAATGTAATGTTCCCGTAAGTACATGACCTGAGGTCGACAACATTAAAACGTATAGTGGTGCATAGAATGCATCCGTATATAGTTCAATGGTGTCACCTTCGCTATGAGCAACGTACCGTGCCATGCCGCCCGCTCCCGAGCACAGCCGATTAAAAATGTAAACACGCCAACCCCGGGACGTGATTATGCAAAAGTTACCGCATTACCACCGTCTCACCTACCATCTCACCGGGAGAAGTCAAGTCGTTGCGAGCCCCCTCGCAAGGCAAGGATGAGCAGGGCTTCATACAAGTGGACAGGAAGAAGAAGAAGCCCTCTGACCGCTACTAACTAATTGCGGCACCGCACAGTATGGATCGTCACAACTGCGCGTGGGAATAACAGCGACGCCGTTGTACGTTTCCAGACTACAATAGTGTACAAAGGTCGAGGAGGTTGTAGACTATGTAAAGAGGAAGACCAACTTCACCTTGAGGCTCGAGCGACTTGAATCTCACCATAAAGTAAATTTTAGTTTCTTTGTGGTGAGGGTTCCAACTCATCATCTGCTTCATGAAGGAAGAATTTTGGCCGGGGGGAATTGTGTTTCGGAAGTTCCGAAGACGGTTGCTCAACGACACGCGCTACACGTGCCGCCGATTCTATGTGTAATTAGTTTAAAACTTTAAGTTTATAATATCATATATTTTGGTTAAGGTATATATCTATTGACTAGTGTAGAACCCGTGTAAAACTTGTTGTTTGATTGATAAAAAAGATAGTAATCCTTTATTAGGTATTGGGGACTCGCGATACTTAAACAATACTTTTATTTTTTTTATAGAAACTCATGTTGTGATTAATTTTTCATACTTTCATTCTTCTTTTATTTTTAATTTTCCTGCATTTAAGAAACGAACATGCCTGTGCAGCTTTTTAATTTTCGTTCATATTGGACTGGGCAAATCCTTCAACATGAAAGACCGGTTACACTAGTTGCTAGTGCCCGAAGAGGACAATAGATCAGATTCATGGAATTACATGACTATTGGTAGGTCCCTCGCCTGCTCTGATATTATGAGTGAACATTTTTTCATTTCTCTAATTGGTATATGATATATACAGAATTTTACAGTTTATTTTTACTCGGCTCTTCTCTCAAAACTCTCTCATTTTAATCGCCTTTCAAATCTTTTCTATTATCTGATTTTAAAAAAAATTACTAAGAATAATGCCCGTACGTAAACGTAGTCAAGCTGAGTAAAAACGATTATTACGAAAAATGTGACACCATGACTAATAGTAAATAGTATTTAACTATTTGTTTTTAATTAGGGTGGAATCTAGTAGGAGCACAACGTAGACCAATTTATGATCTCAAACATTTGTCCGTACAATCTGTAAATTATTTACAGTAGTATTTTACCGTGATTACTTATTTATAATCTACCCAGTCTAACTAAAAACAACAATATTAACAATGAATAATAATAAATATCCTAGATTGGTAAATATAATTATAGCCACAAAAGCAAATTTACTATATACATAAAACAGTAGGTTCCTTAGAGTACTCAGGCTTTTTTGACATAACTACCGAGACAAGGGTTGACTCTCTTGACTTTTGAACAATTGAAAAAGTTTTATAATAAGGGGATTCTCAAATGGTTGAACGAGAATAACTAGATTTTCTCAAATTGAAAAAAATTTGTTACAGTCAGTTTATAGTGACTCGTATCTAGCGTCACTAATGGTAAATAAAAATCACAGTTTGTGAAGGAACAAAAAATAAATATTAAGTTACGAAGCATTTAATATTTGTTTATGTAACGGTACAGTAGGGGCATAGCATTTAGACGCATACAGTACAGGATTACTTCATTTACTCGTACTATAATAACCTTTAAAGAATTATTATTCGGCTGCGTCAGCTCAGTCATTCGTAAGATATAGATATTTACTCCCTGGTAATGATACTTCATATTAAACATTCTTGCACTTTACATAACTCTCGTCAAAGCCTAGTCGGTAATCAGGTGTATGCATATCCTGTAGCTAA
Organism: Pyralis farinalis; assembly: GCA_947507595.1. Lineage (NCBI taxonomy): Eukaryota > Metazoa > Arthropoda > Insecta > Lepidoptera > Pyralidae > Pyralis > Pyralis farinalis. The sequence continues at coordinate 30,460,280 of OX382265.1, forward strand.
GAGTTTGGCTTTAAAGATAATGGTACTTACCAATCAAAGTCAGCATCATGGAGGAGCTTACGTAGGCCAATAAGATGATGCCAAGGCTGAGAACGATAGCCAGGGGGATAGACCGCTTCGGGTTATTGGCCTCCTCGCCGGTCGTGGCAATGATGTCGAAGCCAATGAAGGCATAAAAACAGGTAGCCGCACCGCTGAATACCTGTCAATTCACAAGTGCTACGTTATGACTAGGTAAGTACAGTCTCTTGCATGTCCAGGAGTTGGGCTTGTTAAAAAATCGAAGTATATTGCATAAACGGAAGATATTTCAAATAGACATCTAGTCAATAGATTCAGATGTAAGGCTATTTGATTTATACTGTTTGGTTGCCTATAGTCGCCAGCGGCCATAATAGGGAGGGCATGCATTTACTAATGGAGGTGAATGGGTGCCAGCCCACGTTAATTCTCTGGAGTTAACTGGTCGTGGAAGCAGACAGTTTGACCATATGTCTACAGGTTTAAACTATTTCGTGTTACTAATCTACAAGAATTTCAATAGTTCACTTTAATTGACTTTGTCATCTTTTTTACACGGGTAGCGAGAAGCTATAGAGCCATTCGATGACTGTGTGTTATGTTATGAACATGTTATGGAATCTTGCAACACGACGTATGTAGCTCGTGGATAGCCATTTTCGTTGCTAACTCATTAACTTCTGATCAATTACTTAGTGGTCACTAACAATAAGAATGCTATATTTATCAGTTTTAGATATAGTTATTTAGCTATGCCCTTTTTTCTGTTATATCAGGCTTTGTAGATATTTTATGACTTGTTGAAATGTGAAATTTTCTTATTTCTAAGAATATTATCGTCTTACATAATTTTGTCCCATTTTCAAGTTATGTCCATTTTCTCTACGTTGAGGTAGCTTCATTTTTGCGAGGTGTTTGTTAGAACTGTACTAATATTTGTAGTGGAGAATCAATTGAATTTGCTATAGAATAGTTCCAAAGACAGAGGAAAATAAGACAGGAAAATGGAAGACAAAAGGTAAAATAACATTGAACTCCGGTAATAATAATGGCGTAATTCGCGTTGCATTGCTTTGCTCCGAGATACATCAATTTAATTCAAAATTGTTTGGCTTTGCAATTTGGGCTTAAATGTTTTATGTGTTGACATAACAATTAATAAGTTTGGTATTAAAATAACAATCTTATACTCGCACTTACATCTATATCCCAAATTAGGTGTTCCTCTTGTACTATAGCATCTAATTTGCTGAAATATATTTAAATCCAATTCTTGCAAGCTAAAGAACTCGCGATCCTTAATTTTAGCAATCATTAATGCTTACTCGATCGTCTTGTAAGTTGTATTTCTATTATTATTTTATTGTTCGAGCATTGATCTTCCCATCACAGGGATATTTACAAAATCCAAATGGACTCACCCCACTCCATCCATAAGGCAGGAATCCATTATGTTCAGTCCAATTGGTAACATCGATGTAAAAGAGGCCAGCTGTCATGATGAAAACCCACACGCTAAGGTTGATGGCGTTCAAGACATTATTGAAGAAAAGAGATTTCTTCACACCAGCTACCAATACGACGGTCATGCAGGCGCTTATTCCAAAGGCCACGAAGTCAGGAGGTTTACCTGCAACAATGATAAAACATAGGTTAAGGAGGCGCGATGATGTAGAAGATTCTATAGATATCGATTCACATCTTCACGTCAGGTTTTCGAGACCGAGAAGCGTAAGAGCAATCCATACTTCAGTATTTTCGTTAATATTTATAGATCTTATTATTAACGCTCGCCGGTTTCTAGTGTTCCTCATTAATTTTATCGTGGCAGGTGATTCTTAGTCTTCATCGACTCCTACATCATTCCACTTTCGTGATGTAAGTTTGTACCGTCATTCTTTCATCCGCATTCTTTCTACCTGCCTACAAGCGGAGCATTTACTTTTATTATTCGAATATTGATCCACTCTTTCAGACTAGCTCTCTCTTTTTTACATTATCATTGCGACTGCGGTTAACAAGCGTCGCAAATTTCGCGCAACGCCCGCATGCTGTCCGCTTTTATTTCTCTTTTAGGTTGTCTCTACCAGATCCAGCTCTGATATTCAAACGTCACAGATCTTATTCTTTCCAAACAATTACAAACATATAGGATGAACAGCTGAGCTGACAGAACGTAGTTCTGCTTGACATCAATGTTGACATTAAAACAGGATGATAAGCTACTGTCCACTCGTGTCCATGATGTAATTTCAGCATAAGTGGAGTAGTATAGCTCGTAGTAAAATACCATCAGTTTCCACTATGCAAAATGTTTCAGGGATCTCACAATCTCACAACTCTGTCAAATACTTTCTGAAGATCCGCAACACTGCAGATAACTTTTTGGTTCGTAGTCAGATTCCTTTTTAGAATTCACCTGGTGGCTTTTAAAGTGTTCCATTCGAACATCATTCGTTCTTGTAACGTCTGCAACAAGATGTGTAGGGAAGCACAACATCGCCATATCCACAAGTTTGTCGAGAATGGAGACCCTTTTCTTTTTGTGACGCGGGGAAAAATGCTTTACGCATACCACCGGTGTCTGGGCGGCCTCCGGTGGTAGTGTGGGACTCCCCGTTGGCGGCCCAACGGTATACCCACTAAACAACCCCGCGAATTGCCATCGACCGCTTTGATGAAGAGCCCCAGCGCTCTGTCAGCGACAGGGTGCGAGAATGTGTAATCCTGCAAAAGTCTGGAAATTCTTTAACTCTCTTGGAGTTGGAAAAAAATATCACACTAATGCTAAAAATGTCAATGTAGATGATATTAATATCCATTTTTCCTCATCTGCTGTTTTTGATAACAACACTAAAACAGCTACACTTAATTATCTTTCATCACTTCCAGCTCCAGATTTTCCCCTATTTGTCTTTATTTAATTTCCTGACAGTGATGTTGAAAAGAACGTACGTACAGTAGCATCAAATGCTGTGGGAAATGATAGCGTTAGCCGTCTTATGATCCTATTCTTCCCATTCTTGATATCATCCTTCTTGTTCTTACGTTGATCCTAAATAATTCCATAACATCCGGAGTCTTTCCCTCTGCTTGGAAAAATGCTCACGTGTTCCTTTACCCAAAATATCCAATCTTTCGTCTAGCTCAGATTATCGTCCTATTTCTATTCTTCCTTCCTTATCCAAGATCCTCGAACGCTTGGTTCAACAGCGGATAAGTTGTTGCCTTGACATGTACAAGATTCACCGCACGACTACCGCTCTCCTGTAAATTACTGAGGATATTCGTTCTAAAATGGATAATGCTCAACTCACGGTTTTCACATTTCTCGACGTCAGTAACGCATTTAATACCGTGGATTATGACATACTTTTGATGCGTTTACTTTCTATCAATATAATTATCTCCGCTGGCACTTGCTCCTTTGTCAACCCATTAAAATCCCAAGCTATTATTATAGGTAGTTCTCGTCGCATATCGAAAATTGACTGGAATAATATCCCTCGCGTTGTGTTCGACGATACACTAATAAATTTCAGCGACAAAATGAAAATTCTGGGAATAATTTTTGATAATTCGTTATCTTGGTCAGCACAAATTGCGGAAGTAAGTAGGAAATTGTTTGACGCGTCTGGTTCGCTTTTTATCTAACCTTCTGGTAGCGAATTTTCTGCCAATACACTAAAATTGCGGTAACACAATCCTTGCTCCTTCCTATCCTCTCCTATCCTCGATTACGCTGATTCCTGCTATCAAGATATCACCGAAGAGCAATTAAAAAATCTTTAGCGCCTTCAAAACTTTTGTATACGACTTATATTTGGACTTCGCAAATATGATCATTTTGTTTTTGAGTTTCGTTTATAATTCAAGTCGCTCCCTATAAGACTTCGTCGTAACTAGCACAGCTTTTCCCTTCTTTACTCTATCCTCTTTGATCATGCTACCCCAACCTATTTAAAGGAACGTTTTGTCTTTCACAGCGATTCGCAGGGTCGTACCTTGCGTAGTACACTTTTACTCCGTCTTAAAACACCACACCATTTCACTAATTTCTATACTAACTTATTCTATGTCGAGGCAGTATGCCTATGGAATGTTTTGCCATTTGATATAAGGAATGCTCAATTACTTCGTTCCTTCAAACATCTTGTAAAACTTCACTATTTTGCTCTTAACATTATGTAATCACCTTAATTTTCTTCGCTTTCCCCTCAGTCTCATTAGTGTCATTTTCTGAGTGTATATTTATAAAATGTATATGTCAGATACATACATCATACATCAGATTTAGATTAATTACGTGAATGAATATATTTGAGTATATATAACATATGTATATATGTATGTTTGTGTAATTATTTATGTATATTTTTACTATTATTTTATTTTCCTTAAAATATGCTCTACGCTGCCCTACCTTGTTTCCTTATTTCTCCTCTACCCTAAGGTTGTCTGGAAGAGATCGCATCGCGGTAAGGTCGTATATTTATAAGTATACCGTATATTTATATGTATTGTATCATTCTCACAGAGGCAGCACAAAGGTTTGTTTGCACTCACAATTTTTGAGTTAAATATAATAATCTCCCCTTACAATTGAATTTAAACAAAACCATTTTTCACATTACGGCTGACTCCTGACTCCATTTTTTATTATCATAAGTAAGCACAGGCGGACCAAATCCAAGAGAGTGATTTCGTACTGGTATATACAGTGACCACAATCTATATAATCTAGTACTTTCAATGAATGAAAATATTTTCAGAATCATCTGATAAATTTCAGGTATTTTCTGTGTTAGCATCAAAGGTGGTATCGAGCGAGCAATAATAATTTATGTATTACAATACTACGGCAATCACTTGCAAAGGACCAGATGTAGGTATCACATGAGCCGCATGCCTTTTTTATATTAGCCCAGCATAGTGGCTCCGCTTCGTCTGATGGTAAGCGAAAAGAGGAGTCCAAATCGTAGCGGCAACTGGCAAAAGCCTACTGTATCCTGTTAGTTGACGCTGTCATGCTGCCCCGCAAGGTGCTTCTTCACGCTTCGTTTAAAGGATCCCGTATTGCAGGAAGCAGGAAACACATACGGAGGTAAAGCGTTCCACTTTTTAATAGTACGATAGAGATAGGAGTTGCCGAACTTTTTAGTACGAGAAGAAATGTCCTCAACAGTGAAATAATGACATCGCAAACCTACACCTGTGGTTCTATGACGGAAGGGAGAGGGTGGGATAAGGAAAAACATTTCCTCAGAGCACTCACCATGGTATAGGCGGTAAAATGCGCCTAGGCAGGCAATGTCCCTACGAAGTTGAAGAGGTTCCAGAGTTAAATTATGCGTATAGCCCTTCGCTGTAACCTATCGAGAGCCTCTAGAAGATATTGAGCGGAACTGTCCCAGAGATGCGAGCAATGCTCCACGCAGGCTCGAATTTTAGTCTTATAAAAGCAGACAAAGCTGGTCCGGCGTGAAGAACCGGCACACCCTGTTCAGGACTCCGAATTTCTTAGAATTTTTGTTGCAAAGTTGTGCCCTGAACACTGAGCGTCGGAAGGAATGGGGACATTTTTATTGTAAACGCGCACACCTGAGTTTTCTTTGGCATTAAACTCAAACAGGTTAGAATCCAAATCCCGATTCAGCTTAACGACAGGACTCTCATGCTTCTCATCGATTTATGTCCGATTAGCACCAGGCTGACCGACATACTGCCCATGGAGCGTACTGTCATTTGCATAGCAATGGATATTAAGTGGCAGCATGTCATTGATATGAAGAAGAAAGAGGGTGGGCGATTAATCGGAGCCCTGTGGGACACCGGCATTCACTGACATGAACCGCGAAGCATTCTATCTGCAAAGACGCAGATTCTACGCTCATGCAGGAAGCCAGCAATCCACTTACAAAGCTGGAGTGGCAGACCGTATACTGGAACTTTGGAGAGAAGTACTTTATGCCAAATCCGATCAAATGCCTTGGCAATATCTAGGCTGACTGCCATAGATTCGCCATGTTTATCGATTGCCTCCCTCCAGAGGTGCGTCACAAACGCTAGAAGATTACCGGTCGATCGTTTCGGTGTATAACCATACTGACGATCATTAATCATTAATTAGGGAGTGATCTTCTAGGTAGCAGATCAATAGATTATTAAGGATCCGTTTCATGACTGTGCACAACACTAAAGTTACGGAAATGGGGCGGTAATTTGATGGATCTGAACGGTGTTTCTTTTTGGGAACCGGCTGCAAATTGGCCCATCTCCAAGCCTCCGGAATACAATCGATCGAGTACGAGAGACAAGAAAGAAGCGCGTCAACATCGGGGACAACTCTGCTGAACATTTTTTGAGAACAATCGCTGGGATATCATCAGTACCTACCACTGGCTTTTCAGACATTGAGTGACTGTAGTTCAAAATGCACATCGCGCTGCCTAATGTAGATATCAGGCATAATAGGACCACTAGCAGAGGGTATCGTTGGTGGTTGCGTGCTACAGTCATCGATGCGAGAGTTAGCCGCAAAGAGGCTGGCCTTAAGATCGGCTTTCTCCTGCGACTGATGTGCCAGTGAGATATCAGGGAATCTCAGCGGAGGGCTGGCAGAAGTTGCACGGCTTTGGCTAGTCGCTAGTAGTTACACGACATGTTGGCAGTATTGTAGGCTGATTTCAGCCAGTTAATATTCGGATCTTTGAGGGCGTGACCCCTGGTTCAAGCGCGATACGCCGCCTGTTTGTTACTAATAGCTTCAACGCAGTCATGATTAAACCAGGGCGTCTCCGGCTTTTGATGACAACATCGGAGTGAGGTTAGTATTCCATGCCAACGCCGATCTCATCAACAATGGCCGCAGCACTCACCGTGAGATTCTTTCCACTGGAATAGCGCTGCTCCCATAGGACGGAAGCAACTCACAATGTTCGATCCAAAGATTGTTATCACGCACGTACAGACAGCCGTCTGTCTAAGAAATGAACTCTCGAAAAAATATGAAATATTTTGTTTTAATTGATAATGTTGTAATACTAATTTTCATATTTTTAATTTCATAAATAGAATACTTCCTAATATTCACCCCCGATTTACTGACTGATTCAAATTAAATCAATATCTACGCGAAAGCTTTATTTGATTTCGTCGTCTGTGGTATAGACGGATTAAATTGATAATTTTATTGGCATTGGATTCGCCAAATTAGCCCCAATAAATTCACAAACTTTACCGTAATTTAAATACAACATAGTATGGTATAATTATTCTGTGTTAAAAAGTACAATCGAGGTTTGGTGCTGATGCCCTGAGGAGGTTGTATAATGACAGTGATAAAATGTGTGCTGTTTTTGAACACCGTTGTCAAGGGGAGGATTGCTTATTATATAAAAAATACTTTTATTGTTAATATTTCCCAAATTAAAAGAGTGAAGTTCTTTATCCTATTACTAGAAACGAGCTCTGTTTTTATTCTTATATATATATCTTATAAATAATAAGACGTTCATTAATTTCTCTCTTCACTAGTTTTACAATAGATGGTTATAGTGCACTTAGTGTTAGAATATGACTTGTGCGAGAGTCTGGTACCTGTTATAGGTTTCAGGGAACCCCGTAGTACTGAATCACAAGCGCCCTTCCGTTGAAGTGACGCCGGTAGTAGTTATTTCCTAGTACCTTCATAGTTAATTTATTAGAAAATAATCTAAAGCTGGAGAATAAAGAAACAACATAATTAATAAGGAAATAAATTGCAGATCTCACCTTGTCGTGTGTTTGTAAATGAGTGGATATGAGCAAGTGAGTAACAACATATTATGGAACTAGTTTCATTAAATTTTAAGTATCGTGATAATTAAGTGCTTTCAGGCATTGACTTACGTTGGTACGTTTTACATCGGTATTTATGCAATAGGTACACACATTAAAAATGAAATTTAATTGATTATAAAGATAAAGTCTAGGAAACAGAAAAAAATATTGAAAGAAGCTGAGCTGAAAACTCATTTAAGATATACGGCTCCCTTTCTGCGCCTCTTCTTGATTAAATTTGGTTTATATTTAATTTGAGTCTGCTGCTTTAGTACGGTTTATAAAATGAAAAATTGTCTTACCGTCAGCATATTCCATTTCTTATAAAGGTCTCTATAACTTCACGCCAAATCCCTTGCGGGGTAGGCAGAGAGAACCGAGCGCCACGTGACTCGATCCTTACATATCTCACTCGCTTCTTTAACATTCATTGCTCTTCTCATGCACGCTCGCCGGTTTCTAGGGCTCCTGACATCACCTGATAGAACACGACCAATTTGGTCATGGTAGGTAAGTCTTGGCCTTCCCCGGCTCCTACATCCTTCCACTTTTGCATTGTATATCTGCTTCGTCATTCTTTCATCTTGCATTCTTTCTACATGTCCGAACCATCGGAGCATGCCTCTTCTTATTTTAACACCGACGCTCTCTTTCAGACCAACTCTGTTTCTAACATCATCATTGCGAATACGGTCTACAAGCCTTACGCCACAAATTTTGCGCAGCGCTCGCATTTCGACCGCGTTTATTTTACTTTCATGCTCTTTCTGCCATACCCAGCTCTCACTTCCATGAGTTAGCGTTGGGACCAACACTGCATTGTATATAGCGAGTTGTGCCTTCGGGCTCAGGATTTTACTGCCAAGAAGTTTTCCCAACGCTCCATTCACACTATTCCCAGCACTCACTCGTCTTTCCACATCTGCGGTGTACCTTCCATTCCTGCTGAAAGCGCATCCAAGATATACAAACTCATCCACTTGTTCCAACACTTCATCATCAATCGTAATCCTTACATTAGTTCTGGATTCTTCTCTTTCAAATACCATTATCTTTGTTTTCTTCGCATTCATTGCGTTCTTATAAAGGTCCACCGTAGGAAAACGACATGGGAGACAAACTTTGAGCTTGCTGGCTGGACTCTCGCAACTTTTAAGAGGTGAGTTTAAGATGCACCGCCCCATAAGGTGATACAGTTATTCACAAGGGATAGGCACAGAGTGTAGTATACCAATTTAAAAGTAAAAATTAGTTTCCGGAGCCGCAACACAAAGGTATTAATATGGAATTTGAAGGTCAAGGTCTGGTTCTGGTAAACGGTAACGGTATTTATGTGTGTTATGATATGATCAGTTCTTGAGAAGAAGAGGGCAAGAACACGAAATGCTTTTAGGATCACGAAACATGACTTGTGAACATGGATATAGTCAGCATATCCAAGCGTTCATTATTTATAGTTGGGATCATTATTATTGGCAAGACAAACAAATTACATATGGTTTTGTATTTCAAATCGACTCCATAGAGATAGCCGTCTAACAGCAGCCGGATTACATGTTTTTAGTTTACCAGCTTGTTCACTGGCCCGCAGATCAAAATTACTACCTTGTTGGTTTGAATTTGTTGGATGGCTCGCTTTACATGCTATTTTGCTTGGAAATATTGTTTTATCAATGCGTTTCTCCCTGGAAATTTGCTTTTAGTATGGTGGCGATTGTTCTGTAGTTGTTATTATTATCTTTTATTGCACACAACTAATTAAATAGTTACAATATTTAAGGTATTTAGTTCGCAAAGGCGAGTTTATTTTCTTCCAGCCAACCTCCAATAGTGTATACTTTTATTGTTAGTAGTGGAATAGCTGCATGTACCTGGACAAATATTATGTACATAGATACCTAACATACAAACATATGCTCAATATAACATATATATGATAAAGGTACACAGACATACATGTACATATTTGTAATTATCGCTTGCTCGGTGAAGAAAATATCGTGCGACCTTATAAGAATGATCTGGGTTTCCCTGTGGGTTGTAAAGGTCTGACGGCAGTCGCTCCATGTAAAAATCAGTATTTTCGCCAAATCCTTAGGATAAGGTAGCTAACTCCGCCAATACTAGTGGATTAGAAAACAGTTTAATGCTAAGAAGAAGAAGATGAAGAAGGTAATATTTTCATTCTCTTATTTTAAATTGATAAATGATATTTTCATAATTTTCTTTTCAAATGGCAAAAGAGACGGGCTTTTACAAATGCGGATGATTGATGTGGATAATTTATTCCACGATTGGGTAGCACGGTAAGTAAAGAAGTTATAAAAAAACAGTAGGAACAGTAGCGTCTTAGTATCGCAGGGACGATGAGAACGAAACGAGGACGGAGGTCGAATCGGCGGCGCAGGTACGCGGAAGCAGCAGGGTTATGGAGGATCGTATAGAGAAACGTAAGGATATGGACGTTGCGGAGAAAACGAATAGAGAGTCATTTTAGTCGGTCGCGGTACACTGTAATATGATCATATTTCTTAAATTCAAAGATAAATCTAATAGCAAGATTTTGCAAACGTTCTAGTTTATTTAAAAGTGTCTCACTTGCGGCCAAATGGTCGTAGTCAGATATCGACGCAGTCGAGAAGAGGCAGAAGAAGGACATTGATAAGCATGACTTTAGTGGGAAAAGTTCTGGAGACGCCTATACGGTGTAAAATGAAAAGTGCATTCGTTTGTTAACCTCATTGACGTGAACAGACTGTGAGTAGAATTACAGTCCGGGTTAAGGCCCAAATTTTTTGATTCTTGATAATCTTTGGCAATAAATCAGGTTTAGGCATTATCCAAAGTAGGCCAAACGATGCAACCTAGTCCTTAATAGCATCAAGATCCGAATTCACAGATTGGACAGTTAATTAAAAAAAAATAAGACATGTCTGATAGTACAAAGGGAAGGTATTATTGTAGGTCGTCTACATACATGTGGTATGAAGAAGAAATAACATAAATAAATTGATTAATAAAAATCGAGAAAAGAAGTGGAGATAAGACGTTGCCTGGTGGTACACTGACTTTTAAGATGGAATAACTTCAAAAGTTGTTATAAATTTTGATGCAATGTTGTCGATCTCGGATGTCGGATGGAAATAATGAGATTGCGGAAACGATAAGTGCTCTAAAAGTCCCATGTAAAACATCAAAACTCTCTGAATTGAAAGCGCTGCTAAAGTAAAGTAATACAATAACAGTAAGTTCTTGCTTATCCATTGCAATACGCATATCTTCTGTGAGGGACGAAATCCAGATTGAAAGTGCTAACAAGACCATTTGCAGCCTAATACGAATGAAGTTGCTCGTGGACAACGTCTTCTAAAACTTTAGAGAGAATAGGAAGAATAGATATAGGACGATACTCTGAAATTATAATCGCCTTAAGTACATTTTGTTTTACATGCCACGTACAACATTTGTATTGAATAAAATATCACCCAAAAGAAAGATTTACATTAGAAAAAAAGAGTATAAAATATTTTGCTGTTTAAACAAAAAATAGGGTTACCCGATATTTACAGACTAGATCTGTTTGTTTCGTAGCATATTTCATTATTTTTATTATTTCATTTACTATAACATTATATTTTTGGGGTTGCTCCGTGACTGTAGCAGAATAATCAGCGTTTTGTTCATCAGGACAATACAAGTACAGCTACAGCTATTTTCCCTCTGCAGTGTACATGTTTCTTTATAGCTTACATTTACAAGCACAGTTGGTACGTGTAACAAATTATTGTGTATGTGCTGGAGGTGCAAATAAAAAATATATCTATTCTTCGCAATGATAATAGGCGATCAACATTATTAGATAATAATATAAATATTACTAAGCAATATAAAGCAATATCTTCGAAAATCCCATTGATTACATTTTAGATTTATTTAGAAAAATTAAAACGCTGAAGAGCAACAGCGTAGTTAATAATAAGTTGTACGCCAAGGGTATTCAATAAAACAACCTGAAAACACTGGCACTTCAATTACTTCACGCGTAAAATGACAATGATGTAATGCTCTTCTCGTGTATGATGTGATCGATATCACTTACATCCGATTCCGTGAGTGTCAACATTCACCAGCGTTATATAATGTAAGATTTTCGTTGCTGTCATAAGCTTAGATATGAATGTCATTCTAGATAAATGAAAATTGAATATAATTACACATATACAAACAATAAAATTGTAACTATAAATATGACTTGATAAGTAAGAAAATTTAATAAGTTGGTTCTTTGTGACAGTAAAAGGAACCAGGAAAGGAAATGTCTTTATAAATATTATTTTTATCGAATACAAATATATAGATATTTCTTGACACATCATGTAAAAGTTGTGCATAATTTATAAAACGAAAATTTAAATATTTGGCTCATTTTCAATGAATGGATTTCGACCATTAACACCAGAATAGACAAAATTTAGTGTCACAAACGCGCGTACATTTATTGAAATATTAGGGCAATTTACTTTGATGCGGCACCTACAGTAGCTTTGTCCATTCGAACTGACCAGCCACATTTACAACACTTATGCCAATAGCTCCAATATTTAGAATGTATTATGGACGACTACACGTATATAATGCATTCTAAATATAGGAGGTATTGGTTATCATAAGCTTTTATTTAACTTCGCTTGTTAGTATCTCAGAAGCAGAACTTTTAATTGTGGTGTCGAATTAGTTCCATCGAGCAGATCTGATAATGAAAGCAGAAGATAGATTGTCGAAATTTTTAGTAAACCCGTTAAGTTTGAGCACGTTTGGTTCGTTTTAACGTGTCGAATACAATACGCTTGGTCATGATGATCTTAGGATGCGTCCTGGAGGCAGGGGATTAGACTAGTAATCATTAAAGACTTCCAATAACTCTTTAATGGTTACTACTAGTAAAGTACTAGTAAACTAATCGAGTTTAAGCTCAATCCATATGTTTTGACGAGTCTAATACATCGCAGTTTATTTTATGGTGTAGGTACAATATAAGATACCGTCTAAAACAAGATGAGAAACGTGCCAATATATTTATAGTGTGTAAGGACGGCGTGTTGTTATTTAAACTACATGCTTATAATGCCTTAAACGTCAAATATCAAGCTACATTGTAAATTTTAAGGCGTAGTTTACAAGCAAAACTGTTTAACTGTTTCTTCAATGCGATACGCGTTCACCTGCAGAATTAAATTAAAGCTTTATGTTTCATTGAACATTAATATTTAAAACCGTAAAATTTATAGCTTCGAATATTAATGTTCAGAGACTGTCAGCGTATCCCGTTAGCAGGTACAAACAACTTTGAGAAAGCACTGTAATAACTAAGTTGTAGGGAGAACAGAATGCCATGTGACTCGGTTCTTATTACCTTTACTTTAACTTTACTTTTCTTATTACTTATTATATTTATTTCTTATTACTACCTTATTCGCATCGTTAACATTCATACCTCTTTCATGCACGCTTGTCAGTTCTTAGGGATCCTGATTCACTTTCTGGTCAAACACGATCACTGGCTATCCGAACCAACGGAGCATGCCTTTTTTCATAATAATACTTGTACTCTCTTTCAGAACCAACACTATTTCTTAGATCGTCTTTGGGACTTTGATATACGAGCGTTACAGAAATCGTCATAATTCAATATCCCACGTACACGTGTGAATATTGCCATGGTAAAATAAATTTTCGACTCGAGATTTTATTCCATTCAAGTAAACATTCTAGAATTGGATGCATTCACTCCGTACCACAGGGACTAAGGACAACTTCATAGTTGTCTCGTTTGGTTCAAAGTCATCAACTCCACAACTATCACAGACTTTTCAAGTATTTTGGAGCATGCCAGCTCACGGAAGTATGCGGTGCAACCAAAAATACTCACGTAATGTCGAGTTTCATGCCTAAAGTAGATCTATCTAACTGTAATCTCTCACACCAGAGGCTAAGCGGGAGGTATCTATGCTTTTACTAAGTGATGCTGATGTATGTGGAACTGCGGATCCCTACCGATCAAATAACGGCATGAATAGATTAAAAATGGCTTCAGATTGTTAGGTTGTTTATCGCCACTGTGTGGTATTATTCTAATGAAATTGCTTTGCTATACTCCAGGAAAACGTTCTTTAGTAAAAAGGTGTCTATTGATTATTAAAATAGGTAAGCTGTATAAGCTTCTTTTATCATTTTGTTAGACATTTAATAATAATCCGTTGCTATTTCATAGAAATATCGATGTATCAGGCCGAAATTAAATTTATTGAGAGTATATTGTGCAATGGACTAAGAGGACACTAATCTACCTAGGCGCTATAGATTAGTATTTTCCTAGTTTATTGCACAATATACCCTCAATAAATTAATTATCTGATAATTGTCATCGTTCATAATGTAGACAACGAAGTTCGTGTATTCAAAACAGCAGCATTACCACATCTTTAATACCAAGCATTACGCATATTCTTAAATTACTTTTTTTTAGACAGTATTTTGTAGGTATTGTTATCGATATTTTTTCGACACAGTTATTATGATAGAAATATGTTCAGAAATTTAGTGGCGTCCAATTTATTCTAAAATTATCTGTTTGTGTGTCAGTCTGTGTCAGTGTCAATGACTCCAGTGAAACCAATAAACGAATATTCAAATTTGTTACATGGCATTAATTCTCAAATATCAAAAATGAGATATCATGAATTTTCTCTAACTTAAATATTAAGAGATGCTTCCATTCTATGTTATTGGATAAAAAAGTTTTTAAAATAAATTTATACGAAATATTTTATTAGAAAAATAATTTTGTGAACATTTTATTGCCATTTAATGATAATTTTGTTTTATAACATGGTTAATCATATATATATATATATAATATATACTGAACTATTTTGATTTGCCTATATATATATTATATATATATATATATATATATATAGGCAAATCAAAATATTTCAGTACTTTTTCCTCGGTGCGGTACTAATCCCAACTCTAACGATGAAAGTAGTATAAGCGCGGCTTAGATGTAACCATTGTGCAAATTCTGTAGCGTAACGGTTCGGGCATGTAAGAAGAAAGCCGGTTGAAAGACTGATGAAACATAACAACGCCAAAGTGGAAGGATGTAACAAGGCCAAGACTTATGTAGCATGACTAAATGATCGTGTTTTAGATGGTGGTGCTAGATGTCTTCGGATGCGAGAGAGGTGGTGGTGCCTTGGTTCTCCAGAACCTCGCTAGAGACATGGCGTATAAAATCAGATTATTAACATAATAATCCCTCACGGGGTAGACAGAGAATGGACCGAACGCCATAAGACTCGGTATTTATACACTTCACTCGCTTCTTTAACATTCATAATTCTCCTCATGCACGCACGCGGGTTTCTAGGGCTCCTGACATTATCTTCTGATATAACACGATCGATTTGGTTATGTTAAGTTCTCACCTATTATTGATATACTTGTTATAATAATCTTAAGCATACTCTGTACTTCATAATTAAATACGATTAATTCTGTTGACAACATTAATTAATTGCTATCTCACTATCAATAGTCAATATCTATCCGATAATGTGGACAAATATTGAGAGCGACAAGCGGGCAGAATTCAACGTAACATGTCTGTCTATATCAATTAGTGTATCTATATGAGGAGTGAATTGCAATTTTCCTGCATTCCATTCTATGTAACTTTATTTCTGAAATTAAATCAATTTTGTACTCGACTATGAAAGAGCCGTTTTAAAATCGAACATATATTTAATTAATTGATGTGCGAGTTTTTTAAGCAAATGACGCGAAATTTTTAAAAGGGCATGCGGTTCTTGGCGTGAAAAGGTGGAGGTACGAGTATATTACTGACACGCCTTCTCCAAGTCCCTAATTCGCAAGACAATGACGAGGGTTTAGCTAACTAAAATTGAAAAAATCGAGGTTTCGTAATTCCCTATTTGCTCCTTTGAGTCGAAATGGAATTTGATAAAAAATACATCTATCTATCTATATCTTCGAGCCAGGTTCCTTGCGGGGCAGGCTGAGAGTGGTAAGCTCTCATAACGTCATTACACACCTCGCTCGATTCCTTCATATTTATTGACTAGTTCGGTGGCTCAGTCGTGAATGACGCGACTTTGACACCAACGCTCGTGGGTTCGATTCCCACACACGACAAACATTTGTGTATATGAACATGTCTGTTTGTCTTGGTCTGGATGTTTTAAGAGGGCTTGTGTGCATCAAAGCCCGTCTGGGGAAGTGCCTCCATCTCACAGAAAAACCGCAGCCAAATAACAACTCCCTAGAGGGTTGTTGTGTTCCTGCGTGTGAGTGAGGTCACCATGGTACTGCAGTAAGCTCCTAAGGAGTTGCTGTGTAAACAGCAGAGGAGGCATCGTGCAAGTGATACATACTTAATATATTACAAGTGTTAATAGGCTACGGTAACCGCTTTACATCAGGTGGGCAGTATGCTTGTATGCCTTCCGACGTTGTATATATAAAAAAGTTGGTTCCTGGAGATCCTAACGCTTCCTACTGATAAAATACGAGCAACCAAAAATCGCTATAAACCATTCGCATTTTTAAAGCAATCTTGTATTATTATAAGTAGAAGTTTATTTGTATCAAGGAATACACATCTTTATACCATTCGAATCAGCTTGTTCAGGCATGTGTGTCTCAAAGGTATACATAGCTAGTTCTCCTCTTTCCGTTGTTCGCAACGCAAAATGTATAAACAAGCTTTTTAATATATAGCTACGAGTAACACGATACAATTTAAATGATATTTTCGCTGCAAAGCTTTTAATTGGTAGATTAATTATAAATATCAATCACATCAGCATGAAAATTCAATTCACGAGTTAAAGGTGAATTGAGAATTAATCATGTTATATAACATTACTGCATATCATTTATTGGATCATTCGCACGGTTATACACAGGTTAAAAAAATATTTATTCAAACTAGCTTAACTTTGACTGCTACCAAGGAAATTAGATTTTTAAGAGAATTTCCAGTCTTTGTGTTTACTGCTATGTCTTTCATGAGCTGGAGCTTTTGAAATATAATATGTGGATACTTGAAATATTCACAGAGTATTTACGACTCTGGTCGCATTCACAACAAAAAAAAATTAGGGGCCTGCCCATAGTGCCCATGGCATATTGCCCATATAAGAAATGAAGTTTAATAAGATTTTTTTTTCGAAGCCTTTTCTACATATGGCACGGAGCTCTCCGTGTACGAGCCCTAGTCGTAAATGACCGGTTTTATTTATATTTCGAGGTTTATATTACAACAAATAACTTTAAAAAAGTCTGAATATGTTTGATATCGTTTTCTTTTCCTCGTAGTATCTACAAAACGGTCATAGTAGAACCCTTTTCATCCAGAAACACGCAAATCCTACCGTGCTAGCCACATATTACGTGAACATCAATTAGATTAAAACAGAAACCAAAAGGACATTTATGTATGGCTATTCGTTTTATTTGAATGTAGCTAAACTGGCATATGTATGCAGCGCCGATATTCTTCTGAAATCTCCAGTGATTCACTTAAAAACTGACGGATAATGATATACGTGTAAGAATTAGAAAGATATTTACAGATGCAATAATAATTTAAAATAAATTTACTTAATTGCCTAAATTATTTCATACGGATTTTTCGTCGACCATGTTACTATCTATTTTACTACCAATAGTAATACAGGTAATAGGATTTCTTTTGTTACTACTGCACTCATAAATTGTTAAGAGGGAAATAAAAAACGCCCGGTTCACTTATGTACTTCCCTACGTAAAAATGTTATTCGGAAAACGTTTGAACTAGTTTTGGGTTGAATTGAGGATGGTTTCGAGATATGTTAGGGATAGTTGTAAGATGTGTTACTCAGTATAATAGTCGTTATGTATGGTTTTAAAAATAATAATGATAGTTCATAGATCTGTTAAGTATCGTTTGAATTAATGAAACTTTTCGGGAAGCTTGAAGGGTTTATTATATGCGATTTCAAGATTAATCAGTGGTCAGCTTGAGTTGCATAACGAATGGTTTTAGGGTCTGTTAGGTTTTAAGGTAGTGTTGTGCTGTGCTAGAGGTAGTTTCAAGGTGTAATATGAATGATTTTGAAGTGTATCATAAATTATTTTGAGCTGTGTTAGAGACAATTGGCGGCAAATTAGCGATGAGTTTAACATTTAATACTTAACATATTAAGAGGTTTTATGTGGATGACTTTAAGATGTATTAGGGGTGCTTTCGTAATGTAAAAAACATGTAGCTACTGAATTTACTTTTATATTACTTAATCAGCGCAAAATAGATGAAAAATATTCTAAACTTTCCAATTTTATTACACGCGGCGAGTTTCTAAAGTTGCCTAGTAGAGATATTTGAGTTTACCAACAAGCTTCTGTAGGCTTGTATACCTCCCGACGAAGTATAAAAAAATATTTTATGAGGAAGATCTTTTACCTTTTTTGGCTACCTATGTATACTACAGTGCTTTTAACTCCACAGTATACCTTTTTAAGGTATTAAAAAATATGATATTAACAATTGATTGACTATTATGTACCAGGCCACTCAGATAGTATTGCGAAAAAATGATTTTATGTATGAGAGTTGGCCAATTATAACCTATTTTGAAAATATGATTATTTATGAGTAAAAATAGTACGTATGGTACGTTCCAATTTCAAATATCCCTCCACATTTTTGCGAGCAAATTTAAATGATCGTGTCGCATTGAAAAATGGGTCTGCGCCGGGAATATTTTCGCGCTATGATTTTTTACGATTTCAAGTGTCACCTGAAAATGGATGAATAGTACGATGGCCTTCCAAGGCAACCGTGTATCGTTGGTATAACGAATTCAAGCGCGGTCGACTAACTTTGGGGGATGAAGAAAGAAGTAGTCGCCCTTTGACGGCTGTTATGGAAGAAAACATGCTAGCAGTGAAAAATTAAATCCAAGACAAGAGGCGTGTTACGTATCTGGAGATTCAGTACATACTGCAGATTGGATCGAGAAGCCTTCACGAGATTCTACACTTGCATCTTCGGGTGATGAGAATAGTTTCGCGCTGGGTGCCGCACAACCTCACCGTTGCTCAGAAGCAGGCCCGGGAATGGTACCGTGATATAATAAACAAATTTCAGGCTCATCTCGGCGTATTTACGACATCATTGGAGGTGATGAGACCTGGATTTATTGATACGATTCAGAAACGAAGCTCCAGTCGACGGTTTGACGACGGTCCGTGGTTTGAATCCTGGCGAGGGCACTCAATTCGTGTTTTCAGATTTATGTACTTAATTGCACATAACACTTGCTTCGCGGTGAAGGAAAACATCGTGAGGTAATCCGTACGTTCAAGAAATTATGTTCCATAAGACATGTGAACTAAGAAAGGTCTGAATTTCCCTCCGGGTTGATGTGGTTTGTCGGCAGTCGCTCTAAAAATAACAAAATCCTAATCAAAGTTCTGTCTCGCCTTTTAGTGCAGGTAGCGGACCCCGATAATCCTAATGGATAACGCTAAACGGGACAGCGCCAAGAAGAAGAAGACTCCTTACACGGCATAGTCGCCGAGTTGTATTTATAGCTTGTGATATTTAAATATCGTATGAAACCTATAAGTGTACATAATTTTATTAACGTTATTACCATGTGAAACTTTGCGCGTGAATGTGTTTACTCGGGTCGACCCAGTTTATCGTGGATCGTATGGGCAGTAGGATTACAAACCAATTTAGTTCACGAGCTGGTGTATGCCGAATTTCCAATATTTTGGCACGTTTGCACCATAAAGAGATGATTATAATTCAATCAAAATCTTTCCACAGGTAACTACCAGGGACATCCAATTGTCAACAGAGTTCGAGTAAAATGTGAATTCACTATGTTCCATAGACGTTTTCGTTAAATTAGCTTTCAATTAGTTTTTTTTTACCTTTTATTGTAAAGATTCCCAATAGATAATTTCTGTTTATCTACTATATATATTGCATTCTTTTTTATACCACTAAGGTGGAAAACAAGCGTACGGTCTGTCTGATGGTAAGCAGTTACCGTATCCAATCGACATTTGAAACACCAGGGGTGTCACTCTTGTGTTGCCGACCCTGTAAGAACCTCTTCACGCTTTTCTTGAAGAACCCCATACTGTAGTCCCTTGGGAAAACCTCGGCAGGGAGTTCATTCCACAACTTAATAGTTCTCAGTAGAAAACTTCTCTGCAACCGCATAGTACGCGACCATTGCGGTTCCAGTGCATGAGGCTGAACTCCCAGTTGACGGCGAGCTGTGCGATTGTAAAACGAGGCTGTTCGTATAGGCGGCGGGTAAATCATTATTTCTAAGTTTAACATTGATCATAATAGTTTTAGATATTACTATTGATTACATAGCAAATGAGAATAAATACTCCTTTTATTTTGTAGAATACACAGCCATATACAAGTAATTTTGCATAATTTGAGAGGACCGAGATTACGCATCAGCAATACTGAGTCCCCAACCTTGAGCTCCAGTATAAGGACGGTACACCTGATAACTCTAAAAACTCCACAGGATACGATGTACTATCGTCACTGGTCATCCCAATATCTACTGATGCATAAAACACCACCTCGCCCTCCATAAGCTCTAAGTTTTTTTCATTAATTTTGTTAACGGAGTCATTTTTGGTACCAGTATTGGCCTCTCACACAGACAGTTTTCGGAGCCAATGTTGGAGGTAATTTCGAGAATACACGTTCATCATCACCGGCATTAGAAGGCTACTTTGATACGATAGTGTGGAATAGCAGTAGGTGAAAAGTCGGTGAAACGTGTGAAATAAGTAATCCATATTTAGTAAGATTCAAATATCTAAACATCCAAACTATCCCACGAGAACATATCACCATGATAAAAAGTAGCCTATGTGTTAATCCAGTACCACTACTAAATTTCATTCAAATCCGTTCAGCCGTTGGTTGAGGGGTGAAAACGGAAAACGGAACAAATAGGCAAATATCTGAACATCCACACTTTCACATTTATAATATTATTTATGATTATCCTACTAATATTATAAATGCGAAAGTTTGTATGTATGGATGTTTGTTTCTCTTTTACGCTTAAACGGCTGAACGGATTTGAATGAAATTTGGCACGTAAATAGATTATGATCTGGATTAACACATAGGCTACGTTATTTGACTCCACGCAGCGGAGCCGCGAGCAGCAGCTAGTATCCCATAATTCCTGTCATAAAAAGTAGGCAGCTAATAGCTAAAAGTTACAGATTTGCGGATATTATTACATGTCGGTTATGCAAACCCTTAAGATTTTTTCCAATCGAAAATCGTTCAACAGGTGTTAAGAAGTTTTCATTTAAATAAAAAAAAAACAACAGATAATAGATTCAGGCGTTATGAAAGTCAAATTTACATGCAATTTATTCAAACCTGCTTTGTGTGCTTCCTTGGTGTCGGAAACACACATTGCAGATTAAATCAAATAGCACCTAAATTTTTTTTAACGTAAAATTAAGGAAGCTATATCGGTATATTTTAGGAAAGAGGAAGGTCAAGCCTCACCTGCTACGACCTAATTGACCGAGTTTTATCAGAAGGTCTGGAATCCCAGGAGCCAACGAGTGTACTTAAACGATCTATGAATGCGAGCAAGAGTTCTTTGAGTGATACATAGAAAACACTCACAAATGCACGAATCCACGCTCTTGGTCTTAAAATTGCTATTATATTGCCACACGATCATCATTCTAGTCAATTATTATTGCGATATTATCATATTATTTTTATAGAATCACTAATTCTTTGATTAACGTTGGTTTTGGTGAATATAAACATAATAATATATAATATAATGTGTCTTATATTTTATAAAATGGTAAAAAAAAAATTGTCATTGGTGCACTTTATAGTCAAGCTGAAGAAATGAATTTGTACATTTGTATTCAATCGCCTTTTTACAGTAAGTGTGACGAAAAACATTATATGTTTTACGAACGAGGCATAAATTAGAAACTTAAAAATATGCTTACGCTATGCATTTAGTCAGCATACTTGTATGCTGATCGAAAAGCATAAAAAATAATTGTGTATATTGTACTATTATTCCATGTGGCATTCTATACCACTACCAACAATGTGGATTGTAATCAAAACGATTGATCTATGATAATAATAGTCGAAAGATAACAAGCGTCATCAATTATATAACCTTGCCGTTTATGATTTTGTAAATGCAATAAATATTACTTTCATATTATTGCACCATCACCGTCTGTACTCAGTATGTTTCTATTATAATTAGATCATAGTCGACTGGCTCGCGTGCATTTCTGCAGATAGGTTCCTATTTGCTTCGCTTGACGGACGAATAACATGACTGAATGCTTCCTCGAATATGAAGTTATGGTAATAACTTTCCTTCTTATAATGACTTGCTTTTGATGCATGCGTTAACAAGTTAGCATAATCCTGTATTAACTGTTAAATTAACAGGAAAATATTACAGAATACACTTTTTTTAAGTCTGAACAAACCACGTGGAATTATTTTCCCCTCAATAGACGAAAATCTGCAAGCAGTCAAGCAACAATGTATTGTCATGTCAACAATATAGTTTTATGTGTATATGTTTTTATATTATGTACGAAACTATAATGGGTATAGAAGTACTCATAAGATTTAGGTACTTGTTTTGCGTTAGAATAATTATAGTAATAGAGGTTAAAGAATGAAATTGCCGTTTTATAGTAATAGATACTTTGAATTGGCATTAAACCTTCATGGTGTGAGATTTTCGAGAGAAACTTTATTCACATGTTACCTATGACTATGAGGATTTTTTTTTAATTGAGGTTTGTTTATTCAGCTTAGACAGGAAAGATGGATACTTCGAAAATTGTAGTAATTTTTGAATAAGATTTTTGACGTGGAACTACCGCGGCAGAAACGGCTCGCAATTACAATGCTGCGTTTGGAGAAGAACTTCGAATAATGATGGCGAAACTGGTAGTGAAACAGCCCCGACTCGTGAATCGATCTTCACCATTATTGCTCCATGATAACGCAAGAAACTGCACGCGGAACCGTTGTAACTCTACAGGAGCTGCAATTAGAAACTATACGTCATCCTCCGTACTCGCCAGACCTTGCTCTAATTGACTACCATTTCTTTCGTGATTTATACAATTTTCTACGTGGTAAAAAATTTTCTTTCCAGAAGTCAGTTCAAAATGCTTTCACTTTGTAAATATATAGATAATGAGGGTAAATATTTTCATTAAATAAATATGTTACATATTAGAAAAAAACGAGTTTTAATTTTTCGGTTCAAAACGACAATTTAATACTTCAACCCCTAATAGTATATAAAATATGTTTGTTTTCTGTTGGTTCACCTTATCAAATAAGCAATTTTTATACTACGTCGGGAGGCATACAAACATACGGCCCAGCTTATGTAAAGCAGGTGGCAGGCAGGCAACCCTTGCCTATTAACGCTTGTATCACTCATGCGATGCCTCCTCTGCTGCTTACACAGCAACTCCTTGGGAGCTTACTAGTGACCTCACTCACACGCAGGAATACAACAACCCGCTAGGGAGTTGTAATTTGGCTGCGGTTTTGGCTGCAAAAAAAAGTTTTTTTATTAGTGCGTGATTGACATTAAATACCCAATATTTAATGTCAATTACGCACTAATAAAAAACCAATTTTTTTCAAATGTCAATTATCTTTTCTACCATTTGGTCGTAAACGGATCGAATACCACGAAAAAGAACAGAAATCAGCATTCATCGGAATGCAATAAAATAAACCCGCAATTTCAAACGCAAAAAATAAGTAAGAAATAACACACGATAAAATAAGTCTGAAATTGCCAGCTATAAATTAATATTCATTCATACCTGGAAACGAAAATAACAAACTAAATTTGCAGTTACTGAAATGAAAGTGAAAGTAGGAGTTTCTGAAATGAACACGTATTTGGGAGCACAGTCAAGAAATAAATCCATTTCGCCGACATCGTTCCCTATTTTCATAAAAGCTGGGCCAATTTTTTGAGAATGCGTCGTTTATTGAATTGCGACGAATTCATTCCAATTACAGCTACGATTGTTGAAGCATAAATGATCACATTATATTAAATACTGTAACGATATAATAATGATACTTGTCGAGTCTATTGAAAGCGAATGGTTTGGGGTTTTTGTGAGGGACCGAAAGGATTCGGAAAATATGAAACCTCTATAATTTATAGGCTATATTTTACAAATGGTAATATTATATGAGTGAGATGTGTGAAGACATATACACATACATACACATATTTAAACTTTACACTTATGAGAAACTAATAATGGAGTATTAAAGTAAATTGCATAGTGATGAATACGAGTGACTAACATAGGAACTGAGCGAATAGAGACGGTTAGAATAGAATTATCTTTATCTTTCTTAAAATATTGTTAGGAAACCCTCCATGAAATTATATTTTTAATGACGTGTGATTTGACCTAAGAAAAGTCTATTTTCCCATGTGAGTTGTAGAGCTTTGATGACAGTCACTCCATACCAAAATCAGTATTTTCGCCAAATCTTTAGGTTTAGGTAGAGGACCTCGACCAAGACTAATAAATAATTAGGAAACGGGATAACGCTAGAAAGAATAAGATGGATGGATTAAAAGCTAAGATATGAAAGTAAAGTGATTAATGCGATTAATTCGTTGTGTGAAAATAGGAAGAAAAAACGTAAATCTAATAAGGAAAAGGTAGAGGAAAATACGACTATTCACAAAACAAAGAAACCTGACCATATCATATACCTCATAAAGAGGTATATGATATGACATAACCTCAAAAAGTCAGGTTTCTTTGTTTCACATGTGTTAGGTATTTCTTGCTCGAATTTCACAAATCGATTTTTAATTTTAACAGTTCATTATACTTTCTTAATATCATTTCATTAAACAACGTCAGAAGACGTAAGCATACCACTTGATGCGAAGTAGTTCCATGGCCTGCATTGCGCGTTGCCTTCCTTGCTACTAATACAGAGACTTCTCAGAAGCTTACTGGTATAAACTTACTCGCTGGGTCGCGAGAACTCTACAGGAAATTGTTATTTGGCTGCGGTTTTCTGAGAATTTTGTGAGAGGTACTTCCCTATTAGGGCTTTACGACGTTGCTCAACTTATGTGTTCAAGTAGAATGACTAAATTGATGCGCCATTGAGCTTCGCAATAATTTCACTTCTGTACTAAAAACTAAATATACTGTAATAAAGTTTTTTTAATCTTTATTTATTTAGGAGCATTGAATCACTACTGTGATTATGTCAGCACCATCATGCCCTATACATAATTTAGTACACACGCTTAAAATTACATAACAATTACGTAACACCACAATACAATATTACATTGATATCAGCAGCAGACACCTACACGCAAACTGCGTCCCCTTCCTATATACTATACCCCGACAACGGATATATTATGTAGGTATCTAGTCGACTCACTGCGACAAAGCAACAACATCGAGGTGACCCATGCATGCACTTGAATGCATTATAGTCTATGAGATATACGTCAAATTTCATTTGAGCTTTTCTCAATAAATTCAAAGCCACGTCTGAATTTGGTCTCGAAAGTATACTTTGAAAAACGCCTATGTCTATAATGTTTACATTTAAAATTGATATTAATATCTGTCCTTCTGATTCATTTTTAACACACTCCATTAGAAAGTGGTGGGCATCCTCGATGACGTCATATATGTCACAATTCGGTGTTTTAGCTTTTTTCATAAGATAAGCAAACTTCTTAAGTAGAACGTGACCTGAGCGAAATCTAGTTGCTATTCTTCTATTCGTGAACCATGGTATTCCAGGGAGTTCACTTTGCAGTGTGTTATACCAAATGCCTTTTTCTATTGATTTTTGAACGAAATCTTTGCACCATTCTTAATGTATTTATATTTTGGTAGTATTTCGCTATAGTTAGGATCTGATTCGACTACTGAACCCTTCGTAGCAGCTAGTTTCGCCAACTTATCAACTACTTCATTTCCTACAATGGCGATATGCAAAGGAATCCATTGCAATCTCAATTCTAAACTCTCTGCAAAATTTTATGTATATTTTCCAAAATCGAGAAGGACGTCGAAACCCCTTTGTAGACCGACACCACTTCGAGTCACGTTCTGTAGCGCGCTTCTATTATCTGTGAGTATTACTAACTTTCCGGTATTAATTGTTCTGACGTAATCGAGTGCTTTCTCTCTCTTCATTATGACTCGATCCTCCGAGTATAAACAAGCGAGAGAGATCACGTATCTCACTCGCTTGTTTATACGCTTCTATTATCTGTGAGTATTACTAACTTTCCGGTATTAATTGTTCTGACGTAATCGAGTGGTTTCTCTCTCTTCATTATGACTCGATCCTCCGAGTATAAACAAGCGAGAGAGATCACGTATCTCACTCGCTTGTTTATACGCTTCTATTATCTGTGAGTATTACTAACTTTCCGGTATTAATTGTTCTGACGTAATCGAGTGCTTTCTCTCTCTTTATTATGACTCGTCCTCCGAGTATAAACAAGCGAGAGAGATCACGTATCTCACTCGCTTGTTTATACGCTTCTATTATCTGTGAGTATTACTAACTTTCCGGTATTAATTGTTCTGACGTAATCGAGTGGTTTCTCTCTCTTCATTATGACTCGATCCTCCGAGTATAAACAAGCGAGTGAGATACGTGATCTCACTCGCTTGTTTATACTCATTGTTGTAACACAAAAACACATACATCTTCAAGCTAAGTTCCTTGCGGGGTAGGGAGAGAGAACTTAGCTCCACATGACTCGGTTCTGAGACACCTCATTCGCATCATCATCATTCCTAGACGTTTTCATGTACCTTAATATACAAGTGACCCAGGTAACATCTTATAAGATAAATAAAGATATGGTGGCTGATTCTCTAGTACGTATTTATTTCATCAACTCGTTCACAGGCTGCAATGCCGACTAATATTGATATCCAAAATACTCGTAATAATGAGTCAAAACTTTGAAAACGTACTGTACTCCATTCAACATGTTGCTTGGATCACTTTTAATTTTATATATTATAAGTATAATCACTTACCAAATAGAGTTCCAATTTTTTGAGAGAGATGACGAGCGATAGCACCTTCACAAAGGGAGTCAAAACAGGCACTCAAAGCTCGGGCGCAAGCACTGGTTCCGATCTGTGTAGAAAAAGAGGTAATAAATGAATTGTTACTTTTTTGACAATATTTTTTTTTGGCATACAGGCATACGGCCAGCATGATGTAAAGCAGTTACCGTAGCCTATGAACGCTTATAATACATTAAGTGACACTCGCATGATGCTAACACAGCAACTCCTGAGGAGCTTACTGGTGACCTCACTCACACGCAGAAACACAACAACCCTCTAGGGAGTTGTTATTTGACTGCGGTATTTCTGTGAGGTGGAGCTACTTCCCCAGACGGGCTGCTTTGAGCCCTCTTAAAAACAAGCAGACCAAGGCAAACAGACATGTTCATGCACACAAATGTTCGTACTGTGCGAGAATCGAACCCTCAAACGTTGGTATCTAAGTCGCGTCATTCACCAATTTGCCACTGAGCTCGTCAAATAATAGTTAATAATAACAAGAGTCACCGCTTGCTGGAAGTAACAGTCAGATATGATAGTTATTGCAGGCGTCCGTCCCTCTTCTGTATTAGACCAGTACCAATAAACCCTCCAAATCTCGTTCCAGAGCCCATTAATACTCGCAATAGTCCCAATATCCGCCGAGACCAGTTTACGAGTATATTATACATTGATATGCCTTGGAGCAGGTCACAGTGGGGTATATATTATATTACATCAATCTCCTTATAAGAGCCTCTACGCGTTAGATCCATATACTCGCACATCCTTATCAAATAACCGGGGTTATTGAGATTTCAGTACTAATAATCCCTCCAGACCTCATTTTAATAGCCCAATAATTTCCAACACATTCGCAAACAGTCCCAATACCTACCGTGACCTGGTTCATGGGTATGTTGTCACATCGATACCCCCTGGAGAAGGTCACGGCGGCTATACAACATTACATCAAGCTTCTCAAAGGGGCCTTTACGCATTGGATCCAAATTCCCGCGCACGCCTATCAAATGACCGGATGATATAAGAACTATATAATAATAATAAGGAACTTTCTCTTAAATAAGGCCTTTTGAGTTCTGATTTACCTTATTATAAGTACCGGAAACAGTTATGTCACGCTCTACTGGGACCGGTCTGTCATCATGGACAGGACTATCGTCGCTAATAGGTGGTAATAAACCACTGATGTGCTATCCAGTTCTCGTTGATATCACCATTACTAATGATAAAAATCTCGTGAAGGCAGTGAAAGAGAATCTCTCTAAGTACTTGGGTCACCAGGTTACCGCCATATGGCATGTAAAATTAATGATAATTGTCCAATGGTTGTGACGACAAACGGATTTACAGCGAAGAGTCTCTACCGCTATTTTGAGAGGCACTCGCTTGGTCGTTATGATCATTTTATGTTTAAAAAATGTAATTGAGGGTCATGTGCCAGAAGCGTGCTCGTTCGCGACCCCTGCCAATCAGTCGATTGCAATTCTGGACCGAGAGCGCACCGACGTGCGGATTAGGGCGTCCCCCGTAGGCGACGCGCACCGATCCGCCCCCGTCGGTACGAATATAGCTGCATGCGGCGGTGGGGGCCGCCACCCACCACGCAGCGCCAATTCCGGCCGAGGGGAGCCGAGTGCCGCATAGGCACGTGGAATGTGAGAGGTGGATTAAATGACAAGACGAATGAACTGATAGACGTAATGAATGATAGACGTTTGGATGCGTTATGTGTGACAGAGACTAAGCGCAAGGGGAGCGACACCGATGATCTGCCCGGTGGTATGATGGCCCTATAGTCTGGGGTAGACCGGGACGATCATGCCAGTGCTGGTGTAGGTGTCGTACTCTCCTCTCGCTTAGCCACTGGTGTAAGAGATTACTGTTTGGTAGGGCCTAGACTTCTCTGGGTTCGTATTAAACTGGGCATCACGCGAGTGTTTTTGGTTGCAGCATACGCTCCCGTAAGCTCAGCGTGTGCTCAAGAACTGGAGAAGTTTTGGAAATCTGTGAGGGATGTTCTGGACTTAGCTGAAGGGAATGAAAGAGTGATTATGTGTGGAGATTTGAATGGATGGGTTGGGACCAAGCGATACAGCTATGAAGCTGTTCTTGGTCCGTATGGAGATAAGAGAGTGAACGAAGCAGGTAAGTCAATACTAGATTTATGTATGGAACGAGGCCTCCTCGTGTCGAATACTTTATTTCATCATAAGGATATTCACACGTATACATGGAGAAGGAATGACCAAAAAAAGTGTGATTGATTTGATTTTAATAGATAGACGTCTCCGAAATGTTCTAATGGATACAAGAGCCTTTAGAGGCCCCACTCTTGAGACGGACCACTACCTGGTGGTAAGCCGGTTTGTGGGCCTTTTTAGGAAGTGGAGGCACTGGCGAGTGCGTATCCCTTTCGGAGATCATGAAAGGATAATGAGCGAAAAATTGCAAGATGAAAGTGTAAGGAGAATGTATGTGCATCTGGTAAGTGAGAGACTTGCAAATGCAAGCCTCTCCGACTTAGATGTGGATGATTGTTGGAAAGTTTTGAAAGAAAGTATGGTGGATAGTGCAAAAGAAGCTTGTGGATGCGCAAAGAGACGTAAAACAGCGAAAGGAGATGCCTGGTGGGATGCGGAGGTTGAATCCTCCGTAGCAAGAAAGAGGAAAGCGTGGCTGGATTACGTATCATCTTTGCCTTTAAATGAAAATATGAGAGAAAAGAAGAAAGAAATGTACCGTCTATGCAAGAATGAAACCAAGGCTTTAGTGAAAGAGAAGCGTGAAAGACAAATTATGAATGAGGAAGAGAGGCTGACGAAAAACTTCGAGGCAAATACCAAACTCTTTTGGAGAGAGGTAAAGAAGTCTCGGAGTGGTTCGTCGGCATCCAGAATGGATAAGATAAAGTCTAAAGCTGGTGTCATTCTTGCGAACACTCAGGAAGTGTTAGAACGGTGGAGTGAATATTTTGAGGAAATGTATGAGTATGCCTCGGACGCTGGCAATGAGAGTGAGTCGGATGCTTACTCCACGTTGACGGCGTCCGACGAAGGCATAACTTTGGATGAGATCGAATGGTCGATACGAAGCTTGAAAAATGGAAAATCAGCGGGAATTGATCTGATCACAGCTGAGATGATCAAATTAGGTGGCACTTACGTCCGGGACGCCTTCTGGTACCTATGCAACCTATGCTGGAGAACTGGAAGGGTCCCAATGGACTGGAGACGCGCAGTCATCGTGCCCTTGTATAAAGGCAAGGGGTCACGCATGGACTGCGCCAACTATAGGGCCATCAGTTTGATCAGCTTAGCAGCAAAAGTATATGGAAAGGTGATTGAAAGGAGAATGAGGGTGAAATCCGATGAAATGCTGTGGGACGCACAAGGAGGTTTCCGAAATGGAAGGGGATGTACGGATCAAGTTTTCTCGCTCCGCAATATCGTAGAGAAGCATCTGGCCATAGACCGGAAGGTTTTCTGCGGTTTTGTGGATCTTGAGAAAGCCTTTAATAGGGTTGTGCGAAAGGAACTGTGGGACATATTGCCGAGATATGGGATTGACGGTCTACTGCTCTGTGCTGTGCAGTCCACTTACAAGGATTGCTCAGCATGTGTGCGGATAGACGGTGGCATGTCACCCTGGTTTGATGTCAAAATTGGTGTCAAACAGGGTTGCATGCTATCTGCTAGGCTGTTTATCCTGTATCTCGATAGTTGTCTGCAGAGAATAAGGTCAACGAATGTGGGATTGCGCATGGGTGACCAAGTGGTGAACTGTCTGCTGTATGCAGACGATGCCGTGCTATTAGCAGATACACCATCTAAACTGCAAACACTGGTCACAACGATGAAAGACGAATGTATGGAGAAAGGCTTACTACTGAATGCGAAGAAAACAAAGATAATGGTATTTGAAAGAGAAGAATCCAGAACTAATGTAAGGATTACGATTGACGATGAAGTGTTGGAACAAGTGGATGAGTTTGTATATCTTGGATGCGCTTTCAGCAGGGATGGAAGGTACACCACAGATGTGGAAAGACGAGTGAGTGCTGGGAATAGTGTGAATGGAGCGTTGGGAAAACTTCTTGGCAGTAAAAACCTGAGCCAGAAGGCACAACTCGCTATACACAATGCAGTGTTGGTCCCAACGCTAACTTATGGAAGCGAGAGCTGGGTGTGGCAGAAAGAGCATGAAAGTAGAATAAACGCGGTTGAAATGCGAGCGCTGCGCAAAATTTGTGGCGTAAGGCTTGTAGACCGTATTCGCAATGATGATGTTAGAAATAGAGTTGGTCTGAAAGAGGGCGTCGGTGTTAAAATAAGAAGAGGCATGCTCCGATGGTTCGGGCATGTAGAAAGAATGCAAGATGAAAGAAAGACGAAGCAGATATACAATGCAAAAGTGGAAGGATGTAGGAGCCGGGGAAGGCCAAGACTTACCTACCATGACCAAATTGGTCGTGTTCTATCAGAAGGTGATGTCAGGAGCCCTAGAAACCGGCGAGCGTGCATGAGAAGAGCAATGAATGTTAAAGAAGCGAGTGAGATATGTAAGGATCGAGTCACGTGGCGCTCGGTTCTCTCTGCCTACCCCGCAAGGGATTTGGCGTGAAGTTATAGATAGATATAGATATATAAAAAGGGTATTAATACCGTATGTAATAATAATTAGCGGGTCATATGCCAGAAGCGTGCGTTCGCGACCCCAGCCAATCAATTAGATTGCAATTCTAGACCAACAGCACCCCCGGAGGCGTCGCGCACCGATCCGCCACCGTCGGTGCGAATATAGTTGCATGCGGCGGTGAGGGGTGCCACCCACCACGCAACGCCAATTCCGGCGGGTCGAGGACAGCCAACTGCTGCATAGATACGTGGAATATGAGAAGTGGATTGAATGATAAGATTAACGAGCTGATGGATGTTATGAATGAGAGACGTTTAGATGCTTTGTGTGTGACTAAGCGCAAGGGGAGCGACACCGATGATCTGCCCAGTGGAATGATGGCCCTGTGGTCTGCGGTAGACCGGGGCGAATGCCAGTGCTGGTGTAGGTGTCATACTCTCCTCTCCCTTAGCCACTGTTGTAAGATATTACTGTTTGGTAGGGCCTAGACTTCTCTGGGTTCATATAAAACTGAGCATCACGCGAGTGTTTCTGTTTGCAGGATACGCTCCCGTAATCTCATCATGTGCTCAAGAACTTGAGAAGTTTTGGGAGTCTGTGAGGGATGCTCTAGATTTAGATAAAGGTAATGAAAGAGTGATTATGTGGGAAGATTTGAATAGATGGGCTGGGAACAAACGAGACAGTTATGAATCTGTTCTTCGTTTATACATGGAGATGAAATGACCAAAGTGTGATTGATTGATTTTAATAGATAGACGTCTTCGAAATACTGTGATGGATACAAGAGCCATTAGACGTCCCACTCTTGAAACGGATCACTACCTGGTGGTAACTCGGTTTAAACTTTTCAAGAAATGGAGGCACTGGCGAATGCCTGTCTCTTCGGAGATCATGAAAGGATAAGGAGCGAAAAATTTCAAAATGAAAGTGTAAGAAGAACGTATGTACATCCAGTACAGTGAGCGAAATACTTGCGAATGCAAGCCTTTTCCTTCAATAGAAATCCTAGCCCACATATAGGACGCACTCCCGTATACCACTGTTTCCGCGAAACAGCATTGTGCAAATCGCTCCCCCGGTCTCCTATAGACTCTCTGTCGATTGTCGCCATGCAGGCACATCCTGGTTTCGTCCTAGAACAATCTCCCAGATCCTCCCAATTTAAGCGATCGCGAGCGAACTGAAGTGGGGCTGCAGCTGCCGCTGGACGGACGTCCAGCTGGTTAGGTGTCGTTTACGGAGAGAAGTGGCAACATAAAAACCGGTCATCTCTGTCTCTGACAATGGGATAGCCATAGGATTCTCCGAGAAGTTTTAGGATAACGTCTTTTCTTGGTATTTAATATATAGATATAATAATTCATAAAAATACATATCAACAGTGGCTAATCGAAAACATAGACTTTTACAAATTCATTTAACATAGTTCCTTTCATCCACAATTTTCTCTACTGTAAAGAATTGATTCGATGCTTACTCCAGACACTAGTCGCAAACGTAGTCATGCTCCACGTACTATGCGCGTCGAACACCAACACATCTCTACGTTATTTATTTAGAAATGGTCTGTGTGATAGCAACTTTATGTGGAAGTCTAAGGGTCTATTCCCACTGAAGGAGCAGCGGCGCGCAGCGGTCGGAAGAACAAGACTGAGCGCGGCGCCGCGAGTATACGATCTACATCACTCATTGTTATCTTTTTATAATATGGAGCGTAGTGCGTTCTAATCTGAAGGATCGCGCGCGCACTGCCGCCGCGTATCCGCTGCGCCGCGGACGGCGGCGCGGCACCTATTTCGGACTAGTCGCTAGAAAGGCTCGTGCAGCCAATTTTTGTAATATTTTGCCTCAAAAAGTCGCTGTCGGCCGCCGCTCTTTCAGTGGGAATTGACCCTAAAGGCAAGATTCCTGTGCCAACCGTCCCTTTTTTGTAATAAAAGTATAAACCTTTGAGAGCCGTGGCAGGGTAAATACTAATATTACTCGCGAAAAAGACAAAACCAACGCTGACTGTCCAAGACTGTGAAACTTTTAATTAGGTCTGATATTGCAATTTGTGTCTCGATATCAAAAAGACGGACTTATTTTTTGGTTTGAGCAAAGAAATAATTTTAATTCCTTGAACTGTACAGATAATGTGAGTTGTCTAATAAATACGAGAAATATAATTTAAGACTACATGTGAATCTAATGTATAGTCTTGTTTAGGTGCACTAGATCTCAATCCGTATACACCGTTACTAAATGCTTTCTAAAGTTATTTCAGTATATTGTCTCTTCAAACCAAGGCCAATGATAGGTTATCTAAGCTATGTAAAATAGTCAGTTTAAACATTAAAATTGATTTTAATGCTTAATATTAAGAATATGATTAGCGTTACAAATGGAAATTACTCCCGAAAAAGCAGTTACGCTCTCATGAAATGAGCTCGTTACAAGGATTTGTTTGGGTTAAATAAAGCACATCAGATGCCATTAAATTATGCAAGATGGGAAATCAGGGCTGCAACGATTAATGCGGGAATACCACTGTGTCGGCGTTTTCATTTCCAATGCTATGTATCAAGAGATAGTCAGTCATGTATAATTTATAGCATAGATCCACTATAATACTCCCAAATCAGCTTCATTTCATTTAATTTTCTTTGGGTCTTGGTTAGGCTCATTCCTCTATATTTATCTATTGGGACGAACAATTATCTACGCTATATATAAAGTTTACTTTTACTTAAGTAATACTCCGATTCACAATGCCTTCAAATCAACATACTCAGACGTGATTTTATTGTTATTCAATAAGTAGGCACCAAGCAATATTAAAAATCGGCAATTTTAGTTTATACTTATTCTTTCCAGTCCAAGAACGAAGGATACGATATAAACATTAATGGCGACCTTCGATTTGCCGACGATATAGTTATCATGGCGAAATCGCTGAAGTTAGCGCTATGCTTAATGACCTCAATAATTTTTCCAACCAGGTAGGTCTCAAGATGAAAACGGACAAGACTAAGATTATGTCGAATGTCATGTTACACCTATGCCGGTCACGGTTGAAAGCACTAAGCTCGTAGTCGTTGACGAATATGTTTATGTAGAGCAAATTATTCAGTTAGTAAAGGCCAACTTCGACCGAGAGGTCAATAGACGAATCCAACTCGGTTGGGTAGCGTTTGGGAAACTTCGACACATCTTCTCGTCCTAAATACGAGTACCTCAACGCCTGAAGAGTAAGGTTTCGAACAGTGTGTGTTGCCAGTGATGACATACTGAGACGTGGCCCTTCACTGCGGGCCGTATGGGGAAGCTCAAGGTCGCTCAGCGTGCTATGGAAAGAGCTATGCTCGGGATTTCTCTGCGTGATAGAATCATAAAGGAGGATATCCGCAGTAGAACTAAGGTAACCGACATAGCCCAAAGGATAAGCAAGCTGAAGTGGCAGTGGGCCGGCGACATAGTTCGTAGAACCGACAACTGCTGGGGAAGAAAGAGTGTCGAATGGCGTCTTCGTCCTGGTGCCCACAGTGTGGGACGACCTCCACTAGATGGAGCGACGACCTCAAGAGGTTTGTTTGTTTGTTTGTATAACTTTATTGCATTATCCATAATTACAAAGAATACAACTTATATGATTTACAAAGGCGGACTTATTCCTTCAAGGAATCTCTTCCAGCCGACCATTGCTTTTGAGTACTTGAATGGAGCAATGAATGGCGGTGGGGAAAATAATAATAATAAAAAAAAAAAAAAGATCGAAGTGATAGAAGATAAAGTAGAAAGGGAAAAATCAGGACAACTTATGTGATTAATAACGAAATCGCTAATAAATACAGACGTTATATAAATACTAGTACATACTAATATGTATATTAAATACATAATAAAAACATACGTAAGCTCAACTCAACGCGGGAGTACCATAGAAACCGTATAGTCGCTTTTTAAAGGAGCTTATAGTCTGAGACTCCCTAATTTCCACAGGAAGGGCATTCCATAGGCGTGCTGCTTGTACGGTGAATGAATTCCAGAAAGTATTTGTAAGAGAGCTTGGGACCTTCAGAATAGGATTTCCGCTACGCCGTAGACGTTCGTCCACTTGCCGAAAGTGAAACCTCTCCCGGAGGTAGTTTGGATAAGAAGGATTGAAAAGGACATTGTATAGAGAGGTGAGAATGTGAATTATGCGACGCTGTCTTATAGGTAGCCAGTTAAGCTGCTGACGAAACTGAGAGACATGGTCATACTTTCGAAGACCAAAAACGTATCGGATTGCTTGATTTTGCAGCCTGTCTAGCTTGTCGAGTAATTCTTCTGAAGGATCCAGAAAAGCTACGTCAGCATAGTCAAGAAGGGGTAGAAGAAGGGAACGAGCCAGCATCGCTTTGGTCTCCACAGGGAGGAAGTTTTGAAGACGCCTTAAAGAATGAAGCGAGGCGAAAGTTTTGCGACTTATTTCATTGATATGAGGCCCCCATGATAGTGTCTGGTCCATGACAATTCCTAGGTTCCTTACCGAAGAGCAATAAGGTATTACTGTACCATTATAAATAACACTCGGAAATGAACCAGTTTGGAACAATGAAATAAAGTAGGGACTGCCTATCACAATACTTTGAGATTTTGCTGCATTAATTTTTAAGCCGATATTCTCAGTCCACTCGCCAATTGCACTAAGGTCAGAATTAATACCTTGAATAGTATTAGAGGTTTGTAGGGAGTCGACGGATGCAGGTGGCACAGGATCGAGACGGGTTGCCACTCTAGAGGGAAGGCATATGTTCAGCTGTGGACGAATACAGGCTGAAATGATGATGATGAAAGTTTTGGGCTCTAGGCTGTTCACAATTGTGTCTGATTACGAAATTTGAAACTGAACCATGTTTGTTATTATTTCTAATTCGGGATTCGGCTAATTGTTTTTAAATTATTTTTATTATAACTAGTCTGACAATAAATACTGTTACATTTATATATTATTTAAATATAAACTGTTATTTATTTCAACTCTTTAATTATCAGGAACACCGTTCCTATCTCTTAAGTACCATGGTCAACATGGTAGACAAATAAAAAAAAAAATTGAGTTGTTATATAATTGACGAGCCAGGTGTTCCTCTGGCAATGCAAGCTTGCGCATTCTCAACTGGTTTTAATTTGGAATGCGTTTATTATGGTAAAATCTTCTTTCGATTTCTCGCCGTTTTACTTATGTTTTTCGTGTTTATTATCAAATGACAATATGAAATGGGGTGTTAAACATAGGATTGTAGAGCCTTGCACAAAGTGGGTATGGAGCCGTTGGTCAAATTCAAGACATTTCAAAAGCTTGGTATCAGCTTTTGTATATATATCGTACTGTCTGTACAGTGTATGTTCGTATATCGTACTATCGATAGATATATCAACACTTCCTCTGTTGAAGACCATAAGAGATCGGGGCGACCGCGTGCTGTTAGAAGTACAAAAGCTGTTAAAGCCAGAATTCGCTGAAACCCCATTAGGAAAGAAAGGTAGGACGCATCAATGCAGCACGTCTGAGAAAGTACCTCCACCTCATAGAAAACCGTAGCCAAATAATAGTGAGGTCACCAGTAAGCTCCTAAGGAGTTGCTGAGTAAGCATTGGAGGAGGCATCACGCGAGTGATACTTCCTGTATTGCAAGCATTCATAGGCTACGGTAACCGCTTTATATCAGGTGCGCCACATGCTTGTATGCCTCCCGATATTGTATAAAAAAAGGAAACAAAAAATCTTATCGCGCTTAATTAAGATTCCCACTAGGACTCTATCGCGTGTAATAAAACAAGACCTGAAGCTCGACGCTTACCGTCGATATACAGGACATGCCCTAAATCAATCCCTACAGTAGAAGAGAGTGGATCGATCAAAACGACTCCTGTCCCACACACTGGTGAAAGGCACAGAAATATCCTCAATTGTTCACATTACTTAGTGAAATAACCACTCAATTAACTATCGAATACCATTTGAAAAGTATTGCATTATATATGTTTTACCCATTTCTAACATACTTCTTACACTGTGGTATATTTTTGAAATGTGTATGACTGACAAGCAAATAGCATATAGTTATTATTATTGAGTTTATAGTTATTATGTTCTTTGCTGTCACGAGTATTAATCCCGGATAGGCGTGCGCGGGATAAGGATCCAACTTGTAGAGGCCCCTTAGGAAAGAATGTATGTAATGTTGTACACCCGCCGTGACCCGCTCCAGGGTATATCAATGGGACAATATACCAATGAACACGTCACGGTAGGTATTGGGACTATTGGAAACATGTCGGAAAAAAGTGGGCTATTAAAATGAGATCTGGAGGGATTATTAGTACTGGGCTATTGCAGAAGAGGGACGGACGCCTGCCATATTATTATTGAGTTTAAGAACCATGAAACACCATTTTAAAAATACGAGTACTGCGTACATTTTCTTATTTATTGAAGTAGAAGTAAATCTAAGTGTTGCACAAAAAGAAAATTAAAACTACGTAACTGTGTGCAGTTACTATTTTATTTTTAAATTGAATTCCGCGCGATCGCACTTTGTAGAAACAGTTATCGAAACTTCTGCGCTCTGTAATTGAACGTGTTTTTTAAAATAAATTCGATTCGTTATTTCTTCTTTTATATTTCTGATTCTTGTTTCTCTTGTCTACACTAAAATACATTTCACTTATGGATGTCAAAATGTAACTCTTTATTTTAAGATTAACGGTCGATTGGCTTAGATTTGATTTGCTTTCGCCTGAGAATATACAAATAGCCTAGCTATGTAATGATTTCGATTTACTACTTGGCTCTGCCTCTCCATACTACTCTATATCCATGTATGGAACTCCCATCCCGTTTCTATTATTACATCTCTATTTAGTCTATTCTTTCCTAATAATACGTCTGAATTTCGTTCCGTTGGTGTCAGTACATAGCTGCGATACTTATTAGATTTGTCTATCTTGATACTGATTAATTTTCGACTGTTCACGGTATATTTTTTTATACTACATCGAGAGGAATAAAAGCATATGCCCCACCTGATGTAAAGCGGGTACCGTACCGTAGCCTATTACACTTGTAATATATTAAGTATCACTCGCGCGAAACCTTCTCTGCTGCTTACACAGTAACTCCTTGGGAGCTTACTGGTGACCTCACGCACACGCAGGAACACAACAACCCTCTAGGGAGTTGTTATATGGCTGCGTTTTTCTGTGAGGTGGAGGTACTTCCCCAGACGGGTTGCTTTGATGCGCCCTGCCTCTCTTAAAACATCTAGACCAAGACAAACATACATGTTCATGCACACAATTGTTTGCCTTGTGTGGGAATCGAACCCACGAGCGTTGGTGTCAAAGTCGCGTCATTCACGACTGAGCCACCGAGCTTTTTTTGGACTTAGCCTTGGATAGTTCAGTTCGGGTATAGGTCGAATTCATGTCGTACTTTGGTCGGGTTTAGTCAAGTTAAGTTCCGGTTTAGGTTCGATGTTAAGTCAGGTTTAAGTTCAACTTGAGTCCTGCTTAAGTCCGCTTTATGTGCGACGAAGGTCCGGCTTAATTCTGGTTTAGATCCGACATTGCATCGCTTTCGTAAAAAGGAAATATTTAAAAATCAGGTGTAGTTTTGTACAACTTCTAAAATACAGAGAGGTAAATATAATATTTATTAAAATACTGTTTTAAAATATAACCAGTTTATTTTATAAAAAAAAAATCTTGTATTAAATATGAGCTCACTAAAAATACCTACGTTATTGCTTTACTACTTACAAACGTTGACCTTTCTTATTAGTGAACTATGATTTTTTTATATTAACTTGTTCATATTTAAGTTATAGTTTTATTTTGATTAAGATGTGAAGCAATCACCATATACTACGGAGTTCGTAATACAAGTATCGCTATAGAGCGTTGCGTTTGTCCCTGCTGACGCCCCCAACCCTTAAGTAGCTATCCTTTTACGCATTAAATTATTAGAGCACTCAGCCAAGCCTGCCGCCTCAGCCCACCGCTAGGTCAAATCAGTCAGGAAGGTCAAAATAGTAAACCTCAATCCCTACTGACACATTTATATTTTAATTTATACTGAAATAAAGCATTAACCTAAAATTTTGTATAGCATATTGAACTTAAACTGGACAATATAATTTCAATATATGTGTATATATATATATATATACATATATACACATATATTGAAATTATTATTTTATTCTATCTATAACTTCATGCCAAATCCCTTGCGGGGTAGGCAGAGAGAACCGAGCGCCACGTGACTCGAAACTTACACACCTCACTCGCTTCTTTAACATTCATTGGTCTTGTCATGCACGTTCGCCGGTTTTTAAGGCTCCTGATATCAACCTTCTGATAGAATGCAACCAATTTGGTCATGGTTGGTAAGTTTTGGCCTTCCTCGGGTCCTACATCCTTCCAATTTTGCGTTCTATATCTGCTTCGTCATTCTTTCATCCTGCATTCTTTCTACATGTCCGAACCAACGAAGCATACCTCTTATAACTTAAAAGTAGACAATAAACGTAGATAAGAAACCCTTAATCACATTCGTTTTAAGAAAAAATGAAGAAACGTTAGGTTAGCTACAACCCGCATAGGGTATGAAGTTAGCTCGCTGGATTGACACTTGAACATCCTTCTACTGAGAAGCATTTTATTCATAGCCGCGTACTTTCATACTTGTAATTTGATAGGTAATATAGCATTAACTTGTTCCTCTGTCTGCGCCGGCGAGTATATGGTAACAAGTCTCATATATCCATATAGCGTATTTTTTTGCGACATACTTGTTCTATTGTGTAGTGATTTGAGTACAGCATCACATAATAAGGCATTGTAATACTGAGATGAAATATTAGAACGCTCGGCTCGGTTCACATTTTTAACACGCATTTGTCACTATATCCGTCAAGCGACAGTATGATAAATTACGCAGGTACTATTAGATTGGGTTGCATTTTCTTGTAGGGCGGAGGTAGCTGTCTTGTTCACTAATAAACGTGGGCAACTACGTAAAGGAGAGTTTCGATTCAGCTCTCAAGTCGACCGCCAACTACTTATACCCAAACTTTTCATAAACAAACTCTTCAGGCAAAGAAACAACGTAACTATGTGAGGGCAAACTAACTATATAGTAAACAAAAATCTATAGTCAGGTACGTCTTTAGCGTACATAAGATATGGATAAACGAGGTCGAACTCAGCACAAGTAGGCCAAGGCACGTACGTACTTCCGGTGAACGCATTGTGTACGCGTCATATCTCCACTTAGCACAAAGCCATCGCAGACTCTGAAAAACTTTAAGACGATTATCCTTGAGTGAAGTTACAAGGCGAGACTTCGAAAACCTCTTGCGTGTATTTTTAATTCCCTCAGAGTTAATGTAATGGTTGAACACGAAACAAATGAGTAACCAGAAAGTAACTAATCTATTAAAGTTAAAGAGATATACAATTATGAGAACTGCCTATAGATATGAACAGTTAAAACTAATTCTGTACAATATTAGCATGATGATTAGCATGTTGGTGATATGAATTCATAAGGTTTTCTCCTACCAAAAAGCAACTCAACGCTAAAGAAGTTTTCACTTAAATAAAAGAGAGTTGTTCAAAATACTAACACCTCACAGAAGACTAGCCTAATAACTACTTCATGGAGAGTTTTTGTATTCTTGTAAGTAATAGACACTAGTAAACTCCTGAAGAGTAGCCACAGTAGGTTGGTAGTGTATGAACGATACTCCTTGTGTAGCAAGTGGTCGCCTAATCTTTGGACCCCTTTTAATGCCAGATGTGGCATATGATTGTTTGCTCCCATGGTTCGTAAACT
This sequence comes from Pyralis farinalis, assembly GCA_947507595.1. NCBI lineage: Eukaryota > Metazoa > Arthropoda > Insecta > Lepidoptera > Pyralidae > Pyralis > Pyralis farinalis. The sequence goes on from OX382265.1 coordinate 30,501,897, forward strand.
ATGTATTTTTAATATTACTTTCTTTTCTTTATACAACGTCAGAAGGTATACAAGCATACGGCCCATCTGATGTAAAGCAATTACCGTACCCTATGAACGCCTCCGTGAAGTGGGGCTCCTTCCCTAGACCTGCTTTGATGCGCCTTACCGTTCATGCACAAAAATGTTTGTCCAGTATATCGTTTATTTTTATTTGTTATGGAGCTGATAATACACTGCATCATTCCTATGTTAGTCGATGATTATTTAGACTATCAGAGGATGGTAAAAATATATAGATAAATATATATCACATTACAAAGATTTTGTTCCGATTGCAAGCAGCTATAATTTGTTACTAACTAAACTGGGCGACTATTGCTAGTTAACTAAGAAAAACTACTCCTCCGTATTATTTTTCTTTTAAATTCGTTATACATATACCTTATAATAATATTATACTAGTAAGTCATGTTTCATTTTAAATAGATTTTATGTAATTCTGCCAAAAAAAAAACCGTTTAAAACCTCGATATTTAGGTAACTTATTTAGTAATAAAAATAGTAGTTCTACCTACACAACCCTACATTACCTACCTACATTACTTACCTACAAAGAAACAAATTTTAGCTCTTCATATATTCGTGTTCATTTAATAAATTTTCAGGAACGTATTGTAAAAGCAAATTATGATATTGTGACCTTTATTTTATTTTTTGCTATACTATATGCACTGGATATTTAAATTCAATTTAAAAAATATTAATTTGAATAAGAAGTTCTTATCACTTCATCATACTGCTGCGGCATTGGCAATTGAGGGTCAAGGCATTGCCTGTCAGCAATTAGATTAATTTATCAATTAATTCCTATTCGATCGGGTCAGATCGTCTTTCGGGCTAGCCGAGGTGTGTAAATGAGTGTAACTGTTTTTTTTTTCAGCAGATGCAATGCCACCAAATAAGATAACAGCTATTAGCTGTTGTCTTGTTTGGTGGTTTAATACATGAGGCAAGGTTTTTTGATGCCTCCACCGCTTTTTCTGCCATCCATGACGTATTTACATTTGATGGCGTGCGTTGTTATGTTGACGATGGCACTGGGAATACTTATATAGGCCATACACTTCGCGAACGATCTATGTCTGAAATTGAAAGTACTCTGAGTAGAGTTGATAATCATATAGATAGTCTGTACATTTACCGCTAAGAAACACTTACTTGTAGTTTTACAATTTCAGAAAGTGCCACTTAGCGAGATCTCCAGTGAAGTTTGTTTTCTAAGCGGCTTTCGAAGAGAGGGTCAATCTGACATTTAAAAAACTTAGCGCGTTTAACAAAGCGAAAGTGGAGGACTTGCAACGACTTTTGTATACAAGTTTAGAATATGTTATCTACGCAGTATTGTCATCATATTTAGGCTCGAGTAGGGTACCTGTTTGGACCTTGTGACTTTGTTCAAAGACGAGTTATGAGAATTATGAACGAACACAAGTTTCCTCACGGCTTTGTGATGTGAGTATGTCGCCGAGTTCAAAAGTAGTCTAAAAGCTTGTTGTCATCAGGAGCGAGTTTCAATCAGTTGTCCCATCTCAATCCAGTCCAACGCCACCCGATTACCGCGGTATCGGGATACATTGTCTATTAAGTGAGAATCTATGAGCGGTATTTTTGTAGAACTAATTCCGCGAAACGTAAAAAAATTGATAATAAAAATTTCATCACATGCGCTTTTAGAAAGATGTTTATAATGCACATATTGTTTAAAATATTCCTTAGTATAATTTTTTCAGATAAAGTTTACTTTATATCCCTGTGGGACGACGTCTTCGCGAAGATTCTGTTTTACCCAGAGACTCCCCGCTACTACACGTGGAATGCTTTAAGAATAGAGTGGAAGCGCCTTGTACAGGTAGCTCCTGTGGAGAACTAGCCAGGTGTAAGGGCTGACGACGCACTTGGATGCATATATACAGTGCATGTAAGTATTTCCGAATGATACTGCTTGCGTATCTTGCTCAACCAAGTGCGAGGCCCAACTAGCTTAAGCGTCCTGAAAACAGTAAACGGGCTCGAAGTGCAAATATCTAAGAGTGCTTACGAGGCACTAGGGCTGCTGCAAGTTGACAACCATTAGGATGCAACGATTAGGATAGCTATTTTTGAATAGAGATTTTTTATGTGACGCATAAATTGATAGGGGGTCATGTGCCAGAACCGTGCTCGTTCACGAACCCTGCCAATCAATCAGATTGCAATTCTGGTTCAAGAGCGCACCGATGTGCGGATTAGAGGCATCCTCCAGAAGCGACGCGCACCGATTCGCCCCCGTCGGTGCAAGGGGAGCGACACCAATGAACTGCCCGCTGGAATGATGGCCCCGTGATCTGGGGTAAACCGCGACGATCATGCCAGTGCTAGTGCAGGTATCGTACTCTCCTTTCGCTTAGCCACTGGTGTAAGAGATTACTGTTTAGTAGGGCCTAGATATCTCTGGGTTCGTATTAAACTGGGCATCACGAGAGTATTTCTGGTGGCAGCACACGCTCCCTTGAGCGTGTGCTCAAGAACTAGGTAAGTTTTGGGAGTCTGTAAGGGTGTTCTGGACTTAGCTGAAGGGAATGAAAGAATGATTATGTGTGGGGATTTAAATGTATTGGTTGGGACCAAGCGATAGAGCTACGAGTATAAAGCTGTTTTTGGTCCGTACGTAGATAAGAGAATGAACGAAGCAGGTAAATCAATTCTAGATTTACGTATGGAATGAAATCTCCTTGTGTCGCATACCTACTTTATTTCTTTTTTTTATACCACTAAGGTGGCAAACAAGCGTACGGCCTGCCTGATGGTAAGCAGTTGCCGTAGCCTATGGGCATTTGCAACACCAGGGGTGTCACTCTTGCGTTGCCGACCCTAAAATTTCATCATAAGGATATTCACACGTATTCTTGGATACGAAATGACCAAACAAGTGTGATTGATTTGGTTTTAATAGATAGACGTCTCCGAAATGCTATAATGGATACAAGAGCCTTTAGAGGTCTCACTCTTGAGACTGATCACTTCCTGGTGGTAAGCCGGTTTGTGAGCTTTTTAAGAAAGTGGAGGCCTGGGGAGTGCGAATCCCTTTCGTAGATCATGAAAGGATAAGGAGCGAAAAATAGCAAGATTAAAGTGTAACAAGAAAGTATGTGCATCTGGTGAGTAGGTAAGGTACGGAGTAAGTGAAAAACTTGCAAATGTAAGCCTTTCCGACTCAGATGTGGATGATTGTTGAAAAGTTTTGAAAGAAAGTATGGTGGATAGTGCACAAGAAGCGTGTGGATGCAAAGATGCATAAAACCTAAAATGCCTGGTAAGATGCAGAGGTTGAATCCTCCGTAGAAAGAAAGGAAAGCGTGGATGAATTCTGTATCATCTTTGCCCTTAAATGAAATTATGAGAGGAAAGAAGAAAAAAATGTACCGTCTATGCAAGAATGAAACCAAGGCTTTAGTGATAGAGAAGCGCAAAAGGCAAATTATGAATGAGGAAGAGAGGCCGAAGAAGAACTTTGGGGCAAATACCAAACTCTTTTGGAGAGAGGTAAAGAAGTCTCGAGGTAGTTCGTTGGCATCCAGAATGGATAAGATAAAGTCTAAATCTGGTGTCATTCCTGCGAATACCCAGGAAGGGTTAGAACGGTGGAGTGAATATTTTGAGGAAATGTATGAGTATGCCTCGGACGGTGACAATGAGAGTGAGTCTGATATTTACTCCACGTTGACGGCGTCCGACGAGGGCATAACTATGGATGTGATCGAATATTCGATACGAAGCTAGAAAAATGGAAAAAGCGGGAATTGAGCTAAGATTATCAAACTAGGTGGCACTTACGTTCGGGATGCCTTCTGGTACTTAAGCAATCTATTTTGAAGAACTGGAAGGATCCCAATGGACTGCAAACGCCCAGTTGTCGTGTTCTTGTATAAAGGCAAGGGGTCACGCATGGACCGTGTCAGCTATAGGGCCATCAGTATGATCAGCTTAGCAGCAAATGGATATATATGGAAAGGTGATTGAAAGAGAATGAGGGTGAAATCCGCTGAAATTATGTATAAATAGAAGAGGATGTACGAATCAAGTTTTCTCGGTCTGCAATACTGTGAAAAAGCATCTAGCCATAGGCCAGAAAAATTTCTGCAGTTTTGTGGATCTTGACAGGACATTTGATGTGCGAAACGAACTGTGGGACATATTGCCGAGATATGGGATTGATGGTTCACTGCTCCGTGCTGTGCAGTCCACTTACAAGGATTGCTCAGAATGTATGCGGATAGATGGGGCATGTCACCCTGGTTTGACATCAAAATTGGTATCAAACAGGGTTGTGTGCTATCTGCTAGCCTGTTTATCCTGTATCTTGATAGTTGTCTGCAGAGAATAAGGTCAACGAATGTAGGATTGCGCATGGTTGAACTAGTGGTGAACTGTCTGCTGAATGCAGAAGTTATTACTAGAAACACTATCTGAACTGCATATAATGGCCACAATGATGAAAGTCGAATGTATGGAGAAAGGCTTACTATTGAATGCGAATAAAATAAAGCTAATGGTATTTGAAAGAGAAGAAACCAAAACCAATGTAAGGATTACGGTTGATAATGAAGTTTTGGAACAAGTGGATGAGATTGTATATCTTGGATGCACTTTCAGCAGGGATGGAAGGTACGCCGCATATGTGGAAAGACTGCAGGGAATGGTGTGAATGGAGCGTTGGAAAAACTTCTTGGCAGTAAATGCAGTGCTGATCCCAACGCTTACTTATGGAAGCGAGAGCTGGGTATAGAGAGGGCAGACAGAGCATGAAAATAGGATAAACGAGGTCGAATTACGAGCGTTGCGTAAAATTTGTGGCGTAATGCTTGTAAACCGTATTCGCAATGATGATGATAGAAACAGAGTTGATCTAAAAAAGAGCGTCGGTGTTAAAATAAGAAGAGGCATGCTCCGTTAATTAGGACATGTAGAAAGAATGAAAGAATGACGAAGCAGATGTACAATGCAAAAGTGGAAGGATGTAGGAGCCGAGGAAGGCCAAGACTTACCTAAAATGACCGACCACGTGATGCTCGGTTCTCTCTGTCTACTCCACAAGGGATTTGGCGTGAAGTTATAGATAAATTGATAAGTTAAAACATGTCACTTTTATTGCGGGCAAATACACGACCTGTGGAATAGATCTAGCTAGAGCGTAGAGAATCATATTTTTTTTTTATACAAGTCGGGAGGCATACAAGCATACGGTCTACCTGATGTAAAGTAGTTACCGTAGCCTATTAACGCTTGTAACCTCCTTTGCTCCTTACACAGCTACTCTTTAGAGCTTACTGGTGACCTCACTCACACGCAGGAACAAAACAACCCTCTAGGGAGTTGTTATTTGGCTATGGTTTTCTCTGAGGTGGAGATACTTCCACAGGCGGGCTGCTATGATGCGCCCTACCACTCTTAAAATTCATAAAGTCATATAATTCTTTAAGTCTAAATGTCTTAGAGGTGTTCGTTCTATTATGAATGTAAAACTGTATGTATATACTCGTATTTGTCGGTTTGTCTTTTGTTTCAAATCAAAACGGAGCGACGGAGGATGTGTTTTTTTATAGAGTTTTATTTTGTATGGAGATCCCGACAGGGACATAGGCTACATTTTACCGCGGCAAAATATCTTACTCCCACAGCAAAACACGCTTTCTTGCCCTTTGACTACGCGGGTGAAGCCGCGAGTAACAGCGTATATAGTAATAGTGACTTCATAATTATAATAATGGCTTATGTGTCGAGTACGCTGGGAAATTGGATTTAATTTCGTTAATTATAGGATGATATGGGTATAGCTTTTCTACGTTAGGTATACTATTAGTGATATATGAAATTGCTAAGCAATTACGTGTACGTTAGGTATTTGTAGTGTTTGGTATTTGTTTGAGATTTTATTTTTGACAGTATCATTTCCAAGTGATCTATATCATTATCGACCCGTACCGTAGTGACTATAGGAAACATTACAATTAAACCAGCTTTATAATTAAAAAACCGAGTTAAATTGACTACATGCGTTTTGTAGTTTCTATGCTAGTGATTATCATATGCTGTACGTAAAAAAAAACAATGAAACTAACTCACTGGCTGATATGTCAACAGTTCAATCCGTTTTGGGAACTGTAACTTTGTATAGTGACGATTTCAAATTATAGAAGCTAACAGTTAAGAAAAAAGTTACCATAGAATATCGAATATACGCGAGTAACCTTGCGGGTAACAGCTGTGACTAATTTACGACAAATACTAATAAAAACTTTTCGTCACGGCGATAGTCGTCTGTCGGGTACTAATAACAAGTAAGTAAGTAAGAAAGGATACATTGAAAGTTACCATTAAGAAAAATTATTGATGAAAAATTTATTTCAATTTAGGATAAAGAACTCTTTGAGATGCTGTTTTGTTTGTCGAAATGAGTTTGTAAAGACAAATTTTTCGCTTCATTATTTATATGGATTTATTTACTGTTTTAATCAACAACAACGTTACGATAGACTTCCTTCAGCATTTTACGACGAAGCTCATCCCATGCTACTATTTGCAACTGGTTAAATAAGTTCAAACATAGTTGGAGTAAGCTCACTGATAATTTTCGCGAAGGACAACGGTAACCACTGAAGATAACGTAAGTGCTGCACATATGATGATAATAACTGATAAAAGAGCGACATATCAACAGATCGGTGTAGTGTGAATACCCCTTTTGTCTATCCTATTATATATTAAACATATTTTACTTATAATAAACACTCATACTCGAGACACCGTGTTTACTTCACGTCCCAACCTTACATGGCGACCCTGCCCGGTCGGCCACTCGCGCATCGCGTTACACATTCCATATTCCATATGAAGCGAACGGTACAATAGAAATGACGAACTTAATTAAATTACTCAGTGACTTTGATTCAAAAGACAGTGTTTTTAATCGTGTGTGCAAACTTCAAGTTCCAAAATGGGCAGTACTTCTTCAAAGCAGGAGGAAGTAATTATTGCGCAAAGTGCGGCAGGAGGTGGCACTAACGAGGTTACCACGTTGCAGCAGGAGCTGAGCTACCACCTTAGCTCAACAAATGTCATATTGCTGGTAATATTGCTCCTCGGGGCCCTGGCAATGCTGTATGGCGTATACCGCGCCTACAAGCGGTGTTTCACAAAGACAATAAGGAGAGAGATAGCACACCAGGCGATCCACCGTCGGTCTTGGCGCAGGCGAAGCGATAATGGAAAGGAAGGCTACAGGATGGCAGGCGAAATGGTGTAATGTAGTGCGGCTGAAAAAGTGCGTATTATGTGCGTAGAAGTGTTGCGGCAGTGTATAAAAGTGCGGTACAGTACGTAAGTTGGACATCTACAAGGTCAATCATTATTCATTACACACATGCTTAATAATAATATCGTATGAACATTATGCATAATTAGTATGAACATTTTATTTACACTAACATGTTTTTTTTGTTTACATTTTTTTTAGCGTAATTTACTTATAATTAAATATACATAAAAAAAAAAGTTAAATCATTGTGTAAAACATGATAATATAAATAACTTTTACTTAAACAAGATTATGGAATGGCTTCAGAACTTGAAAATATTGCATGATAAACTTAAACATATAAAGGAATATTTAACAAAGTTAGGCCCTAGTCGCCGTACTCTTAAAGTTATAACTGATAAAGGTTTGGAAGCCACGACATATTATAATGAATTTCAGTGTATTTTTAAAACGGTAAAGCAAAAGGTAGAAAATAAGGAAATTAAAGTTGAGGACATTGAGTATATCAGTGAGTTATGTGTAGCGGTTCAGGATTTATATGATCGAATAAGTATATTTTGTTCAGTATCGGACGCAGATAATACTAATAGCACTATTAGTGAACCCACGGGCATAGATCAAACTAGAAGTATGGAGAAGTTCGAGTTAAAAACAGCAATTTCATTATTGCCGGTTATGACGGGTGACGAAGAGGTCACTAAATAGCTTATTGCAAACATTGAAATGTATGGTGGTATGTGAAAGGAGCTAATAATGTGGCTGCAGACGCATTATCTCGCATAATTATCACGTCTAATGATTTAAAAGAGATGAATAGAAATGTGATGAGTGTGATGACAAGAAAGATGATGAAAGAACAGGAGAGGACAAAACAATACAATGACCCGGTGAATAACATCGCTGCTAACGATTGGAATGGCCAGCCAAAAGTTGTAGAAATGCTAAAGAAACCGAGTCATTGCACGGAATTAATACTTAAAAAATATACATATAGTAAGACTGACGAGGGATGTCCTACGGTAATAGGTACATTTACTTATTTACCTACGAATATGAAAATATACGCAGACCCTAAATCTCTATCATGTTCTGCGCGAGACGCGTTCGTGAGAGAATTAGCTTTGCTCTGCAATAAAATTAACGTCGACGAAATATATATATTAAAAAATAAAGAAAGTGCTAATGTTATTAAATGGTTAAATAAAGAGATAACCAATGATAAAACGTGGTCCGGGCCGCGTATTTGTATAATAAAAGATGTAATAAGAGTAGACAAAGATGACGACAAAAGAGTTATAATTAATGACTATCACTTGTTGCCCACTAGTGGTCATGCTGGTGTGAGGCGCATGTTGAATAATATTAAGAGACGTTACTTTTGGACAAATATGGAAAATGATGTTAAACAGTTTGTAAAGAGGTGTCAAAAATGTCAAAAACAAAAACACTCTTTACCCACTAGACAACCTATGCAAGTTACAACGACAGCAAATTCCTCTTTTGATAAGGTATATTTAGACATTGTAGGTCCATTAGAAAAAGATTATTATAATTATTCTTATATTCTCACTTTACAGTGTGAACTCACAAAATACGTAGAAGCTTATAAGCTAGTAAGCTTTAGAGACGAAAGATAGTGTCACGGTGGCAAAAACATTTGTTAATAATTTTATACTCAGGTATGGTATACCGCGTGAAATAGCAACAGACAGGGGAACAGAATTCATATCTAGTACCATGACGGAGGTCTGTAAGTTGTTGGGTATTAGCAAAATTTCATCAACAGCTTACCATCACGAAAATATAGGTTCCTTAGAAAACTCCCATAAATCTCTAAACTCATATCTTAGAATACAAACCGACAATAATTCGAGACTGTGGAGTACTTGGGTACCCTTTTGGTGTTTTTCCTTTAATACCACATTTCACACCGAAACAAAATATACGCCTTTCGAACTGGTATTCGGAAAGTCATGTAACGTACCGAGCAATGTATTAAGTGATGATGTTAGACCTTTATACAATATAGAAAATTATCCTTTAGAACTTAAGTTCCGTTTACACAAAGCTCATTCTGATGCTCGTAATAACTTAGTCATAAGTAAAACTAAGAGAAAAAATGTTTTTGATGAATATCTAAATCCTGTTACATATAGAAGAGGAGATAGATTACTTGTAAAAAGTGAATCTGGTAACAAATTTTGTAATGTTTATTCAGGTCCTTTTGAAGTCCTGGAGGATTTAAATTCTAATGTATCAATTTTAAAAGACGGTAAAATTGAAATTGTACATAAAAATCGCACGAAAATGTACTTTAGCTAAATAACACTTTATTAATAAAATAATGTTTCATTTTATTATTACGCTATTGTAAAAAAAAAAAAAAATTGATATAATATAATTAAAATGTTTGTATCATAGATGTAAGAACTATATATTAATGTATTTAAAAATAATAATAATAATGAATATTATTATTTTTTTTCGCTATAAGGGGCGTGTAGTGTGAATACCCCTTTTGTCTATCCTATTATATATTAAACATATTTTACTTATAATAAACACTCATACTCGAGACACCGTGTTTACTTCACGTCCCAACCTTACATCGGCAATGTTAAACATTGGTATGCGCCAAGTACAAACAGTCTTACTCGAACTTTTAGGAGTCAGAAAGCTTTGTACTAGATGAATGCCTAACAATTTGTCAGAAGTTCAAATACGCTGTCGTTTAGATTAGTGCCGCAAATGCTTGAAAAGTATAAAGGTTACGATTGCTGTATATAACATTGTCATATACAGTCGAAGCCAAAATATAATCTACCTATAGATGTTTTTTAGACGGACGGGACATTTCGCAACAATTGTTGAATAACTAAACGATAAAAGGACTATTAATGCAGATTAGTTTGTTAGTCGTTGTTTCCTAGTCGTTTTAGAAAATGTTCGACAACTACGCTCAAGAAGCACGATCCTCCTCTATCACGGCCAAACTCCAGTTCACACCGTCACAAGAGCATTCGAATATTTGTCAATGGAAAGGTATGGAATTAGTGAGTCACTCCCTTTACAGTCCCTACCTGGTCCTTTGTGACTTCTATTTACTTTCCAAAATAAAAGATTAACTCTCTGAGTTCACTTTATGGCCCCTTTACGAACTTTGTGTAGAAGAGATTCCTAAAAAGGAGTGCTTATTTATTTATTTATTAACGTAATTGGATACAATCCATCTTACTGAATTTTAAAAGAGGTAGGTTGCATCAAAGCATGGGGAAGTACCTCCACCTCACAGAAAACCGCAGTCAAATAACAACTCCCTAGAGAGTTTTTGTGTTCCCGCATGTGAGTGAAGTCACCAGTAAGTTTCTAAGGAGTTGCTGCGTCAGCAGCAGAGGTGGCATCACGCGAGTGATAATTATCGTTCATAGGCTATGGTAAACACTTTATATAAGGTGAGCCGTATGTTTGTATGTATTCCGACGTTGTATAAAAAAAAGAATAATGAAAACAACTTAGAAAATCAATATAAATGTTAACAGATTCCTATATAATTATATACTTTTTTTTTAATTTCAGTATTACATCTTTTAAATAATTCAGCAAAACGACAGGTATATCAAGAATTTATAATTTTACCCGGCCTCAAGGTTCATCGACATAAAATCCTGTAATTAATTCAAGTCTGCAACTCAATTTACTTTTTAATTCAATTGAAAATGGCCGACGTGTTTATAATTTATCAAATTATTTTTGTAAATATATTATAGACGACCTAGTTTCAAATAAAATTTATGGGAAAAAGTAGATTTATTAAGGTATATAATTTTAACTGAATTTTACTCTACATTAAAAATGAGTTGATTCATACTTCATTTAACGAAATACTTTATTATTGGAACATCCTGCCGGATCTGTCTTAGACATAAACATCTATCAATCAAATTAAACTCCATTCTTACACTTGCAAGAATGGACTTTAATTTATACTTATCGCTTTTATCTTTAATTAATCGACAAGAAATTCATCAACACACATTAAAATAAAAATAGTCGCGTATAGTATAAAATAAAGGTGTTTTCTTCCTCGAGGTCGTAGTTCGTAAGATAAAATTTATGCACAGGTTTTTCTAAGAGTAGCGAAGAAGTTTCAAAGAAGGCATAAATAAGTATTTACAACGAGGACTAAGTGCGAGTGACGTCTCTAGTGTTCAAATGCTCTACCCTACACTAGCTTCCATAGGCAATGATAACTACTTAATATAAAGCAAGCCGTATTTGTTTGCCCCTATAACAGTACAAAATAATGTTACTCCATTTTAAACTAATAACATTATAATCTGAGCAGATTCTATTTAACGTGTAATATTTTGAATATTGAATTAATGTCATAGTTATGACGGTTGAGTTTCTAAACAATAATCAACCCTCCTAAATTGAACTACACAGTATGATAAATTCAAGTACTAGGAAATCTACTTAGATGAAAATCATATGAGTATGAAGTATGTATTTGGCATATTAAACATATACTATCAACTATAAACAAGCGCAACACAGAACCATAACTTCTGAAAGAGCACTTGAGAACCGACTTGTATTTGTCAGCTTTATATAAATATAAACTTATGTTTAACGATTTTTATGACCGATCTTAGCTTAATGTAGCATCCACCATTATATGAATTTAATTAAATTTAATATCTTTACCTATAAAATACATTTTAAATTTTATATTCTTTATCTACAAAATGGTCATCTTACTGAAATACCAAGAAAATACCAATTGAGAATCCGACGTCTTAGGTGAACAAAGATATATGCATGTATACATTTAATTTTCTGTACGTATGTTTACATATGTAATTTGACGCCACAGGAATACCTACTAACCTCTGCCCGTAGGCTACCTTTGTGGCGAATCCTTTCACCATTAAATCACTTAGACATGTTATTGCGGTAATAAGTAACACATGTTCTTCTATAGGATCGATTTCCTTAGAAATGTTTAGTTATGGTGAAAAGGTATCACATAGATAAACTTTTTCATTTAGTTACATTTAGTGTATTTTTTTATTGCATTCTCCATGTAATGTAAAAATCAGTATCTTCGCCAAATCATGAGGTAGCGTCCCTGAATGAATTGGGAAACGGCATAAGTAACCACAATTTTAATTATTGACGAGCTCGGTGGCGCAGTGGTTCCACTTTTGCATTGTATATATGCTTCGTCATTCTTTCATCCTGCATTCTTTCTACATGCCCGAACTAACAGAGCATGCCTCTTCTTATTTTAACACCGACGCTCTCTTTCAGACAAACTCTGCTTCTAACATCATCATTGCGAATACGGTCTACAAGCCTTACCCCACAAATTTTGCACAGCGCTCGCATTTCGCTTTCATAAGTTAGCGTTGGGACCAGCACTGCATTCTATATAGTGAGTTGTGCCTTCTGGCTCAGGTTTTCACTGCAAAGAAGTTTACCCAACGCTCCTATATATAATTCACACTATTCCCAGCACTCACTAGTCTTTCCACATCTACGGTGTACCTTCCATCCCTGCTGAAAGCGCATCCAAGATATACAAACTCATCATCAAACTTGTTCCAACACTTTATCATCAAACTTGTTCCAACACTTCATCATCAACCGTAATCCTTACATTAGTTTTGGATTATTCTCTTTCAAATACATTATCTTTGTTTTCTTCGCATTGAGTAGTAAGCCTTTCTCCATACATTCGTCTTTCATCGTTGTGACCAGTGTTTGCAGTTCAGATGGTGTATCTGCTAATAGCACGGCATCGTCTGCATACAGCAGACAGTTCACCATTAGGTCACCTATGGGAAATCCCACATTCGTTGATCTTATTCTCTGCAGACAACGAAAAACCTAAGTTCATCAAGTAATAAGATTCTCTGAGCAATCATTGCTCGGATACAATATATGTTTATGTACATTTTCAAGTTAGTCACTCTGCGGGGTAGACATAGAGGAAATATTTATCTATCAATATATCTATATCTTCGTTAAAAGTCCTCTGCTTGTTTCGTTTAACGGGTGAGGAAGCGAGCGCCTCATAACTAGGTCCTTGCACACATATTACCATCATACTTCTCTGTGTGCACGCTCTCTGGTTCTCAGGGTAAGATATCTCAAAATTATACAGATCTGCCACGAAATGCTGTGTCCTCTAGTGACTATACTTCTTAGCTTTTAAAAGCAGTGGAAAATATCGCAGTAATTGTTATATTTTATAAATTTATTTTGTAGGCAACGAATACCCCAATATTATGAAAATATGAATTGAAATAGTGCGTCTCGACATTATCGAGCAAGAGCTACTAAGCATAGTTCTCGCATAGCTGAGATAATTTTTCACAGGCGCTAGTTTACATAGCTCCGAGTATATAAAATTACATACATGCCGTCAAGTACAAATGTGTTACGTAGATCACTTTTAAGTTGCAATAAAATACGCCAACTTTTATAACACATACTTTCAGTTAATCCTTTAAGTAACCTTAGCCAATGAATATGTGCTTTATTACAGTTGGATTATGTACCTATCAGTTATTTGACCAAAACTAAAATAATGTTATTTCGCTGTTTATTGACAATTAAGGCGAAAAGGCGTTTTTCTCACATATTCTTTTATACAAAAGCTCGTATGCACTCTTTTATACTTCAAGGCGATGTGTCATGTTTTCATTCAAATGTTTAGAACTAATAAAAAGTTTATTACGACAGTAATTCGGTACACGCGTTCAACAATCCGTTGCCTTTTCAAATTTAACCTGAAATCAAACCATTTATAACATGTTTATAAAGTAAAAAGAGCTAGCACATGTTACGCAAATTAAAAAAGAATATATTTTTTATAACCTTGTCAGATTTTTGTGTGTATAACATTTACGTATTCATTTCACTTCTATTCTCCATCAACAGGCGGTATGATGTACAGGAGGACGAGTCATGTGGAATTGGGTGTGCTAAGGAGAAGTTAAATGAAGTTCGTTTTCTGATGCTGACAAGTATTTTGACTATTTCTGGCCTCAGTGTGAAGGCCTCCTTAAATCTACGGCATCTGCCGTCCGAGGTTAGCTCTCACTGGGGATTCATTTGTCAATACGACACCGGTACGCTGTATTTACACGATTTACCGGAGGATATAGTGCCACGCCGCATTCATTTCATGGCATATTGTTCTTTGTTTATTATTTATATTACTCGCTGTTCATCGTTGCTTTGCTTTCATAGGATTTTATATTGTAGGCAATATCACTCTTCGCAACCCAATCTATGAACTCACTACGCAAAACATTAATTAAAGCATATTGAAACATTTTTAGCTTTCAGTATCATCATTTTGGAATTGCTTATTACAGTATGTATCAAGCAATTCAAAATTGGTGAAGTAGCAATCTATCTTCAGTCTTCTTAAGGTGGACGATATTAAGAAAAATGCCGCCAAGAACTGCTCGGAGGACTATTGTGTTACAGCGAGCGAGTAAGGTTACTATTAAACAGGGTGGTAACATACAAGCGACAGTTCTTGAACTGCAAGCTTTCTTAAGGTAACCGCCTCACATTATGCAAGCTATATGGTTGTTTACCTCCCGATATTGTATCAAAAGTGAACGCAAGTCTAACAAATGGTGAATTTATTAGTAAATAAATTCTACTAACAAATTTGTAATATTATATTTTTGCTACCTTATATTATTCTGTTAACAGAATGATCGTTAACTGAAAACTGTGCAACAGTGCGTAACTGATACTGTAGTTGCATGCAAATACAGTGTTGAAAGTAAAATATTCACTAAATTTTGCATAACACATTATTTATAGATAATTACATGCATAGCAGTTTGTAATACACAAATTTAACCACAATTTAATGTATACTATGTTAATAATAAGTGTAATGTTAGTTCAATTAGTGGTAAAGCAAATATAGACAAACTAACAATATTTTCAATTTTATTTGGGATTATTTTGGTACATATATAATACAGGAGACCGCGGAGAGTAGTAATAGTCCAGTCGATGAAGAATCAGTCTGTTAACCGACGATCCTTTGTTCGAATCATGGCATGGCCAGTAAATACGTATTTTCGAATTTATGTACTTTCTTGTTTGTAATTAAAATTGTAACTCACTCGGCGGTGAACTTAGAAAAAATCGTGAGGAAACCCGCACATCCAAGAAAATATATGTGAAATAGACATGTGATCTAACCTAACAAAAGTCAGATTTTCCTTCTGGATTGTAGAGATCTAACGGCAGTCACTCTATGTAAAAGCTATCCAATCGAATCTTCGCCAAATATTTAGGGTTTACACCTCGGCTATACTGTGTATAGCCAATGGAGTCGCGGTGGGTAGGTGGAGCTGTGAAGCTCGCTGTCGCCCGTGGCTGGACTGACGTGTATGGGGAGGAAATTTGGAAACAGCTGTAGTTTCACCGGCGTTCAAAAATGGGCAAAATTAGAAATTAAAATTGACAGATGATGAATGAAAGAATGAATTGTTCAATGAAAGAGAATATGCTGTATGAATGTGTTTATTATTGTAATGTTAAAAAAAATAGTATCGTAAATAAACATCTAATAAAAAGAGCCTTGCCCATGGCAGGGGTGCAAGACGATTAAAAAAAACATATATATATATATATATGTTGAAGATAATGCTAGACAGAAGAAAATACACACAAAACTGTAGTTAAATAACAACTCCCTGGAGGGTTATCGTAATCCTGCTAGCGAATGAATTTATCAGTAAGATAAGGAGTTGCTGGGTTAATCAGAAGACATCTAGCGAGCGATACTTAATGTCTTGCGAGCATTCATAAGCTACGGCAACTAATATACATTATTGACGAGCTCGGTGGCTCAGTCGTGAATGACGCGAGTTTGACACCGAGGCTCGTGGGTTCGATTCCCACACAAGACACACATTTGGTGTATAAACAAGTCTATTTATCTAGGTCTGGATGTTTTAAGAGAGGTATGGCGCATCAAAGCACGAAAATTAAAATTAAAAGTTTCCGGTCTGGGAAAGTGTCTCCACCTCACAGAAAACCGCAGCCAAATAACAACTCCCTAAAGAGCTGTTGTGTTCCTGCGTGTGAGTGAGGTCACCAGTAAGCTCCAAGGAGTTGCTGTGTAAATAGCAGAGGAGGCGTCACGCGAGTGATACTAGGCTAGGGTAACCACTTTACATCAGGTGGCAATATGCTTGTATGCCTTCCGACAATGTAAAAAATACAGTATATGGGGTGTAGAACTAGGCGATACAAAAAGAACTTTATTAGTTACATTACTAACTAGCTGCAGTCTACGTCCGCTCGTATCCCGTAAGAACAGCTTTTTCTACTTTCTTTCTTTTTCCTCGGCCCCAAGAGTAGCATCGTGATGTTAAATAGCTTGTACTTCCTCAAGAATTGGGCTATCAAATGCAAAAAGATTTTTGAAGTAAAACTTCTTTATGCACGTTGACTTGGGGAGTAAGCTGGTGAATGCGTGACGAGAGCGTTACGAAAAGTGTGATCGGGCTAGGCGAACGGAAGTTGAGAGTGAGATATAAGTTAGTGATGATAGAAAGAGAGAGAGTTACGTTTCGTATATTACTGTAGGGGCAAGGGAGAGAGGTGCGAGCACACATTTTATTCTCTCTTTCTCTCATAGCCAGTTACGTTTCGTATATCTAAGATACAATGCAGGCCTATTGTCTGTAAGTTTTACTTCAGTTGTATGGTGGTGGTGGTAAAGTACACTCGTTTTTAGGGTTCCGTACCTAAAGGGTAAAACGGAACCCTATTACTGAGGCTCCGCTGTCCGTCCGTCCGTCCGTCCGTCCGTCTGTCACCAGGCTGTATCTCATGAACCGTGATAGTTAGACAGTTGAAATTTTCACAGATGATGTATTTCTGTTGCCGCTATAACAACAAATACTAAAAAATAGAATAAAATAAATATTTAAGGGGGTTCCCATACATTAAACGTGATTTTTTTGCCGTTTTTATAGATAATGGTACGGAACCCTTAGTGCGCGAGTCCGACTCGCACTTGGCCGAGTTTTTTAGGGTTCCGTACCCAAAGGGTAAAACGGAACCCTATTACTGAGGCTCCGCTGTCCGTCCGTCCGTCCGTCTGTCACCAGGCTGTATCTCTTAAACCGTGATAGTTAGACAGTTGAAATTTTCACAGATGATGTATTTCTGTTGCCGCTATAACAACAAATAATTAAGGGGGCTCCCATACAACAAACGTGATTGTTTTGCTGTTTTTATAGATAATGGTACGGAACCCTTCGTGCGCGAGTCCGACTCGCACTTGACCGATTTTTTTTATAATTCGACTGATAGTTTCAGCGATAAGTGCGTTTTAACAAACTATTCTGCCGTTTTGTGTATTAAAATTGTAATGAAATACCTACGCAGTATGAGCTAATTTGCGTCTATTATACACATTGCTTATCAAAACTGAAGGGTATTCACGGTACTGAAGTACGCTTGCAGGTGAAAATGCAAAATATACATTTTAAGCCTATTAGAGCTTGTTTGCAGTCTACTAATGAACGGATGGGTTTATATGAGAGCAGGAGCTTAGACAGGGCAAATTATAACGGGTTATGAAATTTAATGAATAGGTATGCTTTCAATAAACTGTATGCTTGTTATTAATTTTCTCATAAATATTAAATGATTTCTTTACAATCTCGGGAAAAAATCGAGCATACAGCCACCTAGCGAGCGATACTTAATATATTGCGAGCATTCATAAGCTACGGTAACTATTATACATTATTGACGAGCTCGATGGCTCAGTCGTGAATGACGCGAGTTTGACACCGACGCTCGTGCGTTCGATTTCCACACAAGACACATATTTGTGTGCATAAACATGTCTGTTTGTCTTGGTCTGGATGTTTAAGAGAGGTAAGGCGCATGAAAGCAGCCCGTCTGGGAAAGTGCCTCCACCTCTCAGAAAACCGCAGCCAAATAACAACTCCCTAGAGGGTTGGTGTTTTTGCGTGTAAGTGAGTTCACCAGTAACTCCCAAGCAGTTGCTGGGTAAGCAGCAGAGGAGGCGTCACGCGAGTGATACTAGGCTACGGTAACCACTTTACATTAGGTGGCCGTGGCAATCTCGGGAAAAATTCGAGCATACAGCCACCTGATTCCCTTTCCGGTCGTCTTTCGGGCCGGGCGTAAACAATATGAAAAAATACCAGTTGTTCGTAATAATCTTACGTTACAGAGAGTTTTCAAATTTAAATGTCTCGATCATATATTGACCTTAAAAGCGATGACGACATTGAGAGGGAACGAAGGGCGTTGTCAGTGAGAGCGAACATGCTAGCTCGCAGGTTCTCACGATGCTCTATTTCAAAGCTTTCTGTATGTCGTTTTATACGTGCAGCTTGTGGGCTAGGTATACTCAAAAAGCTTACAACGCCTTTCATGTGCAGTACAACAACGTTTTCAGGGTGTTGCTGAGACTGCCCCGCTTTTGTAGTGCATAGCAAATGTTCGCGGAGGCGAGAGTAGATTGCTATTACGCTACAATGCTTAAGAGACGTGCGTCAAAGTCAAAGTCAAAATCTTTTTATTCCGTAATAATGGGTACATTTGTTTGGAATCGTCACAATTTTTTCCCCTACCGTGCAGTTTATGAGCACTGATAAAAATACTGCCAAAAAACTCAGGCATCCCTCTTTTAGTATCCAAGCAAATTTACATATTTTATTAATTACATTATAATTGGATCGACTCACTCCCAGGCATTTTTATCATTAATATAGTCAGATACTTTATAATATGCCCTGCTACACAATTTGGCTTTAATAGTAGTTTTAAATTTGTTTATTGACAATTCTCTTGTATTGCTGGGAAGTTTGTTATAGAAGCGTATACATTGCCCCATAAAAGAATTACTTATTTTGTGGAGACGGCTTGCATTTAACACAAGATTATGCTTATATCTAGTATTTATGCTATGAGTATCACTCTTTTTACAAAATGAGTCTATGTTTTTATGGACATACAAAAGATTCTCATAGATATATTGCGATGCGACTGTTAAAATATTTAACACGTCGCAGGTGGGCATGGGACTGGGCGGTATCAAGAGCGACCTGAATATGATTACGAATGGACTGGACTGCCTTCATATCAACAAAGCGCTATAGCCTGTGGTGTGGTGCGAAAATGGCTTTTATAAGTGTGTTTTAAAATAATGTAGAACGATACCTAATTTATTGATATACCTAAGATTCTTGAGAGAGATCGCTTAAGCTTAAGATTGTGGTGGAACAGGTGACTAGAAACAATCAGAGAAAATACTGTATAATAGTATTGTTATATATAACGTCTGGAGGTAAACAAGTATACTCAGCCCACCTGGTGTAAAGTGATCGTAGCGTAAAAGCGTTTGCAATGCAAGTAGTACCACTTGCAATACTGCATCGGAAGTCTATACTAGCATACGGCTCACCTGATGTAAAGTGGTTACAGTAATATATGAGCGCTTGTAACATATTGAGAATCGGTCACGCGATGCCACTTCATCTAGTACAGTAAGTCTTTAGACGCTTACTGGAAACCTCACTCACAGGAACACAACAATTCTCCAGATAGACTTTATTCGGCTGTGGTTTTCTGTGAGGTGGCATTACTTCCACAGTCAAGCTGATTTGATACGCCTTACTTCTCGTAAAATCTAACTATAGTTTTCTGTGAGATGGTGATACTTCCTCAGTCGGCTAACCTCAATGGGCTCTACCTCTTCTTCAGCCAAAGCCTCGATTGTTTCTTAACAGGGCTACCATAGAGATTGAATAGACCCGAAAGATGACAGTGAACTACAGATGCCCTCTGACACTTATTAGGAGATATGTGACAAATATATACGGTAACTTCGATGAACTCTGTGGCGCAGTGGTTAGTAACGCTACTTTTCTACCAACGCTCGTTGATTCGATTCCCACACAGGACAAACATTTATTAGTTAGTCATCTCTGTTAGTAATGATTTGGGTGTTTTTAAAAGAGGCACGGGCAAGGGCGCGTCAAAACAGCCCGTCTGGTGAACTATCTCAAACTCAGAGAAAATTGCAGTCAAATAGCAACTCCCTAGAGGGTTGTCGTGCTCCCGCGGGAGTGTGTGGTCACTAGTAAACTCCTAGGGTTGTTAATATTGTGCGAGTGATATTTAACGTATTACAAGCATTCGTAAGGTATGGTAACCGTTTTACATCAGGGCCGTATGCTTGTATACCTCCCGAGGTTGTATAAAAAAAGGGTAATGCATTCAGTTTATACAGTGGATACATAGCGTATATTGCAATTTACTTGCATCTAAACATTTACTCTTAGTTCTTCAAAAAAGGCGTGAAAAAGAGTTTAAAGAGGATCGGAAATACATAAGTACCCCTCGTGTTGCGAGTGTCCATAGGCTATGGTAATTGCCTACCAAATGGCAGGGCGTATGCTTGCCATCCTAGTGATACAAAAACAAAGTACCCTGTAGTTGCCATGAATTATGTTGACCCACCTCAACAGAGCGACAGTAGAACTAATAAACAAATATTTCTAAGAATTATTATACACTTACCAAGTATTCCAGGACCATATTCCAGCCAATCACGAAAGCCACAAATTCTCCAACTGTTACGTAGGAGTACATATAAGCCGAGCCCGTCGTATTAGGAACGCGGACTCCGAATTCAGCGTAGCAAGCACCTGCAGACCAAAAGCACAAGTAAAATTTTGTGATCACGACACAAGTAAGGAAGCGATGAGTTTATAGCAATTTTTGGTTCAGTCTCAATATGTATGTTTTAAGGAAGAATGTTGATATTACGAAAGCATTAAAGTGATCATAGATTTGAAATAAATATAGCATGAACATAAACATGATAGTTTATTCTTTAAGTCGTTAAACTGACATGGGGTTGAAGGTGACCTGCTCCGTGCTGTGAAATCCACTTATGAGGATTGTACCTCATGTGTGATACCAACGTTGGTATCAGACAGGGATGCGTGCTGTCGGCTCGGTTATTCGTCATGTAGCTGGACAGTTGTCTTCAGAGAATAAGAAATATTAATGTGAGAATGCGAATAAGTGACTCAGTGGACAACGCGGTGCTAATCTCAACGCTAACTTATGGAAGTGAAAGCTGGGCATAGCAGAGAGAGCATGAAAATAGAATAAATACGGTCGAGATGAGAGCACTGCGAAAATTTGTGGCATAATGCTCGTTGACCGCATTCGTAATGATGACGTAAGAAAGAGAGTTGATCTGAAAGAGAGTGTCTATGTTAGGACAAGAAAAGTCATGCTCCGTTGGTTTGGACATGTAGAAAGAATGGAGGATGAAAGAATAACGAAACAGATATACAATGCGAAAATGGAAGGATGTAGGAGACCAGGAACCATAACCTACTATAACCTAATTAGTCCTGTTTTATCAGATGGGGATATCAGGAGTCCTAGGAACCGGCGAGAATGCATGAAGAGAGCTATGAATGTTAAACAAGCGAGTAAAGGGTTAAACGCTTTTGCTTTTTAGTAGTTTTTGTATAATAACTGAGTGGCCAGAGAAACTAAAAGTTTTAGTGATGAAATAAACTTTAACAAAAACTTTTTTTTATTATTATAATGTAATGGAATGTCTATGGTGCTAGTTACGAAAATATATTCAACTGACATGTTAGTAATCTCTCAGCTCCACATATTCAATATTTCTTTTCATAAATAGGCAGGCAAGACTTACTCCTTTAAGACTCGCGCGGCAGTAACGAGCAGCCAAGTTAAGGTTATATGTAGAAAGTCGTATTTTGCTTTGGTGATCCATGTCTCAGAAGTAATATCTGAGTTCTTATGTTCATCAATTGCGGCATCTAGTAGATGCCTGTTACTATAATATAGTTTATAATGTTTTGCAATACGCTTGAAATACATTTTTTGGCGAAAGCAAATCTGCCGGATTTCTGCCTAGATATCTCATTTGATTGTGCGTAAAAAGTCTCCTCTTGCGATTCTATTATCCTCTCTTGTAAGGGTCTGGCCCAGTTGAATCAGTATATCAATTATGCTTGTTTTAAAGCGAGCTTTCACGCTTCGAAATTTGCTATCTTAGTGACATATTAATCTCTATTTGAGTCCCAAGTCTATTTCATTTTGTAATATCTCAGCGTCAGCATTTGTGCGTATGGTTGAAGGCAAATAAAAAAATTCTACAAGCAGCCCCGAGAATGAGCATTTTTTGCGTCGGGAACACAACGAAATGCTGAATTTTGTAACTAATATCCGGTGTAAAATATTGTTCAGATCGCATGGAAACTGAATTTAATATGTACGAGTATATAGTGATTTTTGAAATTAAAGTATTGTGTTAGTAATTATGTTTTTCTCAAATACTCGTATTTAGGTCGTAGTTTTCATTTTTCTTCTATCTATTTTGTATATTTGAATGTGTGTTTATATTATATTCTAGATTTTTGTATATATTTCTTTTTTAGTTCATGTGGTAATAAAGTCATAATTATTAGAAAACCATAAGTTTAGAGTAAGTACTAAATAACTAATCTTTGCAAGATATTCGAGTTTTACTTTAATAGCCAACTAATAATATAGCTTTCATTGCAAAAATAGAAAGTGAATTCTAAAACCTAGTCTAGAAAATTCTATATACTGTAGATAGATATAATTTTTGCCTGTTGATTAACGTACCTGTTCATACATTTGGTCCAATAATAGTTATAATTCTTACTATAAGGCAAGCATTGATTTTGAAGTCTATATAGTATTTTGAATACCCCAAGCTCAAATGAATAGATCAGTAATTTTGGAAATATAGTTATTTTGGCAAATGTTTGTTCAGTTCCAAGCACGTTCTGCTTACGCAGCCTAATTTATTTTCTCCTTATTTATTCTGTGCTCTGAATCGTATGTGCTATGTTTTGAAATTTATTACCCATTTGCCACAATGTATAAATTTCAAACCATGGATTTTTAAATCTCCTGTGATATAAAATTGATATTCATTAAGTCAATAAAATTATATAAGATAATCATTGTCGAACGCTCATTAGATAATACAATAAAAGTTAAATCACAAAGATTTTAACGTGCAACAATATCATCAAGAAATCTATTACCTCGTATGTCACACAAAGTGCGACTTTGTCACAAAAAAAAACGTTAATTACTTCTACCTACCTCTGAATTGCGCGAATTTGCAAACAAAATAGTATAAAGTCATTATTCCCGTGTTGCTTTGAAAATTTCTACTCCACGGAACAAATAATGTGCAAGTGTTTCAAGAGCTTTGAAAAAGCCTTTGTTTAGCAAACAATTTTAAGTAGGCGGGTATTCACAGCGCTCCTGTTCTATTTTATACCGAGGTTGCCCTGAAATAACTCTGTGTTCCACATTTACGAACTTCATTTAAAACATATATTTTTTATTTAATACTAAACGCGTCAGGAACTTACTGATAAGTTCACACACTCGCAAAAATACAACAACCCTCCAGTTAGTTCTTGTTTGACTGTGGTCTTCTGTGAGATGACTACAGTACCTTCCATGTCGGACTGTTTTGGTGCGCCCTACTTTTCTTTCATCTTAGATTTTTCATTAGGGAGTCTCGTGTAGGTGAGGTTGCGTTTGATTCTAAAGATGATAGCGAGCCACTTACAACCTAAAATTATATTCTTATTTGTGCCACCGAAATGTTGGCAATAATATACAAATAAATATATAAGCTTACCAGAAAAAATGCTTGCTAGCGCTGCAATGATGAAGCTGATGACCACGCCGGGTCCAGCAAACTTGCGGGCTACCATGCCAGCCACAAGGTACATCCCAGTACCCACGCAAGAGCCAACACCGAGCGATGTTAAATCGATGGTAGTCAGGCATCGCTGTAAAAGAACAATCAAATTAAATGACTTTTATTTGGCAGTAACCCAAGTTACATTCTTTCCGCCCTTATCACGTTATACGTATAAACATTTCAGATAAATTAAAATTACAGTGCGTCGTATAATTCTAAACTAAGCATAAATTTATATTATATTATAATAAATAACCGATAAACATAAGTGAGCCGAGGAACACCGAGACTAATCTATCATGACCAAATTGGTCGTGTTTTATCAGAAGGTGATGACAGGAGCCCCAGGTACCAGCGAGCGTGCATGAAAAGAGCTATGAATGTTAGAGAAGCGAGTGAAGTATGTAAGGACCGCGTCTTATGGCGCTCGGATCTCTCTGTCTACTCCGCAAGGGACCTGGCGTGAAGATATACATACTTACAAACATAAGTAAACTATTTTTTTTTTGTCAGTGAATAATAATCATTTCAATCATAAGCGAATCCAGCCAATCATAATGAATTAGGAAATGGGATGACGCTATGATAAAAAATTCTTTCAGGCTTAAGTAGCAGTCTCCGCCAATACTAATGCATTAGGAAGTGGAATAACGCTAAGATGAAGAAGTATCATAGTAGAAAACGTTCAAACCAAGATAAACACGTTCATTCACTTTAATGTTTGGTTTGCGCGGGAATTGAAGGAACGTGATTCATAATGTTTCTTGATTATCTAAAACTTCCAAAAGCTTTTCGTATTAAGTTCTATGGATATTGAATGAGAAATACCTATATTTATTGGAACTTAAATTTACAAAAAATGTTGAGCATATGTTGAGTCTGGAATCTCGTCTAATAAAGATGTTTTTGGAATAACCTCAAAGTTGAGTAGGTATTAGGTAAGAGTAAATGGACATAGCGGTAGGGGCCACCCTAGACACAAACATTTAGATCAAATTGGTGATTAGTTGAGAAAGGGCCAAATCAAAAGCACCCAGAAACGGAGAGCATGCATGAAGAGGTTGATGAGGGAAGAAGCGAGAGAGGTATGTTTGGATCTAAGCGAGAGAGGTATGTTTGGATGTATTCTATATAAATACATATATATTTATTCGCAAATGTGACAAACCCACAGTATCGGACATGTATCGGTGGTACAGGAGTGAGGTACTCGAGTCAATAAAGCCTTCAGCATTTTTATATACAATATGTAGGGAAATAAATTATCTCGTAGTCTTCGCCATCTTTCAGTTGCTTAAAAATTTAAGGTGGAAGCTTCTATGTTCAAAGATCATCAAAGCATCAATGGATGTTCTTCAAATATTGTGATTCATCATCATAATATTTGAAGAACATCCATTGTAGATTAAGTACCCAATTAACCTTCGTAGCGTTACAAAGTTTTCCTGGATCTTTAATTACTGTTTGAGTTTCTGCTCTTAATTGGTGCTAATAATAATTAAACGTAGGTATAAGTTTGCAGTCAAAGTTTACGACTCGGCGTTTGTTGTTATAAACATACCAACTATTTTTTTAAGACAATAATAGACTCTAAATGTCATTATCATTACTAAAAATTGTCAATGAAAAAAATCAATATTCAATTCCTTATATTAGTTGCAATGTATTAACTCTATTATACAATATATAACAATAACAGTAGTAGTAGTAATTACAACAACAGAACGTTGTCATGAAGGAAAAGTGGTTTAGAGTAATTGAAAAGTTTTACAGCGTTGTTTTACAGCGAATTTTTTTTTTTATTGGAGACACTGTATATGACAGCCAGACCCTACTTGGTGGGCCGCAGGACACTGGTGTCCAGGAATAGAAGCCACGAAATACCATGCCTTCATGTCATGTCATCTCGTCGCATCTACTATGCCGGCCTTGAAGGTACCTCTTTACATTCCTCTTGAAGGACCCAATGTTGAACTCATGTGAAGCCGGAAACACACCGCCGGGTAGTTTGTTCCACCGGTCAGCGGTTCGGCACAAAAAGGATTGACTAAACCTTTTTGTGCGAGGCAATGGGATGATATTCTCGACTGTGTGAGAATGTACACGCTGAGATAGACGGTAGTTCCGGTACTTGACCTTTCCATCATTATAGTGATTTTAAATTGTTTCGTATTCACAAAAACAGGAATATTAGGCAAAGAAAAATCAAACGATTAGCAAGCAAAAGACCATCTGATTATTAGATCAACCATCTATTTTTTTAAACAAATATTTATGGAGAATATTGCTGAGAATCTTATAACATACAAGTCTCAAATATAATCTAACTTGAGACTTGTATATGCTATCTCTGCTGCCAACAAAGCAACTCCTTAGGAGCTGGCGGAAGCATCTGGATTCAAAGGTGAACCGTGAGAATTCTATTTCTATTCTATTTCTATATATTGGAGTAGGCCGAGAAAACCGAGCGCTGTAAGATGCGAGAATGGCTTGCGAGCTTTCCCTCTGGGAGCCGTGCCTTCTGGTAACTCGCTAAAACTGCCGAAGAAAATTTCTGTCAACTGTCCATGCCACCATTGCAAAAATCGGATGGCAGTTTGACTCATAGTGCTAAGGAGAAAGCCGATTTACTCGGTAATCTCCTTGCGTCTAACTCAAATATGAATGACGGGGGAGCAGTCCTATCTACCTGCCCGTGGTGCGGTAGCTCAATGCCGGAAATCTCCATTACCCAGCGAGATGTTCGGCGGGCCTTATTCTCTCTCGACATTCATATATCGAGTGGGCCGGACGGTATACCGACAGTGGTGCTGAACCTGTGTGCTCCTGAGTTGTGTTCTGTACTAAAGCGCCTTTTCGTGCTTTCCTACTCCACTGAGCAAGTCCTGACTTCACGGAAGACCACCAATGTGCACTCGGTGCCCAACAAGGGCGATAGATCAGACCCATCGAATTTCAGGCCTATCGCCATAACCTCCATTCTCTCCTAGAATACCTAGAGGATCACGACTTGATTATCGACCGTCAATATGGTTTCCGTCATGGTCGCTCAACTGGTCGTCTTCTAGTGTATCTTACTCACCGCTGGGCTTTGGCGATAGAGAGTCTAGGTGAGGCATTGGCTGTCAGCCTAGATATGGCGAAGGCGTTCGATCGGGTCTGGCACCGGGGTTTTCTATCGAAGTTACCATCATACGGGCTGCCCGAGGGTTTGTGCAAATGGGTCGCCAGCTTTTTATCCAACAGATGCATAAAAGCCGTGGTTGACGGTGGATGCTCCGATAGTATGGATATCAATGCTGGCGTCCCTCAGGGTTCCGTACTGTCTCCGACGCTGTTTCTGCTGCATATCAATGATATGTTGTCTATTGATGGCATTCATTGTTATGCGTACATTGTATTACAGCACCGAAGACACTTATTATAAAGGCCGTGCAAACATCCCTCCTTCCCTTGTGGAGGAAAGCCGCGATAAACTTGTGTCTGAAATGGATGGTACTTTGGCTA
Source organism: Pyralis farinalis (assembly GCA_947507595.1). Lineage (NCBI taxonomy): Eukaryota > Metazoa > Arthropoda > Insecta > Lepidoptera > Pyralidae > Pyralis > Pyralis farinalis. The sequence continues at coordinate 30,529,583 of OX382265.1, forward strand.
AAGTATCTGACCGGGAGTGGCTTAACTTGGTCGAATTCAACCCCAAGAATATACAAGTTTTAGCGTTCACCGCTAAGAAAACTCCATTTGCTGTGGCCCCTAAATTCCAGAACACACCTCTTACCGTCACCAAAAGTATTAGGATGCTCGGCGTCGAGATCTCCAGTGAAGTGTAATATCGAAATCACCTGGAGGAGAAGGTCAAGCTGGCGTCTAAAAAACTTGGTGTGCTGGACAGAGCAAAACAGTACTTCAGTGCGAGGCAAATACTTATGTTATATAAGTCTCAAGTCAGACCGCACTTCGAGTACTGCAGTTACCTTTGGGCGAGGACACCTGGATACCAGCTTGGACCATGTGATTCGATTCAGAGACGAGCTGTGAGAATTGTCGACAATCCAAAGCTTACGCACCATGCACCATTTAACCCTTATGTTTAAGGAGAGATTTTGCCTCCCGTGTGTTCTATCGATTGTACAACGGGTTGTGTTCTGAAGAATTGTTCGAAATGATGCCGACAGCTACATTTTATAACCGCACCGCTCGCCAACGGGGAGTTCACCCTCACACGCTGGAACCGCAATGGTCGCGTATTGTGCGGTTTCAGAGAAGTTTTCTTGCGAGAACTATCAAGCTATGGAATGATCTCCCAGCCGAGGTTTTTCCAAGGGGCCACAGCATGGAATTCTTCAAGAAATGCGTGAGGAGATTTTTAGAGGGTCGGCAACGCATGAGTGACACCCCTGGTGTTGCAAATGTCCACAGGCTACGGTGACTGTTTACTATCAGGCAGGCCGTGTGCTTGATTGCTCTCTTAGTGGTATAAAAAGAGTTGGCAATCCGCAATAGTATTAAAGGAATAAAAAGATAATTAACACTTATAAATTAAAAAACTTTATAGTACTGACTTTTATGAAAAGTATCTATTTGTATAAAAATACGAGTATCTGTAAAACATCCTGTTAGTAAAGTTTCCAATTGAGTTTATTTATCAATCGAATGAATACTCGAAATGAGCTGACGTCAGAATGAAAATGAATCAACTTTATGGACAGGTAAAAGGGGTGAAAACGGCAATATAAACGGTAGAATGTTTGAATTTAAAATTCTCCATTGGTAGTCATAATAAATGTTCCTCTTTCAGTCAAAATTGAATTCAATGGTACTTGTAACTTTTAGTTGGTATTCAGAAATATATTTTTTTGGAACGTGATAGTTACGCACTGAGTAATGGCTTTTGTAAAGTGGTTGGTTTACATTTATAATGTTTAATACATGTAAACATTGTTTCGGTAAAATTTACAATATATCCTTGTAATTATTTTATGTTTCAAACAATTGGATGAAAATTTAAACTTACCTAATATAAGCTTGAAATTCACAAAAATCTCATGCTCTCAAAAGTTTACATACTCACAATTATGTATAAATTATACACGTTTCCCTTTTTCAAGTGTATATATTTTATAAAACCTCTCCCATAATCATCAGGTATATTGATAGAATAGTAAAAATAAGAAAAATCCAAAAAAAAAAAAAAATATTGTTCCATCATAAAATTATATTATACTTATAGACTAAAGCTAAGCGATCTCTTCCAGATAAGAAACGACCTTTCTCTCAAGTGATTTTTCATCTACCTTAATAGTGTCGAGATATGCTGTGTTAAAATGAATTGTAATCCTGATGTAACAAGATACTAAAATATTGGCACAGTATCTATTATATTGTAGTATATTTCGGGCTACCCTAGCATATGAACAATACATCCATCACAGTTCGTGAATGGTCCGTTTTTGGACATAAGCCTCCTCTACAGGCATTGACTTGTGTGTTGTCAATTAACGATCTCTGTTCTATGCGATCTCCCTAGGTTAGTGACTAAAAATTTTTCTAATTTATCGCTCGTTGCTCATTCAAACAATATATATCAGGGAAAAATCTATTATGATAACTATACTGTAACATCACGACTCAAACTCTGTGCGTCAATTATTTTCATCTGACTTCCATTCTGTCTATGTTGGCTTTTAGCCGATTCGGCTAACGCACAGCTGAAATCTTAGATTTCACAATGATTTTCATAATTGCATTTCTGTCACTAAGACTGATATAATAGACATAAGCTCTAAATACCAATAACGCTATTGCGCCGATGGTATTTCTCCTTAGTTCGTTAAATCATGCGGCAAGGAATTAAGTCAACTTTTACGTATTATCCTTATGTATCAACTTATATATAACAATATAATTAGGCGAAAAATCGATCTGCAACAGCTACAGACCAATAAATTTATATCTTTCATGTTTTACCAAGTTTTCTGAATTTGTCCACTACTCTATATAATCATTTAGAACCGTGTATATATAAAAACAGATAAACGACCAGCATTTATTCGAATATAAGACTTATCCTTGTGCATCTTTCGCTAGAATACAACAGGTGGCACTGCATCCACTACGTCTGTATACTGATTTAATTAAGGCATTCGACAAAAAAAAAAACATCAAATTCTTTGACAGAAGTTGCAGGTGTATGCATTTTATATATGGAGTCTCCTGCGCTGGATACATATTAGACATGTGTTAACTTATTTCAGACTATAGGTAGACCCTGTGATATTCAGTTCAGGCATTCCACAGGTACCTCATTTAAAATCACTCTTGTTCATAATGTTTATTAATGACCTTGTAGAAGGTTTATCCTTCCAACATCTACTATTTGCCGTGAATCTCTCGCTGTATACAAATTTGATGTAAAATTATTACAAAGAGACCGTGATGCAGTTGCAGAATGCTGTCAAATTAATGATATGCTCTTAAACGTCTTTAAGTGTTATAGTTTGTTACACAAGAAGAAAGCTTGATGGCCAGATAGTAGATCGAAAAAACATAGAGACCTGAGCATAATGTTTGATGAGAAACTTCATGCTCACTACAATTACACTATTTATTTATTTTGAAAAGTTATTTTAATAACTTATCTTTGAAAAGCATTACTGTTTTAACCAATTCACCTGTTATAGACTATTTATTATAACATCTTATTAATTTTTAATTACAATTAAAAATCAGAATACAATTATATAATAATCATAATAATTAAAACAAATAAATAAATTTTCACAGTATTGTCTTAGGTTTTCGCGATTGTTACACATTGAATTAAACAATTTTTAACGGAAGTATCAAGATGCAGGAGTATACAAATTAGACTGCGAATGTGGTTTATCATACATAGGGCAAACAAAGAGAAGCGTAGGTACTCGTGTGAAAGAACACATTGCTGACATGAAGAATAGGCGCGATAAAAACTCTGCAGTATGTGAACATACACTGGACCAGCCAAACCATTACATCCGGTTCGATAAACCACAAATCCTCGCCAAGGAGAATCGCTACATGCCGAGAATGTTGCGCGAGGCTATTGAAATAAGAAAACACCCCAATTTCAATAGAGAAGATGGTTGGCAAGTACCACCTGCTTGGGATCCAGTCCTAAAAATAATCAAGTCCCAAACCCAAAGATCTAAAAAATGTTCGGACACTGTGAGCGATTTTTGTGTGAATCGGAACATATATAATTAATCCATCCATGTCGGTAGATGTAATAATTGAATAACTAACTAATGTAAGACAAATACCACCTTAGTCTTCCTGCGACCACGGACGCTGCAAAGCGTTCGAAACGTCAGGTTCAACAAAATAAATAAAATACGCGATACTTCCGTTAAAAATTGTTAAATTTTTACACTTTCTATGTATTCGGTTGCCACTCTACGAAACTTGGCGGCAGCAACTAAACAAATCTAGTGTGTGTTGAGCAAGCACAGTACTCGAAAGATCGACACATAGCTATTTGCGTTCTACAAAAGGGCAGCGCAAACAATTTAGAAGTAAAAGTTATCCGGGACGTTAAAAGTAATTTGCTCCAAAAGAGTCGCATTTTTCCTTACACCTAAGCAAGCCGAACACAACTTCAAGAAGTCGGACATTAGAATGTTGTGTCGAACCATGCCAAGCAAAAAAGCACTAGGATATATATTAGGATAACCTACACTATATCCATATTCTTTATGATGGCTATATCGTAAAGAATATGGATTAAATTTGATGAACTTAATGATTGAAATTGAATGAACTTCTTACCATGAGTATATATTTCGCCTCATATGGATTCCAAACTATTGCGTCATTCTCTACTACTACTAACAAGCACATTATAAAGGATTTTGATGGTTGCCACACTTTCAAAATGTTGTATTTGCCGCAATATAAATCCCAAAGTCCTAAATGCACTTGTACAAATGTTAATATCATGCCTACCGAAGGAGAGTTCGTCACATGTCTGCAAGCCCAAATCTCGAATGGTAAAAACTCTTGGAACGACGGAATCGCCTAGATGGTAAGTGGTCGTAATAGATTTTTTTTTGCAAGAATAAACGTCATCACAAAGCAATTGTCAACATTGAACATTAATTTGTTGTTCTACTCCATCGCAACACACCATAAATATCCCGCTGAAGTAGCCCACAATCGGATTCTGCACCTATTCTTAAAAACATCTTTAAACCATCACGCTAGCACTAGTCAACCTACTCTATTTGACTGCTAATCAAGGGATATAAAATCGGGCCAAATAACTTGCCAAACACGGACAATACAGCTATTGGTCTGAAATCGTTAATTAGACACACGCTTTGTCTTAGGTACAGGTACCACTTTGGTAGTCTTCCAAACGTCAGGGTTAAAGTTATGCTTAAGAAATATGTTAAATACATGTCACAGTGGTAACTTAAGCGCCTATCTGCAGTCTTTAACAACATACGGCGGAATGCCGTCAGGTCCGGCTGATGTTTTCGGTTTTAGACGTCTGAGTGCGAGCTCGACATCTCCAGGCGATATCGATAATACATGCACATAATTACTGTCCATATTGGCCGCCGCCGCGCGCCGCCTTCTCTGCATTGAGTTTTGGCGGTCGTTGCGCATGGACAGAGCTAAAACATTTCGCAACCCCTTGAGCACACTCATCTTTTTGTATAAGTTGACCATTCTCAATGACTTTCCTAACAATATTTTTAGTGTTACGCTTCGAGGCAGATATTTCCAAAAAGACGATGGACCTTTTCGGGAACACCGTTCCTATATGAAATCTATATGTTTGTCTGTGCGTTTGTCTGTGTGTTTGTATGTCGCTTTTTTCGAATATTCGAATTTTGACTTCAGATTCGGATTCAGCATAAAAAAAAAGAATAGGAATGTTCAGGAACACCGTTCCTATATCTTAAGGATGTTCCTTCAAAATGACATCGGCCAAAATTACCGACAAATAAAAAAAAATTGCATTGTTGCAACTGGTTTAGATTGTATACTACACGCAATTAATCATTATGAAAATGATTTTTGATTCCAAGTTTAACAAGCGCTCTAAAACTTGAAAACATGTGACTATCCATTGTACAATTCGTTTTTCTATAAGAGTGAATGAGAGTGTTAATATGATTTTAATCTAATGTTGCGTCGCGTGTAAGCAGAGTATCACACAGGGTAAACGTATCGAGGTGGCAACGCCCGACGCTGTTTTTTAGGACGTATTTATCTACCACCGAACGTAACAAATTATAGAAATAATGTACTAGCATCTTTAATAGATAACAAGGGCTCCCAATCTATAGATCTCACTATTATGTTATGACTATTTATTACTATATTAAGCGGTTGATAATAATTATCTACTATAGGAACCAAACTGTCGATCTCTCGATGCACCGATACCAGCCCTAACGACTTACTAACTCGACATCCAACTTTGACCTACTAAAATTATCCTCGGTATATCCTGGGGAAGATCACAGATCGACAACTGATATTCAAAACGTACAGTGATAGACAAAGGCGTTAAGTTTAAGTTAAAGTCACCGCATATTAATAAATTGTCATATTTTCCACCAACACGCTCAATCGCATCAAACACTGCCAAGTAACTGGTTTCAGGCGCAGACCGTGGAATACAGACACTCAAGGCGATAAATAACAATTAGTTATTGCGGTAGACACCGCCGCACGCTATTTCACAACCCGTACTTATGTTGAGCGGCACGTATATTGTGCGAAAGTCATATAAGGCTGCGGCTGCAATGATTACGCCGCCTCTGCGTTTAGTGCAGGATCGATGGGAGCGAATAAGTGAATAACCCGTTGGTATAAGCTCTGAATCATTGATTCCAGGTTGTAGCAGTTTTACCAATGACACAATGAGTGGTTTTGCAAAGTTTCTTTTGCAAAACCACTTATTGAGTTCAGTATTAGGTGGTCAATTAGACGCTCTCATAAAAAACTCGAATGCACTTTAGAAACCTTAACAACAAAAGACGCATAATTTTTATGTCTAAGTTTCAGCTTCTCTACTGAGTACAGTGCATGGGCCGGGTTCTTTTTAGCCACATAAACTTGTACCGTCTCTACAGTCGTATCACTCTTCAAAGACCAAAAGTGTACAAGTGTGTTTCTACAGTACATCGTTGATCATCCGCGTTCCTGGTGCCCTGAATAATCTGCCTTCGATGCTTCTTTTGACGCACAGTGTTCCACGGTTCATGTATTACCCTATTGTCGTTTGTGAGCGCGACCGCGTATTCCGATGAAGAACCGTGTGCCGCAATGCTGCCGCTGGTGGGAGTCGCGGGAGCAGAGAGATGCGTAGACATCAAGACGCCGCCATCAGCCGAACACGCCGGTGGCAGGGCGGCGTCCGTAGCCGCACTTCGGCGGCGACTCAGTACACTTGCAGGAGCCTGCGGCGGTCGGGTAGAGCCGATGCCGGCGCTGATGTTGATGTAGACTTACCCCCAACTTGCAATTGTTGGCGAGTTCCGAAATCCAATCTAGAAAGCCATCTATTTTAGCCTCCAAAGATTGAACTAACTCCAACACGGAATTCAAACTCAAAAGGATGTATCATTGCCTGGATAGCTTTTACTAATATATCAGACACTTTCTTCTCCATTTTTACGATGTTACTAAAATTAACACTGTGATTGTAAAACAGACGTTTGACAGTCGCCGGATAAACAATGAGCAACAATTAGGATTCATTTTTCGTTCAACTAAGGGTTTCTATCAGTGGTACTTTTTAGCCAGATCGACCTTCAGATTAAATTCTGTTATTTGGTATCTACAAGGAATAATATCATAATCTAGGGAGTACAGATTTCTCAATCTGCTCACTTAATGATTCAACCACAGGAGGTTGATAAGGTCTTACCAAGACCGACTTTCAAATGGTTACATAAGAAGCTCACTGGAAGTACATTGATATATTATCCTTGCATGAGATCATCATCGTTTTGCAAGCATTGATTTCTTATAAACTTTAAGACTAAATTTAAATCCAACTAATTGGGATAACAACAAAGAAACATTTTCTTTTCTAGTCTTTAAAATTAACACAACATTCTTTAATTAACCAGTGAGTATAGATTCTAATACATACATACATATCATACTATAGAACGCCAGGTGCACCGATCCAAACATACCGCTCTCGTTTCTTCTACACTCATCAACCTATTCATACATGCTCTTCGGTTTTGGGTACTTTTGATTTGGCCCTTTTTCAATAGCCCTTTTTTTTAGATTCTAATATACTTATAGTTTTCAATTAGTTCGCTCTTCTGGACATACTTGCACTGTATATTAAAAATAATGGTCGCACTAACACATTGATAATCATAAAATTTAATAAAGTTAAATTTTATGATTATTAATGTGTTCATGTGTGTGTTAAGTAATCTCTGTAAAACTAATTACTCTTTATAATTACCTTGTACACGCATATTTTGGGTTATAGTTTATATCAAACCTGTGTTTGTATCATCATACTTTGTAAAATTATGACTGTAATATGTTTTGTGTCTTCAGTAAATAAATGTCTGGCTACTCTCTAGAGTGGCCACCGATTGGGTAATTTTAATATTAATTACTTTATCCACTCATTTTGGTCTGCCAGAACATATTAGTTATATATCCTAGCTTTTACAAACATTGATTGCGTAACAGTTTGCATTATAATTCTTTTTCGACGACCAAACTTGCGTGCTCATGCCATAAGAGGATCATTCTTACATTAATTTGTAAAATTGGTTGACTTATGAATCGTTCATATGTTCAATTAAGGTAGCAAACAAACTTACAGAATGCTTGACGTTAAGCAGTTACCATAGCCTACAGACAGTCGCAACACCAGGGTATCACTCGTGCACTGCCGACCCTGTAAAAAACACTTCCGGCCTTTTTTGAAGAACCTCATACATGTCATGGTTTCTGTTCCCAGAGTGAAGTTATAATCGAAATATGTACTTATCAACTACTTTTATTAGTAGATAGTTAAAAGTTTTATCAATAATACTTGGTACATTGGCTATTTTTGTCTTGGACGTATTAATGACATGATTTTAAACTTTCACGGTTGTTTACACTGTTAATGTAGGTAGATAAAACCGTTAAGTGCAGGCATATTTGTCTACCCTCTTTCTACTTCGCTTATTGCTCGGCACCTTACACACTACTCCCACGGTGTAGAAAACCTACTCACACTGATAGGTACCTATATGCCACTTCTCATCAGTATATTATCTTTGTGATGAGAATCACTTGGAAGGAGAGTTAAAGCATGTACAGCCAGTTTTAACACACATGGACATGATGAGAGTAAGTTCAGACCACTTGCACCACGACGAGATGGTAGGGCATTGACAGACAGCCAGCATTTCTTCCATACTTGAAAGGAGTGACCGATAAAATCCGAAAGCTCCTGACAAAATATTGCATTAGTACTACATTTACGCCAGCCAGGAAGATAATGGTATTCATGCGGTCACCGAAAGAAGTTTTCTCACTTGAAAAATCTGGAGTCTATAAAATTGACTGCAGTTGTGGAAGCTCATACACTGGGCAAACCAAAAGGTCTGTGATATAAAGGGTCAAGGAGCACATAGCTGCAGTAAAATGAAAGAGAAATTGAGAAGTCAGCTATAGCCGAACGGCTTCTGCAAACGGATGTCAATCTCTAGATTGAGCTGCATAATCCTCAGATACTCTCAACTAAACGACGCTTCATACCGCGACTAGTCAGGGAAGCGATTGAAAAGAAAACCTCGTAATTTCAATAGTGAAGACGGTTTCATGTTGTCGGGAACGTGGCACCCAGTTCTCGAGTTATGTACGGGCTTCAAATAGCTATTTCCAATACCTCACCGTGAGTGTAGTGTGTAAGGCGCCGAGTAATAAGGGACGCAGAAAGAGGGTAGACAAATATGCCTGCACTTAACGGTTTTATCTACCATGACCATGTGACCATGGCGTCTGCAACATCGTCGAAATATCGGAGAAATTTAAAATCAAATCGCGGTAAGTCCCGTACCTACATTAATAGTATTCATGACGTGTCATTTTACACTCCGAGATTTATTTGGAGCTCCCCGATTATTTATTTGGATAATGACTTTGAAAAAGTTCGAAGGTGGTAATATGTTCTGTATTTCGAAATTACCCACTCCAAAACCTGCCCCGTGTCTGATATAATTTTACATTTACATTAAAATATAATAGGATAGTTTTCTAATTGAGAGTCCCTGTCATCGCCATAGCAAAAGATGTAATTAAAGTTTAAAAATATAAAATCTGTTTAATTTTATTTTTTGAAATATTGGATCAGCTTGGTACAAAATGTGCAGTGCATTTGCGGAGGGGGTAAATTAAAGGTTTAATAGTTGTATATACTTGTAGTAGTCTAGAATTTTATAATAACAATTAACATAGTTTTTGTGACAATGTTGTATAGTTTACAATGAATCATGTCGTCTAATACCATACTGTAATGCAGTGAATGTCCCACCAATATTGACATCCTATGTAGCCGTTGAAATGAATTTCACAACAGTTATTTACCCAGCTTTTTATGTCGCTAATAAATAAAACAGGGATACATTCCTGACCCAAATGTAAATTTACTCAAAATTTCTATTTGTTCACGTAGAACATGTAGGGTAGTCAAATAGAAGTAATTAAGTAAAGTCAAATAAACAGTTCAAGGAATTAAATATGAATGTGAATCTGACTGCCTTTACATGCATCTGACAATTTTACGCGCAAGTTTGCAAATACCATTTTCATCCTTTTTTATGTAGCGTAAACTAGACCTCTGGGAATAAGTGAACACAGACATAAAGTATGAGGTGAAGCGAAACTTGACATCAATTTCTATGTATATAAATAATCATACGTTACTGACTTCTCCGAGTTTTGAGCTGCATTTAGAATTGTAATAGCTTTGGCGCTTCGTTAGAGTGTACACATTTAAATTCTATGCACGAATTTAATACAGTACGAAAGCTATTCAAATTATACACGCAGATATTTTTACTCGAAATTCAGACAGAGTAAGAAAGTAATGAAACTTGGGAACTCGAGGAGAAGTAGAAGATTCACGGTGAAAAAGATAAAAAGAGCAAAAAATATACAATTTGATTTGGATACCTCAAGTATTTACAGTAAAAAACTTATACGAACAAAGTTAGGGCGCTAGCTAGTACAGATTGAACTCCCAAATCAATGACAAAAGAAAGAAGTATCAATACCGACAAAACTTTCGTAGAACCAAGAACGTCCCATAAATTAAATTATATCATGAAAATAGCACGAGGTACCTAAGTTAGTGCGATGAATCATTGTATTAAGGAATATTAATCGATGTTCAGCTTATCTAATGGAAATGCTGCCATTCTTCATTATAGGACAGAATATTGCGTGCAATAACTGTTAGTATCAACAATTATTGTACGCAGAACTAATAGATTTCACTGTTTTGGACTTGCTTATGTATGTACACGCAAATTGAAAATTTATTTTTATCTTGATTATCAATTGCAGCCGGTGTCGCGTTACTCTTCTTTTTATCAGCATTATTTATCATATTTATCACAACTGAACGTCCATATATGAATGATCTACTACGCACCGAAATGATCGAAAGAAATACTTTTCCCTGAAAGGATAGTGTAGCATACAGATTTATTTTTATTACATACATTACACATACACAAATATTCTATATAAATTTATATTATAGCAATTTATATAAAATATTTGTTATTTGTTCTCATAAAATTCTCAAAGCAATTACAAAAAGGATAGAATCGTTAATATATATTATTGAAATTATATTTGTTTTTTGTTTAATGGATCAGTTACACTATAACTTAAATAATAACTTCTTCAGATAAGGCAAGAAACTACTCTACGATTCACAAGATGAATGAAAAAAATTAAATCAAAAGCACGCAGTAAAAGTAATATCCATTAGGATATGATGGAAACATTACATATAAAGTCATGACGCACGCCTAAAAAAAAAACGTAAATATAAGTAAGAATATCTCCTAAACGAATCCATTCATGACTCTTATTAAGGCACTTCGTTGTTTATTTTGTAGTACCCATACTTTACTTGTTCCTAGTATTGTCCTGTTTCCTAATTCATTAGAACTAGCGCCATCCGCTACCTAAGCCTAAAGATTTGGCGAATATACTGATTTTGACATGGAGCGACTACCGTCAACCTGAAGGGAAAACATAGACCTTTTTTGTGTAAGATCACATGTCTATCGGAATAAAATTCGGTACGTGTGGGTTTCCTCATAATGTATTTTTTAAATCAGCGCCGAGCAAGTGATAATTATATAAATATGTAATCTACACGTGTACCTAATCTCCGATATTAGAGATATAGAATATTCTCTTTGCTAAATAACTAAGCATCTATAGATATAGAATATTCTCTTTGCTAAATAACTAAATATCGCATGAACTTTAGTGATGAAAGCATATATAATATAGTTAAAATCAAGTTCCCGTAATTTGACTTTCGCAAAATCACGCCTGAATAGACTTAGTGTTTTCGAATAGTTCTATTTTTGAAATAAAATGTATGTAAGAATAAAAATAGTATAAAGGTATATTCTATATGGTGATTCATATGAGCTATCATTATATCATATTACACAACATTGAAATAATTTATGTACACGGCAGTTATATTTTATTTTAAATTCTACATAAATTTCAATTCAATCCAATCCAACAATAATCCAAATAAATTCAATCATTATAAATAATAATCGGCGGTAGGAGTAGAAATCGGAGGAGGCTCGTAGTGAGCGGCGAGCCACCTCACCCAGGTAATAGCGATTGTAAGTGATAGTTACGGCAGGGATCCGTTCCTTTTCTGTAATAACCCATTATGTAGTCATCTCTGATTATTTCATGCCCATAATCCATTTAATTTCCAACACTAACACCTGTGAATTCCTGCTCCTGGTATATTCATTCACTCGAGTCGCTAGTAACGTGTTATAGAATGTGAATTAAATTATATCAATAATCTCAAAGAGAAAATTACGTATCGTATTTCCAGGCATGCCTACCAAATGACCGAGTATTTAGCTTGTGGCGAGCTGTGGCCAACATGCTGACAGAGAGTGGAGCCCAAGAAGTGTCTATAGGACTTTAAGGTCTGGGTGCATTCACCAGTCGTCCAGATTTTAATGTCCATCAAGAATAGCTGTCATAAGTCATCAGTTTAATAACTCACCAGTTTACTCAGTTCAAAAAAATGATTCAAGTATGCTTTTTATTTTTGACAATATCGAGAGGCATACTAGCATACAACTCAACCGACGGGAAGTAGTTACAGTAGCAATACAAGGAGAATCGCTCGCGCGATGCCACTGATATACTCACCTACAGAAACACTATAACTAGAGGGTTATTTTAGCCGCGGTTTAAGGGAGGTGGAGGTAACTTCCCCCAGTCGAACTGTTTTGAAGTTCTCTACCACCTTAGAAACCGCCGAGCGTGCATGAGAAAAGCAGTGAGTTAAAGACCGAGTGAGGTATGTTAGGATGGTGTAATGTGGCGCTCGGTACTCTCTGCCTACCCCGCAAGGGATTTGGTGAAGTCAAGTTATACTGATACTTCAAGACATTAGCGCAAGGAAACTCTACCGCTTTATTATATTAGTATAATTAAACTCATATAAATAAGTATAGTTAAACTCGGAGTCCTGAACAGGGTGCGCCGGTTCTTCACGCCGGATCAACTTTGTCTTCTTTATAAGACTCAAGTTCGGGCCTGCGTGGAGTATTGCTCGCATCTCTGGGACGGCTCCGCACAGTATCTTCTCGAGGCTCTCGGTAGGTTGCAGCGACGAGCTATCCGCATAATCGACGACGAAGAGGTCACAAATACCTAGAACTGCAACTTCGTAGGGACATAGGCTCCCTAAGTACATTTTACCGCCTGTACCATGGTGAGTGCTCTGAAGAACTATTTTCCCTTATCCCACCCTCTCCCTTCCGTCATAGAACCACACGTGCAGGCTTGCGATGTCATCATTCCACTGTTGAGGACATTTTTTCTTGTACTAAAAAGTTCGGCAACTCCTATCTCTGTCGAACTATTAAAAAGTGGAACGCCTTGCCTGCACATGTGTTTCCTCCTTCCTACAACATGGGATCCTTCAAACGAAGCGTGAAGAAGCACCTTGCGGGCCAGCATGGTAGCGTCAACTGACAGGACAGCGTAGTCCTTTGTCAGTTGCCGCTGCAATTTGGGCTCCCCTTTTCGCTTACCAACAGGCGAAGAGGAGCCACTATGCAGAGCCAATATAAAAAAAAAAAGTATAGAAGTTAAACCTAATCGTAATCTAGCGACTTGTAGGACGCTGGATATCGAGTGATCAAGAAGGCCACTTGCCTGCAAGTAGTGCAAACGCTGCATCGGTGGCACTTTACCCTAACTAGGTAATTCGGTCAAATAGCCGTCAAGTGGGTCGTACGTTCATATCATTACAACAAGGTCATGTAGTGTTTATTTATTCACTGTTGCGTTTTCATTCGTTTTAACAGTACGTAACATTGTCTTAATGTCTAGTTTTTGTTGCTAATGTGAAGATACATAGGCGTATGTCTTGACTTTAGCATGAGTAAAAACTGGTGAAGTGGGAGTTAGGTCTTCCTTTGTTGCTGTAATATTTTTTCTATCTCAGTTGTTATGTTTCAATAACGAAAAAAAAATATGATCTTTTTTATTGGCCGCTACTTGAATCTAGATCTAAGGTTCGGTTACCTTAATTACCTTATAATCTAGCCCAAAGGAGAAGCAAGCTGAAGTGGCAATGGGCCTGTCACATAGCTTCTAGAACCGACGACAGCTGTGTAAGAATAGCTCCCAAATAACGTCCCCGTACACGTATTGTGGGACGACCCCTCACTAGATGGAGCGACGACCTCAAAGGGGTATGTAGGGTGTCGATGGATGCAAGTGGCGCAGGATTGAGGCGAATGGCTATCTGGAGGAGAGGCCTATGTTCTGCAGTGGACGAATACGGGCTGAAATGATGATGATGAACTTGAATCTAGTTACTTTCTCAGTAAATATAAAAATAGTTCTAAACAGACAAAGGCAGCCTCCCATTTAAGGCTTTATGAATCACCGATTCGTCATCATTTTGCATATGCATATTTATAGTCCATGTTATTTTTATATACTATAGCAACCCTGAATTATAGATAAGTACACGGGTCTCCCTTCAACAGAACGGGTTCAGAGCATTGATTTAGCTTAACGACTGTAATCTATTGACAACAACCAAGACCGACGGCTTAAAGTACCTTCCGACACACGGAGAAGTTCGATATAGATAAACCTGACCATAGACAGGCTATGGCCGATGTATGCTGCTTAACCTGCGTGTTCGGTTAGAATGACACACGTTATGACGCCATCGAACTCGACTGCATCTGTATAACAAATAATTCATTTAAATTTAAGCTGTACTCTCTAATCACATCGGCTACTGACCGGTAGAAAATACACTTAGCCTCATGTACCCGTATAATGTGATCAATAAAGCGTTAAATAACCACAGTAGGGATATATATAAGAATAGATTTACTAGCGCACTTATGTAGTAGCACACTCAAAAAGGTATACGGACGTATTGCGCGAAAATTGCTTATTTATTTATTATCAGGAACACCATTCCTATATGAAATCTATATGTTTGTCTGTGCGTTTGTCTGTCGCTTTTTTTTGAATATTCGAATTTTGACTTCAGATTCGGATTCAGCATAAAAATGTAGAATAGGAGAATGTTCAGGAACACCGTTCCTATCTCTTAAGCAATATGGTCAAAATGACTAAAAAATAAAAAATAAATGAATTGTTATATAATTGACGAGCCAGGTGTTCCTCTGGCAATGCAAGCTTGCGTATTCTCAACTGGTTTGTATTTATTAATATAACTTAATATGAATGAAGTCCAAAAGGTACCACTAGTGAAGATCTAACTAGACAAAAGTTAGCCTAAATTTATACACTTAATCCAAATATGTGATATTTTAAGGTTTAGGTTTGAAATAGAACAGAAACAAATATACAACGCGAAAGTAAAAGAATGTAGGAGCTGAGCAAGTGAATTGTTTCTTAAAATAAATTTAAAATAAGAGTGTAACAATGAGATAGTTGCTACTAAGGCGATTATGGAATAGAGCCACTTAAGCCGCGCATGAAATTTAGAAATTTGGTAACAATACCACGAACCTCAGATACAACAAATTTTTGCTCAAGTTTTATTTAGTTACTCTTCAGTAATATCGAGATAACAGCAATCGGCTGTTTTGGTATCAGTAACCAGGAAATTACGTAGCCTTTTAAGAGAGCACGACATTACAAACAACTTGCTGTTGACTTCAGCAAACCTTCTTGTGTGTCATATCTCTCTACTGTAGTTAGAGTTCTGGTTATATTTAATTAAATTCGACATGATGCCCAATTTGACTGAATCTAAAGCAGTCGTGTAACGGATTATTGTGAAAAATAACTAAAAAGTATTTTTGATGTGTGAGTATCTCATTATCATCTTTTTAGCCAAATCAACCTCAGGTACACGTGTTGAATAATGATAAATTAACAAATGCGACACTGGCGAAGGAGAGGTACGGCATATCAACGCACGGCAAAACGAGAAACTGTGACTGGGAAATCTCTACTTCACAGAAGACCGCTGCTTCATAGCAACTCCCTGTAGAGATGAGTGGTTCTGCGAGAGAGTGAGGTTAATGAGTAATGACAAGCTCGGTGGCGCAGTGGTTAGTGTCGCTACTTTAATACTAACGCTTGTGGGTTTGAGTTCCACAAAGGACAAACATTTATGTGCACGATCATGTCTCTTTGTCTTGGTCTGGGTATTTTTAAAGAGGTGGGGCGATCACCAATTATGGGAAAATATCTGCACCTCACAGAAAATTGCAGCGAAATAACTCTCTGAAGGGTTGTTGTACTCGTATTTCTGTGAGTGAGTGAGGTCACCAGTAAGCTCCTAAGAAGTTGCTGTGTTAGCCGCAGAGGTACGGGCAATACTTAATGTAATCAAGCGTTGATAGGTAACGGTAACTGCTTTTCATCAGGTAAATCGTATGCTTGTATGTGTCCTGTTGCTTAAAAAAATATTCCTCAATTGCTCCTTCCTGCTGGACATCTACATCACACATGTATTGTAAGCGTCCATAGGCGTCACTATACATTGGACAGTCCAACTGCTCGTTTGCCTCCTGACGTACAAAAAAATGAATCAGAGGTCTACACAATATACAGAAATAGATATTGTTACAATTTTAAAATATAATAATGAGGGCTTTAGCCCGCTTGTCGCTGGAGGAACCTCATAATTCGGTCTTAAGTCAATTAATTTGGACTGACTGAATTTAACAGAGAACAAAGTGAAATTAGATTATTTCGAGCCAAATATTAAACAAGATTCGGAAATGAAATCTCTGTTTGGGACACTGTGTTTATAACAAACAGCCAATGACAAATACTAATTTCTTGGTATTTTATGGTATCATAATAATATTTTGTTACGAGGAGGACATAGAAATATTAATAGCGTAAATTGCTTAACTACTGTCATCTATGAAAACATGGATGTTTTGACAGACAATAGTCGTTAAGCAATTTATTAAATGACAGCTTAACGTAGGGTCTCGGAAGAACTTGAGACGACTAAATTCATCCACAGCGAGGTTGCGGTCGACTCTGCTAATTGACGTGTTCGCTTAGGCTGACAATCAGTGGCAGATCAGTTTTAGCTCAGTGGATAAAGAAGCAGCTTTTAACTGACAGATACTGTACTACTGAATCTTCGTATGAGCATGTACCACAAAATTTGTTTTTCGATTTGTGTACAAATTTGTATTAAAAGTTACTTAGCGGTCGTTACATCGTTACGAAACCCGCACCTAAGAAAGGTCTAGTGCTCCCTCTGGGTTGTGAAGATCCGACAACAGTGGCTCAGGTAGAGAACCCCAACGAACCACTAAAGACAAAGTTGGGCTGACAATCGCCGCCATCGAACTTTACAAAACTGTTTGTTTATCGGTTCGTGGTCAAAGTTTATAAAGCTCAAATAGATTCTAATATTATAGACAGTAGATTCGTGCTAGAACTCGTGTAATTTTCATTCTCTCTAACTTGAATATATAAGAAACAAACAAGAATTACAAATATACTTATGGTTAAAAATCATGGGCATTATTTGAATAGTTTATTATATTACATTAAGTAGTATGTATCAGTAGCTTTGTTGTTTAATTAATGTGCTTTCTACAACACTGGTTACGTATGACGAATATTAATGATATTCTATATAATAGTAAATGTCGCATAGTAGTTATTTATATATTTTATTGACTTCATTATAAGAATTTGTACTTAGTTTTTTATTAATCATAATGCGCTTTAAACCACTTGTTCCTGAACAAACTTTTTTTTATTAGATCTTAACAAATTTTGCATGTGGGGCTAATAATATAACATTATATAGGAAAAAAATATTTAAAAAAATATTCCTCATTTGGGAAACTGGGAAAATGCCATTCTATTAAAAGGACGCTAGCAATATGTACTATGATGATTAGAGTTCAAATAAAATATGATTACAGGTTTCACACATTTTTCTTTAGGAAAATGATAAATTTCAAAATAAAACTTGTTGTGAAATAAAATAAAACTTAAAAATGCAAAGGAACATTACATTTAGGACAGAAAAAATTGACTTTTTTGTGACATTCAGAGCATCAAAGTTGATTATCTCTGTACCTCACAAGGTGGTCTTTTCCGTCATACCTCGAACTTTTGCGAAGACTTCGAAGAAACACACACTTTGCGGTCTGAGTTGTTCTTATTTGTTTACAGAATGGCTGTAGCCACACTTCATGAAAGTAAAGAAAATCATATTCACCACCGTTATTCTTATATGTTTTGTAAAGCCATGTCCAATCCGTGACAAATCAGGGAGAAGTACCATTTCTTGCCCTTTATTGACGTTCTGTACAAACTGATATTTTGATCGGATATGTCAACCCCTCCCATGTTCTCGTTATGCTTTTTAACGACAGCGAGTTGATCTACATATTGTTTTTGTTCCCGCGAAAATCTTTTTACTTTCGCCACAGGCGGAATCGTAGCGTGTGACGCTAGAACAACGCTGTTATCATGCCATTTGCAAGCTAAAATTTGTTCTGCCCTAGTAGATTGACGTCTGAACGTCCCTCGTGGTGTCTTCTGTATTTCTTTTATGGTAGGCAAGGGCATTTTGCAGCGCAATTTTCGCGAACAGTTCCGGTGATCTTTATTTCTCGCACTCTCAGCTCATCAATAAGATGGATGAAAAGAAATTATCAATAGATGTAACGGAGCTTGATTATTAATTTTTCGCAGCACATCTGCAATTTGCAATGCATTGCATGCTCACGCTTGCATCCATACCCAAAATCTGTTTGTAAGTATTTAATTGAAGACGTAGTCGACTGTCCTTCGTATGGATCAAAACATACTATATAACCTAAGAGCATGTTGCTCCTATCCAGAACTTGTATCCCCACTTTATAGGTTTCCCTCTGATAAATTACTTACACGGATGACTTCTTCTTCTTTTATTCAGCAAATCAAATAGTTCACGTACCTTTCCAAGCTTATCTCTGATTTTGATTTATATTGTCACAGCAATGAAGATTCGTCGAACGTAAATCTGTCTCTGAACATGACGTTGTAAGTATACAACGTCACAACGACAGATTTACGTAACTATAGTAATAGGCATGCCACAATCTGCAACGTTTTGCCAGTACATACATCTTCTAGGCAACACCACATATCCGCTGTAAAGTAGTAAACCTATCTAGAAAACAAAGCATTTCATTTGTGCTGATATTGACGGATTAGTTTGCATTTTTTGGGTTATGTACAACTTTGTGTAGTGTATAAACATGTTTATGATGTCTTCGCCAATCATCATTTCAAAGTATTGTAAAGAATTGAAATGTATAGCTTAGCAGACTGATCTGCATGCCCATCCATGGCTCAGAACTAGGATGAATGTCTCGTGAAATCCAATAATATATCTTATTTTTCTGAATAGTAATTTCATTCGTAGATTCATCCATTGAAGTGGATGAAGAAGCATGATCTAATTCCTCGGATGCCATGCGTCTGCCTTTTAATGCTCTATGAGTGGCACATCATCTTCATCACTGCTATACTCTGATCGGAAATAAACTCCGCCCTGTGCCCGCAATGGAGATCCAGGTTAATTATGGAAAGTTATTTAATTTTCATCACTCGAATCCTCATCGGTGACGTCAGGATTGCATTTCGGGAGGTAAAGTAATCACTGAATCAGGAATCACTTGCTCTTCTTCATCATCTTCTAGTTGAAAGCCTAGTTTTATCGTCATATACCGAATCCGACTCTTCCTTCCCATTCTAAACTGCAAACATGTGATAGTAGTACATTTTGCAATATGTCGTTTAAAAGAACTATTAAAACTGTATAAAATGCATATTTCGAATAAGATTCTAAACTGCAAACATGTGATAGTAGTACATTTTGCAATATGTCGTTTAAAAGAACTATTAAAACTGTATAAAATGCATATTTCGAATAGGATTCAAACACTAATATTACTTGTACTCCATGATTAATGTTTCATTCATTTAGTTTTATAGTTATTGAAATATATTTTGCATAATTATAACAATAAATGCATATGCCTTGAATTCTCCATAATAATACGAGTGTAATTCAATTTTTTTTTTAATGCAACACTTTAAATTATGCACAATGAATTAAGAATCCCCTCCATACACTGGACATGGTGTCGAATAAACATAAACAATTATTCTCAAAGTACCTTCATTGTTTATAATAACTTTATTTATTCGGCGTTCTTTTAAAATGACGACAAGTGGGTTAATGACGTTAGATATTAATTTATTAAATTTATGTTTTATTTGTGACATTTTAAAATTTTAATCGTCATTGCAATCTATTTATTTATATAATAAACCGCCTTAGTTTTACTTGAGTAGAGTAGACAGAAAGAACTATTACTTGAAAATGTTTACTAAGTATGTAGATTTTGGAGACACATGTGTACCTACTGCAGCGCCCACTGCCGGACTGTAGCATTAAAACTTAGCTAAGAACATGTCCAAAAATAACACTTATACAAAGCAGAGAAACTTGGTAACAGACACACACACAGACACCTTAACCCCAAACGCTTTTTGACGAGCTCGGTGGCTCAGTCGTGAATGACGTGACTTTGACACCAACGCTCGTGGGTTCGATTCCCACACAAGGCAAACATTTCTGTGCATGATCATGTCTGTTTGTCTTGTTGAGGATATTTGAAGAGAGGTAGGGTGCATCAAAGCAGCCCGTCTGGGGAAGTACATCCACTTCACAGAAAACCGCAGCCAAATAACCACTCCCTCGAGGGTTGTTGTGTTCCTGCGTGTGAGTGAGGTCACTAGTAAGTTCGCAAGGAGTTGCTGTGTAAGCAGCAGAGGAGGCATCGCGCGAGTGATACCTACTTAAATAAATCGCAAGCGTTAATAGGCTATGGTATCCGCTTTACATCAGGTGGGCCGTATAGTAGTATGCCTCCCGACGTAGTATAAAAAACGAATATATCGTCTCAGTGGCCGTCGCGGATAAAAATAGTTTGAACTTATAAGCCTTATAATTCTCTAGAATTGAATTCTCTTTCGAATCACGTTTCGTCCACTAGAAATACGGAGTAAATCTCATATTTGGTTTGTTACCTTACTGCTTCAATAATATTTATTAGTGTAGAACTTCTGTAATATAGGTATTCCTGCGCAGTTAAACTTGCTGTGTTTATGTTTACTTGAACAAGTAATATGAAATATAGTAGACTGTGGCAGGTAGGATGCGGACAAACTGTATATAGATTTTCTACAACAATTTATTTAAATTAACCTCCACAGTTTTCGCACAAGGAATTTTAATCTCTGTGACAATACTGTGTTAAATTTAATCCGAAGTCATTGAGGTAGGGAAAAGTAGGTAATATATGAAGTATACCATTATACAACGTATACTTAATGAATGGCGTGTAAGTAAAAAGACAGTAGGTTCCTTTTACAAGAACCCAGTACACTGGAGCCTGACGTTGTAAAAGTATATTCACTTTGTTTTTGAAGTACTTCATGCTTGAGTTTCCTTGGAAATTTTTATATTTTTATATTTGTGTAATTTGTTAAAGTTCACTCAATAAAGAAACACAAATTTAGACATTTATTATACAACTTGGGAGCCGTACAAGTATACGGCACACATGATGTAAAGCGGTTACAATTGCAACACAGGAATTATATAATACGGGTCTATTGCTAACTCAGCAATAGTACATATTAAAAAGATCATCTCTGAGTATTATAACACGAGCAATATGAGTACACAATATATCCATTCGGTCAATGTTGTAATACGATGAGCGGAAACGTGACTGAAATAATATTAGTATTAGGGGCTTGTGCTAAGATTCAATTATTTGCACTATTCCCGATGCTAAAAAGTTTATCCGTTCACTAGAAATATTCCGATATAAGGATATTTTATACAAACCACTTTCATTAATAGTTGTCAACGCCACCCCGTTGCCCCACCTCATCGTCCGTATGAAAGCCCTAACTAGCACTAACTCGCAAAGTGGACAGCGGTTTCTATATGAATGTCTGATTAGAAAAGTTATTTTTTTATACTTTGTGTAAGTTAATACCTCCATGTGAACAAGTGTGCAACGCAGATGGGCCATATGCTTGAAGTCTCACAACGTCGTATAAAAAAAAAACATAATCTAAAATACATAAATATCTTTACCGATGTAAATAAAAGGATATTATGGATGCAACTAATGAAAGTCTAAAATGTAAATATCTTTGTAAGTGCTATATAAACAACAAAGATAAATTAATGAAATGGGAAAATTGTCAACTTAGAGGTAACAAATTAATTGAATTGCAGGTGTTTATTTAATTTAGGTTTCAACGGTCAATGCACTTCTTCAACAGATGGCTGGCTTACCCGGTCACCAAGCTTTTATGAAGTGCACGAGCTATTATCTCTAAGTACCGAAGCTAAAGATATTTACATCCTATTAATTACAGCTTGGCTTCTTTGCTAGGTACTTTTAAAAGAGTCTACAAAGTCACTAATTTAAAATCGCTTCATTCCTTTTCCATTTGTCATTATCAACAGATAATTTACATCTTGTTTGATATTGATGCCATGTTCTCGACGTATATAATAAAAGAGCTATGAATGTTAAAGAAACGAGAGAGGTGTGTAAGAACCGAGTCACGTAGCATTCGATTCTCTCTGCCTACCCCACAAGGTACTATGCGTGAAGTTATAGATATATAGATAGATAGCAAGAATATACCCATGAGCTGGCTTAGGAAGAGCTATTGCAAAATGTGAATTTGAATGCACTTTGTATTATGAATTCGAAAGGGAATAGTTATTGTTTTATTAGAAAGGGACCAAGGATACTATTACTAGCACTTCTAATCGTTAATTTTCGCAGGCTGTAGGTCGCTGTGCACTGGGTGGGCCCCCGAAATGTTAGCAAAAGTTGGCGGGGCAACATCGATGTGAGTGACTAGAAATAGGTTTCTTCACAGTTAGGAACCAATTATTGCAAACCAAAGCTGAAAGTCTTGCAGGCCCCTTTTGGTTTTTACATAGATCGACAAGGACGCGCTGCGGACTAAGGTCATGGTCGACTCTCTGTAGCCAGTTGCTACATGCATTATTATTAGTTTTATATCACTCTTAAATCACTAGAATAATGTCCACCTAGAATTATGTCCTAGAACGAAAATTTGTAAATGACTTTAATGGAGTAATTTAATAAATATTATTTGTATTTATTATTAATATCTTTACATACAATTTAAGTTACGGCAACAAATTTCAAACTTAAATATTGCGCTTCATTTAAGTTCGAAGTTTGTTTTAGTGATCCCTTTGTATGTGTACATAACAGCGAGCGCCAGTGCCATAATGATGGCAATGTCACGCTCTAATCGCTACTTCGTGAGATTCGATTTGAATTTCGATCCGATGTTTTGCATATTCCCAACGAGCATTCGTTTTCTAAATATTAGAAATCGTGCCAAAAATATATAATGTACATGTCTCGCAACGGGAATCTTCCACCGCAAGAGTTCTGATGTGAAAACAAGTTATCAGTTATTTTAATTAGTATCAAACAATTTACGACAAAGTTTTAACAATTTTGTATTCCTAATAAGATACATATCAACATATACATGCTATGTACATGTTGGTTTGAAGTGGTTATGTGTAAAGTGTGTCTTATTTCTGATTTTGTATTTATATTTTACATGAGACTGTTATTATAAATATTATTTACAAAAACTTGTATTTATAGGCAATTAGATAGATAGAAATGACTTTTAGTGTGCTTCCGCTAATAAACATTTTAAACCTAATAAATAAATAAAAAATTGAATTTTAAACCTACGAGTAACTTAATTTGAACGATGGATCTGATGATTTTTAATAAGTTTATTAATACTAAGCCCGAATTTACTCAATAACAGCCGTTACTCCGCACATTAACTAACATCCAAACGATTTATCTTTTTAGTTAGCAGCACTACACGAAATTTACGTTCACACAAACACGACGATGGAAATTCAATAAAAAATCGTTGAACAATCAGAAACAATCGAGGTTTGGCGCTTGTAGCAAAAACTCTCAGTAGCCGTTTTTGATTTTTATTTTTTGTTCATTGTGAGTTCTAATATCGTTCATCCAACTACCATGATTCTGCTGTGCTATTTGACAAAGGATACAACACCGCGTTCGGAATTTCAATTTTAAAATGGCATTGAATCGGTCTTGGAAATCGCTGTTGAGGTTTTCTAAATCTTGTATATCTCAGTATTACAGTTACTTTATTTTTATTTCAGCTACTTTCATAGTATTATGTCATATGGAATTCTTCTCTGGGGTAACTCCGCGGACATTAACACCATCTTTTTATTGCAAAAGAGAGCCATAAGAGCTATCTACAATTTTGGTCCCCGGGAGAGCCTTAGAGAAAAATTCAAAGAAATAAATATTTTAACAGTCGCATCGCAATATATCTATGAAAATCTTTTGTATGTCCATAAAAACATAGACTCATTTTGTAAAAAGAGTGATACTCATAGCATAAATACTAGATATAAGCATAATCTTGTCTTACATGCAAGCCGTCTCCACAAAATAAGTAATTCTTTTATGGGGCAATGTATACGGTTCTATAACAAACTTCCCAGCAATATAAGAGAATGTGTAGCAGGGCATATTATAAAGTATCTGACTATATTAATGATAAAAATGCCTGGGAGTGAGTCGATCCAATTATAATGTAATTAATAAAATATGTAAATTTGTTTGGATACCAAAAGAGGGATGCCTGAGTTTTTTGGCAGTATTTTTATCAGTGCTCACCTAGTCATAAACTGCACGATAGGGAAAAAAAATTGTGACGATTCCAAACAAATGTAGCCATTTTTACGGAATAAAAAGATTTTGACTTTGACTTTGACTATGAATATTAGTAATATTAACAAGAAATTAACAGTATATTACATTTCTGATCCTTAGGATAATATCTCAATCTCGGAACAAGGATTTCTGATTATCATCATTTTCATTCCAGTTGAATGACGTTCACATAGGGCTCCAGCTTAAACTTCCATGATGAACTACACTACTTGTGTCCATCGGCTCCCAAACTCTTTTAAACTTGTCTGTGATTTAGTAATGAATACTTCATTAATAAACCACAGACAACAACCGTTATTTCCGAATATTAGAAAATATATCATGTGGAAAGTCTTTAATTTTTTATCTTGCTTGTTTATACGGTACGGTATCATTTGTTTATTAATCCGGAAAACTTATACAGTTCTTTGGAAATTTGCTACCTGTCAATAACGTCTCAGATCTACAAAAGAGGTGTCTGTCCATAAGATGTTTTAAGAATAATTCATATGAGACTGTGTCTATTATGACGTTTTGCTTTTAATTTTGGTTGAAAAAGAAAAAACGCGCGCTTGAGCATACATGAAATGGAATTGAACGAATGTTTTAGTGTTTAGCAAGCAATCGTCATAAAAATATTATTACTGGCCAGTCTGGACTCTTGGCCATAAAAACAACTTCTCTATTGATTTACGATATCTATGGTAAATACTCAAAACCTATACTGCCAAATTTCGGTATTATCAATCATGCATTACGTTGATTGCACGCATGTATGCATAAACAAGCCACTTTCAGATATAAGAGCGTAAGAAATAGAATTGAATTTCGTCAAACAGTAGATTTGCACTATTAGAAATTTGATAACCTCTTTATTACCGTGACGGATACCAACTTCTTCAATGCGGTGTCGATTTGCCCGCTCTTGTTTACAACAAGTGTACATATTTAAGTTATATATTATTTGCAGAATTTGATCGAACACTCCGATTATCAACCACAAGCATCTCCGGTTTCGGAAAGCATGGGACAGCGATGACAGTTTGTCGTTAAGTTCCAAATTATATTCAACTCTTAGTCAGTGGCTTTCAGACGATTATATAATAATTTAAAAAACATCATAAGTCTGCGTTCAATTCTTATCCACTATGATAGATCAACTTGGTAACATAATATTATTCTGACAACATCAAGTGGAATTCGTACTGTTTCCACATATGTGTATTTCCATATTCGAATAACTAAATTACTCATACAGTTCCGCATTTTCATAAATTTTCTTTTTTACAATAACATGGTAAAGATAGGTATTTGTTAAACTTGTAGATAGATTTACTAAATCCAAGAACCATTTCCTATCTTGTGACTAAGTATAATTCGATGAAGAACAAAATTTCAAAGAGAAGCTTTGATTTGCGCATACGTTGCACATTTTTAATATTGTTCATAATGACATATTGCGTATTTGGCATCATTAATATTCAGCATTATGCGTAATAGTCATTTAACCGCGACTGCCAACACGACAAGACCACAGAATTTCATGCCTGATGACAAAGGGCCAAGAATATATAATAAAATTAGTGTTTTTCCCGATGACCAAAATTCGACTTTAATATCATTGTAAATTTGAGAAAAACGTATGCAACGTTTACCAACTTTTTTGTCCATTATTTTTTTCATTGGTAACACTAAAGCTCCAAGGATAAACTGCTACTGAACTGGTTTTGTCTTTACTTATACATAGATTTGCCATCAATACATGAAAAGAATGCGTTGAACGTCTCTTTTTTTACATATCAACTGTCACAATAGGTCAGAACGGACAATAAAAATTTATCATGTTTTTAAACAAAACATTGACAACAGATGAATAAAAAAGGAACTATCAGACATAGCTTTAATAAAAAAAGTTTTGTGACAGACGCAGCCGATATGTTAGCTAATCGGAGTGCTCGTATGTCAAACTATAAAACAGCGAAAACATTTTTAATTTCTTTGTGAAGCATTCAATTGACGATCGTTTGAGGACATTGCGAACAATACTCATCTCTACATGCACACACACGTGAGCATCTATAGGGATGCCTCAAATAGCAGTGAAATTACTCTTATAACAGATATAAGTAAGTATAAGGCAAATAGATTTAAAGCTTAACGTTGAGTAAACATCTTATTAGCGCATTTAGCGTATAATCTTGGTTGCGGTACTAATATAAGATAATTTTGTTACCTTTAGCTTCAAATATAATATTAAGACTCCAAAACCTATTTAAGTAACAAAATTTTGTTTTTAACCAATTAGAGTTGGTTGCTAACTCATTTTTATTTCCTACTAATTTATCAATAACTAACTGATCGACTATTGTAATTTCCGATAGTAGAACTTCCAATGTCAAACGAGATATGAAAGAAATAAAGAACAAATCTAGTTTTATTCGCAACAGAACAACTAAAGAGAGTATAAATAATTTCAGTTCACTCCAGAATAAGACGCTTAATGAGGTAATGACGTGGAAAACTCGTACTGTTTCGACATATATGTATTTACATATTCGAATAATTAAACATTCGTACTGCTCCGGAATTAAATATACATAAATTTTCTTTTTATGTCAAAGTTCGGGATTTGTTAATATTGTACATGTATTTACTAAATCATTTACTATAGATAGATGAATCATTTACAAAATTTAATTCGTTAACAAATAAAATTCCAAAGAAAATCTCTTATTTATGTATGAGTCGCACATTTTTTTAAATATATAACTAATCTGGCCATAAATACAGTTACATAGAAACTTTTCTTTTTTTCAATTCTTTAATTACTTTGAATATGGAACGCGTTTATAACGTTAAAAACCTCCTTCGATTTCCCGCCGTTTTGCATATTTTTCTCGTGTTTATTACCAAATTACGTAAGGTATTAAAGAAAACAGGATTACAGTGCCTTGCACAAAATGGGTATGGAGCAGTCGGTTATATTCCAGACACTTCTAAAGCTTAGTATCAGCCGTATGTTCGTATATCATACTATCAACAGATATGCCAACAGATCGGGGCGACCGCGAGCTGTTGAAACTACTAAGGCTGTTGATGCTGTTAAATCTAGAATTCGCTGAAACCCCATTACGAAACAAGACATCTTATCTAGAACACTGTCGCGTATGATAAAATAAGACCTGAAACTTACCTGACGCTTATCGTCGATATACAGGACATGCCCTAAATCAATCTCTACAGTTGAAGAGAGTGGATCCATCAAAACGCCTTCTGTCTCGATACGCAGGTGAAAGGCACGGAAATATCTTATTTTTACTGATGAATAATATTTGACTATTGAAGAGCACTACAACCAGCAAAATAACAAAGTGTACGCACGCAGTTCTAAAGAAGCCGCCCAAGTAGTCAGAAAGGTACAATGTGTTTATTATTCTGCGTCTGTAATGATTTGGTGAGGGATATCTCATCAAGGAGTCACAAAGCTTCATTTTTGTGAAAAAGGAGTGAAGACTTAAGCCAAAGTGGATCAAGAGACTGTTTTGGATCGTGTTGTGAAACCTCTTAGCAATACAGTTTTTAAAAATATACCGTGACTTTCCAGCAGGACTCTATACCTGGTCACAAGGCACGAACTACCCAAGCCTGGCACGAAACCAACGCGACTTTATAAAAACTGAAGACTGGCCCTCGTCTAGCTTAGATCTGAACCCCTTAGACTAAAAATTATGGTCAGTTTTAGAGGACATGGCCTGCTTTTATGGCGCTCCGTTCTCTCTGCCTAACCTTCAAAGGACCTGGCCAGGATAATATTGTCATTCGGGATTTTTGATGATAAATACGAGTATAACCGCTATTGACACTATCGTAACTATAAGCAGTGCATACTTTCCAAAGGATAGCCACATGCAACAATCCTTTGAATTTGTCGTGCACGCAATTTATCATATTTACATACAATTTGATCTAACCAGCTTTGTGTGCTCTCGCCACCAATTAGTTCATGTGGCCGGCCGGCTCCCACCGTAGTGGGTGCCACCGTTAGTAGATTCAACATGCCGACGCTGCCAAGGCTGCTCCGGTAGTCTCTGCCTCGGCTGCTGCGGTCGTCCGCCATCTGGAACAGAATCCGTATGCCCCCACCAACGTCGCTGCGACACGTGTTTCGCCTCTCCACGAGGCATCCTCAGGCGCTGTAGACATTACTCGTTAGAATAACATGCAAGTCTTACTTGTAAATTTGACTTTCGCAAAATAACGCCTGAATCTATGAACTACTGATCATATTCTTATAAAATGTAGTTTATATTTTATTCCCTACCTTATCTACCGAGTTACAGCCCTTATGCATCATAGTATGAAACGTGAAGGACAAAAAACATGTTCACTAGAAATAAGTAAAAGTAAAAAAAAATACGAATAACATAGCCTTTTGTGCAAGCACTTATCTATCTGGCTATCCATGACAAAATACTTTTAGTTGATATTTGGTTTCCAAATAAATAGTATAACCTATTGTACCTTTCATACAGGCATTAAGGGTATCACTTCGTATTTATACGTCGAAAATACTAATGTCATATAATGGTTGTCGCATCCTTCATGACAGTAGACAATAACGGTCGACTTAACGTCTAATGTTTCGCGATAAGTAAGTGCACATAAGACGCTATGCGCCGTCGAGTCGACCTTCGTTACCACTGGCGCCGGTCGAGTGTAATGCCCACCTACTCGTAAAAGCTTTTAAATTGACTTGTTGTCTATTCACACCTTATTCTTACTGTCCATCTGATAATCTTTATTACGTTAAGTCTTAATGTCTTCGGGCAACACAGAATTTTACCTATCTTTTTACTTTAAACGAGCACGTCTTGTATGTATATAACTAGTCTGGCCATAAATACTATTACATAGAAACTTTTCAGTTTTTCAACTATTTAATTATTTTGAATTTGGAACGCGTTTATTATGTTAAAAAAATCCTTCAATTTCCCGCCATTTTACATATTTTTATACAACTTCATAATCAGTAATATCAAATTCATATACAGGTCACAAGGCACGAACAACACAAGCTTCGGTCGAAACCAACGTTCCAGACTTTATAAGAACTGAAGGCCCTCGTCTAGCTCAGATCTGAACCCCTTAGACTAGAAATTATGGCCAGTTTTAGAGGACATAGCCTGGTCGAAAAGACACGCCGACATTGTGTCTCGTTCTGGAGCAAGCACTGACTTAATTCCCCATGGAAACAGTACGTAAATCCATAGATTCGTAGCCAGACAGATTAAAGGCGTATATCAAAGTGGCCATTTCGAATGGCATCATGTTTTTATATTTTGTTGAGACTTCCATAAATATGTACATATAATTTTTATTAAGAATACAATACTACATAAAAAAATAAATGCATATTCATTTGTAACAGATCTTATGGCTCGACTAGATAAATTTCATGTATCTCGGAAGCGGCTCTAACGATTTGGGCCATATTGATATTTTATTTAGATAAGATTTTGCTTTCTAAGTTCGTATATTTATCATTTTACACAAAATCGCTTATGTCTTTTATGCGCGGTTTTACCTTACGTAGAAGATGACCACAGTACCGCTTGGTAACAATGGACGCTCCTTTCTTTAACAGATTAGGGTATGGATCGATATTGGACTCACACTACTCAATTCAATTTTATGGTGAATCCTTATTTAATACTCTGCGACACATAGTAGTCCGTCAGACATCGGAAATTAGAAAAACATCACGTCGTTATTTTTTATCTTAATTGAATCTTAATCTTAATTGAAAAGTCACGGCTTCTTGTAGGTACTCGTTCCCGACTCACTGACTATGTAACGTTTCGTGAGTCGGAAGTAGTCGTGGCTACAAAGGACGTATACGGTGCGGCGCAGCCGTCGCGTTCGGGCGCAGATGTCAAAATACGAATTCACTTTTTGAAAAGTGTCAAAAAGCATAGGATTTTGATGGAATGTTATTTTATATTGAATCAATGGATGGCGATTAAATTTAAAAGTCTGACCATCATAATTTTTAATAATTAATCATATTCTATTTAAAGATTATGGAACACCTACACTTAGAATTGTGAAAATCTTGTAGCTTGGTAACTGGCAGAGGTTAGACGCAAGTCTAGCTGAGATATAAAATTGATATTTCATTTGTCCTCACACCGTATTATCATAGCGAATTGCTTCCATCTGTCAGAACTTCATGACGATATTGTAAAATTGCCAAAATTTGATAATTGAATAAATATTCTAACATAATAAATAATATACTTGAAAAGTAATTGAATATGAAAATGTATTTTAGTAGTACATCATCGCCTAAAAGAAATTTAATCCGCTTCTTAAAGATTTGGCCTTAATAGTAAAATTATATTGATCATGTAAATAGTAATATTAAAAACGCATTTTATAGACTTAAAATATTATACGGTTTGAAAGAATTCCTGTCAGAAAAAGTAGTTAAGTTACTTTAGTAGAATCTCTAGTTCTGTCACAATTTAATTACTGTGATACTGTTTACGGTCCTAGGTTATTTGCAAAAACGTCGCAAGCTATACAGCGAACTCAAAACGCCTTACCTAAATGAGCAGCGTATACTAAAAATGGTAGGCCGTCGAACATTACATTTAGCGTGTTTAGTTCACAGGATTACGGCCAGGGGAAGGCCAAAATATCTCGCCGAAAAAATAAAGTGGAGGAGGGACCCACGAAATAGACCCACTAGGAGTCACATACTGACAAAAATGGTCTTCTGTCATCATCGCACGGCCTCATTTAGGGGTAGTTTCAAATTTGCTGCGGCAAAAATATGGAACGATCTTCACCCACCTCTCCATCAGCTTGCGTCTCCTTGTACTTTTAAGAATAATCTGAAAAAATGTTACTAAACTATCAAGTTGGCGCCGACATTTCAAACTATTCAATATCAATACAATTCTATAATACAATACATATATTCAACCCAAAATAATTGTAGGTAATGTTGTTAGGATAAGCACATTAGAGATTTTAATGTGGTTTTTTTATTAGCAGGAATCCACCGTACAGTTCTTCTACAAGCCCATCTGATTAAATTAATCTACTAGCCATAATGATGTGTACATATTTTATAAAAGCTAAGACTAGAAGATTATACACACAATTATATACTCAGGTCTCGTGCCACGGGTGCATATCCACAGAAGTGAGAGTCTGCGGATGCGCCCCAGTGGATCTGAGTTATGAATTGTTTTTTCTTTGTTTTTTTTCTCTTTATACGTACGCTTTTACGAGTATAATGGTTATCTATGCTTAAATATGTATTTATTAGGACTGCATATTATATCATATAGCCTGTAAACCCGCAATAGTGTAAGTTTGAACTCGTTGAAGGTCTGACTGAAATCCAGCGCCGTTCAGTGTCGCAGCTTGCTAGGCACTGGTCAGCATCAGCAGACCTTATTGTCACAAAGTGTACCTTTTTTAAGTTATTTTTTTATGGAATGTTTTTATAAATTTTCCCTCTATGTTTCTTTTAAGTATACATGATATTATGATTTGGCAATAAAAATATTTCAATTTCAATTCAATTTCACTTCAAAAAAATAGCTTATTAGCTTTGGGTCATTTTTGCCAAGTATAGTATGAGATAACGTTAAATATGTTTAGGTGTGCCTAGATCTGGTTTAGGTGTCTTAGATTTTTATATTTTGGTGTATCTTTGGTATCGACTGAGGACGGCTCGAGCTTAGCTGACTGGCTTCGGCGGTCTATGTTTGATTTAGGTTAAGTTAGACGAATACTGTACGGGCTTAAGCATAGTTTAGGTTCGATTAGGTCTAGTTAAGGTCTGGTGTGGGTACAGTCGAGGTTCAGTTTAGGTCCGGAGTAATTTTGGCTCAGGTTAGGTTAGGGTACGGTATAGTCCTAATGTAGGAAAGTGTATGACCGGTATTACTCTGCTTTAAATTTTATTTTGAGTTGGGGTATGTAGAGTTTAGGTTCCGCTTAGGTCGAAATTATATCGGGCATAGGTTAGGTTAGGGTTAGGTTAGGTTTAGGTCCGATTTAGATTCCGCTTAGGTCGAGCTTATATATAGAGGGCTAGGGCTTAGATCGTTTTACTGATATGTATTAAAAATGAAAATTTCTTTGCTCTGTCGATTGTGTTTAACGATCAACACGTGTGCAGGTTTCAGTGGCTGTGAGTAAGAATGAGAGGAAGCCTTGCTCAATTTACAATTAATTTTTAGATGGACGGTCTTTCTAAACTAAACTGTACGAATATTCTGCTCTCAATACGGCTTTTGGCTAATTCGTAATATTCCGGGTGTACAACGTGACGGGCTTGGTGGCGCAGTGGTGAAACGCGCTATTACGCTACTTTGACACCAACGCTCGTGGGTTCGATTCCCACACAGTACAAACATTTGTGTGTATGAACATGTCTGTTTGTCTTGGTCTGGGTATTTTCTATGTATAATAAGTATGTATTTACAAAAAAAAAATGTATTTACGTATGTTTATCAGTTGTCTAGTACCCATAACACAAGCTTCGCTTACTTTGGGGCTAGGTGGCGCTGTGTCTTTTATTAACTTTCATTTATCAAACACCTATAAGTATATCTTGAACTTCATCAATTTAGGATATAGATAATATATAAATTAAAAGAGCAAGGCTACGCGGCTAGATTGGCTTTTTGTTAACAAATGGTTGATCGATTTCCCAATTTCAACAATATCCTTTTCTCGGATTAAGCCCACTTCCACCTCAGTGGCTTCATAAATCGACAAAATTGATATTGCTGGAGCAAAGGAAATCCGAAATTAAGGCACCAAAAATCACAACATAGTCTTTAAGTGATAGTATGGACTTTAATCTCAAGTACAGGAAATATATGTTTCGACTCTGAAATGTTCGATGTTTCGACTTTAAAAATTCATGCAGGTGAAATGTTTGTGTTTACACCGACAATTTGACTACCATTTATATTTCAGAGCATTTTTATTTGAGAGGTTGAAAAGTCAAACCACTGACATGGTAAATAAGCATACAACTTGTTTGATGCGAAGCAGTTACCGTAGTTTGTGGATACTAGCTACACCAGGGGCGACATTCATATGTTGCCAACCCTGTAAAAGACTGTTCATATTTTTTTTTAAGATTATCATGTTTCAAACCTCAATTGCGTGCGGCCCGCTTTACATTGAAGCGGTTACCGTAGCCTATGAACGCTAGCAACACAAGAAGCATCACTCGCGTGTTGTCGCACCGCAGCCAACGTAGCAACTTCTCATCTTCCCGGTAGCCTTAC
Organism: Pyralis farinalis; assembly: GCA_947507595.1. Lineage (NCBI taxonomy): Eukaryota > Metazoa > Arthropoda > Insecta > Lepidoptera > Pyralidae > Pyralis > Pyralis farinalis. Next base: position 30,563,895 of record OX382265.1, read on the forward strand.
TCTCTCGCAGGAACACAATATTCCTCCAGGGAATTGTTACTTGGCTGCAGTTTTCTGTAAGGTGCCGGTACTTCCCCAGCGGTTATTATATTTGTAATCTTTTTTGCATTTATAAAAATGAGGTAGGTATTTAAATAACAATTACTAAAATTACATTTTTTTTTCATTTTTCTCAGTAATTGGTCAACTTGTGGGCGGTCAAAAGTGGCAAAGAGTATTGAGTGTTTAGTGGTTTATCTGCCCTTATCAATATTTATTTGGGCCTCCTGGGAATTTTAACAAAACCCAATTTTTCTCCAAAAATCTTATTGAGCACATTTTTAAGTAAAGCTTTATTATATAAAATAAAGTTCGGTTTAAAGTTTATTTTAAAGTTCGCTCGGTTCTCTCTGCCTACCCCGCAAGGGACCTGGCGTGAAGATATACATACATACATACATACTTTATTATATTTATAGTTAAATTGCTGTTAATATTTACAAACTTAATAACAAGGTGATGTTGATGATACTGAGATTGAATATTGAAAAAAGTAGTACCTTCAACATTATAACTATTAATATACAAAATACAAGTACATTTGTTCAGAAAGAGACACAGTCTGATTTGAAGCTCAATTGTATATAAATGAGTATTTCAAGAGTCCATATTACACATATTAGATGAAGCATGTTGTCACCTTTCGATATCACATCATACCAATCGTGTCTAATAAGATTGGATATTCCGCCAGGCCTTTGTATAGGATCGATCCACAGCGCGCCGTTCGACGAGCGGTGGGACTGTGTGAATGGAAACGGGCATCATATCGAACAATTCATCGTAACTTTTTTATTAAGTCGATTAGGAAACGTATTTTTTATCTAATTAAATAAACAATAACAGCAGTACTTACTTACTCAAACAGTTGAATATTTCTTAGATCCTGGTCTTGCACCACATTTATTTTCCTTTCAGCCTCCTTTGACAAGAACCTTTCTGATCGAATTATATAAACTTACAGGAAGACATGAACGCCGTAACTTCAGCGAGGAAGCTAATAGTGTACCCGACATTCAGGTATAATATTTTCTGATTTATTTAATTATTTTTAATGCATATACAAAACTTTGGAAAAACACAAAACCTATCAGGTATGTAGGTAATTAATTCGTTATGTGAAACAAAGTAACAAAATAATAATTACCGCCACTATTATTTTGTTGTTAATTATTTAATTTAAATAGCAGAATAGACAATCGTGGCTCAATCATAGCTTAATTCTATTGAAACTGAACGTAACCTGTTTAACTGTGGATTGGCCGAGGCCAGTGTTTTCAAGCCGCCCTTGTACAATCGGTAGAACACGCAAAGGTATGCAATTTTTTTTTATGCAACTTCGGGAGCCATGCTAACTTTAACATTCTTAGCGTTATCTTGTTTCCTAAGCCGTTAGGATTGGCGTGATACGCTATCTAGACCTAAGGGTTTGGCGAAGATACAGATTTTCACATCTCCACAACACAGAGGGAAAAGCAGACGTTCTTAGGTAAGGTCACACGTCTTTCGAAATATAATTTCTAGTACGTACGGGTTTCCTTGCGGTGTCTATATAAGTGCCGAGCAAGTGATAATTACGAATAAATATATAAATCCAAAAACCCATATTTAGTGATACATGCCAGGATTGGAACCAGGGGCCAGTTGATCAATAGACCGGTTCTTTATTCACTGGGTTCTCATTGCTCTAACATGCTAAGTCTACGGTTATCTTGATGCACAGTGGTTACTGTAGCCTATGTTTACACCGCTACTGCTAATACAGAATCTCCATAGAATCCCGATGGTAAGTGTTATAGAATTTAGGTGATACAATAACTGGGGTTTCCGTTGCTTTGAATGCGCAGACTTGTTCTAATCTTGATAGGGTTGAATTTGACCAAGTTCTACCATCCCCAGTCTAATACTTTAGTCCAACTATCCTGAATTTCAGGCACAAGTTTAGAAATCATCAGTAACAAGCCGTTATGAATATACTGTTCAAGAAGCTGATAATTCAATTACATAAACGTAATGGCAATTTCGATAGAAGACCAGAGCCTTCGCCATATATAGGCTGACAGTCAATGCCTCACCTTTACGGTATACAACGGTATGTAAGATACGCTAGAAGACTATCAGTCGAATGACTGCAATTATGGGAAAATTCATATTTACAATCGCTGATAAAGTTGTGACCTTGAGAAGAATAAAATTTATAGAGATAGGGCTGTAATACGACCTTATATATCACCTTTATGAGTACTTGTGCATATTAGTAATCTCCTACGAAGATATAACAGGTCGGGGGCATACATCTTGTGCATCTTTGGTAGTATGCCGTCTGGATCCACTCAACTGTTGATTGTCGAGAGAGAACAGCGCCTACTGAAAATCTCGCTAGATAATGGAAATGTCAGATATTGAACTGCATTCTTTAGTTATAAGTAAAGGGATTACGCAGTAAATCCACTTTCTCTTTAATACTATTGGCCATAACTATCCTGTGTAAGCATTGTGACCGGCAAAAGTTTCCGTTAACAGCTTTAACGAGCAACCAGAAACTACGACTTCAAGAGGAAAGGTTCGCAAGCTGCTCGCCAACTCTACGGACAAAATCAAACTTTGTTCTAGCAATCACCTTATCTGAAATCAGATAGCTGCAATTACACCCGCATTATTGAGGAAAGTTTTTGCAATCTCCGTTCACGATCCGCCGGAGAAGTGGCGCTGTCGAGATGGACATCATATAGATAATGATTTATTTATAAAGGAGCTGCGATTATTAAATTATGGACCAACTGTTTTACTTCATCTTTGTGTTAGGTATTTTATGAAATATTACCTAAGCCACCCAGTATAAAGAAACGCTGAATCAATATACCTTAAATATAAGTTTACGGTGAGAAGTTATAAAGCAATATCAACGGTAGTGTTGTGAAACCTCTTCACACTTTAAAAATACCTTGGTGTGATCTGAACGCTCTTGTTAAATCCATGGCAAGGATTTCAAGCAACAATCTGAGCGTTCACGGAGGAAATGAACACTATAAAACTGCACATGTAGATTTAAAAAAAATCCATATACGCATTATTTTTTAGTGCGTAGTACCGTTTGCAATGTTTAGATATAAACATAGCTAGTTTACTCTTATATACATATAAAAAATCTTAGCGGCGCAGCTTGGATCATTTTATTGAAACAGTCCCTCAAACGGTAAAAATGATTACCTATAGTAACACTGGTTTTATATTGCATAATTAGGTTATTTTGTGTCCCGAAATTGTTCAGTATTCCGGAAAACGAGAAAATTTATACGGAGCTTTCTTAAGGGATAAACACTACCATTAAGAAAGACCTCTTCAACACTTCCGTGCGGCAACGGTCTAGGAGGAATTGGAATGCAAACTAAAATATTGTAATTTAACATTATCGTTTATAGTATTAGTTCTGTTGAATTCAAAATGGGTTTGGACTTTCGAATGATGGACTGGTGAATGCATAGAACTGTTTACTCATATAAAGTGTAAATACTAGCAAACTTCTCTTATATCCGCAACCAAATATCAATTTTCATACACAGCCAAATACCGTACTAAACTTTATCCATCGCTTCAAGATATTTTCTTAATAAACTGCACACTGTAAAATTATAGGCAGCTTTATTTCAACATTGCCGAGATTAAAAGTAGTAGATGATAGACTACTTTTAATTCCGAATGCAATAAAATTTCATCAAAATGTGTTTGTTGTGTGTTTTGTGTGCGGCCAATACAATCTTGGTGAATAAATATACTCGTATAAAATTCATAATTACTTTTATATTGATATAAGAGTCACGTTGCTTAAATATTTTTCAACAATATTCCGTGTACGATCTCATCTACTTCTTCTTACGTTATCCCGTTTCGTAAATCATTGGGATTGACGGGGCCCGCTACCTAAGCCTAAGGATTTGGTGACGATACTGACTCTGACATGGAGTGACTGCCATCCGATATACCGTCTTTTGTTTTTCTTGAACGTGCAAGTTTCCTCACGATGTTTTCCTTTACCGAAGAGTAACTGGTAATTACAAATATGTTCTACATATATCCGAAAATACAAATTTAGTGGTACATGGCAGTTTTCGAACCAGGAATCGTAGTTCAATAGGCTGGCCTACTGAGCTGCCACCGCTCATCGTGTACAATCTCATCTATGCTATGATTTTTTACTATTTACCTGTGTATCTATAACTTTACGCCAATTGCCTTGCGGGGTAGCCAGAGTGAACCGAGCGCCACATAACTCGATCCTTACACACCACACTTGCATTCTTTAACATTCATCGCTCTTCTTATGCGCACTCGCCGGTTTCTAAGGCTCCTGACATCATCATGATAGGTAAGTCTTGGCCTTCCTCGGCTCCTACATCCTTCTACTTTCTCGTTATATATCTGTTTCGTAATTCTTTCTTCCAGCATTATTGTACTTCTCTTAGCAATTGCGAGCGACGCATTCTAGAATTGGGGAACCACAGCAGATGGGGCTTTCTTGGCGGTGAACGCGCAGACTTGTGTTTTGGTAGGGTTGAATTGAACCAGGTTCAATCGCCCCTAGCCAGATACTTTACAGAAAGTACCTTCTATTTCAGACACAAGTCTAACGTGGCTTTCCTCCATAAGGGAACGAGGGATGCTAGCACGGCCTGTATAATAAGTGCCGCCGTATAACAATGAATGCTGTCGATTGACAACATGTCATTAATGTGCAGCAGAAACAGCGTTGGGGACAACACAGAACCTTGTGGGACGACAGCATTGATATCCATGCTGTCGGAGCAACTACCGTTTACCACGGCTTTTATGCGTCTGCTGGATAAAAAGCTAGCAACCCATTTGCACAAACCCTCTGGCAGCCCGTACGATGGTAACTTCGATAGAAGACTCCGGTACCAGACGAAAAGTGGCGAAAACCGTATTGACGGTCGCTGATTAAGTCGTGATCCTCTAGGTACGGCAGGAGTCGTGTGTTTATCACACGCTCCATCACCTTGGAGAGAAGGGAGGCTTTGGTAATAGACCTATAATTTTAATATATCATCTATTTTGAAACAAAGCAGCCTTCACGGGCACGACGCGTAGAATTCACGCAACGCAGTTTGCCAACTTATAGTGCCATACGCGACACCATCCGGTAGGCCGAGGTGGGTCACGGTTGCGGTTTGCTGGCACCCTAGGTCTCCCTGACCGCTGCGCCCGTCTGCCACGCTTATACTGTTCGTGGTAGTTCGATATCCGCAGGTCCTCCCGCTGCCTGCACAATAACTTCTCAAATAACTGGCGACCTTACTCACATACAAGAACACAACAATCCTCCCGGAATTGCTATTTAGCTGTGGTATTCTGTAAGGTGGAGGTACTTCCCCAGACGGACACTTAGAGCAATAGATCCTGCCATGCCCCACCACCACAAACTGTCTGACGGGGCGGAGCACAGCATGATCCCTTGCGGGGCCCTACCTCTCTTAAATATGCTTATACCTCCCAACGCCGTATGAAAAATAATCACAAATATTATTATTACAAGCGTTTATAGGCTGCGGTAACCGCTTTACATTAGACAGGCCCTATGTTTGTATGCTCCCAGACGTTGTGTAACAAAAACAGCAAGTTACAAAGTGAAATTGCCTCCATTCTGGTACATATCTTTACTACTAAAATCGTCTTTCTCAAACTTCAGAATTGTGGAGGTCTAACAATAAGTACAAAATATATTATTATTTGTGATTTATTAAAAACCGACAGCTGTCTGACGGGTAGACAGACAATAAAAGTATGATCTAGAAAGTAATAATACAAAAATATACAATTTTATCAATATATTACAAAACGTCTTGTACTTTCATTCGATATGTATGAAATACAAGTCTAGCAAAAAGTAAGAAGTTACAGGTTACATATAAATTCTACTGTTATCAATTCTATTTGAAGTGATATGTAATTGATGTAACAGAAATTGACTAGGAATTGCTGTGTTTGTAGAGAGGGAGGCAACGCACTAACGACATTCTTTTTGTTACTAGCGTTCATAGGCTACGGTAACCGCTTTACTTTAACGGTAACGCTTTACATCAGGCGGACCGTATGCTTGTTTGCTATTCGTTGTAGTATAAAAAAAACATTTTCCCTCGATCTCTTTTGGACGAGAGCCGTTATTCAATTGAATATAAGGGAGGGTACGTAAACTAAAGTGTCCCAATGGAGGCAGTTAGATTTATTCAAATTCAACCATATAGAATAACTCATTAAGTCTTATTCGTTGTAGTTTCTCCATCACAGAACATGTAAACGGCATTGGAATTCGTGGTATTGAGTATTGATCTCCAGCGACGTTCAGTTCCGAAATTATCTCATACGCTGGAACACCAATGGTCGCGTAGAAGAAAAAAAGTGGGAAGAAAACTCCTAAGCTGTGGAATTAACTCCCTGCCGAGGTTCCTCCAAGACGTAGTCCCTTGGGTAAACGAGAGGTTTTTAAAAAAAAAACGTGAATAGGTTTTTACAGAGACGACAACTTACTAGTGACACCTCTCGTTTGCAGGTATCCAATTCGTGGTATTGAGTATTGCTCTCCAGCGACGTTCAGTTCCGAAATTATCTCATACGCTAGAACAGCAATGGTCGCGTAGAAGAAGAAAAGTGGGAAAAAAACTTCTTTAAAATCGAACGGTAGGCGTTCGATTATAAAGAAGTTTTCTTCCCAAAACTCCTAAGCTGTGGAATTAACTCCCTGCCGAGGTTTCTCCAAGACGTAGTCCCTTGGGTAAACGAGAGGTTTTTCAAAAAAGACGTGAATAGGTTTTTCAGAGAAGACAACTTACCAGTGGCATCTCACGTATGCAGGTGTCCATAGCCTACGGTAACTCGTCACAGTAAGGGACACCGTATGCTTGTTTGTCACCTTTATGATATAAAGAACAGGATACACCGTATGCGTGTGAAGTTGATTTAGTTCTGAAGACGTTTCCTACATCCCAGAATATTTATTATTCCGTTTGTTGGTCGACTTGTCGGGCGTGTTTAATCAGCATCAGCCCACTCCCACTTAGGCTAATGCTAGGAGACGGGTCTCCATTCAATCGAAATATAATTAAAGCTTGCTCCGCAATGCTATCCTACTGCGGATTACTAGATATTAATACTACAGAATCAATTAAAGAAATGTTACAGTTGGTCAATTAACTGTCGAGGATTGTGCTGAGATCTCAGTGCGTTAATAGGAATAATAACAAATGTCAATTGGTATTTATAATTCTTGTAGAAACAATGGCTAATATTAGACAGTTATAGGAGTTTAGCCATTGTGTATCTCATGTACCTAAATACTAAACTTCGCTTCATTTTTCTAATATGATAGAAATATTTATTTACGAGCTCGGTGGCGCAGTGGTCGAACGCGCGGTTACGCTACTTTGACACCAATGCTCGTGGGTTCGATTCCCACACAGTACAAAAAATTGTGTGCATGAACATATATGTTTGTCTTGGTCTGGGTATTTTCTATGTATAATAAGTATGTATTTACAAAAAAAAATGTATTTACGTATGGTTATCATTTGTCTAATACCCATAACACAAGCTTCGCTTACTTTGGGGCTAGATGGCGCTCTGTAATTTGTCCGATAATATTTATTATTATTATATTATATAAACAGGTGAAACGTATCCAATCAGCTTATCATTGCAGTATGATGAATTAAATAAAAACAGATTGATGTATCTACATCATTCACAGAGGTGAATCTATGTAAAAATCATTAGGCTTAGGTCACGCACTCCACCAAACCTAATATGTTAGGAAACGGGATAGCGCTAAGAAGAAGGAATATCTGCATCATTCACATAGATTTAAAATTTTAATGTATTTAGTTCGAATTAATATGCCGATACATTCTCCGTAGTCAATCATAAATTTCTCTAAATAAAAGCAGTCGCAAAATGGATATTTGAAGAGCTAAAGAGTTTATATTATATGGTGATACCTCGCCTTTAAAATTCTAAAGCTGTTGAAACACATATAGCTTTTTTAATTATTTTCTTAGTAAATTTACAGAAGCCACTATATATTTGACTAGATGCTCTTAAAACTTACATCGTGTAAAGTGTCAGGAATTATTTCATATAGTTCCTCTGGAATAAAAGTGGCTAACTTAACTTTTGTCCCAAAACTAACATTATTTGCAGTTGTTGCGCCATACCGATTAAAGAACGAGACTCTTGAGTGGACAAGTAGCATACCGATTGGCGAATTACCTCTACCTTATATTAGACCACGGCTACGTATCAGTGGAGGCAGGATATTTGTGTAGATTAATATATGCGACTGCTCAAAAGACTTAGGTACGACAAATTTTCCGTAAAATATTTTTCTCAAAAACGGTTTCAAGTTTTTTTTTTCTCTACTTTCGTGCGCAATTATGACAAGTCTGTTTACTAAAAGTCACCGATCCGGAAGTTACGGAGGACATATTAAAAGACATATTTTGTTAGAAGATACTGTGAAATTTGTGACAGAAAACGAATATTTTTTTGTAATTCATACATACATTAACAATATTAATATGAAAATGTTTTTTCCTGATGTTGATATTTGATCTTGCTTCAATCAAGGATTCCGGAAGTATTGCTGACTACTGTCAGCAATGTTAGTGTACATAATAATCGGCGTTTCTGTGCACGTAAATTAAAACATTAGATATGCATTCTAAATCAATATAATTCTCTTGAGACATCCATCATCGACAGTGACAATATTCAATAATAGAAAAATTGTCAACGAGTATAAAACAGCCAGTTAGAAACTATGCTTTTGCTACTAACCTCAACACGACCCCTCAAAAGCAAAGTTTACAACCACAAAGTTTAACAAAAATAATTTTGTACTATGTTTCAAAAGAAAAATAATATTCATTATACGAATTAGCATGGCTTAAGACCTAGACCAACGACACATTTATTATGCTTTATGCTAGGCAGTGGTTTAGTTAGTACATCGGCTAACATTAATTCCGTAGGCACGTGTCCCAACTGTATGTTCTTATTACTTTGTAGAATCCCCCTTATGAAATGATATTTTATATCTATGTGCTTGCTCCTAGCATGATAGACAGGGTCCTGTGCAAGAAACATAGCAGATCTACTGTCGGTATTAATAGAGATGGTAGCATACTTCTTTAGGTCCATTTCATTTAGTAGACTTTGAAGGTACAGTCCTTCTTTCAATGCCTCCGCGAGGCTGACATACTCCGCCTCACAACTAGAAGTTGCCACAGTCCTTTGTTTCCTAGAAGACCACGATATGCTAGATCCTCCTAAAATAAAAGAATAACCAGAATAAGATCTCCGATCTATCAGACAACCACCCCAATCTGCATCACAGTAGCCTTGTATAGACATACCAGTTTTTCTATACGTGAGAGCATAGTTTGCCGTGCCTTTCAGGTACCGCAAGACCCTTTTTGCGGCCTTCCAATGACTTATATCCGGATTACTTACAAATTGCGCGAGCTTGATTACTGTATTTGTAATATCAGGTCTTGTTGCCACAGATAAATACATGAGAGAACCTATCAGTTCACGGTACGGCCATTTCTCTTTAGTTTCAATTTTATTAATTTCACTTGTATTTGAATTCGATGTCTCACTAGGAGTTTTACAGGAATTGCAATTTTGTAAATTAAATTTTTCTAATATGTTTTTGACATAACTCTCCTGTGACAACGTAATGCTTTGCGCAGTTCTCCGTATGTCAATTCCCAAAAAGTATTTAACTTTTCCATAGTCCTTGAGTTCGAATTCTTTTCTCAGTTCATCTTTGAAGAGATTTATACGATCTTCACACTCGGATGCAATCAGAATATCGTCTACAAAGACTAGGACAAATAAATGTTCATTTTCTTGTTTTCTCATGTATAAACATGGTTCATTAAGACTTTGTACTAATCCCATGTCTTTTAATTTCTTATCAAATCTTATGTTCCACTGCCGGCCTGCTTGTTTCAACCCGTATAAAGATTTCTTTAATAGACAAGTATCACCACCGGCTTCCATGCACTGAAACATTTGTTTTGCATTCTCCACTACTGTAAGATCTTCCTGATTATTATGCGCTAGTTCCATTAAACATTCCTTCAGCAGTCTGGGGACACGCATGTAAATTTCTTCTTCAAGATATCCATTTAAATATGCAGTGTTGATGTCAAGCTGGTGAATTTCAAGGTCCATCTCTACTGCTAGAGCCATCATTAGCCTAACTGTGTCTAGTCTGGCAACGGGTGCAAACGTTTTCTCATAGTCAATTCCAAAACGTTGACTAAACCCCTGAGCCACTAACCTAGCTTTCTTTTTATTAGTCTTATCCACATTTAGTTTTGTGGTCAGTACATATCTACACCCTACTACGTTCTTATTTGGTGGCGTTTTAACTATTGACCAACTATTTTTCTGTACTAAACTCCTTATTTCAGACATTATTGCTTCAATCCATTCTGGTCTTTCTGCACTGCGTAAAGCGTCATCTAATGATATCTGTGTAGATCCTGCTAAACCAATGTAATCACCAAAATCCTCGCATCTATTCTCTTCATCACCCGATGATACATATTCTTCTCCATCACATTTAGAGCTCGTTTCTTCTGCTTCAACTAGTCTAAAAATCCTTTTCGGTCGACCTCGTTTACCAGTTCGCGACATTTTTGGTCTACCAGGTACTCTTTTTAGTTCCAAAACGCGCGACTCATCTGTGTCTAGCATCTCTGTATTCTGAATTACATGCTCATCATCATATCCCATTTCTATATTTTCTGTGACAACTGGCCAATCCACAGCTTCACTTATCCTTATTTCCTCTGAAGTTAATTGAGTATTGGTTTGAGCAATTTCATTATTTTCCTCTGCTCCTCTAGAAAATGTGAATTCTACAGATGCTTCTTTTTGGTTTGCATGATCAATATCAAATGTTGGAATTTCATTTTCGGACAAAATAATTTCAAAATCTTTTTCATCGCCCTGTAATTTTATTGCTGAATCGGTAGACATGTTTTCATGAAATTTTATGTCTCGAGTAATGATAAATTTTCTTGTCTCTGGTATCCATACCCTAAATCCTTTTGTTGTTTTTGGATATCCCACAAATACTCCGGATATTCCGCGGGGATCAAACTTACCTTTGTTAGGATCTTTGTCTAAAATATGTACCTTTTCTCCAAACTTACGTAAGTAGTGAACTTTTACGGGTTTTCTATACCATTTCTCATATGGAATTTCTCCCTGTAAACTAGAAACTGGGCAACGGTTTCTAATATAACATGCCGTATCTATAGCTTCAGCCCAAAATCCTATGCATAGCTCACTATTTAAAAGCATACATCTGGCCATTTCAACCAGAGTGCGGTTCATCCTCTCTGCTATTCCGTTTTGTTGCGGAGTTCGTGGTACCGTCAATCTCCTTTGTATTCCTTCTTGTCGTAAAAAATTATCGAACTCTGAATTGCAATATTCACCGCCATTGTCTGATTGAAAAAATTTAATTCTCGATCCAGTATAATTTTCAACATAATTTTTATATAGCTTAAATGCTTCTAAAGCTTTATTTTTATTTTTAAGAAAATAAACTTCGCACCATCGTGTACAATCATCGATAAAAGTAATAAAATACTTCGCACCAGTTTTCGACTCACATCTCATAGGCCCCACTATATCAGAGTATATAATTTGTAATCTTTCATTACATGGTCCATTAGATTCAGAAAACGGCGACGCTGTCATTTTACCTCTAGCACAAACATCACAGTTGTCCCGTATCATATCAATCATCCTTGAATTTACATTTTGACCAGTTTTTTTTAACAGTTTGATAACATCTTTTACGTTAAGATGACCTAAACGTTCATGCCAACACTGCAAGTCTTCTTTACATTCTGTGACAGCATTGACATACTCAAAATCTTCTAAGCAGTATAGATTACCTCTACGGTATGCAGTTAACCTAACTTGACCACTTTTGTCAACTATTTCTGCTAAATCATGCGTAAAATTCACGGTAAAGCCATTGTCTGTAATTTTAGCTACCGATATCAGATTAGTTCTTAGCTCTGGTATATAAAGAGTGTCTTTAAATTCTATGGTATGTATCGACTTTTGATTTAATACCGACAGTCTAACTAATCCCTTACCCAGGACCTCGGTGTTCAAATTAGTAGCTAGCTTTAACTTACCATAATATTTTTCAAGTGTACCTCCAAATAATTTAATATCATTACATAAGTGGGACGTGCATCCGGAATCAAGCACCCATTGTTGTTTAAAATTATCAGCAATGATGCATTCTTTTATACCTGAAACATTTAGAGACATCAATCCTTCATCTACATTACTACTAAAATGTTTTGGTTTTGGGTTAGTTTCCCTACAATCATAGGCTTTGTGACCAGAACGATTGCAACGATAACATATTATTACTTTCCTTTCATTCACATAATTTCCTTGGACACGAACATTATTGCGATTCGATCCAGACTGCCCGGGTTCTCCTCTAGTATTGGTGTTAGTTCGCCAGTTGTTCCAAATTTTCCTTTTCCCATGTACATACATCACACCATCCTCGGTGTTGTTTACCTTTTTGGATTCATATTCTTCCAAAATTTTTACTTTAAGAACCTCTGGTTTTGGAAACTCATCACGGCTTTCGATAGCGCACCGAAAATTTGAAAAACTTGACGGCAAGGCATACAATAACATAACAGATAAAAGATCATTATGAATTTTAACATCCATGCTTTCTAGTTTATCCACTGCATCAAAGAAAGTGCCCAATTCTTCACGGATGTCTCCAGATTCGCTCATTTTGTGAATTAAGAGACGTTTTAATAACATGGCCTTCTTGGCAGGTCCCCGAGAAGCGTAAATGGATTCCAACCGCAACCAAGCATCACGTGAAGTCTTACAATCTCTAACATGACGCAATTCAGTTGAGCTGATACATAGTATTAAATCAGCTCTAGCTTTAGCATCTTCTGCCTTCCATTTATCTAAGGCAATATTGTCAGTTTCAGCTGGTTTAAGTACGTTCCCATTTACGTACTTCCAAAGGTCATTTTTAATAAGAATAGCCTCTGCTTGCAATTTCCAACTTTCATAATTATCTTTAGTTAAGGTATCAATTTTTACACTGTTCATCTTTGCTTTGTTACAAACTCAATAATCACAAAGAGAATTGTTCAATATGTCGAGCTTACTTAAAACCACGTGCAAGTTATACTGGGCCCATAACCATTGTTAGTGTACATAATAATCGGCGTTTCTGTGCACGTAAATTAAAACATTAGATATGCATTCTAAATCAATATAATTCTCTTGAGACATCCATCATCGACAGTGACAATATTCAATAATAGAAAAATTGTCAACGAGTATAAAACAGCCAGTTAGAAACTATGCTTTTGCTACTAACCTCAACAAGCAATACTTCCGGAATCGCTATGATTTTTTTTTCATGGCATATTAATGATAGGTAGTTGGTATTCATTGCATACATTTATTGTGATCTTATCAATACGAATCGACTTATATACCTTTGTGGCTAAAATCTGATGATATGATTCGAAGTTTGTAGTACATAAAATCGGGTATATGAGACAAGTCAAAAAACAAATATGTATGGCTTACCCAAAGTTTAATACGAAAATAACATGGGTAAAGCTGTGAGTCTCTTGCTTGGTTATTACGTCACAACGTCAAACACAACCCATTACATTGCGGTTAGGCTTGCGGTTAGCTCCAATCCGATAGTTAATTGCAGTTTGTTCCATGTAACAGGCTAACGGTATCGCTAACAGTAACTTAGCATGAAATGACATCTAACTTAACAACTACTTAACTAGCTTGTCTCGCTCACCAACAACATTTTATAAGAAGTGAAATTTTAATAAGCAGTTTTGCATAGTTACTTAATTTTTATTTATTTGGCCCATCGGCGGTACTTGTTTTAGACTATGAAAATAAAAAATAATTAATACCTACTACAAAACAATCAATATTGCTGGATGAATTACACAATATCATCTACTAACTAAGCAAAACTTGTACTTATAATTAAACAGAACTAACCAACAAACATCCTTCAATACTTTCTTAACAATACATGTGGACTTTTATATAGGTACAGAAAACACCTAGGCAAAGATATGTTTATTTTTCTTGTGCAAAACTTGAACCCATTATCTTTGGGGTTAAAGAAGCTATAGCTTGGTAATCGACTAACGGGCTGGAATACAATATGTTACCTGACTACATTTGAAAATCTTTCGGAACGTTCATAAACAAAACATATCATATGCTGAAAAATTTTCCTTGAGGTAAAAATCGATGTTTTCCCTTTGTTTATTATTATACCAAGATACACAAAGTATTTGTAATATCTGTGTATATTTATGTTTTGTAATAAATATGTTAATTGTTTAACGTGTTTTATTTATAACGGTTTACTTTCAGAGAATGCTTTATGTACGAATATTGAGACATTATTTTGTACCCTAATTTTGTTATCAAGAAGGTATAAATACAAATATACATGTTTGTTTATGAAATTAGAGATGTTGTCAAACTCCTAAGAAGTGAACTTACTATTATCTTTAGAAATGAAGCTAAGCTCAGCCGCAAGGAAATATAAACGGAACGACGATATTCAACGCTTAAAATTTTACTTTTACGTAGGTACATTAGCGTAGACCATCTGGGAAAGTAGTTGTTAGCATTTTTGCGAATTCAATGAGTGGTGAATCACCCACATAAGAGAAACAGCAAACAAACATAACTATTGGGCTACTAAGGACGGACGGACAGCTGCTACTAGCTGTCCGTCCGTCCTAAGTAGCCCAATAGTTAGTCCACCCAGGTGTAATGTTCATAGCTCATTTCATTTTCGACATATTGGCAAAAGTCCCAATACCTGCCCAGATCGCTCATCTGTATATTTATGAGTATTATTCCATTGATACCTACAGGGACGGTTCACTTAGGATGTACCACATATCACCAAATTCAAGAAAGGAACTGTACGCGTTGTATCTATCTATGGACTGGATTAAGAATGATATTAGATTAGCGCGTCGCTGACCAATTTATAATACTTTATACTCGTATGTATATAATACTTTATAAGTATGTACGCAATTTACTACGCTTGCGTTAATCTTAAGCGATTTACTACCCACCGTTGAGGAGTTCAATTCTCAAAAGCAAGATCGAATAGCAAGGTACTGGTACGTTTCTATCCGATTTCGCTTAAATATATATGAACCCATCTCGAAGACTTAAAGTTTATAATAAATTGGTTGAACAACGAACCAATAAAAAGTAATCATACATTAAAAACTGTGATTTGCTCTTCATAAAAAAAAACATTGGTATTAGAAAAAAATCTGCATAGTTTTGCGGTATTTGCGATTTCACATTACCCGCAAATATAATGACAAAGACTTTATTGTTAATAATTGAATTTAAAATGTATGTCGAGTATTTATGTCGTGACTTGTTACTTGCTAAAAAGGCACATATTAATATAGGATCACTTACACGTTTATTCATGAATGTATTGAATTAAAATGTGGTGTGTTAGATAAACGTTAACCCGTTAAAACGTTATAAACGACCCTTATAAACGTTAAAGTGACTATGAGCTAACTGTAGTGCATGCATCACGCTTGAGTGGAATACTGATTGCACTGAACGGTTTATCTAGTGATTACCTACTTAGCCCGAAGAGGTCTATTCGATGTCAATATGACCTGATTTTTTAAAACAAAAGTTTTAATTATACTGATTCGTTTACTTTTTAAATAAGCGACTGTACGTAATGTAAAATGAATTCAAATAAACGTTACAAATCAGAAGAAAATATACATGCTGCTTTCACATTTAAACTTTTTCATGTATCTGCGAGTGTCGTCCTAAGGCGAGGCACGTATCTCATTTGTTCTATATGTCACAAGATTTGACTTTAACAACGACGCTCGAGAGAAACTGCCATTTATTATCTAGGTTCTGATGCAATTCTTACGTTTTCAGTCAGAATTTTGTGCTTATTTATTTGTAAGAATACGCTTATTTCTTATTGTTTCTATCACATCAGGAGAGCAACTAGGTATTAAGCCAAGTCTTCTGTGTAACTAACCTTCTGAGTCGCATTTGTCAGCTTTTCAAGTCCGAAAGTTTGATAACTCCCAATCTCCGACTACAATTTGTGTTTGTTCATTCACAAAATATTTAGATTTTGTGTGGGTGTCTTGTGCCTAGCAATATGTAGACATAATACTTAGATGAAGTCTGTTCATGACAATATCACAGAAATTTTATTTACGTACTTATTTTATCCACTGGACCATATACAATTTCTTAAAATTAGTACATGTGTAGAAGAAGTAATGTTACTTATGCCGTGGATGGACTTCAACGTCCGTACTCGCCAGACTGACTACCACTTTTTTCGTGATTTGGACAATTTTCTACGTGATATACGAAATATTTATAGACGCGTGTTTCAAATATGCAAATAAGGCAACTACAATACTTATAACAAATAATTGCATACATTGTTTGCAGCTACCATTAATTGCCATAAAACTTCAAAGAAATTTTGAGAAAGTCGCTTAGATATTATTGTGTCGTGCTGTTATTCATTTATGAGCTTTGTTACTGTCATTTAATTAACTAGCCCAGTGATGTTGTTATAGAGCTATGTGTTGTGAAATAATACGAAAATCCATTCACGCCGATTATGTATGAATTGTCAAGTTATCTATATCGACCACCATAAAATGTTGTTCAACCGCATGCAGTAATAAACGAGGCATGTATGCCACTGTGTAAATTATATTCAGAGTATATACACGTAGTTTTGCATCGCTCCATGGTGAGGCTCGACCGCCGAACGCATCGTCCGTTAATAGCCTAAGTGCTATGGATTGGATAGTTTCATGGGCGGATAGGCCAGGCTAATAGGTGCCACAGTTTAACTCAATACGTATTATCCAAGTAGGTGTTACATAGTCACTGCTAAAATATTAGTCTATACATTATTCTACCACACTATTTTTGCCTGACCAATAGGTGCTAGTAGATTATTTGACATTACTTAATCTCGCATTCTTTTTGCATGCACATACCAACGGATCATGCTTTTTCTTATCTTAAAGCTGACATAATCTTTCATGCTCACTCTCTTTCTTACATCCTTGCGAACTCGACCGGTAAGCATTATGTTATAGATTTTTCGTAATACTTGTATCTCGACCATTTTGTACTACCAAGAATGCCAATAGGCAAAGACTTCTCCACAATATTGTAGAGTGAGAAAACTTAATCCGTACATAGAATTTCACCCTCATTCACCCATTAATTATTTTTCTACGCACTTTTGCTACTAAGATGAACAAACTGATGGCCCTAAGCTGGCGCAGTTCATGCGTGACCCTTTTACACAAGGGTACGATGACTGCGCGTCTCTGATCGTTTCTTATCCTGAAGATGGCCGGAAATGTTCGCATTAATGTAATAAAAAAATCTGTCATTGCTAATTTATCTTGTTTAAAATATACTTTGCGACCGGGAAGTAACAAGGAAAATACATTACTGGTAAAATATCAAAAGTTTTTGTCTTCACTTACCACAGTTATTTTTTGCCTAGAGTATTTATTATTTAACTATTGTACATGTAACGTCCTGGATTTAAGTACGTCTGTTGCTACAACTTGCTTAAATACTACCACAGGTACTTGCTGTTTGAGCTTTTTATGTCTGTGTTATTATAAACTACTAATTGTTAATCGATACATTTCACCACTCGCTAATCAAATCAATTAATTGAAATTATTGTCAACCTAGAGCTAAATTCAATTTCAACTACGTATGTTACAGTTAGCTCGTGAAATATATAAGAGAATAACTAAATCTTTTTTAGCAACCCAATTGGGGAAATACCCTCATCCCAAGGTCTCTTCTTTTTCAATAAGATCACAAAGAGGCTTTGAATAGGTATACTATTGGCTTGTAGACGCTTACAATATAATAAGTACTTATTGTTTTCATATTGTCATAACTTCTGTGTACAACATTTACAACAGAACTCTCTAATGACAAAATTCAATATCATAAGGTAACAAAAGAATATGAAACAATGGCATCGGTTAGGATTTGGGAGTACCTATTTACAAATAAAATACATGCTCTCCATTATTATTTTATCTATTATTACCACAAAACATTGGAACAGAAACTTTAACAAACTTTTCTTTTGATTGCCACTGGTTGAGCCTCTTGTGTAATGAGTTTTGTTTTTCCTTAAAATTACGTAGTTTATTTAGCAAATTCATATTTATTAGAATGAAGTGGACAATTACAACATAATAAATATAATTCTCGTATTTTCTATCCTAAATATAAACGTTGAGTATTACGTTTTATATACAATTATTAATTCATTTTCAAAATTGTTTGGTTAATATTTTAAATAATGATTTTTCCCACAAATAAATCATAACTTTTACGCCAGTCCCTTGCTAACAGATAAATACATTAATATAACATATTATTTTTATCATACCGATATAAAATCTAATCAATCAATAATTTACGTTTGTATGTATATCTTCACGTCAGATTCCGACACGGTCCTTACACATCACACTCGCTTCTTTGACATAATACGAGTAATAAATAACATATTTTAAAATAAAATTATCTTTATACTAGTACAGGGGTAATTTTATAAAGTTGTACTTATTTTTGATATTTGTATACAAGTAAGTATACCGTTTGCCTCATGGTAAGCCTCATGTATGACCACTATTTTATTCGAATTCAGTCCCAGTTCGTCCAGAAGCGTTTATTGAATCGTGTTGAGGAAAAAGGCACAAAAAACATTTCACCCTGGAAACTTTATTAAATCAATTGGTGGACGTCAGCTTATCTATCTACATTTATCACAATTATTATTTGTGCGAAGCTTCATTGTGTATTCAGAAACATAAGCTATCATTCATACTTTTGGTAAATTCTGTCAGATCACGGCGGCACGACCGTAATGTTACTTGACCCGACCTTACAGGGGAATTTCTTGACAAACTTGTCTAGAATGTATGTATTCGAAATGTTTATATATTATTCTATGTCGCTATTTATATTTAGTACACCCTGATGTACTCGTAGAAATATCAGAGAGTGCTCAGAATAAAGGGAATTTTTACTGTCTAGAAGTTTTTCCAATGCAATACTTCTAGACAGTAAAAATTAAACAAACCAGAAGGTACAACTTGCTATACACAATAAGGTGCTAATTTATGGAAGCGTGAACTTGATGAAGTGGGTGACGTAT
This sequence comes from Pyralis farinalis, assembly GCA_947507595.1. Lineage (NCBI taxonomy): Eukaryota > Metazoa > Arthropoda > Insecta > Lepidoptera > Pyralidae > Pyralis > Pyralis farinalis. The sequence continues at coordinate 30,583,327 of OX382265.1, forward strand.
GAAAGAACTGAGTTATGTGGTGAACGGTTCTCCCCGCCTACCTAGAAACAGATTTAAATTCCGAAAGAAAAGAACACCGAAGTGCAGATTAGGGTGATGCGCACCTATCTGACCCCATCAGTGCGAATATAGGTGCATGCGGCGGTGGGAGAAAGAAGTGCTGAGTGCGTTATTGTGTTATTTGAGAGGTAGAAAGATCTCCTCTTGGTTAGCCTCCGGAGTACGAGAATATGGTCTGGTAGGCCCAATACTCCCGGGATCCGTATAAAATTGGGGATCATGTTACATTTCTGGTAGCAACGGGATACTTTGTATTGAGCTGATGGGAATGAGAGGCTGATTATGTACGGAGGTTTGAACGGTTCGGTTGTAACTTAACGAGATAGCTTCACTGGGCTTAGTCCGTATGGAGATAAGAGAGTGACTGATACATGTACAGATCGGCATATACAACGCAGTGCTGATTTTAATGCTAATGTATGGAAGCATGAGCTGGGATTGGCAGAGACAACATGAAAATAGAATAATCACCACGGAGATGCGAGCCCTTGCAAAATCTGCGGCGTTGAGAGAGTTCACAATGAAGATGTAAGAAAAGGAGTTGGTAAAAAAGAAAGAATCGGTGTTAAGATTAGAAAAAGTGTGAAAAAGTGGCTCGGAAATGTGGAAGAATGCAAGGCGATAGAATGACGAGACAGATATACAACCCAATACCAGAAGGATGTAGGAGGATCTCTAACGACGAGGAAGGCTCAGGACTAAACTTACAACCTACTACGACTAAATTGGTCGTATGTTTGCTTCGTGTGCTTCGTGTGCTTGAAAAGACCTCAGAATGTAAGAAGCTATTGAGGTACACATGAACTGAGTCATATGGCGCTCGGGCTCTCTGCCTATCCCGCAAGGGAATTGGCGTGAAGATGGAGTAGTAGTAGTGGTAGTAGTTTTCTACAATTTAGAATAAGGGATAATATTACGTGCAAAATTAAAATAATGTGGATTTACCAGCCCCGTCATTCTCTGAGCAGAAGACGAATTAAATTATTGACTTTAATTAAAGTAAATTACAGATGTACTGTTTACGGGTTATAATATTTAGATTTTGGTTATATCGGAATATCGGAGGTTACCGACTGCAGAAGTTAATATGCTATGCGTTAAGTTTATACAGATTCATAAAATCTTTTAGTAAAAATATAATTTTTATTCTTATTGAGCGGGTTTATTTTCTTCAATTAAAATACTGAACATAACTATGTTTTTTAATTTTTTTGAATATTTATATTCTGTACAAGCAATTATGTCTACCATCGATTCCTTTTTACGTTATGTACAATTTATTTACTTTTGATCCCAAGAATAAGTACTTATATGTTTATTTATGAAGTACATGTTGTGAAACATAATTCTAACAATTCGTGAATTTGAAAAAAGTGACCATGTTGCTGCTAGTTAATGATATGTTTCATAGTACTTTTTAAATTGATTTCTAGGTTCATTAATAGGTTCTCAATGTATTTAACGAAGATCTGTTACTTTCATGGATAATTAATTTATAAATCGAAACAAAAGTAAATTTCAAATATAGTTGTTTGAGCACCTTAATAACTCAAGAAGTCTACAATTTGTGTTATTAAATATGAAATTTAAAATGGTTTTGCCTGTTTAACAAGACACTTTTCGATGTTAAGTATTATTCAACAACTATTACTACAAAGTGTAGCTACTATATGTTGGTGTGTGTGTGTGTAAATCTGCGTTGTAAGGAATCTTTAGAGTATGTTCATAATCATTTTAATATTTTACTCATATATTTTGTTTAATTGAGTGTATATTTTTTCTTATCTCCACTTACCGAAAGACGTTGTCTTCCTGGTGTAGTTAGTTCTTGGTTGGTTTCCGAATCCCTCGGATCTCGGGTACGTATGAGTTTTGTAAATACATTGTGACCGTCTCTCCGAAGCGCTGCCCAGTCTACCTGCTGGTAGCGCCTTATGATGCTGGAAAAAAAAACAAATGTTAGAGCAATTATCCTGATTATACTTTACCGTGAATGTGACGTAGAGAATAATGATGAAAGGGGACATTTTTAAGAATCTAGATGAACTACTGAAAACTCGATGTATCCACGAGCTCCTGAACGAGTTCTTTGAACCAGTACAAGAATTACATTTCTGTCAATTTCATATACTCGTAGTATGTGGCAGTGCCGCGTCTTATGGCGCTCGGTTCTCTCTGCCTACCCCGCAAGGGACTGAAGGGCGTAAAGATATACATACATACATGTGGCAGTAATACCTTTCCGTGATTATTGCAGTAAATACAAAATTTTTTGGATCTTTTATATAAACCCACTCTATCAGTCTATTCTATAAGCCTATAAGCTATTCTAAAACTATTTAAGAGCAGTGATAGCCCAGTGGATAAAGAACCGGCCTATTGACCGACTGGTCCCCGGTTTGAATCCTGACATGTACTACTAAATTCGTGTTTTCGAATTTATATTTAAGTATTTGTACATATTTGTAATTATCATTAGCTCATCGGAGAAGAAAAACATGCTGATGAAGCCTTCAAGTCTAAAAAAATATGTTTCGAAAGACGTGGCGGTCTAACAGCTGTGCTTTTTTTTATACTATGTCGGTAGGAATACAAGCATACGGCCCACCTGATGAAAAGTGGCTACCGTAGCCTAATAACGCTAACGTATGTTCGCAAACGTAATATATTAAGTATCACTCGCGCGATGCTCCTTGAGTGCTTACTGGTGACCTCACTCACACGCAGGAACACAACAACCCTCTAGGGAGTTGTTACTTGGCTGCGGTTTTCTGTGAGGTGGAGGTACTTCCCCAGACGGGCTCCTTTGATGCGCCCCACCTCTCTTAAAATATCCAGACCAAGACAAACAGACATGTTCATACCCACAAATGTTTGCCTTGTGTGTGAATCGAACCCACGAGCGTCGGTGTCAAAGTCGCGTCATTCACGACTGAGCCACCGAGCTCATCAGAAGTCTGTAATTATGTAAGTATCAGCATCTTCACCAAATTCTTAGACTTAGGTCGCGGACCTAGCCAGTCCTAATTAAGAATATTAAGAATATTAATAATAAAGAAGATTCTATCAGTCTATCCGCCCATTGTTCGTCCTACTTTCAAAAGGCCCCATCTTAATGAATATTTCATAGATTAAAAAAGTGTCAAATAGATATTTTTATTGTCTATTTTCGTTTTGTAAAAATGGTACCATGTGTAACCAACAACGTTGGTATAGTATTGTCTTAGGTTTTCGCGATTGTTACACATTGAATTAAACAATTTTTAACGGAAGTATCGCGTATTTTATTCATTTTGTTGAACCTGACGTTTGTGTCTTTGTGTCTTCCTGCGACCACGGACGCTGCAAAGCGTTCGAAACGTCAGGTTCAACAAAATAAATAAAATACGCGATACTTCCGTTAAAAATTGTTTAATTCAAAACGTTGGTATAATTATAATAATACACAAAACCAATAATAAGAACCGGTTATCCATACGTAGGAGTAGGTTATAGCGCTAATATTAATTGTGTAATAGTACGAAACTCGTGTGCAAGCCTCACTCATACATATAATAAAATTCCAACAGTCGAAACATCTGTTCATGAAGGATATTTATTACCATGTCTGCGTATTGCTGGATGTAAGACTTCATAAATGCTTACGCCGGTATGCTATGTTTCCTGCGACCTACGTCAGCCGCCCACTCTTTTTTGAGATCGATCCAGAGCTAACGGGGGATGCTGACTGACAATTATGGTTCGCACTAGGCTTTAATTAAATATATCAATGCGCGATGGGATGAGAGCTCAGTATCTTAATGCTACCAGCCTATATATTTTTTTGAAGAGATTGATGACATTTAATCAATCATGCGATTTAAGCAGCACCTACCACAACCGGTCTGCGATTCGAGTTTCTCCAATCTTCGGAGGATACGTTAAGATGTCCGTTCGACTGTTGTCAATCAAAGACAGTTTTTAAAATGATCTAAGAGAAACAGGGCGAATTTAAGTATTCCAACTGGAATTGTACCTCTTTTAGTATTAGATATTAGTAGTTAGTATTAGATATTATATAGGAATGACCTCACTCATTACTCAAGCTCCACTATTGCAAACATAACGCTTAAGGTTACTAGAACTATTTTACAAGAGTTGGATTGCATGCCTGAATACGTCCTGAAGTTTTATAATATAACATTATCGTAGCGTTATATTGACAGCTCAGAACCTCGCTATAACTTGTTAACTTGACATCGTTGCTAGGGTTCCAGAACAGATCAACTTTAATTGAGTTGAAGACTCTTCATAAAATCTATACAGAAAGGCTTTATTCTCCGCAATGTGTGTAAGGTACGGTACTATAAACCTGCATTTTTATGAAACGCAACCTATTCTGATAGCTTATTATCAAGTATTCAAATGAGACTATTTTGTTTGTTACGAGGCATGCCATTTGTGTCATTCTTGTGAACACTCAGGAAGTGTTAGAACGGTGGAGTGAATATTTTGAAGAAATGTATGAGTATGCCTCGGACGCTGACAATGAGAGTGAGCCGGATGCTTACTCCACGTTGACGGCGTCTGACGAAGGCATAACTATGGATGAGATCGAATGGTCGATACGAAGCTTGAAAAATAGAAAATCAGCGGGCATTGATGTGATCATAGCTGAGATGATCAAATTAGGTGGCACTACGTCCGGGACGCCTTCTGGTACTTATGCAACCTATGCTGGAGAACTGGAAGGGTCGCAATGGACTGGAGACGCGCAATCATCATGCCCTTGTATCACGCATGGACTGCGCTAGTTATAGGGCCATCAGTTGATCAGCTTAGCAGCAAAAGTATATGGAAAGGTGATTGAAAGGAGAATGAGGGTGAAATCCGATGAAATGCTGTGGGACGCACAAGGAGGTTTCCGAAATGGAAGGGGATGTACGGATCTAGTTTTCTCGTTCCGCAATATCATAGAGAAGCATCTGGCCATAGACCGGAAGGTTTTCTGCGGTTTTGTGGATCTTGAGAAAGCCTTTGATAGGGTTGTGCGAAAGGAACTGTGGGACATATTGCCGAGATATGGGATTGACGGTTCACTGCTCCGTGCTGTGCAGTCCACTTACAAGGATTGCTCAGCATGTGTGCGGATAGATGGTGGCATGTCACCCTGGTTTGATGTCAGAATTGGTGTCAAACAGGGTTGCATGCTATCTGCTAGGCTGTTTATCCTGTATCTCGATAGTTGTCTGCAGAGAATAAGGTGAACTAATGTGGGATTGCGCATGGGTGACCTAGTGGTGAACTGTCTGCTGTATGCAGACGATGCCGTGCTATTAGCAGATACACCATCTGAACTGCAAACACTGGTCACAACGATGAAAGACGAATGTATGGAGAAAGGCTTACTACTGAATGCGAAGAAAACAAAGATAATGGTATTTGAAAGAGAAGAATCCAGAACGAATGTAAGGATTACGATTGATGATGAAGTGTTGGAACAAGTGGATGAGTTTGTATATCTTGGATGCGCTTTCAGCAGGGATGGAAGGTACACCGCAGATGTGGAAAGACGAGTGAGTGCTGGGAATAGTGTGAATGGAGCATTGGGAAAACTTCTTGGCAGTAAAAACCTGAGCCAGAAGGCACGACTCGCTATACACAATGCAGTGTTGGTCCCAACGCTAACTTATAGAAGCGAGAGCTGGGTATGGTAGAAAGAACATGAAAGTAGAATAAACGCGGTCGAAATGCGAGCGCTGCGCAAAATTTGTGGCGTAAGGCTTGTAGACCGTTTTCGCAATGATGATGTTAGAAACAAAAGTTACTAATCTCTTAAAAGTTTGTATATAATGGAGTCATAGCATTTCAATAAGACTTAGAAACGTAATTTTAAAAATATGGAACTAACTGAAATGTCTTTATTCTGCAAATATAACAATACTCCTGCGTATAGCATAGGAGTATTCAAGGAAAAATAATATGTATAATAGGCCAGAGCAATAGAATCCAAAACAATTATCTTTAGAATTTTTGTTTGTCTGATTGTATATCTATACGTGTGCGAATCACAAGACCGTAGGAACTCTCTTTGCTACGCTTGCAGCTTGTCTATATGAGTTTTGTTCGTCTTGTTAATATGAACTTGTGTGATGAATATAACAAGTCTCTTTGGAGAGTTAGTTTGTAAAACCCTGTAGGTACTACCAATTAATGTGCTTCCTGCATACTTCAGGCTTTATACCCGCTATTCTTTTCGATAGATTATCGAGATAGACAAGGCCTATATGCGCTAACCGTTTTCCTCTTCATAGGGGCGTAAAGTCACTGGACTATATGTTTTTACCACTTTCTTGATTCTTTCTTTCCACGTTGTAGAAGATTTATTAATAACATCTAAAAATGTGTACATTTTGTTCGTGCGTAGTGTGACATCATTTTAATTAGCCTGTACATTAACTCAATCCGTAATAAAAATAATCGAATCTAAATATGACCCTAATATAAAGTAAACTTAACTAAAATTTCACCCTATTCTGACCCAAATCAAACCCAAATTTCAGTGACAAACCGCATAAATAATGTTGTACTAGTAATTTGTCCTATGTTTATGGACGCATCAAAACGGTCAGACTGGAAAAATATCTCCACCTCCACAAAACCGCAGTCAAATAATAACTTAGGTAATAACTTGGTAGATTGTAGTATTCTTGCGAGTGACTGATATTACCTGTAAGCTATTAAAAAGTTGCTGTGTAGCAGCAGCAGTGGTAATAATCGCAAGCGATACTTCATTCATTGTGCTGTGAAGCTCCCTGTCGCCCGTGGATGGACTGACGCAGTATGGGGAGGAAAATTTGAAAATAGTCATAAATTTGAAAATACCAGTGTTCAAAAATGGACAAAATTGATAGACGATGAATGAATGAAAGAACTACGGAATGAAGGGAATATGATGTATGAATGTGTTTTGGTAGCAAATAAGATTATAATATTAAGAGCCTTGCCCATGGCAGGGGTGCAAGTATGAAAAAAAACCCCCCTTCGGTTGAAGAGAGACCCATATCCCTGCAGTGGGATGAATTAAGGTTGATGTAGGATGTAGGAAACAGTATGGATTAATACTATATATTCGTATAATATCTCCGCTCCCAGGCGGCTTGACTTTTTCCGACATTTTCAACAATTATCGTCATATTTCAACCGATTTAAAACCTTAACTAATTATACACCTAAACTTTCCTCAAGAATCACTCTATTGGTGAAAACCAAAAAGACAGAAAATTCGTTCAGAAGTTTTTGAGTTTATCGCGAACAGTCAGACAGACAGACGCCATCGTGGGACTGTTTTATAATATGTATTGACATGAAGAAATCTACACTTTTTTGTTTGCCTTAGTATTCAAAGCGGAGTAAGTGTCTTTTACAGTATCTGAAACAATAAACGATTACAGTTTATCCACAAAAACGAATGCCCAAATCGGTCAATATCTAGAGCTTCCAAAGTGTTGCTCGTTAATTTAGTGTGTATACGGTGTAACGGCCAACTGAAGGAGACCCTTCTAATTTTCTTAGCGTGTAAACATACCTTTAAGTGTTGCCATATATCGACCACTCGATTGGTTTAAATCTACTCACCCTGTTCGATTTCAGGCGGTCTATATTTATCGTGTGTTCGCAGAATAAACCCCTCGCTCAGCCCCTTTACCACTTATATTACGTTGATCCCTAAGATGTTTATACACACGTTATGTTACAAGGCGTAGTATAACATAATATCCCAAGGTATTTTGTTCTCTGTTTATATTACACAAGCATACTGCCTACCTGATGTGTTAGTGGTTGTCATAGCCTATGAATATTGCTACTACGAAGCTCGATGGCGTTGTTGCGCATGTCATTTTAACCGAACACGCAGGTTACGCAGCTTTGATATCCACCTGACAATGGATGGGTTTATCTATCTAGAGATTCTTCGTGCTTCGAAGGGCACGTGAAGCCATGTTAAGGCTGTTGTCGATAGATGACATTCGTTAAGTCGGTGTCCTTAGAGCTGCTTGAAAGCACTGGCCGTCGTCGATCCGCAGTTGAGTATTACGTGGGCACTGTAAAGGGAGACCCGAATTCCTGCAGTGGGATGAGTTAGGATTGGTGTACTTCCATTACCATTAGCGACTCTATCTCTCAGAAGATTATAGGTAACCTCACTCACTCGCAGGACAATAACAATCCTCGAGTGCCTTCTGTGAGGTTAGGTGCTTGAAGTGCCCTACGTCATTTATACCAGAGCATCGTTTATCAACTAACAGGGTGCACCATGTGTAAATTAGGTTTGTTTTTACTCTCGTACTCTCATTTATATACTCGTTTGTTAAATACGATAGTGAGCCTCTTACACCCCACAATACCCACTGCAATGGTATATACAAAAGAGATATAAACTTTTGAACTTATAGATTTTGTGTTAACAATTTTGTGGTTTGTCGTCACATGACTACTGTTTGTGATATTATTTAATCCATCTTATATACTATTAGAGATGCAAATACGCACTGTTTACTATCAGGCAGGCCTATGGACACTTGCGACACAAGAGTTGCCATTTGTGCGTTGCTCATCCTGTAGAAATTTCTCTTCAAGCAAATGCTTCTTCAAAAAAGCTACTTTTTTGAAGAATCATAATTTATATATGTTGTTTTATATAGTTCTTAGACGAGTGCTCCACTTATTTTTTAAGCTCATCATCATTTATGTTATACAAGCATTCATATAATTTAATTGATTTTTAGAATTTGATATATATTTAGGAGTATAGGCTCCTGTTTTAAAATAAGTTAATACATAAATATATCTGCCTCCATCATAGTCTGTCTGCGATTGAATGACTTCACAGAATTGCGATGTCATATTTTAAAATTACAATGTCAGGTCACATTTCTATAGCACTAAAGCGGCGCGTACGGCCTTACCATACTCTAAAAAATACGGCAATTCCCATAGCCTATAGACAATTTAAATTAAATAATTTTGAGGTCACCAGTAAGCTAAGCATTATGATGTTGCTGTGTTAACAGCAGAGGTGGCATGGAGCGATACTTAACGTACTGCAAGCGTTTATAGGCTATGGTTACCGCTTTATCTGAACGTAACCTACCTGAAGGGTCGTAGGCTTGTATGCTCCCTGACGTTGTATAAAAGAAAATACAACGCCAGGTGCGTCCTGAATCGCCGACCGTAAATGTTCATCAGTAGAGATTTTTCTAGAAAACATTTTTGTTTTCCAGCTTGACCCTAACTTATTATTCAAATATTTGTCACAAGAGTTTCTACATTTTTTCGTAATACTTACTTAAACTTTCTTACTCCCAAAGAAACATACTTTAAGCAGTCCCATGAGAATCATTTTAGTGTAATTTCTTTCAGATTGGAAAACGAAAGGAAAATGTAAAGCGGGTGAAATGGAATCACTTGTACGTCATTCTAATGGTAAGGAGACGGGATAACGCTAGGAAAAAGAAAGAGTATTTGCGTTTTCCCTTAGTGACCTATTTATTTTTTGCAATAAACAGTATCCTATATCGTGATCTGGGATACGGCCTGTCATAATACTAAACTTGATTAAAATTCATCCGTTTTTGAAATAATGCGTGCACGGGCAGACAGATAAGATTTTTACAAATTGTAGTTTAAGCATCGTTATTCAAGTCTAGGACAATATCTTACCACTGATTTGGCTCCTTAGATTTTAGGATATAATTAAAGTCTTCATTTTCATTTTCATTATCAGAGCTCTATGGTATCATGTTATTGAAAGCAATTAATAAGTTGCATGATACCACAATAATAAGAAACAGTTCAACTATGACGAGCTCGGTGGTTAGCAGCGCTTCTTTGTCACCAACGCTCGTGGGCTCGATTTCTACACAGGACAAACATTTCTGTGCATGATCATGTCTGTTTAACTAGATCTGGATATTTTTAATAGAGGTAGGGTACACCAAGCAGCCCGTGTAGAGAAGCACTTCCACTGCATAGAAAACCACAGTCAAATATCAACTCTCTTGAGGGTTGATGTGTTCCTGGGTGTGAGTCACCAGTAACCTCTTAAGGAGTTAATAAACAATTCGCGCTAACTCCCGTCCTTACAATAATGTACCCTTAAGGAATTGAGACGACATATAAAAAAAACAGTTCGAATTATTTCATTTCCTAGTTATACAGAACAAGCCGACCTATTAAAAGCGTGTTAACAATGGTTGAAAGTAGATCACAACGTCCCGCCTTTTTTCCAGGCATGAAAACTTTCAACTTTTTCATTTAAACTTGTGCTGTCCCTCGGTGTTTCAGTTGCAGTAGCAATTACGGAAAATTACCACAAGTTTACACGATTCTGCATTTTATATTGCTGGGATCAACGTTGATGTCGAGAGACGAGTGAGGATAGGGAATTAGACAATGGAGCGTTGGGACTTCCTGACAGCAAACATTAGATCTCGCTGCTTTTATGCTACTTATCTATGTAATGCGTCAACCAAGCTCACAAGTGAGCACCACTATGTCCGGTATGTGTATGCTCGGAATATAGGTAATAAATGAATTATTCATTCATATTGTATCATCAAACCCCAGGCACACAAATTAAATGTTCGTGAATTCCCCGTAGACTTAGAAATTTTACGCGAATTCTCTGCCCGAAAAAGTATGAATGGAATTCCGACAAATTATTCGAAATATTCACATATAATTTAATAACATACACACAAATTTTAAGATTTAAGGCTATGCGGGAAAGTCCCGTGTCCCGGAAACATATTTTGTATATATCATCCGAAGTTGTCACCAAAATATTTTTTGACATACGATAGAATCGAATCGAATCGAAATCGCGTAGTGTGGACAGCAGTTTCGTATACGGTCATATTTCATATAAAACCGTATGTACGAAAATATCAACTCACATATTCCGTCGTGTGAACTTAGACTATGTCAAACCGCCGGGAAACAATATCCCTTGTGGTTTCTTTTGAAAATTACGTGTAGGTACTTCAATAAATGAATAATTTCATTATGTCATATTGTCATTCAGGATGAGTTTTGTTACTGAAAATGTAAATAATGTTATTTTATTTTATTTTTTTTGTACCGTATGATTGAATTCAATTTTCAATACCGTTAAATATAAGTACTTGTAATACAATAAATCATGCCTAACGGCAAATTATAATATTCATATATACATACACATCATGTTGTATGAAACATTACTTTAAAGGAGCAATCCTTGTCCATCCACATAATAACTATACATCCCGTGTATCTCGGAAACGATTCTATCGATTTGGATCAACATTTTGTATTTAGATTAGATATTTGTGTTTAGATATGTATATTCTGAAAAAATCACGATTTCAGATAAAAAACCAAAATAATGCCAGATGAAGCTAGCTCATCCAGATACCTATCCGTTAATATTCACAACTGCAAATCGTCTTAAACACTAATACAAAGTATTCGTTGTACTAGATGTATACTGCCATATACGCGTAAAAACTGCTTCCCAGGTAAAGATATAATGCGTTTAATTACGTGATAAAATATACTTACAGAAAGGAGGGTCGGGGCTAGTGGTACACTACCAGAAGCGTGCACGCCGCGACCCTGCCAGTTCATGCCGTGGTTTGCAATTCTGTAGACATTCTACTAAAATCCTGTCATTTGAGTCGTGCAGGAATAGTGCAGTGACAATACGTGTTTTCTATTAAAATTTCCTGCTCTGCAACGGCACTGCAACTGTACGTATCCTGCAAATGAACTACTTAACACCTGTCATGTTACCATCTCTCAATCTAATAAATTGGATTTTTACTTAATATTGACTCCTATAGTTTCAAGCTCCAATGCCCTTGATTGCTGGCGTGGAGGTATTTCTAACTGAAAATAAGCTTTACTTAATCATATATCAAACATCTCCTAAAACAAAACAAATGTTTTGTAATGTATATCACCGCTTCAGAACATTAATTTCACTTCACAAAAGTTGCTTAAGACTAACATTAGCAAAACTGCAAATAAACTCGTTCAAAACTTCTGTCACCGCTATACAAATTTCAACACAATTTATCAGAATACGATTATATTGCAGGAAACGTGCAGGTGCACTGTAGATTTCTTAACAGAATAGAGAGTTATTTACTGCAGTGTTGCTGCAACGTCGCTTCTGTCAGATCGCTTAACAGAATAACGAAACGTCAATATGTACACATTAAACAACAAATGTAAAATGTACATATTTTGACACACGCCGCGCAGCAGTGCAGTTGCAGTTTTAAACCGCACAGACGCGTGGATAACGGCGTCCCCCGGATGCGACACGCACCGATCCGCCCTTGTCAATGCGAGATTAAGTGCATACAGCTATGGGTGTTGCCGACCACCACGCAATAAGAGAATAATAAGTATTAATGTGGAAATGAGAATGGGTGACACAGTGGTCAACTGCAATCATAAAGCATGCAGATGGCGCAGTATTAATAGCAGAATCACCACCCAAACTGCAAACATTAGTTACAACAATGAAGAATTATTGTATGAAGAAAGGCTTACAATTAAATACGAAGAAAACCAAGATAATGGTATTTGAAAGAGAGACAACTAGGACGAACACTAGGATTACGGTTGATGATGTAGTGTTGGAGCAAGTAAATTGTATATCTTGGAAGCCCTTTCAGCACGGATGAAAGGTACACCGCTGATTTGGAGAGACGAGTAAGTGCAGGGAACTGCCTGAATGGAGATATACTTCTAGGCAGCCGAAATCTAAGCCAAAAGGCACAGCTCGCTGCACACAACGCGGTGCTAATCGCAACGCTAACTTATGGAAGTGAAAGTTGAGTACGGCAGAGAGAGAGATGAGAGCATTACGCAAAAGTAGCATAAAGCTTGTTGAACTCGTTCGTACTGATGACATAAGAAAGAAAGTAAACCTGAAAGAGAGTGTCGGGGTTAAGATAAGAAAAGGCATACTCCATTGATTCGGACATGTAGGAAGAAAGACGAAAGAGATATACAATGCCAAAGTATACACCGCAAGGGACCTGGCGTGAAACTATACATACATACAGAAAGGAGTTATACTTAATTAGATGTTACTTACCAAACAAAAACAAATTGATCCAATCAATGTTTATTAAGGGAGTTAACAAAGTTGTATAAAATTCCGATATCATAATTGCTCGTTAATTCTAAACATATCGAAATTTATTATACGACAACAACAACGAGGAATACAATAAATAACAAGTTGAATACCGACCTCAAAACAACTGACAAGGATAATAATGAAGTAGAAGTTCCATGTCATCAGCTACCAGACTTATAATGTACATTAGCATATGTATGACTCATACATTCATGACTCATGCTATTCTCAGTTGAATGCAAATTAGAGGAGTATACGGAATAAAAAGTCACATGAAGTCCTTATTTATTTCAAAGGAATTAAGGATCTCCAACTTCATCTCAGAGTAGGTGACATATTTATTATTAAGTAATCCTCCGACTAATATGATTTTGACGATGCGAACCAATGTGCATTTGATAGTTTTTCAATCACACGGTTGGTCTAACATCGAGGTCGTGTTCAGCAATAGAATATTGTACTGCACTGCTTTGCGGTACTAACATCTATTGATATTGTTCATCAGCGTTGGAATCATATGTACAGAATAGACTTCAGATGTACTCAAAGCTTAATAGTCTGATGGAGAATATTCAAGAACAACACGTAGATAGAAAACATAATTTTATAAGGAATACACAGTATAGTCTAGCTTACGCAGACTTCAGAAAGTATAAAAGTACCGACATAGTTGCAGATAGTTTTGCTCAACCTCTGCCTAGAGTTGAGTAATGTAAACAAGTTACTTTATGCAGTCAAACTATGTTGTGTAACTTTTAATGACTTCATAATGTGTAATTTGAACTTTCACGTATGCTTGTACTATTAAAACTATAGTCGCCGGTTGATAGTCTGTTGTATTCAGTTTGTCTTTTCTAATCATTTGATTTGCATTGTTGACTGGGTTAGTACTTGTTATTGTATGGTGTTCAGTTTATATTGTGTAATTTTTACATTTTCCATGACATATATTTAATTAAGTTAACTTGCTCAAAAAATCTTAAGGTAACTTAACAAAATAATGTTACTAATTAGTATAGTAGCGTTATTTTGTTATCTTTAGATTTTTTTTTCAGTTTAATACATAGAATGTATATTACGTTATTTAAAATTTTCTTTTTTTGGACATTATGTAAAGGAAATATACGACAAATTTTACTGAGAATTGATGAAAATTATATTTATTTGTAAAATAATAAGATGACAAGGCAGAACAAAAATATAATTAGTCCACAATAGTCGTCGCTGCTCTTAGTCGCCTTAATAAAATAAACGGTAAAAATTTTTTTTTCAAAAATAGCACTTGTTAATTTCGTCTATCTATCTATAATGACAACAACGACAAAGTTTGCAACAAAATTGAAAACCCTGTGCCTGCCTAATACGGCTTTGTTACTTTGGTTCTGAGGTACGAATTCCTGATGTGGAGAAATTCAACAGACGTTTCACGTTAATAAATAATTCATAACAAAAAAAATATGTGTATGTTGCAAGTTTTTTTAGGGTCATTGTAAACCTCTTTTCTAGCCAGTGAGTATGTTACCTCTATAATGTGACTATGTCTTTGAATTTTAGACTTTTAATTTATATTGAATGGCAAACGTATTTTGTTCACTAACAGATTGGTCTCAGTGTGTTTGCCGAGACTAGTCTTCACTTTTGTTACGGATACTTACTTCTACGTTGTGTCGTGGAAATACTTTATTTTCTGTTACATTTTTTTTTTATTTTCTGTTAATTTTTTGTCTCAATCCTAATTGCTGATGTCCCCTGTTAAGCACTAAGTAAGCCTGTGGTAGGGGACTCCGCTCTTCCATGGGACTTAGCTTAAACATTAAATGTCTGTAACAAAAGCAGCGATAGTCCAGTGGATAAAGATCCTGCCTATTAAGCAACAGGTACCCAGATCGAATCCAGGCAAGTACCACTAAATTCGTATTTATGTACATATTTGTAATAATCACTTGCTCACGGGTGTTGGAAAATGTCGTGAGGAACCCGCACGTCCAAGAAATTATATTTCGATAGACCTAACCTGGTTTATCTTCTGGGTCGTGCAGATCTGACGGCAGTCGCTCCATGTCAAAACCAGTATCTTCGCCAAATCTTTAGGCTTAGGTAGCGAATCCTGACAAACCTAATAGGTTAGGAAACGGAATAACGCTAGGAAGAAGAAGATCTAAACAAAAAAGAACACCATATATACCTAGTCTTGCCATAAATACTGAAACAAAGAAAAAAAAATTTCTTTTGCAAATAACATTTATTACTTTTACAGTGTGTTAGTTTAATACATAAATATAAAACAATTTAAAATATAAAAAGCTCATTGAAGTGGTCTCCATTGGCTGCCATACAGTCCTTTAAATGTTGAGGCCAGTTATCAATAGAAGCACGCACTCTTTTCTTGGGAAAATTCTTCACTGTACTGTTCAATCGTACGGATTGTTTTAGGGACTCCAAATTATAATGGCATTTAGAGCAAGCCGTACTCTCTAAAACTGACCATAAATCATAATCTAGCAGAGTCAGATCGGGACTAGACGACGGCCAGTCTTCAGCTCTGATGAAGTCCGAAACGTTCGTTTCCAACCAAGACTGCGTAGACCGAGCTTTATGACCCGGCGCCGAGTCTTACTGGAAGGATCATTCTTAATTATTGAACATGGTGTTGTTAAGGGGCTTCACTACCTTCTCAAGAATGGTATCTTGATACACTTGTGCCGATGTTTTGATACCTTTTACACAAAAGTATGGCTCACTCCTTCATAGCTAATACCCCACCAAACCATCACTGAAGTCGGATAGTGCCCACATTGCACTCTGTCGACTAATTGGGAAGCTTCATTAGAGCTTTGAGCACATGTAAATGCGGTCATTTTGTTTCTTAAAATGTAGCTAAATTGTAAAAATTTTCTCATCAGTAAACAAAATTTTTCTGTGCCCTCCCTTTGCGTACCGCTTCAGTAGTTGTTTCGATTTTACCACTCTATCCTTTTTTAAATTATCAGTTAAGAAATGACCAGTACGTCTCTTATAGGCTGCAAGTCCTAAGTCATCTTTGAAAATACGCGACATGGTTCTAGGTGCTATCTTCATCTCCCGAGATAAAATCTTTCGGACAGGATTTCTTCGAATTCTTTCCCTCACTGCTTTGAACACCTTTTTCGTACAAACAATACGTGGACGGCCAGATCTTTTTCTGTCACAAACAGAGGAGGTCTCATTTTACTAATACCAAGCGTATGGAGAGTTTTAAAAATTGCATTTGGCTCCATACCTACTGCAATCACAGCGATTCGGTTCTCTTTAATACCCCACTCCATTTTAATATAGCCAAATATTGTACAATGTATTGGCGCCAAAATGAGAAAACTCAATGGACAATCATATAAAAATGACAGATTTCAAATTCAAATGTAATATTTTGCCAGACTAAGTATTGGTTGGTTGTTTTAAATAATGGCAAAATTCAAAACCAAAATAAACCAGTTGAGAATGCTTGCCAGAGAAATACCTACGAGTAGCTCGTCAATTATATAACAATTCAATTTTTTTTTTTTATTTGTCGGCCATTTTGACCGTGTTCCTTAAGAGATAGGAACGGTGTTCCTGAACAATTCTACTTTTTTATGCTGAATCCGAATCTGAAGTCAAAATTCGGATATTCGAAAAAAAGGGACAGACAAACATATAAACAGTTTTTTTTAATGTATTACACACAAGTCAAATATCAAGTACAAATGTTATACATTTTTAAATATAGCTATCTACCAGCAACCGTGAGACATTTAACAGCATGTCAATGTGAAAAAAAGTTACAAATTATTAACACAGTGAGCGCTGGAATGAATTTTGCCCACTGTGCTTATGAATACGTATAGATATTGATAGGTATGAATATATGTATGGATTTAATTTGTTCATGAAATTCACATATATGTTATCATATTGACCTAATTTTCTTCCTGATTTATTTTCAGATCCACTTTAAGGTCCTACACATTCCTATTCTACTTTTTTATGCTGAATCCGAATCTGAAGTCAAAATTCAAATATTCGAAAAAAAGAGACAGACAAACATAAAGAATTCATGTAGGAACGGTGTTCCAGAATACATAGACCTTATGTCTACTTGTATAGAACTAAATAAGTATACAATATTAAAATGTCACTATGTTATTTCACTGAACACTCTTTCAACGAAAAAATTCTAATAAATCAGTTCTATTGTAATTGCAATAGAAATCCTTTCAAGCATCTGGCCAAAGAAATAGGGATTTTCATCTAAAAGGTTTACATTAACATTCAATTTGAAAGAAATGTCGACCTAATTATAAAACATTGCTATCAAAGGTGCGAAAGGCGTAAAAGAAAGACTTCCAGTTTTATTATACGACTGAACAGGTGACACCACCTTCCTATATTGTAATTGTTAGAATTTGCTGTAGGTACCAATATTTATTAATTATTATGTTACACTATTATTGTTCTCAGGAACTGATTCTTAATTTGAGATATACTAACAAGATAATTCATGATTTTCGAAATTATATCGTGGGTCTTCTTTTGATTTCTTGCCTGCTTGATGCGAAGTAGTTACCGTAGCCTATGGACACTTGCAACATCAGGGGTATCACTACGTTTTCGGCCATGTAAAAACCTCTTCACGCTTTTTTCCCCTCATTCAGTTCCTAGGTAAACCATCAGCGGGAAGTTCATTTCGCGGTAGGAGATTAGGCGTAGGCAGGAAGTGGGTATGGATGAATGTTCAGCCATCGGCGAGCGGTGCGATTGTAAAACGAGGCTGTAGACATCATATCTAATAATTGTTACACGGAACACAACCTATTGCAGAATCGGTAGAACACACCAAGAGAGGCAAATTCTTTCATTGAACTCAAAATCTCAATAACAAATGTGTATTTAGGGTCGTTGACAATTCCCACAGCTCGTCTTTACACCGAATCACAAGGTATATTATTTTCATCAATATAATCAAAAAAATAAATGAATGCTAGACTAGCCTTGCGTTCTTTATCACCATTATAACACCCTTTTAATTAAATCTGTTACATTTGTAGTTCCCGCTTCTTTGTTGCTTAATAGTTCAATTGAATAGCGTCCGTGCTGTAAATATTCAATAGATCTTTTTTTTCAGTCTGACTGTAGGTGCAAATGAAAATATCCATGTATTGTACCAATATTCCACAAGTGCCAATACGCTTTGTAATGTACACATAATTTAAATCTTTACAAAGAATATTATTATTTTGGTACCTTGCTTAATAGCGTCGTCAACGCATGAGTGACACCCCTGGTGTTGCAAATACCCATAGGCTACTATTTACCATCAGGCAGGTCGTACGCTTGATTTCCACCTTAGTGGTATAGAAAATAACATTACATCATCATCATTTTAGCCGAAGGACGTTCACTTCTGAACATAGGCTGCATGTGCTGCTTGCATTCAACATGCGATCTTCACACGATCGTCGGTTTTGCGAAGTTCTCGAAAGAAAACTTCTCATAATATTCAACATAATTTACGTTTTCGACATAAGTTACATGTTTTTCTTAAGGTCTACTCGCTGGGATGCCCCAGCCCAGATGCAGTCCAGCGATTCCGCCATGATTACTATATCATAGGCAAATCGAAGGTGAGTGATATAATCATCGTTGATATTGATGCCGTATCCTTTCCAATCCAGTAGCAGCTTGAAAATATCTTCTAAGGCAGCAATCATTTAGGAGAACTAACGTCTTCCTATCTCACACTGCTCTGCTAATGGATAGGTTTGTTGCTCTGATATTATAGTCGGATCGACATGATCTCGTTTTTAACCCCCGACGGAAAAGAGGGGTGTTATAAGTTTGACGTGTGTATCTGTGTACCTGTCTGTGGCATCGTAGCTTCGAAATGGATGAACTGATTTTGATTTTGTTTTATTTGTTAAAAAGGGGACTTAATCGAGAGTGTTTTTGTGTATATCATTATTAATAATTAATGATAATAATTAATGATAATAAATTTTGTTACTTTTTATAGGTTAGTATAGTCGGGGGTTTTTAAATTTTTAATTTAACCTTTATCAAATATACCCGTCAATACTTTGATATACCTAAAATCAATTCAGTATTGCTAGAGAGACTGGAGCACAGCCCCGGTCTCGATCTAATCGAGGGTCTTCCCATAGTACACAAACGCTAAGCATAGTGAGCGGTGATACATCAGTCTTCTGTATAATATGCCTCAGCTTATGTATAATTATGGTCTATTATATTAAGAAGGCTCTTTGGAAACCAGCTTATTCACTTATGTACCAGCTAAGCTCATGTATATGGTCTATAGTATTAAGAAGGCTCTTTAGAAACCAGCTTATTCGCTTATGTACCAGCTAAGCTTATGTATATGGTCTATAGTATTAAGAAGGCTCTTTAGAAACCAGCTTATTCGCTTATGTACCAGCTAAGCTTATGTATATGGTCTATAGTATTAAGAAGGCTCTTTAGAAACCAGCTTATTCGCTTATGTACCAGCTAAGCTTATGTATATGGTCTATAGTATTAAGAAGGCTCTTTAGAAACCAGCTTATTCGCTTATGTACCAGCTAAGCTTATGTATATGGTCTATAGTATTAAGAAGGCTCTTTAGAAACCAGCTTATTCGCTTATGTACCAGCTAAGCTTATGTATATGGTCTATAGTATTAAGAACGCTCTTTGGAAACCAGCTTATTCGCTTATGTACCAGCTAAGCTTGTGTGTATAGTCTATTGTATGAAGATGGCTCTTTGGAAACTATAATTAAAAAACTATTTGTAAGACTGGAAGTTTACAAATAGCTTTTCAATGATAGTTTTTCAATGAGGCTTTGTCACCCTTTTTGAAAACCACCACCACGCTTCTGCCCCATATCTGTGGTGCTTTGCCCTTGAAGATAACGGGAATGAAAAGCTTTTGAAGGACTATAAGTATTGGTTTTCCACCCTTCTTCATAGGCTTAGATGCAAATTTGTTATCACACGGAGCTTTATTATTCCTAAGCTGTTTAAGAGCCATCCTAATCTCGTCCGGGATATCCTCGGTGAAATGTCGTGTCAATTTGGTCTTGAGATATCGTACCAGAAGCGGGTTCTGATAACTGCCCATTGAAACTCTCAATCTCCCTCAAGGTCTCTGGTTTGGGCTAGACAATGTTGTCACTTTGGTCTTCAGAGGCGTCAACTGACTTCGACCAATGGATGGACCTAGCGAACACTTGAGAGCCTTTATTCTGTTTGATCCTCTCTTCAATACTTTTCAGAGATTTGTAATACTGAATTGAAACATTTTTAAATCCAAAAAGAAAACGTAATCAGTTTTTTTTTAATTTTTAATCCCCGACGGTAAGGAGGGGTGTTATAAGTTTGACTTGTGTATCTGTGTTTCTATGTATCTGTCTGTGGCATCGTAACTTCGAAATGGATGAACCGATTTTGATTTAGTTTTTTTTTGTTTAAAAGGGGACTTAATCGAGAGTGTTTTTGTATGTATGTATATCTTCACGCCATGTCCCTTGCGGGGTAGGCAGAGAGCCGAGCGCCATAAGACGCGGTCCTTACACACTTCACTCGCTTCTTTCACATTCATAGATCTTTTCATGCACGCTCGCCGGTTCCCAAGGCTCCTGACATCACCTTCTGATAAAACACGACCAATGGTAGATTAGTGTTGGTCTTTCTCGGTACAATTTAAAACATAAACTTCAAATTCTATTCAAATTGTACCAATTGAGTGTTTTTGTGTATATCATTATCTATTAATAATTAATGATAATAATTGAATAATAATTAATGATAATAAATTTTGTTACTTTTTATAGGTTATTTATGCGTCGGGGTTTAATAAATTTTTAATTTAATTTTTACTTGTTAGATAATTAATCTAACAGGCATTAAATAATCCGTAATAATTTCAGTTGAGATCTTACTACGTGTATATATCTATTATTTATATTTTGTATTTTGTCGTAAGCAAGAATTAAGTAATATTATACAAACTAAATCAAGTGTGTTGTTTATCAGATGCTCGCGCCCAAGGTTGGCATTACTCCATGTATGGTCTGACTTGAGACTTATGTAACATAAATCAGTGCCATGCGTTAAAGTACTGCTTTGCTCTGTTGAACACACCAATTTTTTTGGATGCCAGCTTGACCTCTTTCCTACAGGTGACTTCGATATTGAACGTCACTGGAGATCTCGATATCAAGCATCCTAATGCTGTTAGTGATGGTAAGAAGTGTGTTCTGGAGTTTAGGAACCACAGCAAATGGGGTTTTCTTAGCGGTGAACGCGCAAACTTGTATCTTAATGGGGTTGAATTCGACCAAGTTAAGCCGCCTCCAGTCAGATAGTCTAGCTAAAGTACCCACCATTTCAGACACGTTAGTGGCAACTATTTATGCTTCCAAATCGACTCAGCTCGTCTGTACCGAAGCAAAGGGAAATTGATAGAAACCGTAGGAACTCGACGATCTATCGACAACCAAAACACGAAGTCTGCCGAGGAATATTAAGAAAATAGATGCACCGGTTTATGAAAGAAAACATATTTTGAGTTTTAATTTTCTAAATAGAGAACTCATGCAAATATGCGTTTATTTTAAAATGTCTAGAGTAAGTACAGAGAAGGGGAAACGAAAGAAGAGAAAAGAAGTTTTTAACATTTATTTCTAATTATTAGCATGAGTATTACATAATAAATTCATAATTTACTTTAGATAAAGTGGAGTGTTGTACGGATAAATAAAACAGATATGCCATGAACTCCTAGTAATTGATAATGGCAGATTAATAAGTACGTAGTAAGAATTTTCAATAACTCTGTTGCACTGGTAAAAACATTTTTTTCTTATTTAGTACTTTGCAATTTTAATATTTGCAAATATTTACGTGGAGAAGGAATACAGATTATACAATAAAGCATTTCAAAAAAATATTAAGCTTCTATAAAATATCTATTTCCGCTTTGAATAAAGGAAATAATGAGGCCCGCACCAGTGGTTGTTGTGAGCCGTTAAATGAAAAACAGTAGTTTCAGGAACTATGTGCGTAGGCGTTTTAATTTTAAATAATGCTAAGCAATCGAACCATCCATTATCTCAATTGAATTTTATCCATAAACTAGAATCAATAAGTAAATAGCGTGTTAGTTTATACAATGCTGAACAATCGCATCGGTTATTTTCTCTACGGAATTTTATCGGTACTCTCGCGTATTGTTCAGTTCTAGGGAAGTTTTCTCTAACGTACTATAAAATTGTGGAATGATTCTCAATACAGAGAAAGAGGTCGAAGTTTTCCCTAATAACTCAATGCAGTTCTATAGATAGGGCGTGAAAGCGTTTTGGATGAGTCAGCACCATTCGAACGGTATCCTTAGTGTTGAAGGCATCCACAGGCTTCGCCGCATTCTTACTGACAGGCTGTATCACTTTTACTAACTTAGTGTATTAACCCTTCGAAACCCGGGTGGTCGTATACGACCGCGAAATGTATGGGAAAACGTATATAACGGGTTCTGACTGCTCAAAGAGATCTAAGCTATTTCGATACAATATTATTTCAAAATTTTTATATGCATAATATTATGGTTACGGTTTAAAATAGGTAGGTAAGTAGGCGAGATTGTATATCTTGGATGCGCTTTCAGCAGATAAGGAAAGACGAGTGAGTGCTGGGAATAGTGTGTATGGAGCTTTGGGAAAACTTCTTCGCAGTGAAAACTTGAACCAGAAGGCACAGCTCGCTATACACAATGGAATGCTGGTCCCAATGCTTACTTATGTAATTAGGTGCAACGGATTTCCCTTAAAGTTATAGATAGATAGATATTTTGATAACCAAACTGTTAGTTAAACACAAATTAAAATAAAAAAAATTATTGGGAAGCATATAGCTCTCATGATATAAATTGGTTACCATGGTACTCCGAGCTGACTAGTGGAACTCACTGGTAGGAACACAATAATCCTCCATGGTGTTGTTATTTCGCTGCAATTTTCTACGAGGTAGAGGTATTTCCCCAGTCGGGCTATATTCAAGAGCGCATACGCATCCACCCAGACAAACAGACATGTTTATGAACACAAATGTCTGTCCTGTGTGGGAATCAAACCCATAAGCCTTGATATTTAAGTAGCCACTTAAGCACCAGCTCGGTAGCCACCGGTCTTGTCAATTCTATATGCGATTTACTTACAATTCTTTATGAGAATCAGATAATTGACGAATATAGGCTACTACGTGCCAATTCTATTTGAGATACTTTCACTGTATTACGTATATCGTATGTTGTACTGTTGACGTACGGTACATAGTTTTTTTTTTTTTAATGCCACTAAGGTGGCAAACAAGCGTACGGCCTGCCTGATGATAAGCAGTTACCGTAGCCTATGGGCATTTGCAACACCAGGGGTGTCACTCTTGCGTTGCCGACCCTGTAAGAACCTCTTCACGCCTTTCTTGAAGAACCCCATACTGTAGTCCCTTGGGAAAATCTCGGCAGGGAGCCCATTCCACAACATAATAATTCTCGGTAGAAAACTTCTCGTGAAGCGCACAGTGCGCGACCATTGCGGTTCCAGTGTGTGCGGATGAACTCCCAGCCGCCGGCGAGCTGTGCGATTGTAATTAGTTGTTGTGGGGAAAGGCGAATGACATTGAAATATATTTTATCTTACAAAAGAAAGCCACTCACTCTATTTCTAACTTCAGCTCCAGGGAATAATTTAGCTCAAAGAAAGAAATATGGATATTTAATATTCTTGCTAATACCTTAACACATATTACGTTTTCATAAATGTGCTGAGATACATTTGTGAAAACGTAGTATATGTTCGTAAAAATTCAGGCAACCGTAGGAGCAAGAATAAGTCGTATAAATGTACAAGAACAAAAATCCTACCAATCTTAGTAGGCCAGTGTATAGACTTGTTAAGACTGTACGTATTAGGTTGTAAATTGTATTCGACTCTATAATAAATTGCCTAAATTTTTTATCAGCTTCCAATAATATTTTCAAAAAGCACATCAGAAATACTTTTTGTAAAATGACTTATTATTACAAGCATATTTTTTAATTTCTTACGAACAGAAATGTCTCGAAATTCGGCACATACATTAAAATATCTTTCATTTTACCACTTGTCATCGTTATTATAGTATCGCCATAGCAACATGAAATTATTGTAATATCAATTGAGTATTTGAAAAAAAAAATGACTACATAAATAAGTTTCTTTCTGTATTCTTCTTCTTTGAATTCTTCGTTGTTAATTTCCATCCTGATGAATTTTGGAAATAAACAAGGTGAAAACAATGAGAAATCCATAAAGTAGGTACATACAAAATTAATATATTTTAATTATTTTGTATACGCGTAGGTCCAATGGGAAATAAATAATTAGTACTATCTTTCATTTCGTCTTTTATTAATGTTGCATTAAAGATTAAGAAAACACCGACAGGAAAATTTTTAGAGATGAATTAGTTACTTCATAAACTTTTAGAGTTACTTATGTCTCTCAGAAAAATAAAATAACATGAAGTGTGACATTTGGACATGTCACTACAATGCACACATTGCTTGTCGACCAGCGTTTTCACCCACACCGCACCGTTTCTTCTCATTTGTATCGTCTGTTTAGTGTGATAGTAACATTGGATAGTAAGAAGACATGATATTACCGTAGCGACTACTGTAAGTGACAGGCGATACGACAGTAATCATGTCACCGGTCACATACCCTCTGTGCTTCTGCTCGAGAAATTCATGTCAATAAACATAGAGCTCGTATCGTATAAATTTACGATTGTATCAATAGAGGATTTCTGAACGTTGCATAAATATTATGGCATAGTTTATTGTGAATAAAACTATACTACAAACTATAAATAATTTAATATAAAAAAATTCAAGAAGCTTTGCCTAATTTTTTGACTTGGTAATTTATATTTTCCCGAGAAGTGGTCATCCCATGAGCACTGATTTTTAAAATATTAGTAATGCGCTAAACATTTTTTTTCAGACCGCATTAATGTTATTCCTTATAACTGTTGCCAGAACTATATAATAAATATTGAGTATCTGCTGTGTCGATACCTATTGCTCAGTACAATAGATCGCTGCACTACAATACGAAACACTACAGCGCTTTTGACGAGCTCGTTGGCGGCGAGTTATGGTACTTTTACACTCTTTGTATTGGTTCGGATGTTATCAAGAGAAGTACGTATTGAAGTAGTCCGACTGGGGAAATACCTACACCTCACAGACAACCGCGAAGATGTTTAATTTTACTATCTTTAGTAATTCTTCGAATAAATAGTAAGACGACACGATATTACCGCAGTCACTACGCCTTACATTTGTGTGCATGAACATGTCTGCTTGTCTTGATCTGATTGTTTTCGAGCAGGTCGACTGGGGAAGTACCTCTACTTCAAAGATTTTTTCATAGAGTCCATTGATATATGTTAGTGTAAGTGCTGTATCAATTGGAAACATTTTTGTCAGTCCGAAATTAAAAAAAAAGCGGTTGTAATCTTCAACAAAAGTTTTTGATGTGGCTTTTAAAGATATTATTGGGAACATTTACAGAATCGACATTTACAATGACCGACCAGTTATAACATAAATATTTAAATATTATTAATCAAATATAATTTCGTTCGTACTACTTAATGTTTGCAAATGTGAATATGGTGATACTGACATACTGTCTGTTGCATGTCAGCGACGACTGAATGTGTTTTTTCAGGAAAAGCACCTATATAGTTAAACATAAAAAGCAAAACCTAATCTCGCTACAATATTCGATCCAGATCGATAGAGTCATTTCCGAGGCACAAGAAATATATTTATACATATACGATTGCTTGTATAAATGTACAGATAAACACACTACCAACCACGTGGCAAGTAACGAAGATAAGTAAAGGTAACTGAAGCCGGAGGTGATTTATGAGTGTGACCAACAAACAAACGGCGCACTTCATGTGAAGCTATGATCGCCTGAAATTCAAAGGACGTCGCTCGCCCACATTAACCCATACACATCTTACTGACGGAATATGGATATCTCTCAACCGAGGAGTTAAGTGCATGCTTTGCCTCGCTCCTCATTTGGTAAGTATTTTTAAGTCTCAGGAAAGCAATTGACATAAAGACCTATCATTGCATACCAGCTCGAAATAACTACACTCATTTATAAACAGGCAATGGTCGATGTTGCTTAACTTTCGTATGCGAAAAGATTGACACGTGCAAAGACGCCATCGCGCGCCATCTCAATTTTTTTAAATGTCAGCATACCCTGTCTCTCATATATCTCACTATAGCCTGGTTTGCTAGCGGGTAGGGTGCACCACATCCAGTGATGATGAGCAGTGAAAGACTGAGAGAAGAATTCGAAGTCGGGCTGGGACGTGTAGAAATTAATTCGTGTTTTCGGATGTATGTACATTGAGATTAAACCCCCACTTAAAAGCAATTCGTCTTTCAAAAAGACTTGTGACTTAACCTAAGAAAGGTCTGGTTCCTCCTGGTTTCCGAAGGACCAGCACACACTCCATATTAAAATAACAATCTTAGCTAAATCCTTAGTCTTAGGTAGCCAATGCTAATGGATAAGAAATCGGGATAACGCCAAGTAAAAGAAGGATGCATTTTTTTATACAACGTTGGAAGGCATACAAGCATACGGCCCACCTGATGTAAAGCGGTTACCATAGCCTATGAACGCTTGTTATACATTAAGCATCACTCATGCGATGTCTTCTCTGCTGCTACAACAGCAACTCCTTGGGAACTTACCGGTGACCTCACTCACATGCAGGAATATAACAATCCTCTAGGGAGTTGTTATTTGGCTGCGGTTTTCTGTGTGGTACTTTCCCAAAGTGCTGCTTTGATGTGCCCTACCCATCTTAAATGCATACAGTGATGTTGGGTTTTTCTCTAAAGAATAATCACTTACATCATCCCATTCATGCCGCATCCATTATCAATTCCTTCGTAAAGTATACAACGTTTAGTTTTACTTACTTTTGCATCATGCGGCGGGGGTTGATCTGTTGCCGCTATGACCTACATCGACGCTGGGGCGACCTGTTGAAGATTATTATAGTGAGTCATATTATTTTTAACACGTTTTATTAGGTCGACCTGCATCTACGTCTGCGGATCGGTATGGACTGAGCGTATATAATGCAATCTTTAGGACGGAATTATAAAACACGCAATATTTTGTGGCAAATAAATTAATCAAGTTATTTTATTTAAAAAATGTCTTATTTGTATAAAACTAATTAAAAATTATACCATCGCCCACCAATAGTAAATATCTATTTCCAATATGTACACGAATTTGTCCCCTATCCCGAGCCAGTGAGCAGCAAACAATCTGCAGTTTAAAATACTAATCAATAATTTCAACCGATTTTATTGAAGTTGACTCATTTTCAGATTTCTCTTCATTGACATCCTCTTCAATGCAATTGGTTTAACTTTTTTATTCAGTAAATTTATCATCGATCTCCAAATGTATATGGAACCTAATTGGAATACCCCTTAAAATGACACAGACTGAATTACCCTAATCCGTAGAGCCGTACCCGAAACATCGGTAAAGATAGGTAAAAAAGGAACATATACAATAAATATATACATAACTCTTCCTTTTGAAATTGTTGTTCTACAATGCACCTAGCGAGGGTATATTTTAGTTTTTATTTTAAAAAATCCGGTTAATTGACGGGTATAAACCTCTAAATAATATTTGTAACATTCAAGGCTACCAAAAATATAACTCAATCTTATTAATCTATAACGATGATCTGCTACGAGTCATTAGTGATGTTTTAGTGCAATGAATAGGAATAGAAAACTTCAACCTTGTCTCGAGGCTACTGAAGCCCCGAATGGTCATGCAGAGTACATGGCTTTCAAAATTGAAAAAAAATGAAGGAATTCACATTAACAAAACAAATGTTGACAATATCTGACAGTATTGGCAAATCTAAGGTGAGACAATTACTCGTCGATGTTAATATTAATACCGCACCATTCTAGTCAAGTAGTGTGAAAACATCTTCTAAAAACCGTCCTTCGTCTTTCTGCAATTGGATAGGTTTCGGATTCTGGTCCTGAAGCCAGATCGATCGATAATAGTATATATAAATCGACACCGCTAAAGGAATTTAAGCACAACTCTGGTCTCGATCGAATCGAGGGCGTTCTCTTTGTCCACAAGTGCCAAGTATATGGCCCGATATTTTCTTCGTTAGAGTATGGTAGGTACAATATGAATCTAATACTTTTTTTTCTCATTTAATCTTCTATTATTTTCTTATATGGTTTCAGAAAAGTTCTATTTGTTTTCGTTTATAAGTCTTCGTCTGCACAGCTACGAGTATAACAGCTGGCTTAATGCTACGTTTTAAGTACACTGGCCGTTACTACCACTAAACTATCTGAGACATTGCAATACCACTAACGATGATGCAACATATGTTTATTGAATGCTTTATCTTTATCTAAGATATGATATAGGAGAGAGAGTTAGTCTGAAAGAGAGGATGTAGGAGCCGAGGAAGACTAACATTAGCCTGACCAGTCATGATTTATCAGAAGGTTATGTCAGGAGCCCTAGGAATCGGCGAGCGTGCATGAAAAGAACTTTGAATGTTAAAGAAGCAAGTGAGGTGTTTAAGGACCGTGTTTTATGACGCTCGGTTCTTTCTGCCAATTAACATACGCGAAATACAGAATTAATAAGTTATAGTAAACTCTGCGAACTGAATAATAACTTTTTTGTTAAATTCCACACGGATGAAGTCGCGGGCACAGCTAGTTTATAAATATAATTGCAATGAAAAGCTCAACGATAGTGAGGTTAAGAAGTATACAATCAAAGTCAGTGACACAACCTCTTGGTTATACCTTGCGTGCGATGCTAAGTACCGCCTTCTGTGTTTGACCATCATCCAGCTTCCAATGTGAGCTTAAGATAATGTGTCCTTAGATATTGCTCGAGGCTTTTGGCTATTGAAGTAATCACCATTGAATCGTCATCCCGTGCGCCGGGAATCTCATGAACTGAATCCAGTTCTTTTATCTCGTTTAATTTTTTTTTCATAATAGTGACTTTGTACACAGCTCGCTGTACACAACGCGGTGCTAATCCTAACGCTAACTTATGGAAGTGAAAGCTGGGTATAGCAAAGAGAGTATGAAAGTAGAATAAATGCGGTCGAGATGTGAGCATTGAGCAAAATTTGTGGCATGACGCCACGATTGCGTTCGTAATGGTGACGTAAAAAAGACAGTTATCTGAAAGAAAGTGTCAGTGTTAAGATTAGAAAAGGCATTTTTTTTTTCATATTGTCTCAGCATAGTGGCTCCTCTTCTCCTGTTGGAAAGCGAAAAGAGGAGCCCAAATTGCAGCGGCAACTGACAAAGGACAACAGTGTCCTGTCAGTTGGCTTTATTTCTCAGGCTTTACAGACATCGAGTGACTGTAGCTCAAAACGAACATCACGCGGTCTGATGTGAATCTCTGGCATAACGGAACCACAGGAGGGTATCGATGGTGGTTGCTACAGTCATCGATCCGGGAGTTAGCCGCAAAGAGACTGGCCATAAGATCGGCTTTCTCCTGCGGTTGATGCGCCAGTGAGCCATCATAGCTCTCAGTGGATCTCAGTGGAGGCAGCGAGGGCTGGCAGAAGTTATTCCATCGGCTAGGACATGTAGAAATAATGCAGGATGAAAGAATGACGAAACAGATATACAATGCGAAAGTGGAAGGATGTAGGAGCCGAGGAAGACCAACGCTAACCTGACCATGACCAAATTAGTCATGCTTTATCAGAAGGTTATGTCAGGAGCCCTAGGAATCGACGAGCGTGCATGAAAAGAACTTTGAATGTTAAAGAAGCGAGTGAGGTGTGTAAGGACCGTGTCTTATGACGCTCGGTTCTCTCTGCCTACCTAGCCGTGTATACATACATACATTTATGCAAAAATATTTGGTCGGGATATACCAAAAGAGGAAACAATGATGCAGAGGTGGGCAGAGCAGAGGTTTTACAAATAATAAAAAATGTTTGTGAAACCAACTGGATATTTTTACGTCTACACACCAATAAATCGACGAAATAAAAATGCTATTAGTTCTCTTTATCACTACTGAGATATATCTAATAAAAATAGAATCTTTACTTAAAATAAATATTCATTTTTGAGAAAACTGTTTTACGTCTGCATATTTGCTTATATGAAGACTAGGAATAGTCTACTTTGCCGTGTTTACGTTCAATAAGTTCAAGCTATCTCCACACAAATATTAAACCAATTGATCCATATTGGTTTGAAAACTAGCCGTGAAATAAATTCAGACTAATAAAACTTTACATGTGTAAATATTACTAGTTGGGATTAAGATAGGATAGACTGAATGTATATTAAAGCAAATCTCGTGCTATTTCAATTTTCCTTGCTGAGAGAGCCAAGGAAATTTATTTCCGGTTCAATACGAGTACTTGGTAGCGTCAGAGGTCATTTCATTCATTTAACATCGCGAGTATATCCTGCTTTATGTGGCCACTTAGGGAATGTCCTGAACTTAAAAACGAGGTCGTGCTTTAGAGTATCTTATGTGACATATAGGTCATACTAACGGTAATGTTATTTTATATCACTTTAGAGACTATTAAAATTTGTTTAGATTATTTATAAACCGCGCTCGCTAAAGCAATAGGGTACAGAATTCTCGCTTTGCGCAATATAGGTAACGCTACCGTGAATTACTTCAGTGATCTATATCTCTTTGAGTCGCAAGAACGTAACAAACCTCTGGCGAATTGTTATTTGGCTACGGTTTTTATGAGGTAGAGGTACTACCCCATTCTGGCTGTTTCGATTAGTCCTTGCAAATTTTGCATAACAACACTAAATATTTTCAAAATAAAGCGGCTGCAACTTTTTTGAACTTTATCTAAACTGCACCAATAGTTGTGGCGTTTAATTAATAATAGTAACAACCTTAGGGTTTCGGTATCCGTCTACATCACTATGTAAAAAATATTATATGTGCTTACTGCTCTCTGTGGCAGTTTTATTAGATATATAAAAGATGAAATTTTTCACATGCTTTAATTTTTATATAACAATGACATTGTCATAACTGCCTTCGTATTATACTCGTATTTATACAAAGATGTGATTACGGCTTATATGGCTGCGAAATGCAATAAGCGGCGGCAGCGTTGTAGTGCAGTCCACTTTGTGAGTAAAATAACACGCTTATTACTTTTCACAGATCGGGAATTAGGTTCGTTGTATATCCTACTAGCTGCTGCCCGCGGCTCTGTCCGCGTGGAGTCAAATAACGTAGCCTATGTATTAATCCAGATCATAATCTATCTACGTGCCAAATTTCATTCAAATCCGTTCAGCCGTTTAAGCGTGAAAGAGAAATAAACATCCATCCATACAAACTTTCGCATTTATAATATTAGTAGGATTCTTAGTAGATGAAGTATGTTACTTGCCTTTTAGGTGTTATTATCATGTGTCATAAATAGAGCGAGTACAGTCAGGTCTTAGAATAGGAATACGCCCACTCATTTCATTCGTTTTGCATCGCAAATTATAATTTCTAGCTCTAGTGTATTCTAGCTCTGACATATTATTTTATTACATCTACCTCTACGTATGTTATGTATTAATGTCTATGTACAATTTATATAAATAATATCGACTGAGGGCGATGATAACTATTTGTGTGTTGACTTTTACATATGTACCCAAACAGAAATATGAATAGATAACTCCATACCTTTCTAGGAATTTACAGGGAATTGGGCATTAACATTATTGTTGACGAGCTCGGTGGCTCAGTGGTGGAACGCGTTGTTACGCTACTTTGACACCAACGCTCGTGGGTTCGATTCCCACACAGTACAAACATTTGTGTGCATCAACATGTCTGTTTGTATTGGTCTGGGTATTTTCTATGTATAATAAGTATGTATTTACAAAAAAAAAAAAAATATTTACGTATGTTTATCAGTTGTCTAGTACCCATAACACAAGCTTCGCTTACTTTGGGGCTAGGTGGCGCTGTGTAATTTGTCCGACAATATTTATTTATTTATTATTGAACACTCCATGTTCACAACTGTTTGTCAAGGCCGGATACATTAATTTGAAATTCTCTAATTGTGATAAATATGCGTAAACCACTTACTTCGGAGGAAATTGATTTACAGGTGAACAGGGAAATTTACGATGGAGCCGTCTTTAATGTTAAATTTAGTTGTGTTGCTGAAGTTAACTGCATGAAAACGATACTGGCTCGCTTATATAAGTACAGATTAATTCTGATACGACGACGATGATAATATGGAAGATTCCGATTGGACTCCAGCTCCAGCTTTGAGAATTATGTTGGTGATTTCATCATTAAAATCATCAAAAACCATAGAAGTGATAATGATAATTATCTGTACAAAAATTCAGAGCGAAAAAATATACATGTGAAATTAACTGTTCTTGCAGAGACGATAACGCGTGCGTGATGCGACCTACAGATACAGGAGACTTTTTTGATTTACCTGAAATTGCTTACGATCAGACAAGCTGGACACATAACGACCATTTAAAACAAAAATCTTAAAAAAACAATACGTCATCAAAACCTATTCATTGTTTTACTAGCCTACTCATACATAACGGAAACCTAAAAGTCTGATGTTAATAGCACTCCACACGTACCTGTTTACTCTGTAAAGCTACTACATGTAGGTACGTATCATGGAAAATGACGTAAGCCAAGCTATCTCGGTAAGCTCCCGATCTAAAATCCGCTTAGGTAATTGGCATAACAAAGTCGGATTTAATCGGCGTAGATGATTGGAAATGGAGCACAGACATAAATATCTAATTTTAATACTACATATCTAATATTTTTATTATAATGTTTACATTTGTGAATTTAAAAAATCACGGTGTATTGCCAAAACTTTTACCAAGACAAATTAAATGAGTTATAAGTAAAAGAATTTGTATTTGATCGATGGATTTGATTATTAACCATAATGGGTTTCCTATTGCAATCCCGGCCTGGCTCGTATCATTATCGGCCTAACTCGATACAACATTACTGCCAAGTTTATTTCGATATTTCGTCACCAGTAGTCATTTTCTAAATGTTGGTAGATTATTTACAGTAAAATATATATAGAAATGCCTTCATGCTTTTTAATTAACGTCGGAAGGCACACAAGAATATGGGCCGGGTATAGTATTGGTGAATAAATCATTATTATTATTATTATAAAGTGGTTACCATCCTTTTGAACACTTGCAATACAGGAAGAATCGCTCGGGAGTTAGCACTAGCTGTTAACACACATTGACTCCTCAGTAGCTTACCGGTAATATCTCACACTCGCAGCAACAGAACAACCTTCCTTGTTGAACAAATGACTTAACGTGCTCGCCGAAGCACGGGAAACTAGGGGCGACTAAATCCATCCATGAACAGGCTGAGATCGATACTGCTTAACTGCTTAACTTAATTAGATCGCCACGGGCATTGAGAGGCCATCGAGCTCCTCATAAAATTAGTGTATCGGTTATATAGAAGCACAAGCTTCGCCTCAATTAGGCCTAGATAGCGATGTGTAAATTGTCCACAAATGTTCATTAATTTTATAAATTTTATTTAAATTTTAAATTTTTATTTATTTAAAAATATAACTATGAAATAAAAATAAAAAGTATTTTTATTTCATAGTTATATTGAATATTGAGTCTGGCCATAAATACTGTTACAATTCAAAATAAACAAAATATTACATTTGAATTTGGAACCTGTCTTTTTTATATGATTGTTCATTGAGTTTTCTCATTTTGGCGCGAATAAATTGTACAATATTTTGCGATATTAAAATGAGTGGGGTGATAAAGGGAACCGAATCGGTGTGATTGCATTACACATAGTAGATATGGAGCCAAATGCAATTTTTAAAACTCTCCATACGCTTGGTATTAGTAAAATGTTTATGTACCGGGCTATTAATAGGTACAATGTGACCCCCTCTGTTTGTGCCAGAAAAAGATCTGGCCGTCCACGTAGTGTTCGTACGAAAAAGAAGAAGAAATTCGAAGAAATCCTGTCCGAAAGATTTTATCTCGGGAGATGAAGATAGCACCTAGAACCATGTCGCGTATTTTAAAAGTTGACTTAGGACTTGCAGCCTATAAGAGACATACTGGTCATTTCAAATGACCAGTAGGTCATTTCTTAACTGATAATTTAAAAAAGAATAGGATGGTAAAATCGAAATAACTACTGAAGCGGTATGCAAAGGTCACAGAAAAATTCTGTTTACGGATGAGATTTTTTTTACAATTGAGCAACATTTTAACAAACACAATGACCGTATTTATACTCAAAGCTCTAAGGAAGCTTCCCAATTAGTCGACAGTGTGCAACGTGGGCACTATCCGACTTCAGTGATGGTTTGGTGGGGATTAGCTATGAAGGGGAGATTAGCTATGAAGGAGTGACTGAGCCATACTTTTGTGAAAAAGGTATCAAAACATCGGCACAAGTGTATCAAGATACCATTCTTGAGAAGGGAGTGAAGCTCCTTAACAACACCATGTTCAATAACCAAGAATGGTCCTTCCAGCAAGACTCGGCGCCGGGTCATAAAGCTAGGTCTACGCAGTCTTGGTTGGAAACGAACGTTTCGGACTTCATCAGAGCTGAAGACTAGCCGTCGTCTAGTCCCGATCTTAATCCGCTGGATTATGATTTACGGTCAGTTTTAGACAGTACGGCTTGCTATAAACGCCATGATAATTTGGAGTCCCTAAAACAATCTGTACGATTGGTAGTGAATAATTTTCCCAAGGAAAGAGTGCGTGCTTCTATTGATAACTGGCCTCATCGTTTAAAGGACTCTATGGCAGCCAATGGAGACCACTTCGAATAAGCTTTTTATATTTTAAATTGTTTTATATTTATGTATTAGACTAATACACTGTAAAAGTAATAAATGTTATTTGCAATAGATTTTTTTTTTTTGTTTCAATATTTATGGCAAGACTAGGTATGAAAAATCCTTTACACAAAATAATACCATGCCTATATTATTTCACCGATGTTTGCAAATCATCAATTCGTTACAGTCGATGAAAAGTTATTTAAATAATATATATATATATATATATATAGAGTTATTTAAATATTACAATTATAGTAATATTTAAATAACTCTAATAAGGACAGTTTATTTAGAAACTATCACGAATCCTGACCTTGTAACTAAATTTGTTTTTCCAGAATTTCTCAGTTGCCGTTACGTCTAAAGTCCGACTCGCACTTGCCTTTAAAATTTGATTGAGTTTTGACTTGGTCATGTTTGGGTGAGGTCAGTATATACTAAGGGGAAAAATATGATTATATAACAAAACTGCAGGAGATTGATTTTAATTTAATTATTATTAACTTTTTTACTAATTAAAACTAACTAAAGCACTAACCCCAATTGCTAACCTGTTCTTTCGAAGGTTCGAGGATTACTGCTACTAAATTAATAATTGTAAACCTTTTTCTAATTGAAATTCAGTTACTTGCGAACGTACTAACCCGAATTACAAACCCGTTCTTGCGAACGTACGAAAGATAGTAAATTAATAGTTGTTATCATTTTTACTAATTGAAGTTATTTAAAACAATTTTCAAGTTACTTTCGAAGATACTAATCCCAATTACAAATCCATTCTTGCGAAGGCCCGAGAAAGACTGTTACTAAATTAACAGTTGTTACCTTTTTTGCTAATTGAAGTTGATTAAAAAATATTCAAGTTCCTTGTATAGGTACAAACCCGAAGGAACAACTACTCGTATTAATTCAGTATCAGACTTCCCGAGGAAGTCTGATACTGAATTAATATTAAAATTCAGTATCAGACTTCCTCGGGAAGTCTGATACTGAATTAATAGTTGTTAACTTTTTGCTTCCTGAAGGGGTTTAAAAAAACATTTAAGTTCCTTGCAAAGGTACTAACCCCAATTACAAACCCGTCCTTGCGAAGGCCTGTACGAGACTGATACTAAATTAAGAATTATTTAGTTTTTTACTAATTAAAGCCGTTTAAGATATTCAAGTTTCTTGCGAATGTAGTAATTAATATATAATTATTATATAATTATATATATATAAGGAAACCAATGGAAGTGGCATATTATGGAATACTTATGTAAAATGCCTGCTCACGCATTTTACATAAGTATTCCATAATATGCCACTTCCATTGGTTTCCTAAGTTGTTAGGGAACCCTAGAAATATTTTCAATCTGATATTCATTAATAGAATAAAAAGCCTATTACAATGTAATTTTAACTCTCTAAGAGCGATAATAAATTTTGCTTGCTAGAGTAATGCGCTTTCATAAGATTGCAGTATCTTAAGAGAGATGACCTGATTCCGTCACTAGATTTTTTTTCCTGTAAATTATTGAAGTAGCACTGGCTGCTAGGGTTATCGGAAATCGTATCGACATGCTACATTAAAGATCTTAGTGTTTTAGTGTTCAATCTTAGTGCTCAACTGATTCACTTATTCAATGTTAAGACATAAAAACGAAACACGTCACCTGGCAGAGACAGCCCCAAAGATGATTTGAAAACATTTGTGCAGCAGTATCGAAATCTAGGCAAAGTAGGTTTATTTATACAACTAGATTGGCAAACAAGCATGCGGCCCGCATTAGATGGTAAGTGGTCACCGCAGCCTATCGCAGCGCTCGCAACACCACAGTGATGTTACTCGCGCGCTGCCAATCTTGTGATCTAAAGCTGTTTCGCGACAGTACCTAATAATAAGTATCTTTTGGTAATGGAGCACAATCTATAAAATTTTAGTGATCTATACCGAAAGGGTAAAATAGAAACGCTTATTGCCGGGCTCCGTCCGTGAGGTAAATACAAATAGAATAAAATAATTGAAAATCGAATCATAAGACAGTCATAAAAAGTTGGTTGTTGTTTATTTAACAACAATTTAACTGTCTAGTTCTTGAGACATTGGTAAACTGTAAGGTTATTTTATACCCTATTCATTAAGACTAAGTTAGATGGGAGCAAAATGAGCGTTTTCTTTTTATTACGTAACCGTACGTTTTGTATAAAAAGATTCGGGAAGGTGCTTGAAACATAATATGTAAACATTGTAATATTAATATATATACAACCTTTTTTTGTCTTTGTACATGTCTATAAAATGTCATTGTCAAAATAAAGGTTATATATATATATATATATATATATATATATATACACGTTTAAAGAAAATTTTAAATTTTACTGAGCTCAGCATTATTGAAAATCATCACAAAATTACGTTATCAGATGGTGTAAAGAGCCCTAAGAAACGGCCAGGAACCTCTGCCTACCAAGTAAAGAGACTTGACGTAAATAGATCAAAAATTGCCTGACGGCTTAACTAAATGAGTGTGAATGTTATTCTTGGAGCCCAGTTGGGTCAGATTTTGATCAGTTTGGTCCAGTTTTAGTTTAGATAGGCGTCTACTGGTTTGGTTTTAGTTTGGATTAGGTTTGTGTTCAAAATAATAAAATTATATATCATATGTTTCTAACTGGCATAGCTTTATGGAAATCATACTTTCCAAGTAGTGTACAGGGCGCGAGTTCGACTCACTCTTGCCTACTTTATTTTAGATCATTTCGATTTCGTTGGCGTATTTCAACATAAAGTAACTTGAACATATTCTAATTGGTATCGAATATTATTATATATATATTTTTATTGGGGCATAAAATGAGCATGTGGTCACATTAAGGTACAAGGCACCTGTAATTCAAATCGGCTACGATCCGATGCGAAACTATTAAACGAAACAAAGATTTTTTTATATCCGAACCCATTGTTTGGAAACACCGTCGAGGGATGTCAATGTGATGTGTCTGATACGAAAGGTTACGGTTAGTGTTTAATATCAGGTGGACTTTTCCTTGACTACGGTGTCATGGTCCCCATCTATTCCGTCTTTGAAGGGGTCATGATCTGACGAAACAAATGTTAATGCATGTAAATTGTGATTAAATTAGCTTTAAATGGAATCATTTAAATTTGATATAATTGCACGTTTAATTGTTAGAGTAATCAGAGTTCACCCATGTTATCACACGTCACAATGTTATTCCACAATAACCAGTTTCACATGTATAACATATATATTATATAGCATAGCACAAATTATTCGGAATAAGGTAATGATTAAACGTAAATAACGTAAATAAGTAAAAGTGTTTGATGTTACCCTTAGTTTTATGCTCCGCGATTTAATATTATAATCAAGTCGAGAAGCAGCATAATAGAGTTAATATACATTCTCTAAAATTAAATGAATTTAAGTGCCGCAATGAAAATCGAGCAAAACTGTCGGAGCGCGTGGGCGCTGCCGTCTGTACTAACTGAATTGAATTAGGTTGTGGCCCTTATGAATTTACTACGGAATTACAATAAGCAACGATTTTACCGCCCATCTGTAAGGCAGTGAGGAAATGTTAAGCGTGTATATCTATTATTTCGTCAGTTTGTAAGATAATGAAAATGACATTACAATTTATACAATAAATTAATAGGCTGAATACTGTATGGTATATCGCGTACCGCCGAAAATGCAGTCGTTATATTTTTTTTAAATTTCAAGCTTTTGTTTAGTGCTTATATTTACTATAAAGTTCATTAACATGTGTACATTATCGACTGTATCATAATCCCATTTACGTATTATAATGCAGTGCTACAGGAGCAATTTAGCATTTCAATATTAATGATGTTTGTGTCATTGATGTATTTGATCGATACTTGATTAATTATAAGGTATATGTGGTGCTTCGATTGTTTAATAAGTTCATTCACATACACCAAAATGGTACGCTGAATTCTCCTCTTGTATAATTCTTAGTTAGATTTTCACATGTAAGTGGAAATTTACTAATCTAAGATTGTTTATCATGTTTTTATTCGAAATAACGAAACATTGTATTAGTGGTTGCACTATCGTTGGGCTAGTCACACTTTCAAAGTGTATATAATAGAATAATCTGAATGACCGGTAAATGATAATATGGAGAAAATAATGCACCTATGCATAAGTGAAATTATATATACATTAGTTATCAAATCCCTGGCGAGGTAGGCAGCGAAACTCATACATACAAGGCATAATCCATACTTATAAAATCTTTTGTCCTGACTGACTATCAACGCACAGCTAAATATTGTGACTCTGGACAGCTGAAATTTAAAGCTTGGGTTTTATATTTCAGCTGTCCAAACTTACAATATTTAGTTTATATTATATAGGAATTATATAGTTTAATGATTTGAATTACAGCTACCGAACATAAAAAGATAATGATGCATTTTTTTTGTATATTCATTCATAAATATATCGTGATTAATTTCATTATTGGTATAATTGATTAAATTAACATCTATATATATGAATATTATCGTGTTTTTTGCTAAAAAAACTATGTGAGTGATTGAGTAACTATCAATATCACGCGGTACCGGTACGCGGTCAACCGGTGTACTGTAGAAGGTAACTTTTCTGGCGTTTTGCGCGGTGGTGTTATAAAGATAATACCAAAAAGCGGTGATAAGCAACCCGACGATCCGAAGTTTTATCGCCCGATTACCCTACGGCCATCGTTGGGTAAACTACTTGAACGTTTAATTGTACCACGTTTGTTGCCCGATGGCCCTCATTTCATAAAAATCAATAAGGCTTTACCATCGGCAAGTCTATTGTTGATGCGGCACTCGCAGTGCGTAAAATTGTGGAACTCTGGGATAGTAAATACGTTGTAGATATTTTCTTAGACATTTCAGATGCCTTCTTGTGCCTTCTTTCTTTTTCTTCTTTCATGCTTGGTGGCCAATGTTGTTGCTGAAACTAAAGGCGAGAAGTTGCCATAACAACATATACTCCCTTATTCGATAGTACTTTTTCAATGGTACAACTAATTAAAACTTGGCCATTATGCTGCCTCGAGGGTGCTTACGCAGGGGTTCGGTTTTGGGGCCGTATCTCTGGAATAGCGGTTTTGATGATTCTTAGCCTACCCTTCCCGGAAGGCTGCTCGTTATCTGGCTACGCCGATGACGGCCTTTTATTAATGAAAGCTAACTACAGATCAAGTATAGAAAAACTAGCCAGTACTTGCCTTGGCTTCATTTCAGATTGGGGTTATCGTAACCGTCTCGATTTCGCGCCTCAGAAAAGATATGAATGAGCTCAAGGGAAATTTACAAGTTCCGTTGCGATTACATTTCAATGGAGTATCAGTTGCAAATAAAAGCTCGGTTTGTTACTTGGGATTACTGTTAGACAAATGTTTTAATTACATTGAACACATAAAGCACGTTAGAGAAAAGCTAAAAAGAACTTCGAATTTCCACCTCAACGAGGGGCTTAACTTTTAAAACGTTAAAAATTATTTACGCAGCCACATATTTAGGATGTATTACGTACAGTTCACCTGCATGGGCTGATAGGGCAACCATAGGTGCTGCGCGTCGTAAGTTACTGCAAAGTCAGCGTCTCGCTTTAATGCTTTTATGTAAATCGTATAGAACTGTGAGCACCCAGGCTCTACCAGTGCTGGCCGGCGTGTTATCAATTGATTTGGAAATACAACAACGCGCTTCAATGTACTACACCTCTAAAAACATGCGCCCTGATTTTCTAGAACACCGCGGTCATAATAAAATACTTAGATTGTTTAAACCAATTGACATGGTACTTGAAACTTTGCTGTCTGAATGGCAAGAAAGATGGGAAACTTCTACTAAAGAATGCCACTTGTATTTGTTCTTTAAATCAGTGCCAGACAGATTAAGTAAAGAGTGGTTAGAAGTGGATCATCCTGTTGCGCAATTTTTAACAGGCCATAGAAACTTTCGAGCGAAGCTCATTTCGTTTAGACTTGTGTCATCGCCTTTATGTGAGTATTCTACGACAAATCTTGAATTCGAGCATACAGCACATCATGTTCTCTGGGAGTGCGATCTCTAGCATCGAGAGCGGGACGATATGTTAAATTCCTTGAATGTCTCATCCGGGGTGGTATACTATTCTGATTTGGTGGCAACAAGGGAGAATTACCGGGCGTTTAGGCGGTTCTGCAATCTATATTATTGGAATCGATGTGTTAGGTATCAACTCACAGTTTAGGTCCCAATAGTGTTAGATATTTATCCGTGGTGCACGGCAGTTGAGCTTCACTTGACTAGCCATCTCTTTGAGGGTTTAAATGCATTATTTGTCATATTGCTGTCTCTCACTATACCAAGACGGGAAGTCAATTCCAAAACTTACTAGTCCTACAAATTTCTTCTGATTACATTCGTTGTGAGTTCCAAGGCAGCTGTAGTTTAACCCCTGGGACAACAATGAACTTCACTGTTCATTGCCTTTTTAGTGGTCGCCGTTGTTAATTCTGGCTACACAGGAGATACAGTGGTGGGTATGAGTGGTGGGCCTGTCTCATCACGCGGTATTTTCTACAGGGTAGTTTGACAGAAGATATAAAGCATCAAGAGGAATATTGTTACTGAAAGTATGGATAAAGATTCGAAACATGTATCATTTATATTGTAGAGACTATTCTCAAGCAATATGGATTAGTGCATACGGTGAGAATAAGTCAAAGAAAATAGAGACTATCTCAAAGAGATTATGCAATCTCACTAATACAAGTAGTTTCCAACAAGGAAAGTTCATTAACTGAATAACAATTTCAAGTTTACGAGCAAGTTATAGAAAATGGCTCGGTTGGGATATTTTTTTAGTTTTTTGTATTTGTTTGGAAATAATCGTGGAATAGCATTGACAGTCGCTCTCCTGGTATCGCAGACACATTTATGGATAGTGGTAAGGCAAGTCACTATGCTTTTAAATTACCCTTGAATATAATGCATTCAGAGATACCTTCATCCAACATTCGGAAGCAAAGTAGCATGGCACAAGTTTTAAGCTTATAGTATGGGATAACACCACCAACAACACCAATAACAACACCATGACCTGTATAGGACTCGTAGAGTCTCTTAACAGTACTCTAAAAGTTATAGGAGAAAATGATACATTGATGGGTGGTGTTACAGTGCTATTGGCTGGTGACTTTCGACAAATATCACCGGCCATACCATGTAGAAAACGAGCTGATGAGCTGAAGTCATGCTAAAAATCATCATATTCATGCCCTCATATTAAGAAACTCTCCTTAAAGACTAGTACGAGGGATCTTTTACGAGGTGGTCTATTAGCCAGTTTGTCAAGACTTTGTTACAAATAAGGGATGCAATTTACTCCGCAGTAAATAATAAGATTATTATAACACCGTGCCGAGCCACTTTAGTAGTTCAAGAGCTATCACCATCACTTTTGCAAGAATTTAATTTACCTACATTGCTAATATTAAAACCGACGAAGCCCATAAAGTAGTTACGCGAGCAAGCTATTTTAACTATATAAGAGTGTATTAATGTGCATACAAAGAGCTATGAATCTTAAAGAAGCGAGTGAGGTGTTTAAGGACCACGTCTTATGGCGCTCGGTTCTCACTGCCTACCCCGCAAGGAACCTGGCGTGAAGGTATACATTCATATAAACTATTTTACCTCCAAAAAAATATAAAGCAGCTGGCATTAACCATATATTTTTGATATCATTGGAATTTGAAGAGAGAAATCCATGATACTACTGAATGCGAAGAAAACAAAGATAATGGTATTTGAAAGAGAAGAATCCAGAACTAATGTAAGGATTACGATTGACGATGAAGTGTTGGAACAAGTGGATGAGTTTGTATATCTTGGATGTGCTTTCAGCAGGAATGGAAGGTACACCGCAGATGTGGAAAGACGAGTGAGTGCTGGGAATAGTGTGAACGGAGCGTTGGGAAAACTTCTTGGCAGTAAAAACCTGAGCCAGAAGGCACAACTCGCTATACACAATGCAGTGTTGGTCCCAACGCTAACTTATGGAAGCGAGAGCTGGGTATGGCAGAAAGAGCATGAAAGTAGAATAAACGCGGTTGAAATGCGAGCGCTGCGCAAAATTTGTGGCGTAAGGCTTGTAGACCGTATTCGCAATGATGATGTTAGAAATAGAGTTGGTCTGAAAGAGAGCGTCGGTGTTAAAATAAGAAGAGGCATGCTCCGATGGTTCGGGCATGTAGAAAGAATGCAAGATGAAAGAATGACGAAGCAGATATACAATGCAAAAGTGGACGGATGTAGGAGCCGGGGAAGGCCAAGACTTACCTACCATGACCAAATTGGTCGTGTTCTATCAGAAGGTGATGTCAGGAGCCCTAGAAACCGGCGAGCGTGCATGAGAAGAGCAATGAATGTTAAAGAAGCGAGTGAGATATGTAAGGATCGAGTCACGTGGCGCTCGGTTCTCTCTGCCAACCCCGCAAGGGATTTGGCGTGAAGTTATAGATAGATAGAAATCCATGATGTCGATCGTAAATACTGATAATCCTATAGACGTTGAATTTTAAATAACCTTAATTAGTTGGCCTTCCTTCTCACGTTCTGATTCTTAAGATGGCGCCAGACCGCAAATTATAGAACCCCACCGAAGTGTTATATAGACCATGGTAGTCACTGGATGTGCTCAAAGTAAAACTTTATTCATACCGTGGATACCCATAATATAGTCAGAATATCCGTTTGAGTTTAAAAAAATACAGATCCCCCTGTCCGTTTCCCAATGACTATAAATAAAGTTCAGGGGTAAACGTTTCAAATGGTAAATAGCAAAAGTTACAAAAACACGACACCACTCATGTAAAGCTGTGGGCAATAGCTAGTATAATAAAATTATAAAATGACAATACAATAAATTGTTCCATAATATAATTTATATATTGAATTACATATTAATGAAACTACATGACTGTTTCTTGAAAGTTGAAGCTATGGATGAATATTCTTCAAGAGGCATAGTTAACTGATAAAAACAGTGAAAAATGCACGAAAAATTATGACATATAATTTAACTTTTTACTTAAGAATTTGCAAAAAATCTCTGTTTGTATTATATATTACGGAAAGTGAAAAGCATAATGTTATTAATGTAATAAATTATGCAACAAGTAATGATGTGAGCTCGATGGCGTCGTAGCGCGTGTCATTCTAACCGAACACGCAGGTTAAGCAACAACCATGTATGGTTTATCTGTCTCGGGTTTCTCCGTGCTTCGGAG
The DNA here is from genome assembly GCA_947507595.1 of Pyralis farinalis. Taxonomy (NCBI): domain Eukaryota; kingdom Metazoa; phylum Arthropoda; class Insecta; order Lepidoptera; family Pyralidae; genus Pyralis; species Pyralis farinalis. Next base: position 30,627,921 of record OX382265.1, read on the forward strand.
CGCACATTAAGCCGTCAGTCCCGGCTGTTGTCGATAGATGACAGTCGTTAAGCTAAGTCAGTTGCCCTCGGGCGGATTGAAAATACTGGCCTCCGCCAATCCGCATGTGAGCAGGGCGGTGGAGTATCCTCTAAACCCCTTCGGTTGAAGGGAGACCCGTATCCCTGCAGTGGGATGAGTAAGGGTTAATGTGATGGATGTTCTGATTAGATAAAGAGTAAAATTAGTAAGTTCCACTCAGTACCGATATATTTACCTAATAATTAAAAAAATAAAGACTTATTAATGAATCTAGGTAATAAAAGTAATTTAAGTAGTAAAAGTTTGACTACCAAAAGAATTATTTTTCATTTAAATATATAAAATGTTAATATTAATATTTTTGAAACAATATCCAGTCTGCAGGTCAATATTTAAAAGGCAGTTTATATCATTACAATAAAACTACGTTTGAATTGAGCAGCATTTGTGGGACATTACATTTCTAGATCATACGATAGTATCTGAAAATGTACCGTACAATGTTTGGATGTAGTCGTTAGAATGGATTTTGATATACCTAACTATTCCTTTTACCATACGACTCGCTGTAGGTAAGTCGGTTACCATTGTCTATGACCACTCGCAATATAATAACACACCAAAGAGTTGCTATTCAGCTGTAGTGCTGTAATGCGTATATATTTCCCTCAATCGGACTTAATGTTTATCAAATACGACATATCGCCTACATCTCTTTTCACAGAACCTCGTTTGCTAATTGCGAATAAGATTAGTCCTCTAATGAAGAACTTGAAAATTTTAACATTTCCCAATTTCCATTCATCCATAACTACCGAACCAAGCTTAAAAACAAATTCTTCGAATTCTGATCGAAAACATAACCGTTTATTGTACAATTACATGTTGGAAAAATATCCGAGCGTAATAAAGTTTGCGAGGGCTTCACGTCAACGCTCGGCATTGTTTCGTCGTGTCAAACTACTCGTACATTCTTCGTTTCAACACGCACGTTTTCCTGCTTACGTGAATAGCTGTCTACTCAACGCCAGTACATCGGTTAACGGATGAATAAAGGAACTGAGAGATTTTACAAAAATGTTTTCAGTTTACTGACTTGTCCGTAAGTTAGCGATTAAAAATATTTTTGTGTATTTTGTTTCTATTTGCTTTCTATTGTTTCATATTTGCCTTACTATTTAATTGTTTCATTTAATAACCTGTGACAATAGACGTACAATACTTTCATAATTCATAAACCAAACGTCTTCATATATACCGCTATTCACAACTTCATCTGTAAATTTCTTACCCACATACATCGAAATAAAGTGTTCCATAAAACATAAATAGTTTCGAGAGGTCAAGCAGGAAATGTTAAGTTATTAATTAGAAACCGGGTAAATGGGTAATGTAAGTGCATAATTTAAGGCTGTTTGAAAAGCAATGTCTTTAGTTTTACCATATTTTGCTACGAGTAGTACATAAGGATATTAATGGGTATTTGCTTTGATAATGCGTGACAAAAACAGGTTTTATCTAAATATATATGTACGTTTTTCTAAGTATATAAATCGGATATGAACTATGCCATAAACAATTTTCAATGAGAGTTACAATATTTTAAATAAAATGAAAAATCATTTTGGAATTACCAGGATTCGTCCAATGAAAACTCTTTCCTCTCTAGCTATGATATTTCTTTTTAAATATCCATGTATGTACAAGATTTTTTTAAAGCTCATCTGTCATAAAGTTCATGCATGTACATATTTCTGTAGGTCGTTTATAATGGATGTGTCTTACCTACTTGTCTTACTTTCACGCACGTTTTCATAACATCACATGAAAGAATTGCGTTATCATACATTACATTAATTAGGATAGATTGTACACGTTAAATTAAATTGAAGTAGGACAAAAGTTATCATCAAATTCAACAAACTGAAACGGCACTAGGCCGGCTGTATTTGCCCAGTTAGAAGAATAGAAATAAAATCCACGAGCACGCGATGATGAAGATCTACTTCCTCTTCCTCTCTAGTTAGACTGATGGCCTGTGGTAGGAAATGTCTAGTGGAAAGCAATAGATTGTACACGTTAAATTAAATTGAAGTAGGACAAAAGTTATCATCAAATTGAACAATCTGAAACGGCACTAGGCCGGCCGTATTTGCCCAGTTAGAAGAATAGAAATAAAATCCACGAGCACGCGATGATAAAGATCTACTTCCTCTTCCTCTCTAGTTTGTGGTAGGAAATGTCTAGTGGCAAGCAGTAGATAGATACGGGCAGATAATGATTGTGTACTTTACACGTAAATGAGTTTAATTTTAACTCAGAATTACGATGAAATTCATCGAGCTTAATTAACCACCGACCGCTTGCACCGTAAATATTGGGATTGCTTTTACTAATAGTATCAAAAAACACTTAAAATTTCAGATAGGCACTGAAATCACGTCAGGTCCATTAGCCTACTTTCTTTATAAAACCACATCAGAGAGATAGGCACTGTAATACTGTCATTACGTGTCAATATTCCATCAGAACACTAGACAATATAATTATATTTATTCATTGGAATATTTTTTTATATGATGTTGCACTTTTACAATATTAATATACATATATATGAGGTGATGCGCATCGATCCGCGCCCGTTAGTACAAATTTAGTTGGAACCGGCGGTCGAGGCGCCACCCATCACACATCGCCGAGACAGGCTGGTCGACGAGAACCGAATGACATATAGGCACATGGAATATAAGAGCTGGACTGACAAATAAGATGAATAAACTTATATAAATGACTGTAATTAATGATAGACGCTTAGATGTTTGGTATGTAACCGACTAAGTGGAAGGAGAATGATACCGAAGATCTTTCAGGTGATGACCCTTTGATCTTGGGTGGATCAGAAAGATCGTGCCCTTCTCTCGCTTACTCTCTGGAGAGAATATGGATTGGTACTCGTAGATATCAAAAGCTTCTCTCGATTCGTTTGAAGCTATTGGTTGATTTGAAGCGCCCTTTCCTACCTAAAAGCCTATTAAAACCATTGTTTAATTAACTTTTAAATGTAATAAATAAATGAAGCATTACGTAACCATGTCGTAATAGTCCAGTGGATAAAGAACCACCCTACTAACCGGCGGTCTCTGATTGAATTCTGGCGTATGAATTGAGTGGTACACTCCCCAATTTGTGTATTCGGGTATGTGTCTATTATGTATTAGGTATGTCATGTTATAGATAGATAGATAAAGACGAAGACGTGTGACCAAAATCAGTATTTTCGCCAGATCCTTAGGCTTAGGTAACAATCCTCACTAATCGTAAAGGGTTACGAAACGGGATAACGCTAGAATGAAGATGTATCATCACTTGCTCATCGGTGAAGGAAAACATTGTAAGGGAACCTACATGTCTAAGACAGTATATTTCAAAAACGTGTGATCTAATAGAAGAAAGGGCTGATTTTCCCTCGGGGTTGTGGAGGTCTGAAAACAGTCGCTCCACGTCAAAATCAGTATGTTCGTTAGATCTTTAGTTTAGGTAGCCAACCCTGGGAATCCTAATGGATTGAGAAATGGGATAACACTAGGAAGAAGAAGGAAGCATGATATTAAACAATTTTTTGAAACATAAGGTGTTGGTCATCGGCACAACACACAATGGGAACCAAAATCTCTCCTTAAGGGCTCGATATCGTGTGTAAAGAACATCGTGTCCTGTGTCAACAACATTCAACATTTCTCTCGTCTCTAAACTGAGTCTCAAGGTTCTAGCTGGTATCCAGGTGCTCCTTCTCAAACGTGACATGGGCAGTCTATCTTGAGACTTGCATAACATAAGCTTTTGGTCCGAGATGAAGAACTGATTTGCTCTGTTGAACACACGATGTTTCTCGAACGCCGGCCTTCTCGTGCAGATAAATTGGGTAATAAAAATAGCTGGAGATCTCAACGCCGAGTGTCCCAATGGTCTTGGTGGTAAAAGGTAACAACGACTTTCCCATGAACCAGCAGCCTTACGCACGCACAGGATTATAACAATCCTTTGGGAGTGTTATACAGCTGCGGTCTTCTATCAGGTGGCAGTGCGCTAGACAGATTTAGAGCAAGAGGTCCTACCATGCCCTGTCACTTAAGAAAAAAAGACTCTCTGGGTGCTATCTCTCTTAAATATTATTCTTATTACCTGTAAAATAAGTTAAATATCATGTGAAAACACACTAGCTCGTAAAGTGGTTATTATTGAGCCCCCATCGGGTTCATGAAAAGACTAAGAGTATTTGTCATATTTAATATTTTTGTTTAAAAATAAAAGTTAGGAGATGCTCGTAAAGATGCTGAAATTGCACCACCGCCAGTTTTATAAAATAACAAAGAACATTAATTATGTTTTAATTTAATTTTACCTCGTAAAATTACTTAAATTAAATTTAAATTAATTACCCTTATTGCACTGCCATTCGTATAAAATCTACTTGTAAATGCTGTTCAACCGGTAGACCCAAATTGCGGCTAATGTTTATCGAGCTCCTCTATGAATATCACCTTCTGATAAAACACGACCAATTTGGTCATGATAGGTTAGTCTCGGACTTCCTCGGCTCCTACATCCTTCCACTTTTGCACTGTATATCTGTTTCTTCATTATTTCGTCCCGCATATTTTCTACATTTCCGAACCAACGTAGCATGCCCTTTCTTATATTAACACCGACGCTCTCTTTCAGACCAACTCTTTCTCTCACGTCTTCATTACGAACGCGGTCAGCAAGCGTTATGCAACAAATTTTGTTATTATAATTAAAAATAGTGTTCGTTCTGGTTGTCTCTCTTTCAAATACCATTATAAATTTTAATATAAAAAAATTCAACTACCAGAAACCGGCGAGCGTGCATGAAAAGAGCTATGAATGTTACAGAAGCTTGTTACAGAGTGAAGTATGTAAGAACCGCGTCTTACAGCGCTCGGTTCTCTCTGCCTACCCCGAAAGGAACCTGGCGTGAAGATGTATACATACATACATACTCTATGAATATTAGTTCCGCATTATTTTAAAGTAAAAGCACTTTATTGTTATACAGATATAGCTATAACTTTATATCTCCTTCTTCTTCTTAGCGTTATCCCGTTTCCTAATTACCACCTGGGACTCCGCTACCTAAGCCTAAGGATTTGGCGAAGATACTAATGTCAGACCTCCGCAACCTAGAGGGACAACCAGATTATTATTAAGTAAAGTCACACGTCTTTCTAAATATAATTTCTGGGGCGTGCGGATTTCCTCACGATGTTTTCCTTCACCGCCGAGCAAGTGATATTTACATTTTTAAATATAAACCACTAAATTAGTGGCACATACAGGGTTCGAACCGCAAGACTAGGAACCTATTGATCTTTATCAACTAAGATATCACTGCTCAGCTATACACTACAGCTATAACTTTATATTATTTCAAACTTACTAATTATGGAACATAATGTTTAAAAAGGAAATGAGGAGTGCGGTTAGCAAAAATCGGCCGAGTGCGAGTCGGACTCGCAGACGAAGGGTTCCGTACCATTATCTATAAAAACGGCAAAAAAATCACGTTTGTTGTATGGGAGCCCCCCTTAAATATTTGTTTTATTTTAATTTAATTATTTGTTCTTAGGTGAATATATAACTAAATATTCTGTGAATATTACAAGCGTCTACCTGTTGCCGTTATCAATATCAAGCAAAAATGAGCAAAAAAATCGCGTTTGTTATATGGGACCCCCCTTAAATATTTATTTTATTCTATTTTTTAGTATTTATAGTTATGGCGGCAACAGAAATACATCATCTGTGAAAATTTCAACTGTCTAACTATCACAGTTCATGAGATACAGCCTGGTGACAGACGGACGGAATAGGGTTCCGTTTTACCCTTTGGGTACGGAACCCTGAGTCTTCCTACGACCACGAAAGCTGCAAAACGTTCGAAACGTCAGGTTCAACAAAATAAATAAAACACGCGATTCTTCCGTTAAAAATTGTTTAATTCAATGTGTAACAATCGCGAAAACCTAAGACAATGCTATGATAAGTATATTTTAAAAGTTACATTTAAGTGGCTCCCGATCCCAAGATATAAATCGTAGGGCTGACGCGAGTTATAAATATACATCGCAAACATTATAAACATACAATCTCACAGGCACACCCACCAATATACACAAAGGTACAATACTTCAACGATGAGTGCAAAATAAAATATTGTTATTTTTGTGTTATCTTCTTATGTTGGATTTCAAAACATTTTATTGGCATTTTTTATGTTATCTAGCTTCAATTATACTGCTTATACTATGGGGTATCTTATACCTATCACCTGGTGACCTGAAATACAGGCTTCTAGCCTAGTTTAGGCACCAGCCTTCCACAACACTTAGGCGCAAAAACTGTGTAATTAACCATCTTTGTGTATTTTAGTTGTGGAAGAAATAAAATAAATTATTATTTATTTATACACACTTTAGTTATATTTTTAAGTATAATGATTTTATATAGAAATAAATACATTTAAAAATATAAAAAAGGGGGCAACCGCCGGAAGCGAAGCGAAGACCCAAGCTACCGGTGTGGTCAGGGCTCCAGAGTGAGGAATCTTCTCACAATACGGGCCGTGTCCAGAAGAACCGCCTTCTGAATCTGGTTCTTGACCCAACTGTCCAGCGAGAGCTTCTCAAGGTAGCGGTCGAGACTCTTCGCTATAGGTCCGTTCACTGATTCGACCATCGGAACAATAATCGTTGAGTCCACACGCTACAAGGCGGTAACCTCATGAGCCTAGTCCAAGTACTTACTTAGCTTCTCTTCCGCGGCTTTCACAAGGTTCTCGTCATGGGGTATGGTGACATCAATGAGAATTGCACGGCTATTATTATTATTATTATCTGCCCATCGGAAAATATGTTCAAGGAATTCATTCAACTGAATTTTCCTTAATTGAATTCCGATATATCGACGCATATAACTGATAGCATTTTTCCCAAATAAATAAATCACAAACTGCAACTGGAAAATAAGTTCGAAGGAATTCATTAAACTGAATTTTCCTTAATCGAATTCCGATATATCGGCGCATATAACTGATAGCATTTTTCGCAAATAAATAAATTACGCACTGAAATAAGTTGAATATTTTTGCAACACTCGAAATTGAAATTCATCAATTATTTTTAATGCACCAAAAATCAAATCACCTTCGAAAATACAATAAAATATTGTCAATAAAATATTGTTTTCAATTATTTTATTGTTTTTGCAACTATCAGTATTCGATGCAGATGTTTTTATTATAATTAAATAAATGTTTTCATGGCAGCAGAACTGTCAAATTGAATTATCTCTACTTTTATTGCATTTTCTATAAAAAAAAATACCTCTAACAATTGGCAACATAATAAATGAAATCTGCGAATTAAGTCGTACTGTACTCAAGTGATCATATTTTATACCATGCACCAATTGATTGTTATATATGTGTTAGTTGTTGGCTGGTAAGTGAGTTAAAACACGTTCATTCGTCCTAGGCGCGGTTGACGGTTCCATTACACTCTCGCTATAGGGCCGGGTTGTAATCCAGCCGCGAATATAATGGCTAAACGGATTGACGTGTATCAATCAATGTGCACTTATATGACTGCATTTATAAAACTTTATAACCCTATACAGCTCCGAACAAGCGTCCACCAATTGCCTGCATGTCTCGATCCCCTAACTCTGTCACATTCGAGTCGTTGGTACTCCGTCAAATTCTCACAAAGTCTTGATTACTTATATTTTTACAGTTTTGTTTAATATATCTACATGTTAAATACAAATCAGTGAGTATTTATAATTAGCTTTTATTTTCGTCATTCATTTTTTTTTGTCACCGAGATAAAAAACAATCGTACGCCCTGCCTGATGGTAAACAGTTAGAGTATGACTTGCACAGAATGACGCCGATACATTATCTTTCCTGAGATCCGAAATCGTGAATGTTAAAGAAGTCAATGAGAAAGTTCTGTGTTCAGTCTCAAGGAACTTGCGGGGTAGATAGAGCCAAGAGAAAACCATATGATTCGGTCCTTACACACCTCATTCGCTTCTTTAACATTCATAACTTAATAATTATAACTAAATATATAACCTGACTTATACGGTAGTTCCTAGCGTGTTTTAGGGCTCCCGACGCCACCTTCTGATATCACACGGCATAATTGATCGTGTCAGTTAAGTCTAGGCCTTCTTCGGCACCTACACCCTTCTACTTTCGCGTTGTGTACCTATTTCGTTATGCTTTCCTCTTACATTCCTTACATCTTCATTGCGAACTCGGTCTACAAACATTACGCTGCAGTTTTTACGCAACGCTTGGATTTCGACAGCGTTTCTTATACTTTCATGCTCAGTCTGCAATACCCAGCTGTCGCTTTAGCGTTGGAATCAGCACTGCTTTGTGTACAGCGAGCTGTAGCTTCTGACTAAAGTTATTACTGCCAAGAAATTTTCCCAACGCTTCATTTACTCACTCACACATTTTTAAGAGAGTTAGGGCGCATCAAATGCAGCTGGGGAAGTACCTCCGCCTCACAGAAAACCGTAGCCAAATAACAAGTCTCTGGAGTGATGTTGTGTTGCTGCGTGTGAGTGAGATCACCAGTAAGCTTCTAAGGAGTTGCAGTGTTAGCAGCAGAAGTGGCATCGCGCGGATGGTACTCAAGGTATTACAAGCGTTAATAGGCTACGGTAACCGCTTTACACCAGGTATACTTAAAACACATATATACATACTTGTATGCTTCCCGACGTGGTATAAAAAAGACATGGTGTAGCACAATCCCTACTAGAAGTGCATCCAATATATATAATCTCATTTACTTGTTCCAACACTACATCGTCAACCGTAATTCTTGCGTTTGTCTTTTATCCTCTTTTAAATACCTTTCGATATATTATAAAGTTTCATATAAAGTTCGATATCCCATTATTCATCTTAAAGGACAAATTTTCAATAAATATTCACATTCAATAACACAAACTATCATTTCAAGTCAATTCGCAGCCATAGTCTGACCCATTAAATAGTTTCGTAGATACTTTAACACCCCCTTTGGCCCTTCTTAAATGTGAATCATAAAAATCAGTTCATAGCTTATGTATCCAGTAAAATACTTGCAAAATTTTGCACAGGTCAAGTAACTTTTGAGATTTCGTGTTTGAGGATTTAGAAATGTCTACATATCTTTGTAAGTGACAGTGGACACGCTAAATCAAATTAATATACCTGTCAAGAAATAATAGTGCTAACCTAAACGTAACAAATTAATTGAATTGAAGATACTGGCGTTCAATCAATTTAGCTTCGACGATTAGCGCACTTCCTCAACAGACGCCGAGCGTATACGAACTATTATCTCTGAGTAGTAAGGCTTGAGACATTTTCGTCTTGTAATTTTAGCTCGTTTACAGAAACGAATGAACTTGGCTCGTTGATAAACTTCCACAAAATCATTTATTGGAAATCGTTCTCTCCAATGTTCCTTTTGCCAATATCATAAATAAATATTGTCGGACAAATTACACAGCCCCACATAGCCCCAAAGTAAGCGAAGCTGTGTGTGTACCAGACAACTGATAAACATACGTAAATACATTTTTTTTTGTAATTACATACTTATTATACATAGAAAATACCCAGACCAATACAAACAGACTTGTTCATGCACACAAATGTTTGTACTGTGTGGAAATCGACCGCACGAGCGTTGGTGTCAAAGTAGTGTAACAGCGCGTTTCACCACTGCGCCACTTTGCTCGTCAAATTTTATATCAGTGGAAAAAGTTTGTGAATCAATAGAAAATAGTCAATGTCAGTCAGTCTCTTGAAACAACACAGCAATTCTATGCGGACAATGAAAAAATATCGTAGTTTAAATATAGCTTTAACGTCATGGGACTATATTTTTCCACTGCTACGCAGTTAGCATTTTCTATCTTCTATGGTCTATGTCTATGCACAAAACGATGGTCAAACTTTGAAAGAGTTATGTTGAGTTGTTTTGACGGTCAGAGACTCCATAGATAGTAAATTTTCACAGCACGATTATAATTCTAGCCTCGCCTGTGATTAAAATTACATTTACATACCAATTAGCTTACGATAATATGATAATTTAAATTTTAATTTAACAATGTATTGTCTTTAGAGCAATGAATATACTTTTTGGGGATTGATGCTACTCTCGTCCGCAGGCTTTACCCTAGTTTTCCTGCACGTGACCCCTGGGTGGTGCTAATCGAGTAGCAAATTATCTGGTGGTAGACCCCGTTGTAGAAGGGTCATCCAGTGACAGTTACCACCATGCAGATGTGTAAATCCCGCCATAGTGACTCGTTCTCATCCCCGTTCGAGTCGCGTTCCGGAGTCAGCACTGCAATAACTGGGCCGAGAGGATCGCCATCGCAACAAATGTCGGATCATGTGGTTGTTTAAACGGAGGCCGCACGAGCTGACCCGCCGGCCAGGGAGACCCGTAGAAATGGCGGTGCCGCTAGCCGCCCGTGGCATAGCAAGGGACCAATTGGGTCTAACCAACTCAAGAGGCTGCCATACCAGGTCACGCATAATCCCGGAGTAGTTCATCGTACCAGGTGGTGCCCGGTTATGGTGGGACCCGGCGACTATTTCTGGGGGGAGGGGGAGGATGGGACACCTTCCATTCGGCGGCTCAGCCAATGCGACATCGAACTACGTAGTACCTACTGCGCACATGACTACAACCGCTATCTAACATCCACGCTTTGTCCGTCTTTGTTGATGCGTTAATCGTCGTTTTTCGCAATAAAATGACAGCACAGCATACGTATAGAGGGTCTGCAGCAGCATCTCTCTCGCCCACCAATAACAAACTTTTTGAGGTGGAGTTCGCCAACATGACGAGCTCGGTGGCGCAGTGGAGAAACGCGTTGTTACACTACTTTGACACCAACGCTCGTGGGTTCGATTCCCACACAGTACAAACATTTGTGTGCATGAACATGTCTGTTTGTCTTGGTCTGGGTATTTTCTATGTATGATAAGTATGTATTTACAAAAACAAATGTATTTACGTATGTTTATCAGTTGTCTAGTACCCATAATACAAGCTTCGCTTACTTTGTGGCTAGTTGGCGCTGTGTAATTTGTCCGACAATATTTATTTATTATCCGCGGACTCCATTCTAACCTCAATACCGTCCACCACCATCTCAAGACTCTCTCTCACGGATACACAAATAAGCCGCCTCGCTGACATAGCATACTTACACTACCCCGGCTATGTACTGAAAGAATCTTTCCGTCCTAAAGCCGGTGTATGCTTGTTTGCTAGGGCGGATATTTGCTGTCGCCGCCTGAACTGTCTTGAGGACCCTTCTTTATCCACCCTCTGGGTGCTCGTAAACCTGGGCTCTATGAACCGAATTTACGTGTGCCTTTATTGTTCCCATTCTGGAGATACCGAGACCTGGAGAGAGGCGAACATACAACCGGTCCCCAAAAAAGGTGATCGGTCTGACCATGCCAACTACCGACCCATAGCTGTCACCTCCATTCTCTGCAAGGTATTTGAGCGGATTATAAATACTCAACTAATCCACTGCCTGGAAGATCACTCGTTAATTAACGATCGCCAATACGGATTCAGACCAAATCGGTTTACGGGTGATCTTCTAGCGTATGTAATTCACCTGTGGGGTGAAGCTATAAACAAGCATGGCGAAGCTTTGACAATCAGCCTAGATATTGCCAAAGCTTTTGATCTGGTTTGGCATCGCGCGCTTCTCTCCAAGCTTCCGGCACACGATCTACCACCTCGATTATGCGCTTGGATTGCTGCCTTTCTCCATGGACGAAGCATACGAGTCCTTTGCGACGGCCAGTCATCGCAGTTTCTGCGTGTGAATGCCGGAGTTCCGCAAGGGTCTGCTATGTCACCCACCCTGTTTTTGCTGCATATCAATGATATGTTATCACTTGGTAACATACATTGCTATGCAGATGACAGTACAGTTCATGCGCGATATGTTGAATGACCTGCGGCAAGCCAGGCCGAGGTAGAGGATAAAAGACGTGCACTTGTCGTTGAGATCGCGTTTCTCGATGGGGCTTTAACAACTTGGTTGAGTTCAATGCCAATAAAACCCAGGCGTGTGCAATTAGTGCCGGGGTCTCTCCATTTCATCCTCTTCCCTCTCTTCAGAGCACCCCTTTGCACATACATAGCCTTACCACCCTCGGCATCAACATCAGAGGCGACCTCAACCCCAAAAACTATATCGAGAGCGTTATTTCCGTGGCCTCTAAAAAACTCGGAATCCTGAACAAGGTGAGACGGACCTTCAGGCCTGAGCAGCGCTGCTTTCTATACAAAGCGCAAGTTCGCCCATGCGTGGAGTACTGTTCTCACCTCCGGGACGGGACTGCCAAATATCTACTTGACGCTCTCGATAGAATGCTGCGCCGCGCTATACGCATCATAGATAGCGCTGAGGTCACTAACTCTCTTGAACCTCTTCAGCTGCGTAGGGATATAGGTAGCTTGAGTGTTCTCTACCGTATCTATTATGGGTAAAATTCTGAGGAGCGTTTTGACCTTGTCCCTTCTCCTTTCCTCCTCCGGAATACTTGCGTTGGACTGAGATCACATTCACTTAGAGTTGGGTTGCTTACCTCCCGTACTAAAAAGTTCGGCGACTCATTTCTTTGTCGGACTATCAAAATGTGGAATTCGCTTCCGGCGTATGTGTTCCCCACTTCCTATAATCCCGGGTCATTTAGACGAGGTGTAAAGAGGCACCTTAGCGGGCCATCAAGGGGCGGACAGCCAGCACAGCGCTAATCACTGTGATGGCTGTTCTTACATCTGGTTCTCATTGACGCTTTCCATCAGGCGCAATGGGGTCATTTTGACAGACCATATTAAAAAAAGCACTATGACAGTCTTTATAGTAAATAATACTTACTATTCGTATAAAGACTGTCATAGTGACTCACAATAATTATTGTAATTGTTTGTTGAAATTATTTTTATGATAAGCAGAATACGTGGAGCTTGGAATAATTTATATAGTTATAATGTGCTGTTGTTATGTATGAAATAAATTATTATTATTTAAGCTTTAAAAAAGCGCCAACGCATTATCTTCTTTTGACATAACGCTTTAGGCACTCGTTTAAATTTTTCGCTGTTTTCATATTTTACATGTTAGGAAAGTAACTTGCAAATATTTTGTTAACTATATATAAAGACTTCAATTAATATTTATTTATTTATTTTTATTGTTCTTTTCAGCCACGACCCTCGTTTTGGGTGTTTATATGTGTCAATCAAACCGCTGCCACCAGCCGCGACTTTCTTAATTTCTTTCTTTTTCCTTGACATTTAAGCGGCGTGATGTTGAATAGCCTTCCTCAAGAATTGGAACATCAAATGCAAAACGATTTTTTCAATTGCGACCGATTGTGAAGCAGCCTACTGGGACCAGAAATCCTCAGCCAAGTCAAGTTACCACTAAGCTTCTAAAAGGTTACTGAATTAGGAGCAGGGATGGTAATGCGCGAGCGATACTTCCTGCATCACAAGTTTTCATAAGCTATGGTAACCACTTGGCCCAACCAGGTTAACTTTTATACATTCCGACGTTGTATATAAATAACGCATTTTATTGTGACCGGGCGTTTTTTCAAAATGACTTGGCTACTGCATTTCTAAAAGCATAAATAAGGTCCTTAGTTTGATAAGCTTAGCAAAAAAAGTATATTTATCCTTCGTGTTAGCTTATCAGGGTGATATACTTTTCTAACGCTTTGGTTATTGAATGACGAATCCCACATATACAAAAAAACAACATTATTTTGTATATCCGCCTACCTACTACACTACTACAGACATAAAATAGTAGTCTTTGTTTTTAATGAGTTCATTTAGTGTTGACATCGTTTTGTATATTTCTTTGGTATTTACTGCGTATGTTGTCGGAATAGACGGCTTCTCGTAACTATTATATTGAATTACTGTTTTTAAAGTCTTCGATGAATCAACGAATAAATTATAAGGTCTTTCTTTGAAAAAAAGTAACTATATCATAAAAATCATTTTCTTTCTTGAAATATGTTGAAAACCATTCACTTCGCGTACGCTACATAGACACTCTTGTACTTGGAATAAATAACTTACATTATAACAGTCGTGAACCTAGTAATATCAAATAATAATAACCTATTAATTCAGCTTTTCAGCAGAATTTAGATAGACGTAAATCTCTTATTAAATCTCTCAGTCTTCATCGCTGAGTTAAGATGTGAACATTAGTCATCGGTATGAAACGATTTAACTGAACTTGTGTCACTTCACGGGCGGATTCACTGTTAGTTACCAATATTTTGCTGGAACAAATAGGAGTTTCTAAAACATGCCGCTTGGTTGAAGTATACGGTTTAGTAACCGAAGAAACATATTTATATGTAATTTTAAAATTAAATGTCTTAGACAGAAGTAACAGTCACTTTCGTGGTTGGATGGTACCTACCATGTCATTGGTATATTAAAATTTAACGACCTGTTTTTAGTTGCAACCCAGTAGCTAATTTTCATAATATACGCGTGCATATTTTATTCATATTTTTCCTGGAACAATTCGTTATGGGATTTTTAATTTTAAACGTAACAAAATCTATCCGGATTATACAACGTTTTTGAAATTTGGAAAATAAATATTTATTTCACTAATCACTACACTGCTATAATTTTTAGTTCGAATTCTAACCCATTATGTCGGTAGTCCAATAATAAAATGTGATGATAACTTTAGTTTTCGACGTGACAAAAATAAAAAAAAATAGCAATAATTGACCAGTGGATAAAACACCGACCTTTCTGGCGGATTCTCCGACGGTTTATAGTACCAATCTTGGTACACATGGTAAACATGTACCACTAAATTCTAAATTACATATTTGTAAATTAAATCAATCATTATGATGGGTGAAGAAAAACATCCTGAGGAAATGTCCAAGAAAATATATTTCGAATAACGAGTATCTTCGCCAAATTCTTAGGTTTACATAGCGGACTAGGCCAATATGAAACGAGATAATGCTTGGAGGAAGAATAAAGATTAATAAATACATTTTGCCTTTAGTTATTGCAACTAAATAAATCAGTATAAATTTCACTCGAACTTTTTTGTAAACTAGTGTTATTGTAGCTACTTTTATTATCTGGTTGATTTCTATCTATCTATAACTTCAGGCCAAATCCCTTACGGGGTAGGCAGAGAGTATCAAGCGCCACGTGACTCGATCCTTACATACCTCCCTCGCTACTTTAATATTCATTACTCTTTTCACCCACACTCGCCAATTTCTAGGGATCCTGACATCACCTTCTGATAGAACACGACCAATTTGATCATAGTAGGTAAGTCTTGGCCTTCCTCGGCTCATATATCCTTCCACTTTTGCATTGTATATCTGCTTCGTCATTCTTCCATCCTACATTCTTTCTACATGTCCGAACCTACGGAGCATGCCTCTTCTTATTTTAACAAAGACGCTCTTTTTCAGATTAACTCTACTTCTAACCTCATCATTGCGAATACGGTCTACAAACGTTACGCCACAAATTTTGCGTAACGCGCGCATTTCGACCGCGTTTATCCTACTTTCATGCTCTCACTGTCATACCCAGCTCTCGCTTCCATAAGTAAGCGTTGGGACCAGCACTAAATTGTGTATAGCCAGCTGTGCCTTCTGTCTCAGGTTTTTACTGCCGAGAAGTTTTCCCAATGCTCCATTCACACTATTCCCAGCACTCACTCGCTTTTCCAAGTTTGCGGTGTACCTTCCATCCCTGCTGAAAGCGGATCCAAGATATACAATCTCATCCACTTGTTCCAACACTTCATCATCTAACGTAATCTTTATATTGGTTCTGGTTTTTTTTCTTTCAAATACCATTATCTTTGTTTTCTTCACATTCAATATTAAGCATTCCTTCATACATTCGTCTTTCATCATTGTGACTAGTGTTTGCAGTTCAGATGGTGTTTCTGCTAATAGGACGGCATCGTCTGCATACAGCAGACAGTTCACCACTAGGTCACCCATGCGTAATCCTACATTCGTCGATCTTATTCTCTGTAGACAACTATCGAGATACAGAATAAACAGCCTAGCAGATAACATGCAACCTGGTTGATTTCATTATAAATAATTGATACATTACATATACAGATGATGTAGGGTGATTCATATAAAGTGATTTTGATTCGCAACATTGTGTAACGTTCTAAAAAGTCACACGTAGGCGTAGGCTACGGTAAAGTGCCTCCTCACGACGGGCTAAAGTTAAGAATTACTAAGAAATTCCCGAAATGAAACTTTCCCTTCCTTGACATAAAGTTGAAAATTACAGGTTTTTATCTCTTCTCAGTCTATGTTGTTTCACGTTTCGTCATTGTCGTAACGTTGTACTATTACATAGGTATATAATCACGTGCGTACTACACTTTGGCTATTTCACGCCCTTAAAAGATCAGAACTCAATAAAACAACCGAAACAGTCATTTTAAAGTGTAGTCGGAACTAGTATTTTATATTATAGTAGAAAATATTAGCAGCTAACTACGAGTATAAAGACACCTGTTATTTAGACATAGCAACATCGAATTTAAATAATTTAATAGTGAGTGTGTAGGCTCGTGTCCTGATTATAGAGTCTGGTTAGACTCTACAATCGGGACACGAGCCTACACAGCCTGGTTTTACTTAGTTTGTCCGTTTATCTTTGTGTACGCATCACCCAAAGTTATCCCTGTTTTATACGTATGTTAATGTTCGTTGAAACAAAAACATGTTTTTTGGTAATATTAGAATTGGAATTTCGCAGAACAAACAAACAACTGTAATATAGTTTCAGTAAAAGTAATTATTGACTTCACTATTCTTGTTATTACTTATTCAAAGTACTTCATACATCTTCAAATAACGAAGTAGTTACGAAAGTCGTCGAAGAATATGTAATTAATAAATAAATTCCAACACTAAATATTTACTAAGAAACAGTTCGGTTTTAACTTCTTTATCTATATCTATATATCTATACATCTATACAGATAAATAAAATTGTAGTGTCTGTTTGTAATATTAAAATAACCGCTTTTTACTAAATGCATATGGATATATACACGGTACATATACCAAAATGAATATTTTTACAATTTTTGTCTGTCTGTCTGTAGTCCGTCTATCTGTTTGTTCCGGCTAATCTCTGAAACGGCTGGACCGATTTTGACGGGACTTTCACTGGTAGGTAGACGACTGTTCAGAGCACAATATAGGGTACTTTTTATCCCGTAAATATTTAGGGTTCCTGCGTAAAATATGAAAAACTGTTAAAATTAGGGGGAAATATCTTCCCCTTCGGGGGTGCGATTCACAAAATAGAAGAATTTCATTAAAATTAGCATAGGTATTTCTATACGCGAAAAACAGAATTAATAAGTTATAGTAAACTCTGCGAACTGAACAATAACTTTTTTGTTAAATTCCACGCGGACGAAGGCGGGGGCACAGCTAGTTATACCTATATCTTACCCCAGGTCCCTTGCAGGGTAGGTAGAGAAAACCAACGTCACAATACGTGGTCTTTATACTAAGTCGCTAGTTTAGCATTCATAACTCCATTCATGTACGCTCGCTGTTATTTATGGCTCCTGATATCACCCTCTGTTCCTAGGCTCCTACATCCTTGGTTTACTATTTCCTCCTTTTCATTTTCCTTCCTTTGCCTTCAATATTCAAAACACAACCATTTGATTTTTTCGTTTTTGTTTTAGAAAATAGATAGTAAGTATTTAAAGTTTCGTATTAAAAGGGCTCAAGGCGAACCCACTGCTGTCACTCTGCAGGCAATACAAGCTTCTATGTCGTAAACGAAATGACATAGGTACCGGAAATTTGGATGTTTTGTGTAGAATGTTGACCCAAGTCGGACTGTTTAATTAGAAATTCAACTAGACGAGGTGACATTTTTGTCTATGGCAATTTACAAAGGCAAGGTAATCAGTGCCAAGATAAGTCCAGTAAATGGAACAAACATATTTAAAATAGTTACGTAAACACGGGTTTCTCCTTTTGAGGAAATAACAATAGCAAGTAAATGACATTGATGTACAATAATTTCAATAATTTACATCAATCTATTTCTACAATAAATGTGCAACTGTCCGATATCTGTATATAGATTAAAAAAAGATATATGAGGGGTCTTTATAAGAATAATAGACACCCAAACATTCCGAGATTTAGATGAAATTTATCACGGATGTTAAGTTTTCTGCATTTTGAATTCCTGTGTAAATCTTGAGAATTCGAACACTGCACGCTCGTCTCCTTAATAAAATAATGTATTTTGTATATGATAGTAGAACTGTATTTACTATAGACGTGTTACCACCTAGTGCCTACCACCACATAGTAATACAGATATCATGATTTTTCTTTAAATTTTCTTCAATGCAAAAGTGGAAGGATGTAGGAGCCGGGGAAGGCCAAGACTTATCTACCATGACCAAATTGGTCGTGTTCTATCAGAAGGTGATGTCAGGAGCCCTAGAAACCGGCGAGCGTGCATGAGAAGAGCAATGAATGTTAAAGAAGCGAATGAGATATGTAAGGATCGAGTCACGTGGCGCTCGGTTCTCTCTGCCTACCCCGCAAGGGATTTGGCGTGAAGTTATAGATAGATAGATAGATGATTTTTCTTTGAGTTATGAAACCGTAAAATACGAATGTGAATTGTTATGATCTCTGTAAAAAGCTTTATAAAGAAACAAATTAATTTGTCTATCTACCTATGAGTATTATCTATAATATATATATAATATATATATATATATATATATATATATATATATATATATATATATATATATATATAATCTATAATCATAACTTCACGCCAAATCCCTTGCGGGCTAGGCAGAGAGAACTAGGTGCCACATGACTCTTGGTAGACACATATAGATCGTCCGAAACCTACAGGCGTGGGAAGACGTGAATATTGTTAAAGAGCTGTGTTTGGATCGGTGCATCTGGTATTCCTAGTCTCTGCGTACTCGAACGGGGAACGGACAGTCAGGTTAATACGTGTCGTCCCGATAATAATAAATTTAATATTTACCAATAGGCTCTCGCGGGTACTAGACACGTCTTATAGTTTTTTAATCAAATCTTATTATATTGTTTGTTTGTAATGTTACTCATAGTTTTCAGTTTTCATTTTAATTTCAAGCTTTTCGAGAAACTTCAAAGTTCTTTAATCTCTATAGGAATAATGTAATAAAAAAAATCTATTGCCTAAACAAAGTAAGATTAACAAACGTAATATCAGTTAAGTTGCTAATAATTGTAATATTTCACAGTATTTTGTTTGCAAATAAAATTCTAATCTCGACGATTACTGGGGGCACCTCGTGGCGGACTCAGTTACGTAAAAACTTCTATAATTTTACTCAACAGCAATAATTTTTTAAAAATATCCTTCAAATATTTTACATGCAAATATTCACCTATTCCCTCCTAAGTGAGATCCGAACCCACGACCTCACGATTGCCCGTCGAGTGCTCTTCCAACAACCGAGCCACCAGGAAGATTTATGACGTTGACGAATTTTTCCATTACTTGATTTTCTTTAAATCTACGAAAGTTCTATTCCCAAACAGGACAAATATTTGTGCGCATGAATATGTCTGTTTGTCTTGATCTGGGTAATTTTTATTTATTATTGGACTGGGAAAAATATCACCATACAGAAAATCGCAGTAAATAACAACAGCCTGGAGAGTTGCTTGCGACTGAGTGATGTTACCAGTAAGCCACTAAGGATTTTCTGTATTAGCCGCAAGGGTGGGCAATACGTGAGCGATACATCCTATATTTCAAGCGTTCACAGGCTACGGTAACTACTTTACATTAGGTGCTCTTTATGACTGCATGCCTCTCAATGTTGTACAAAAATGCAATAACTATATTTTTTGTGCCAAAATGTATTCGCTTTGTACATATAACTATATGTATTGAGCATATTTTGTGTTCTGTGCGTTTATACTCATGCAACGGGTATGTTTCTTTTAGGCCTACTTTTGGTAAAAGAACTACTACTAAAATAATTTAAAAAAATGTTAGCTAGATGTATGGCGAAAGGCATGGCGAATCATATCTACTCGTATTTAGCAATACCTAATTTTGAACATTACGATTTCATATTTAATTTCTAATGAAAGAATGACGAATGCTTATTACATATTATTGAAGAAATCTTGTGAGTATTATAACTTCGCGTTATTGAGCAGTTAATCGAAGAAAAATTTCTAACTTTTTCAAATAAAACGGAACTGTAAATTGTGTATGATTCAACAAATTCACTGTGGTTCATCAACAGTCGAAATTTGACGAGCTCGATAGCGTAGTGGTGAAATGCGCTGTTTCGTTACGTTGACACCGGCGCTCGTGGGTTCGATTTCCACACAGGGCAAACATTTGTGTGCATGAACATGTCTGTTGGTCTTGGATTGGGTATTTTTAAGAGAGGTAGGGCGCATCAAACCAGCCCGTCTGGGAAAGTACCTCCGCCTCACAGAAAACTGCAGCAAAATAATAATTTCCTAGAGGATTGTTGTAATTGTGTTCCTGCGTGTAAGTGAGGTTACCAGTAAGCTCCTAAGGAAATGCTGTGTTAGCAGCGGAGGTGGCATGTGATACTTAATGAATTAAAAGCGTACATAGCACATGAGGTGGGCAGTATTCTTGTATGAATCCCGACAATGTATAAAAAAAAGAAAACAATCAGTATACTAGACGCGTGGCTTAATTACTAGTTTTATAGTACTTGCATTTTAACCACGTTCATGTACTTTTTACAGTGTTTCAGCCAAGAAGGTATCACGCTGTTTCACTACCTCAAAATGGAAATCCCCTAAGATATGACCACCAAGATCCCGTAGAATACCTGAGCTTTATGGAAATCTGTGTCGTTTACGACGGCATAAAAATTCGTCGTGCAAATGCATATTTTAAAGGTTACATGGTTTATGTACGTGAAAATACTGAGGCATATCTCATTTACTTGGTTGGACGTTTTGCTTAGTCATTTATCAACTTGCATACATGCGTAATTCGTCTACGGATGGTTCTTTTAATTGCAATATATTAAGAAGGCATGTTTCAGTGGTTTGGGTGTGAAAAAATAAAAATAATTGGTCGTATTAGCAGAGTTATTTTATCAGAAGGTGATATCAGGAGAGGTCTGGACAGCGTGCGTGAAAAGAGCTATGAAAGTTGAAAAAGCAAGCGAGGTGTGTGAAGTCGGCCTTCCCCACGGGGGATCTGATGTGAAGATAAAATTAGATAGATGATGCAGACCAGACAAGCGGACTTTGTATTATGTAAAAGGGCTTTGTATTATGTAACAGCAATGAATTACTGAAGATTTTGTCCTCGCCTACTACGATAGAAAGTCAAAAATTCCTTTTTCGCGGATATTTTTGCCATAGGATCTATCTCTCTATAATTTCACGAAAAATCCCTTGCGGGGTGGACAGGGACAACCGAGCATCACAGGGCTCGGTCCTTACACATCTTAATTGCTTCTTTAACATTTGTAACTCTTCTCTCTCTCTTATCAAAGCAGCCTATTTGTAGAAGTACCTCCACCTCACAGAAAACCACAGAAAAATAACAACTCTCAGGAGGATTGTTATATTCCTGCGTGTGAGTGAGGTCACCAATAAGCTCCTAAAGTTAGCTGTGTTAGCAGTAGAGGTGACTCTGAGCGAGCGATGGGCCTATGCTTGCATGTTTCCTTACGTTGTATAAATATATATATATATATATTTATATATTATTTTCGAACTGCCATTACGTGCCGCCATTTTGGACGCGAAGACAAAGAAAGCCAAAGAAGACGCAACTACCTATAACTTATGGAAGTGAGAGCTGGGTATGGCAGAGAGAGCATGAAAGTAGAATAAATGCGGTCGAGATGCGAGCGCTGCGAAAAATTTGTGGCATAACGCTTGCTGACCGCGTTCGAAATGATGACGTACGAAAGAGAGTTGGACTGAAAGAGAGTGTCGGTGTTAAGATAAGAAAGGGCATGCTCCGTTGGTTCGGACATGTAGAAAGAATGCAAGATGAAAGAATGACGAAACAGATATACTACTCTGTGTAAAAAGTATCGGGAATATGTCAATAAAAAGACCCGCGTAAAAGAGGTCGTTCTAATTTTTTTACTGCATGTTGGTAGCACTGTACTGATTTAGCGCGCAAAATTTGAGCGGGATCTGTCATTTAATTTGTTTTAAACTACACTTTTTGTTGGTCATAGTTTTGAGTCCTCGGCGATTTTTACAATGGAAAATATTGTTGAACAAAGAGTGTGCCTTAAATTTTGTGTTTCAAATGATATTTCATGTGGTGAATCACTAAAAATGTTGCGAAATACCTACGGCGAATCGTGTATATCGAAAACAAGGGCTTATGAATGGTATAAGGCTTTTAAAGAAGGCCGAGAAGTAGTAGTAGACTTGCCTCGTTCAGGTAGACCTTCAACCGCTACGACCAGAGAAAACATCGACAGAATCAAGAAGCTAGTGCTCGAAAATCGACGTATGAGTCTGAGAGAGTTGGCTAGTGAGGTGAACATATCTTTTAAGTCCGTCCACAACATTCTCATTGACATTTTAGGCATGAAACGCGTCGCCGCTCGACTAGTTCCAAAAGAGCTCAATTTTGTTCAAAAAGCGCAGCGAAAGCATGTCGCTGAAGACATGGTTTCCCGAGCTTCTACGGATCCGACCTTTATGAAACGTATAATAACTGGCGACGAGACATGGGTTTATGAGTACGACATGCAAACAAGCCAACAGTCTTCAGAATGGCGTCTCGAAAACGAGCCGAAACCCAAAAAACCGCGGCAAAGTCGCTCCAAAATCAAGGTGATGCTGACAGTTTTTTTTGACTACCGTGGTGTGGTTCACTCCGAATTCCTTCCAGAGGGAGAAACAGTGAATAAAGAATATTATTTAGGCGTCATGAAGCGTTTGCGTGAGAGTATCCGCCGAAAACGTCCAGATTTGTGGCAACACAACTCATGGATGCTGCACCATGATAATGCACCATCACACACAGCCATTATAGTGAAAGAGTTTTTAGCGAAAAATTCAACAAAAGTTCTCGACCAAGCACCGTATTCACCTGATATGGCTCCGTCTGACTTTTTTTTATTTCCCAAGTTAAAATTACCACTTCGAGGAAAACGTTTTGAGTCGATAGAAGCCATAAAAGAAAATTCGCTGAATGAGCTAAAGGCCATACCGCAAATAGCCTATGAAAAATGTATGGAAGACTGGGTGAAGCGGTGGAGATGTTGTATTGCAAGCGATGGGGCCTACTTTGAAGGCGATAAAATAAATTTAGATGAATAATTTGTATTTTTTGTTTTATTGACAAATTCCCGATACTTAGTACACAGAATGTACAATGCGAAAGTGGAAGGATGTAGGAGCCGAGGAAGACCAAGACTAACCTACCATGACCAAATTGGTCGTGTTTTATCAGAAGGTGATGTCAGGAGCCTTAGGAACCGGCGAGCGTGCATGAAAAGAGCTATGAATGTGAAAGAAGCGAGTGAAGTGTGTAAGGACCGCGTCTTATGGCGCTCGGTTCTTTTTGCCTACCCCGCAAGGGACCTGGCGTGAAGATATACATACATATATTATTTTAACTTCAAATTATGTATGAAGTGTCGAGCATCCATAAACATCATATGAATATTTCATGAATCACTCGTAACTTTTTTTCGAACATTACTATATATCATAAGTCATAACCAACATAAAGAAACATCGATTACATCCTATTAAATATATCGTCAATACTTCAATTCACCTAGACTTTTAGCTTTCTATTTTTGGAACACTTGTAAAGTAGGTAATAGGTCAAATGTATGAACTGACATAACAGTTCGAACGGCCGTGGGAAATATAGGTCTTATGCGCAAAGCGAAGGTGATATTGACAAGGGCGCTAAGTATCGAATTAACGCAAGCTGGATGAAATGGGGACACGTAAATACAATAACTTGCATCTACATATTTCCTTAACGTTTGAAGGGAGAAGCTAATAATAAAGTTAGTAATTAGTACTGTAGTACTGATATGCTGGGGCGGTAAGCAGACGAATGAAAAAGGATTGATCGAATCCATGGAGTGACGTAAATGGATGAGATATGGAATTTGTATGTAAGAGGAGGCATAAAACTTGAACACGTATCTAAATAGATGAAAGAAACCTGGTTGTTTTAGAATGTATGAAATTTATGTACTTAATGAAAAAGTAATGATGCATATAATGTCGATGACGTACTGTGTAATAACAAATATATTGGTGGAAAGTGTGAACTATGTTATTAAAAGGAAGCGAAATTCAAAGATGCAGACAGTGGTAAAATAAGTGGTATTAAGAAAAACATACTGTGCCGTCTCAAGATTAACTGAGGCAAGGGCAGGCTAATGATTGACGTTGGTGGTATCTAAAGCTGCCGGGATTTGTATTATACTAGCTCGTTTGGGGTCACTATATACCATCAAACTCATATCTGGCGCTGAAGATGAAGAAGCCTTTAGCGCCAGATATTAAACGCGAGTGACTGATGTAGTAACTGTTTTCAAGTGATGGTGACTTCAATAACTTGCAGGAATTTATAAACCTGCAGGCACTTACCTAGTCAGACTGTCATAAGTTACTTATTAAGTATAGCTTATTTGCTTACTCCATTTGATCGCATACAACGTAGAGCAGTTCGAATCAGAGCCGACCCAGTGATCTCCGTTCGTCTGGACTCGCTTTGTATACGAAGAGACTGGGGAGAATGGGGAGTGTTCAAAGGAGCCGTTCAAGTTAATACCAGCCGCAGAGTTCCACTATGGTACCACTCGCCACTAACTAATATTTCACCCTCACCATCATAATGAGTGGCAATACACTACAGTACGCTTTTTGAGGCGTACGCTGAAATTGTGAAATCAACTACCCTCAGCGATGTCCCTGATCAAATATGATATGGGTGCCTTTAAGAAAAGAGCCTATGTTTTCCTAAAAAGGCTGACAACGGATCAGTGACTCTTTGGTGTTGCTGACCATAGACAATGGGCGGTGGTGACCACTTACCATCAGATGACCCACATGACTGTTTGCCCCCCTCTAATATGAAAAAAAAAGCTGAGACGTAGAGACCTCTTCCGCCATAACCTCGATTTGCTAATGATATATCCCACATGTCTGTGTGAACTGCATTCACTGTAAGTCATATCAACAGCATTATATTCTGAATAAAACATAATAAATTACCGTATATCGATTTGCTATTGTTATTTTCATAATTTTATCATTCCTTTCTTCGAAATACTTTACATTATAATATATAGTAAGAGTATGAGAAATATTAGATCCTTAAAGACAAGCTTTATAAATCAAAGTTATTCATTGAAGTTAACCAAGTACACATTTGTCTAGTACCTCCGTTAGTTCCTTTTCAAAGAAATTGACCTATAACGCAACAACTACTTACCATCCAACATAAAATCAATGTTAAATGAATGCCACATTTAAAATGAATGACACGCAAGCTACTCGTTATAGAACTTAAATGCCTAGGTTCGTTCTCGCCAACTTGATCATCATTGGCCCTAAAACCTATTACAGTTTTCCTTAGTGTTCAGTGCTAGTAATTAACATTGCTACAGGATTTTACTTTTGTGACAGTATTAAGTTTCATTAGCACTAAGTGCTAAAAAACATGTTAAAGACGGAAGTAAATCTATTGATATGAAATATATTTTTTTACCATGATTATTATTATCATTAGCCCAGCGTTGCTATAACCGCGAGTCATGCCTGTGGGATTGTTCAAAGATATACTTACTACTATGTCCCGTGTATAGCTAGAATTAATAGCGGCAATCTCCAAATTAATATGATCATTAAAATTCATTGCAATATCGGGATTAAAACTATGACTATATTAATTCAGAAGAAATTAATATTCTTAACTAAAGCTTCGTTGTAAAAGACATCCCTGCTTGGCAATACAAAAGACAGAATATTATTTAATATTGGCAGGAAATTGATGCTTTTGTATTGTATTATGGATGATGCACCAGGCATCAATAGCTCAAAAAGATGGCTAATAAATTGAATTTCAACTAGTAATAGATAGGTATAATATTCTTTACAAAAAACAAGCATATGTAACAAAAGAAGGTGAAGTTTTGTTGTTAATAAAAGTTACTAGTTGTTGTTACTATGTTACTAAAAGTATTCTTGTCTCATCATCTTAAGGTAAAGAATCAGTGTACGTAGAAATTAGGTTTATATACAAAGAAAAGTAAAACTTATTGATATAATTACACAGATGCTTATCTATAAAATAATAACATAAAATTGATCCACTCAGTACAAATAACATGTCAGTGTACAGTACTTGAAATCAAAGAGAAAAAGAGTGGATTCTTTACTACTTTTTGAAATTGTCATTATGTTTCGCTTACATTTTGCTATACCACAGATAAGGTATTTCGTAGACAACAGCTTTCTCTCTCCCTACCTACCTCACAAGGGACTGAGAAATAACTTTAATAGTGAACGATTGGTCAAACGGCATATATTATGAGAATGTAAAAAATAGTAATATCAAATAAGTAGCTACACCACAGCAATTAGTAGCGAATTGTTAGATCGTCAAAGGAAGGAAAGAATTTGAACCAAATATTGAGGTAAGAAGCTTTGGGATAAGAAAGAGTGAAATATAGTGAGGTAAGAATGTGGTATATGTGAGGATAGTGAATTATTGGGTTGGAGTAAAAATTAAAATGGCGTTCAGGTAGGTGCTGCCATGTTGTTTTTTGGAATGTACGAGTATTACACACAAGTCAAATGTCAAGTACAAATATTTAAATATAGCCATCTACCAGCAACCGTGAGACGTTTAACATCATGTCAATGTGTAAAAAAGTTACAAATTATTAACACAGAGAGCGCTGGAATGAATTTTGCCCACTGTGCTTATGAATAGATATGGTTAGATATGAATATATGTATGGATTTAATTTGTTCATGAAATTCACATATATGTTATCATATTGACCTAATTTTCTTCCTGATTTATTTTTCAGATCCACTTTAAGGTCCAGATTAAAATATCAGCATTACGCGTTTTTGATTGGGAGTAGAAGTCACTGCAAAAGTAGTAGTAGGTAGGGTGGACCCATAGATAACAGAAACAATGGGAGATGTGACATACCACGCGAGTTTACACCGGGACGGTTGTCGCCGAGTTTTACCCCACCATAAAACACTCACACACTTAAATAAATAAAAAATATCATTCTACGCACACAAGTACAACGACACACATTTGTTAAGACGCTGTCATTGGATGTTTATTTAAACAACACCCAAGTAAGCACGCACTACTACATTTATAAAGCGGCAGAAACAAGCGGCCGTATCTCGAAACTGTACACACAGTGAACGAATAATATTACTCACTTTACATTGCGTGTTGGTAAACGAGCGGTGGCGACTGCGTAATGGTAGAAAAGCAATGTATGATTAAGAATGAGAAATTTGATATTTATAATTTGTATCGTGGTAAGGCCCTGGTAGAAATGGCGTCAGAGAATTTTTGAAATTAATTTTGTATTTATGCTTATAAAACGTAATATTATTTGTACTTATAGGTGATAAGTGATTCCATTTGATTTAAAGTTAACCACTGCACTTCTATTTTTGCAAAAAGGCAACAGCACAACTTGGCATTTTGCTAAAACAAGGAGCAACGTATCTCAATCGAACTTGATTGCAAATAACTAACTGTTCTTGGCAATGTTCTCGTTTTGAGCACATTGCGGCGACACCAACCACGCCCCCTCGTCACATCTCCCGTTGTTTCTGTTATCTATGGGTGGACCTTATACCTTACATTACAAGACTTTTTTCCAATTTCACTGAAAGGAGGAGCTATCACTAAATGCCACGACTCCCATTTATGATAGGATTTGAGAGACATCAAGCTTTTGAATAAACACTTTACTGCCTATTATAATATTCTGATATTTTCTTGTATTCACTTTAAGGCCTTTCATTCAATTCCTTTTAATTAGGATTAGCGGAATCCACTAGCTGAACATACACAAGACACCGATATCTAATACAATACACTGACATATTCATAGATAAGTATAACTTGTTTTCCTTGCCAGGGGGGGGGGGGGGGGGGGGGGAGTATTCAAGGGTTCGATATCGTATGTAAGCCTGAAAGCGTCGACAGTTCTCACAGTACGTCACTGAGCAAAGTAATAATACCTAAGCTAGTGTTAGAATACCCTCCTTGTACGATAATATTAATAATGCTCCCGCTCCGTTTTTGTAACAATACAGGCGTCCGCCCCGCTGCCTTCATGAAAGGTTTAATACAATTCTATGCATTTGATCGCACCGCCGACGCAGATGCCCCGCTACGCGTATATGTACAAGTTAGACATTATTTGCCCTTACCTATTATTTCGTTGATTTTAATACTTTAATACTGTGAAGATCGATATGGTTTATTCTACTTAAAACTTAAATTAATGTTATATTATTACTAACATTTCCTTTAAAAAATTCAATCATTTGTCAATTGTTTTTCAACCCCTCGATTATTATTTTATATCACTGTCTATGACTGTCGCTGTCACTGTTTCAAAGTAGTACAGACGATACGTAATATCAACGATATGTAAGGACTATATATTCCAAGTGATCGCAAGGAGAGATTTTTTTAATCAGCTGAAAATTCATGTCAAGTCATGTCATTGTCGTAAATAGCAGCTGCCTTCGACGTAAGTTATAAAAATATACTGACTTATTTACATCAAACTGGCATGATTAAAAAAAAGCTCGGAAAATGGGTACCGTTTGAATTCACTAAATAACAACAATAAAATTGCGTTAGAAGCTTGCCTTAACTTGTTGAATAGGTACACAAATGAAGGAATTCTGAATCGAATTGTCAATTGTGATAAAAATTGGATATTGTTTATCAAAAACGACGTCGTACTAGTTGGATATAGTCAAACGATTCACGCACAGTTTTTTCGCTCTATATTAATAAAAAGTGGATCTTGTTTATCAAAAATGTCCGTCGCAATTGTCGTATATAGTCCGACCGGCATAAGTCCATTATATACGCACACGCAGTTTTTTCGCTCAATTTCCATGTGGAGCCTGGTCAATTGCTCTAATTTACCTTAAATTTATCTTCAAATAACGCTCATATAAACATAACATAATCGACCGTCTCAACATTGAGAGTTTAGCAATTAAGTTATGACTGAAAACGTTCCGTTTGGCACCATGCGCATCCGACTTTCCTTCGACTGATTTCCATTTTATTGGACAGCTTTTGCAGACAGGTGAAAATGTTCAAAGTATGATGAGGCTGTGAAAGGCGCCTTTGAAGAGTTCATCGATTCCGCTCCCGGAATTTCTATAATAAGCGCATCAATGAACATCCAATAAAATGACAAAAGTGTATCGACAAGAATGGCCAATACTCCATAAATATATCATATTATATTCCTTTTTTTCTCTATACAAAACGGCAAATTTGTACATAAAAAGTTTCCGTAGATTTGTCAGAATATATCTGTATTAAGTGTCCGGGCAACAAACGCAATATATTAAAAAAGATGACTAAAATAATCCTTAATTCATAAAAGACATTATAGAGCAAATAAGAAAGTATAATTTGGCCTTTATTTCGTTACAATTATAATTTGTTTAGATTATCTAAAGTCATGTAGATTTAACCATAATGCAGGCAATACATTGCGCTGCAGGCAATACATTACGCTGTTAAGATTTTGTACTAAAATGATCCAATAGTACAATTTTCGTAGCGAGTATAGAAGGTGGTTAAATAGAGAGTCCATTATTTACTTTATGGATGCTCGAAAGCTACAGCGATGAAGCGCGGTGAGTCGCTTCCTTTGCGCAGTGCTTGCGCGACAGCCTAACTAAAAACTAAAGCAAAGGAATAAATGGTGCCACAAAATAGATGTTTATTGAATGCTAAATTCTAAAAACATCGTTACTAACATATCGGAGTATGATGACAGTTAGAAAAAAATCTATTCTGGTAATGGGTTGTTCAGTCTGTTGTCAGGGCGAGTATGCTACGTTATATCAATCTTCTCGAAGGGATGCCTCTACGTGATGGATTCAAATATTCCCACGCGTTCGTATCAAATGACCAGGGTTAATACCTGCGAATTTATATATATTATAAACATGAGTTGACGGGAGTCGTTCATTGGTATTGTTATTTTTCATACAAGTATTTTTTTTATATAAGTCGGGAGGCATACAAGCATACGGCCCACTTGATGTAATGTGGTTACTTAATTACCAATGCTTGCAATACATTAATAATCACTCACACGATGTCACCGCTACTGTTAACACAGTAAATCCTTGGGAGCTTACTGGTAACCTCACTCCCATGCAGGAACATAACAACCCTCTATGGAGTTGTTATTTGGCTGCGGTTTTCTGTGAGGTGGAGGTACTTCCCCAGACGGGCTATTTGATGCGCCCTACCTCTCTTAAAACATCCAGACCAAGACAAACAGATATGTTCATGCACACAAAGGTTTGCTTTGTGTGGGAATCGAACCCACGAGCGTTGGTGTCAAAGTCGCGTCATTCACGACTGAGCCACCGATCAGAAGGTGATGTCAGGAGTCTTAGAAACCGGTGAGCGTGCATAAATGAATGTTAGAACCTCATTTGAAGCAATTGAGGTTTGTAAGGATCGATTCAAGTGGCACTCGGTTCTCTCTGCCTACTCAGCAAGGGATTTGTAATTGATAAAAGACCCTCCGAAAAGATTAAGTCAGGTGGTACTTCCGTCGCGACGCGCTCCAGGGGATATCAATGGAACAATTTACCCTTGAGAAGGTTTAGGTAGGACTATTGAAAAATGGGTGCGCAGTTGAATTGGCTATGGATATTATATCTGGAGCGCTTGGATATTGAGCGTTGCTATTTTCAGCACTCGGTGGCTCGTATTTCACTAGTTGGGTCAAAATGCCAGCTAAACCAGGTGGAAGGGAGGGGAGGCGGAAAAACACAGCCTTAGCGACTTAGTGCTAACGTTGGTAACATACACGTTATAGGTCTAATGACTATTCTGAATAGCTAATGAAAGAAAACGGGAGCTGAGAGTCCTGCTGGCATTCTACGAATTCCAACTTAACTAACAAACAACACCGACTCTCTCTCTTTCTCTCTGGAGCAATCTGAATACGTAGCACCCGTATGCCGGTGTCTACTCTCTACAACTCTCTAAAAGACCCACTTTTATTAAACTTGTTCATTTGAATTATCGTGGTGTGAGATTGGAATGAAGCATAAAAATCAAACGACGAAAAATTTAATTAATAAGATATAATAAAGAGACTGCAAGGCGTATCAAAGTGTCCGTGAGAGCCTAATGGCAAATAAATAATTTTTATCTTCTTTTAGTTAAACATACAATAATATTTAAAGGTAAAAATAAATATTAATAAATTAAACTACAAAAATGTCCCAAAAATATAATTTATTAAAAATGCCTAATTAAAACTCGTTACGTGTATACTAAATAAACGCGTTATCGCATCATAAAATTACGTAATGCAACCCTCAATATTTTATAAAGCCCTTTTCAACGATACCCTACACTATACGGTGCGCTATTGAAAAAACATACCCACAAGTTGCACAAGAAATTGTTTTTTTTATTCTTGTTTTGTTACTTTATTACTTTCTAGGCGTCATAACCATCTATAACCATACAAAATTATAATTTTCTAACTTAGATTAGTCTGTACATATACAAATGGCTGGACAGAAAAGAGAACTGTTTCTTTCTCTCTTCTGTACACCTATGACGAAACTATAAGGGATTCTTCTTTTATACGAAAAATTCAAAATAGTCGAAGAAGGCTTATCAGTTTTACCTGTTTTAGAGCTGGTAGAAAGCTTTTTTTAACCGACTCCAAAAAAGGAAGAGGTTCTTAATTCGGCAGTATTTTTTTATGTTTGTGGCTTCACAACTCCGTCATTTATAAACCGATTTGAAAAAAACTTTTTTTATTTGAAAGAGAATTTCCAGATTGGTCCCATTTTTTTTCATATCATAAAATTCATTTCTGATAGTGGGGTTCATGAAGATTTGAGAAAACTCCTCAAATATCATAGGCACACAACGATTTCGGTATATATAGCAAACAAAAAATATCAAGAATTCGCATTCAAAAGTATCATTTTTTAAATTAAACAGAGCTGATAAAGATGGCTATAGAAACTTTTCAATGTTGAGCGAAGACAGATTGCGTAGCTTTATCATTTCCACCAATGATCTGTCGTCGTGTGACCGATTCAATAATTTGTTGTCGTCTAAATCTGACAAAACTATCGTTGGAGTCGGTTTTTTTTTGTTAAAATTTTTATATTATTTTAATCTGATATAAAGCGTAGCCTATGGACGCTTGTAATACATTATGTATCGCTCGCGAGATGCCATCTCTGCTGTTAACACAGCAACTCTGGAGGAGCTTACCGGTGACTGTCATTTCGCTGCGGTTATTTGTGAGGAGGTACTTCCCCAGATGAAGTGCTTTGATGCACCCTAACTGTCTTAAAAATAAGTTTAAGTCTTAAAAGGTAGTTTAGTCTTAAAAGGTATTTAAAACTATAAACCTGGATATTTTTATACTCGCTTAAAGAGTTGAAAATAAAAATTAGAAAATCTAATGGAATAAGGACTGCACCAAAATACTCGTAAAATGTTAATAGAACAGCTGATTAAAAGCAGTAATAAATTAAGAGGTAGGCCGCATAAGTGACCCAGCAATCCGACTGGAGAGCACCGCCACCTTACAGAAACATACACCTCGCAGCCAAGAACAACTCTTCAGAGGGTTCTTTTGTTCCTGCGAGTAAGTGGAGTTGCCAGTAAGCATTCATAGGCTACGGTATGCTTGTATACCTCCCGACGTTACATAAAAAAACTATTTTTGTCATTTTCTTATTAGCGGTGTTAGTAATAGATTAGAAGACGCTTAATTTTCCGCTTAAAGACGCTTCCATTGTATTATATTAATATAGATAGGTACATTTAATTTCTCCGTGTGTAAAGCAAATGTGTGTTTCTCAAACAAATGCTATTTATTTAAAACAAATACCTACAAAGCTATGTTCTTTTTACATGTCGTAATTTCTAGTCGTAGTTTCTAGAAATTGGGAATTAAAGTTAATTGAATATTACTTTCCATGACCCATTACGTAAACAGAATCTTAAGCATAGCGTTTCACCAAACTTTACTTTAAAACTACTGACTACCGACCGAAATACAATGCAATTTGTACATTTAAAAGTAAATTACAACGTATATATTTTTCATACAATTGTGATTGAGTTAGCAATCAAAGTTTTAGATACCATATCGATCACTTATCAGCCATGCAATTCTCTAAGCGACTCGTAATGGCTGTGTGCGTCGCTGTGATCACAGATGCCACAGCTTTGACATCGTCTACTGCGATCACGGCTAAATTATTTGGTATTCTATAAGGCTGTAAGCGTACGCGAGGCTGTTTGCCTTGTAGAATTCCAATCCCAAACGCAGCCTTGCGGCGCTAGTGTCGCACAACCATGAAAAGCGACACCAAAGAATTGCAATTTTGTATTCAAGGCTGTAAAAAAACGATAGTTATTTTTACAGGGTTTTCTTGATGAACTTATTCACGTTTCCCAAAAAGTGCATAAATGTGTTATATTTAAGTTTTTTCATTACTGTATAATTTCACTAGCACTTATGTTACAAAATACTATCAAAATTGTCACAGCCGATGTTTCCGAGGATGTAAGGATGTTTGCTCTTACAGAATTGCATGGCTGAACCCAACCTATTATGCAGTCGGTAGAATGCACAGAGGGGGACAAAATCTCTATTCAAACTGAAGAGTGTGGAAGCTCAGAATCGTCGACAATTCTCACAGCTAGTCTCTGAGCGGAATCACAATTCTGTCTAGTAGCGAGATGTACCCGCCTAAAAATTGCTACAGTACTCCATGTGCAGTCTAACTTGAGACTGATATAACATAACTTGATTAATATAAGCTTTTGATTAAAACTGTTGTACTACTTCCCTGTGTTGAACACATAAAGCTTATTGTACGCCAGCGTTTCCAGGAGACTTTGCAACTGAACTTCGCTGGAGAGTTCTACACTAAGAATCCTACTGTTCTTGGCGACGGTAAGAAACATGTTCTGTTTGAAGTACCTACTACGGCAAAAGTGGTTTTATTAGTGGCAAGTGCGCTGACATATGTCTTGATTGAACCATGTTCAACAGCTCTCAGTCGGATACTTTGATTGAAGTTCCTTTAATTTCAGACAAGTTATCGCAGCTTTCCTTCACAAGGGAACGAAGGATGTTAGTAAGTCGTACTTGTACTTATGTGTTCGCGTTGCAGTCTTTTGAATAGCATTGATTTTTTTTATACTACGTCGAAAGGCATACAAGCTTACGGCCCACCTGATGCGGGTACCGTGGCCTATTAATGCTTGCGATATATTCAGTATCACTGCTTACACAGCAACTCCTTGGGAGCTTACTGGTGACCTCACTCAGGAACACGCAGGAACACAACAACCCTCGAGGTAGTTGTTACTTGGCTGCGGTTTTCTGTGAGGTGGAGATAATTCCCCAGACGGGCTGCTTTGATGCGCCCTTCATCTCTTAAATTGTCGTCAGTTGTAACACGCAGCATAATTGCATCGGGGATAGCTCATAGTCTTGCTGGTCGCCACAAGATTTGCGAAAGCGTCGACTAAATCGACTGATGTTATTGTTGTAACAGTAATTATTAGGATAAGGTTTATATGAAAATGTGACATTTCGTTTGACAACTCTGCCGTCACGTGTTTTTATAACAACGAACTTTAAAAAAGAAGTTAATTAAAAGGGACTTTTGTGACTTTTTGGTTCTTTTTATCCACGAGGGGAAAGGCAAAGGGATCTAGCCCATACAGCCAAGTCTTCAGTTTAGAACCATTTCAAAATCTTAATTCTATGTTCCAGCTTCAGGAACTGTGCTGAAAAAATATTTGGGAAGGGTACCCAATCAACCCAATTTAACCACCCGTAAAACGATAGTTATTTTTACAGGGTTTTCTTGATGAACTTATTCACGTTTCCCAAAAAGTGCATAAATGTGTTATATTTAAGTTTTTTCATTACTGTATAATTTCACTAGCACTTATGTTACAAAATACTATCAAAATTGTCACACAAAACTAATTTTATACTGAATTGTAAAAATTTCAAGTAAAACAACAATGTCACTCGTGAAAAGCGCAGGAAGAAGTCCAATTAAAAGGGATATTACAGTATGTTACCAGTTCTGTCGGTATATTTCAAAATCATAATGAGTTTTAATAATTAAGTTGATGTGTTGTAGGTTGTAAATATGGGATATTTTATACAATGTCAGAAGGCAAATAAACATATAACTTTTATGTAAAGACTATATAGGGCTTGCAATAGGTATAGGAAGTATTACTTGCGAGTTGCCATTCTCGCTACCACCACATGAAATCATTAAGAACTTGATGGTAATCTGACTCGCTCACAGAAATATAATAACTCTGCAGAGATTTATTATTTGGCTGTGGTTTTCTGTACAGTGGAGGTACTTCTACAGTCAGTCTGCCTCAATGCGCCTCGCCAGCGCCTCAGCTGAGGGTCGCGTTGACACTAGAAGATAATAGTGAGTCACTTACATCAGGAGTAGATGACATTTTACATTTAATTTGGAAAAGTGTCAACAGTGAGACGTCGAAATATCGGAATTCAATTTCAAAGAAAGATTAAGTGGGGTGTATACCTTCTCGACAAACTAACTGGCAGCTAAGCCTAAATCACTGGAGATAGTGTTGTAAAATATAAAGTTTCTTCATTTTGGTCATTGTAAATTGTCGCTATTATTTATATAACTAAGGTTTTCGTCATACACAAATTAAACCGGCGAGAGTGCATGAGTGCATTAATGAGGCAATGAATTGTATAAGGCGCTCGGTTTTCTCTGTACTGTGGAGGTACTTCTACAGTCAGTCTGCCTCGATGCGCTTTGCCTCTATCGCCAGCGCCACATTTGAAATGGCTCATTTGCCTCAAGCGCAAAACCAAGAAACTACTAGACAACGCATGAAGATACCTCGCGCTCCCAAAAACATTGTACTTTAGTGCCTGAAAGAATGGAATGATATTTGTGAGCATATTTTAACCAATAAGCCGATAATTGCAGCGATGTTGATTCGTGAACTAATCATAACAGCTATTTATATTTTACCCCCGACCTGAAGCGGTGAATTAAATTACCACGGGAAATCGGTCTCATTGGTTCTTCTTCATGCATGAAAAGGACTTGTAGTAGTAATTATAATCAATAATAATTATGATTATTGATATTGCTACGTTGACTTGTCTGAATATTTTTAAAATGTTCAAGACATTAATAAATGTTCAGATGATCACGTATGTACGAGTATAATTATAAATTTATTGATGTG
Organism: Pyralis farinalis; assembly: GCA_947507595.1. Taxonomy (NCBI): domain Eukaryota; kingdom Metazoa; phylum Arthropoda; class Insecta; order Lepidoptera; family Pyralidae; genus Pyralis; species Pyralis farinalis. The sequence goes on from OX382265.1 coordinate 30,664,715, forward strand.
CAATTATCGTTATGAGAAAATTTCATTTATTCAAAGATGAATAATCATTTATAAACGTAATACAGTTAATATAATAGTATCCTAATTAAAAAACCAGTTGAGAATGCGCATGCTTGCATTGCCAGAGCAACACCTGGCTCGTCAATTATATAACAATTCAATTTTTATTTTTATTTTGTCGGCCATTTTGACCATGTTCCTTAAGAGATAGGAACGGTGTTCTTGAACAATCATCATATTCTACTTTTTTATGCTACATCCGAATCTGAAGTCAAAATTCGAATATTCGAAAAAAAAACGAGACATACAGACAGTATGTATAAAACTAGTATTAAGTTTGGGACTAGACTGAACAGTATAGTTTGTACATTTTATTTATTAGCATAAAAATTACCAACACATGTAAATCTCAGAGAAGAAATAACTCGTCTTGATACAGTGTGATGAACTGGGAGGTGGACCATCTGGGGCCTTTCATCCCTTATTATAAGAAGGTTTGAATCAGAATTTTCCAATATGCGTGGGGCATGTTATACTGACTACACGGTATACCATTTCTTATGAGCCGAGTAACAGCAGAATACAAATTATTACCTAATATTTTAGGGTACACAGAATTGAAATGTATTCAACAGAATATATGAACTTTTATATACAGATTACAGATATGAAAGTGATATTTATAACGATACCAATGATATGATACACGATACGAATAAACATACACATATTAGTTAGACAGCAGTGATAGCCCAGTGGAAAAGGAACCGGCCTACTGAACAACTCATCACCAGTACGAATTCTGGCATGTACCAATAATTCGTGTTTTCGGTTTTATGTACATATTTGTTCACTTATATCACTTGCTTGACGATGAAGGAAAGCATTGTGAGGAAGCTTGCAAGTCCAGGAAATTATATTTCGAAAGATGTGTGACCTAACCTAAGAAAAGTCTGGCTTTCCCTCTGGATTGTGAAGGTCTGACGGCAGTCGCTCCATGTAAAAATATTTTTTTTTGGCAATGACTATACTCAACAATGAAACATTTTAAAAGCGCTTTAAGGAGTTGCACTACCATTTCAATTACCAGATTTGATGTTTTTGTATATTAACGTTAAAATTAAAATTCACATATGAAAAACTAAATGTCTGTTTAAATGTAATACACGTTAGAAACTTTTATTAGTTATCTCAATAAAACGAAACGAACCGTATTGTTGGTGACAAAGGAACGTAAATAAGCAACAGGAGGGTATGTAAATACGCATGTGAACTTTATTGGTAGAGACGAGCGTCGAATATGTAAGATGACTACAGACCGCAAACGGTACTACAGAAATCGGTACGGCTAAAATTGATTCATATATTCCGTACAAGATTATGTTGAACATATAAAGAAGAAGAAATTATTTGTTTGTTTCAAAGCGCTAATCTCTGAAACCGATGTATTGTAGTCAAAGTCAAAATCTTTTTATTCCGTAAAAATGGCTACATTTGTTTGGAATCGTCACAATTTTTTTCCCTACCGTGCAGTTCATGACTATGTGAGCACTGATAAAATTACTGCCAAAAAACTCAGGCATCCCTCTTTTGGTATACAAACAAATTTACATAATTTATTAATTACATTATAATTGGATCGACTCAATCCCAGGCATTTTTATCATTAATATAGTCAGATACTTTATAATATGCCCTGCTACACAATTTGACTTTAATAGTAGTTTTAAATTTGTTTATTGACAATTTCTCTTATATTGCTGGGAAGTTTGTTATAGAACCGTATACATTTCCCCATAAAAGAATTACTTATTTTGTGGAGACGGCTTGGATGTAAAACAAGATTATGCTTATATCTAGTATTTATGTTATGAGTATCACTCTTTTTAGCAAATAAGTCTAGAAGAAGTAGAAGGTAACTTTCCTGAAGTTTTGCGCAGTGGTGTTATAAAGATAATACCAAAAAGCGGTGATAAGCAACCCGATGATCCAAAGTCTTATCGCCCTATACTACCATTACTACTTGAACATACTTGAACATTTAATTGTGCTACGTTTGTTGCCCGGTACCCCTCAATGTCATAAAAATCAATACAGTTTTGCCATCGGCAGGTCTACAATTGATGCGGCACTTGCGGTGCGTAGAATTGTGGAACTCTCGGATAGTAAATATATTGTAAATATGTTATAAATACGTTGTACAAAATATTTTGATTGTTCAAACCAATTGCCGGGGTACTTGAAACTTTGCTGTCTGAATGGCAAGAAAGATGGGAAACTTCTACTAAAAGACGCCACTTGTTCTTTCATCCAATGCGAGACAGATTAAATAAAGAGTGGTTAGAAGTCGACCTTCCCGTTGCGCAATTTTAACTGGGCATTGAAACTTTAAGGATAAGCTCTTTTCGTTTAGATTTGTGTCATCGCCTTTATGTGAGTGTTCTACGACAAATCATGAATTCAAGCAAACAGCACATCATGTTCTGGGAGTACGATGTCTGGTGTCGAGTGTGGGATGATATGTTAAATTCCTTACATGTCACATCCGGGATAGTATGCTATTCTGATTTGGTGGAAACAAGGGACAATTACCAGGTATTTAGGCAGTTCTGTAGTCTATATTACTGGAATCTATGTGTTAGGTAACAACTGACAATTTTGGTCCCAATAGTGTTAGTTATCTATAATAAACCGTGGTACACGGCAGTCAGAGGTTTTTAATCCCTTATTTGTCATATAGCTGCCGCTCAATTTGCCAAGAGGGGAAGTCAATTCCAAAACTTCCTACTCCTACAAATTTCTTCTGATTAAATTCGTTGTGAGTTCCAAATGGCTGTAGTGTAACCACAGGAACAGCAATTAATTGCCTTTTAGGTGGTCGCCATTGTTAATTCTGGCTACACAGGAGACGCAGTGGTGGGAATGAATGGTGGGCCTATCCCATTAAAAAAAAATCTCTGGAACTACCAGTCGGATTTCAAAACCCTTTTTGGTAGCCCAATTCTTGAAGAAAGTCATAAGTTATTGTATTCTATATTAAGAAAAAGAAATAAAATATTATAAATCGATTCATATTACAGTTACTCTCTCTTTCCGACCTCCTCTTTTCCGTCTCTTCATCTTCTCATTTATAAAACCTTTTATAGATCAGTCATCACCATCAGTACGTTCTTCCCAACGACTGAATGTAGGTCTTCCTAAATGCTCTCCACCAAATAAATTCCTCTACGATCCTCATACAGCCACTATTGTGTTAATTTGAGTTCATCGGGTCATATGCATGTTTTGTACTGAAAGGCTTTACTATTCCTGGCTCACTGACTCAGCAAATAATCATTGACATAAATTTTTAGTCAAATATTGCATCAATTCCATAATAATATTGAAATACATACATATTGAAGCTTGATGCACAGAATAGAATAACGAAACAGTAAGTCTCAAGTCAGACCGTACATGGGGTACCATAGTCACCTATTAGTGGGAGCACCTGGTTACCAGCTAGGATCTTCTGATTTGGTGCAAAAATGAGCAGTGGGAATTGTCGATGATCTTAAATTTGAGAGAAGATTGTACAATGAGTCGTGTTCCGAAGAATCATTTGATAAGATGCCAACAACCTCGTTTTGCAATTGCACCAATTGCCAATGGCTGAATTTATCCTAGTATACTGAAACTGCATCAGTTGCGTAGTTTCAGTAAAGTTTTCTGTCTAGAATTCTTATATCATGGAATATGGCTTTACTTAAGTTTTTACTGGAACGGTAGTATCTACAGTAACTGCTTACCATCAAGCGGGTCGTGTGCTTTCTTTAAAGCAAAGATAAGTTGAGTGTGTATCCAACAGTACTCGTATGGGTACATACTTATTGGCAACACCTCTCTAATTAAAGACTCGCCTGAAATTGAAATGTCCCATAAATCATATCCGTAACGTGGAGCGTCCTACACGCCCCGCATTTACGATAAATCAGTTTTCCATATGTTGATATCACTTCGAATTAGATTTACAACTCAGATAAATATGAAAATTACCTGTCAATAATATTAATCTGTTATAACTAATTATAGACTTAAACACTTTGATCTATACAGGACCTGAGATAATTAACTCGAAGTTTTTGCTAACGCAAAGGTATTGAACATGTGCTATCATCATTATCGACGATAGTATTTTAATTATTATATGTATAAACCTATATATATAATCTATCTTCATGCCAATTCCCTTGTGGAGAAAAGAGAGCGAATCAGACGCTACATGACATTACAGACCTCACTGGCTACTTTAATATGCACAGATCAATAATTATAACTTCATAACTTATACGGTGACTGTTTACGAAAAAGAGATTCCACGAATTATATAACAATACATTATAACAATTAAAAAAGTTAACAAATAAATGTTTCATAACCTGGAAAGAGACTTCCAAAGACTTTTGGATCTGGATAAGAAAAATGTTAAAGGATGAAATGTGTAAAATATTAAATGGTTTGTCATAATAGGACCAACTTAGTAGATAAGATGTTGAATATATCTATAATATATGTTGTTTTCAGGGCAGCGCACAGGAATAAAGTGGAGTTTCGGCTATTCACGACTCTACCCTGAGTTGCTGTGTCGCTTTTACACTATTCTACTACTTAGACATTTTGCCTAACAACTACTTACCGCTAAGGTTTTTATTTTTCGGGCATCTACTTTAGGCAAGCTACTTCCTATACAATTATTTTTTCAGGTATAAGGCATTTCATTGACATCTTGGATTTTTAGTAAATAGATAAATATATATTCACATTGCCTAGTGCTATAGTTAAAAAGTACTGTACTTGAAAATCTGTATATCTGTATATATGTGTGTATGTATTATATATATATATATATATAGCTATATAACTTTTTTTTTCTACTAAAGTATACTAAAACACCTTCACAGTATAAACGAGACTAGTGTAGGGAAGAGTGTGAATAGGAGAAATGTAGGGATGTGCCCAGGATAAGAACGTGAAGCGTGAAACTTGAAATTACAACAAAAAGTGAATCTATACCAAAGTATACATGACTACCTAGATTTTCCTCCACGTTTATATCTCATAAAAATACATTTTAATTCAAGTATTCGAGCTTGAAAGTTAAGTGGCAATAAACTTGAGCACTGACGTAATCAGCGTCCCCTCAACGTAATAGAACATGTCACATACCTCTAGGGTAGGGACCCAAATACACGAGGTATAGGATTGGTATACACAAGTATTTGATGAAAAGATACTAGCTATGCCTGCGGCGTCGTTCATGCACCATATCTGAACAAAACAGTTTTGCATGAGTTCGTTTTTAATCATTCAATCTGTTGTATTAGTTCTTTGTCGTGTTTAATAATTTAATGTAAATTAATGAACAAACAGGTAAATGTATGGTATATTATGATTATCTCATACTAGTGCTAAGAATATTATAAAGGAAATTATTGTTCAATTTTTAGGGTAGCGTAAGTACCTTAAAAAACGTTCCTTGAAAAATTACTCCCTCATTTACTCACCTGTCCCTAAGTGCATTTAGCACAGTTGGTTTTTTCCAAAACTGTAACAGACAGTTGGAACATAGCCATATATAAACATATGGTTAATTTTCAACGGTTGCAATTTGGAATATGTTTCACAGTGTTTCATATGACCCAAATTTCTTTTCCGCTGTTTACAGTATTAATGGATCAAGGCATGCATTTAAAACGTAAGCGTAAAACACCCACGTGTCTATTTCGAATTGTTTATTAAATAAATTGTAGAAGTTTATGTGACGTTTTCATGAAAATAACTAAAATTTATTTTAAATAAAATCTATCCAATATATTCATTTTAGATAATTATAGTCTGATGAAGCATCTTTGGGTACACATTTTTCAGTTTTTATTTCCAGAAAAGCGCTTCTATTTACTGAGTAAATAATTATTTCAGATTTTCTTTTCTATTTTTTTCTCCTTAAAACTCAAAAGTGCGACTTGTGACTAGCATAATAAGATTGCTCTCAACAAGACCTATCACTGATAATACGTTCCACTATCGCGGCTTTTGGAAGAAATACACCATTTCGTTCTAAGTTCAAATGATGTAACATAGGGTTGCCGCTAAAGGCCAAACAAGTATTTTTTTGTGATTGGGCGGACGCTATAGTTTACACATAATGGAATTAGGCGTTACTTTGCGGAAATCCATTACGTACTAAGTTGAGTCTAAGTACTTTGCAAATTCCGCTGAAAATGGTAGGTACAATATTCGCGACGTGCAATTTTTGATACGGTGCGGTGGTGTGAGTTCTATATGCCCGTAACAATGTGAACACTTAGAAGGAGTATGGAACACGTCTAAGTAATTTTCAATGAAATTTGTCTGCAATTTTGCTTTCTACTTGTCCATCTATTTTTTTTTTAATTTAATCGACTATTAGTCGGTAACTTCTAAAGCCTAACTTGCAGTGATAGTTTTCCTTTTAATTTCATTCGTACTTTGATGCCATTTTCTTTTTGTAAAGAAAAAAATTGAAAAAACAGTTACTCAGTATATAACAGCGCTATTCTGGAAATAAAAACTGAAAAATGTGCACCCAAAGATTCTTCAGACTATATTTATTTAAAATAAATAGGCATCTCGGATAGTTTTCTTTTAGAATAAATTATTGTTTTTATCATGAAAAGTCACGTTTTTTAAATAAACTATTCGAAATAGATACGTGAGTGTTTTACTCTTACATTTAAATGCATTCCTTGATCCATTAATACTGTAAACAGCAGAGGAATTTTTTTTGGGTCATATCAAACACTGTACATCGGTGTGATCATGAACCAAGTGAGAATAAATCGGTTTGAAATGAGGTATTAACTTTAAAAACTATTTTTTTAGTAATATTTATTTATAAAACTTTCTTCTTTTCAATATCAGTTCAAGGAAGTTTGTCATTTTCATGTGAGAAAATATGTTAGGTATAGATAATTGGTAGATAATTAATTTTTTAATCATTTATCCCTGCATTATATATATATTTTGTTAGTTTTTGGTCCATTTACAAAAGTAGTACATTCATTATTCATACGACTAAGCTGAAAGACAAACATAGAGTTTGCTCGATGGCAAGCAGTTACCGTAAAATATGGACACTTGCCACAACACCAAGTGCATCACTCGAGCGTTACCGACCACGTAACAACATAATCACATTCTTTTTTTTTTTTAAATACACCTTTGGCAGGTAGTTAATTCTACAGCTGGATTAAAATCCGTCAACAATCGCCAGTTTGTGCCCTAGTGAGGATAAATACTGAGCTGATAACGATTGTAGAATGAAATCAGAATGATTCCCTTGAAAATATTTAAGTGTGTTGTTTAATTAAATGATTTACTAAAGAAAATCCCTACGAACAAATGGCACTGGATCAAACCGAAAGAGTTTGGTCTCATTCAATACTCGTAGTTCTATATACCGAAAACTCAATTTGCACTTGACACCTTTATTTATACTTGACACCTTTATTTATATCGACGCTGCAGCGCGGGCGCTAATGCATGAACTGTGATTGCCTCGTCTATTTAGAATTCGTTTATCTTTTGTAGGCGTTCCTACTCGTTTTACTCTTATACGTATACATTCGTCCGCTTTCTTCATGAATATAAAACGTGAAGTAATACGAAATATGAATTTGCCGATATTATTATATGTTATGCATGAACTCAAAAATGTCTATGTGAATTTATACTCAATTAGTAACTGTTAATTAAGTAAAGATATGTATTTGGCCATGAATTTGCAAATTTATCCTATTTAATGTTTTAATCTAAAATTAATTTGATTTATTGAAATCGTTATTTATCTGCTTATTTTCATTGACAATTGCAATTAAGTTTTTTTCGCTTTTTATTACTAGACTACAGGGAAGCAAAAAGGAATGTTTTTAGCAGTATGGGTGTATGTTTGTATTTAAATGCATAGCAATATAGCATTGAGAATTTTAAAATCTATACTAAGATTTTTAGGGCATGTTTTAAATACATTAATTATATGGCCGTAATTATTAAAATTGGGGATGTAACGAAACTTGGGTTTCGCCGATACGATACCAATACCGATTATCAACATAGTTGATCAAAATTAGATTTTGCTGCTTTTATGAAAAGGTACTTGTTTGTTACTTTACATACTTTACATTTACATAACAGGTTAAAACGTAAACGACTAGGAATACGTGGTCTATGACCCTTTTAATTTTTGTGTAAAATAATAATAAATAGTAAATATTATTATACTATAAAGTTTCTTAGATTATGAGAAAGCCTTCGATTCCATCGAAACTAGGTCGGTTCTATATAGTCCTTGCAGCGATGTATAGGACCACCGCAATATCAAGGTACTGAGATGCTTGTATAACGCTGCTACAATGACTGTCCGTGTCCAAGGTCAACAGTCTAAGTCTATCCAGCAGCAGCGGGCGTATTCAAGCTGAAGGAGACGTTATCTCTCCAGAACTATTCACTGCTGCACTTGAAGACGTATTCAAGGACTGGAGGTCATGGGGCATAAACGTGAATGGCGAGTACATCTCACCTCCCCGTGATCCGACGTGGTTATAATGGCCGAATGGCTGGAGGATCGCAGTCGAATGCTAAACGACCTCAATGCTGCTTCTCGATCCATGGGGCTGGGGATGAACTTCAATAAGACGATCATGTATAACCACTTAGTCATTCCTAGCCCAGTTATCGTAGAGAATGCAACTATTGAAGTGGTTAAAGACTACGTCTACATCGAGCAGGCCATATAGCTCGGCCGGGGTAACTTCAACAAAGTAGTGGAACCTGCGATATTGTACGCTGCCGGCGCTTGGGCTCCAGCGGTCAATAAGCTGGGCATTCAGAAACAGCTCAACAGCGTACAGCGGGGCTTCGCTCAGAAGATCTGCAGGGCCTACCGAACGCTCTCCCTGAACTCCGCACTGAGAGTGCGCGAGGTCGCCTCTTTATACGAGGCCAGGAGGGGGCTACCGCATTCGCTGCTCGGGGACAGGGAGATCGAGCGGATGGCCCTGAAGATCGATGCCCCGCATCCCGCGGAGCTAGATAGCTTGGAGTTCGGCAGCCTGGTGGACGAAAGACAATGCGGGGCACACTCCAACTTTGCCCTGCGAATGTACACGGACGGCGGCAAGATTGAGAGCCGGGTTGGCGGTGCTGTACACATATGGAACGGCGGCGCGGAAACCAAGGCCGTCAAGCTTGCTTTGTCGTCCTACTGTACCGTCTACCAGGCGGAACTTCTGGCTATCTGCATGGCGGCCGAGTACGCTTTGAGCTGCGATGGACTCAGTATTGACATCTTCAGCTCCGCTTCAGCTTCAGACTCCATGGCGGCGCTCCAGGCGGTGGCAAACGTCGAGTCCTTCCATCCCCTGGCTGTGCAAACGCGGGACGCTCTAAAACTGTGCAAAAGCCAGGGTAAGAGCGTCTCCTTGTTCTGGATCAAGGCACACGCGGGGTTGGAGGGGAACGAACGTGCCGATGAACTCGCCAGGAGCGCCGCACTGAGGTTGCGGAGGCGGCCAGATTATGACCGCTGCCCTGTCTCATTTGTCAAGGGTATGATCCGCAAGGGGACCATTGACGAATGGGACAAGAGGTACAAATCGAGAACAACAGCTTCGACAACGAAACTGTTCTTCCCGAGTGCGGCGGCGGCGTACGGCATCGTGGGCAAAATGGTGCCGTTGAGCATCACTACGCAGGTCCTCTCGGGGTATGGTGGGTTCTCCGCGTACTTGCACAGATTCAAGTGCACGGATAATCCATCGTGCTTCTGCGAGCGCGGCGTAGACCAGACAGTGCAGCACATATTGTTTCGGTGTCCCGGATTCTCAAAGCAGAGATACGATTTGGAGCAGGAGTTGGGAGTGCGGGTCACCGAAACTACAGTCTCCGAAGTCGTGATGGGAAAAAAGTTGAGTTTAGCCACTGCTGTCATAGACCGCAACAAGCAGAGCAGCTTCGCCTAGGACTAATACAGTATACCTCGGCTATATTTTGTATAGTCGATGGGATCGCGGTGGCTAGGTGGAGATGTGAAGCTCGCTGTCACCCGTGTCTGGACTAACGCAGTATAGGAAGGGCAACTGGATATATATAGTTATGATAGCTTCACCGGCGTTCTAAATTGGGCCAAAATATTTTTTTTCTCGAAAACTAAACTGTAAGATGATGAATGGATGATGAATTGCGGAATGAAAGAGAGAGTGATGTATGAATGTGTTTTTATTTATTTTAATTTAATGATTATTTAAAGATTTTAAAAATGTGTATCATTATCTATTGCTGAAAAAGAGTCTTGCCCACAGCAGGGGTGTATTTTAATAAAAAAAAGAAACTTCAACTAAGAGATCGATAGATGCATTCGACTGGCTGGGCAGCTTACGGAAAGCTTCGACACATCCTCGCTACACGATTATCAATGCTCGAAGCATAAAATCAAACTGACGGCAAATCGTATGTCTCTCATGAAACTCCTTAATTACGAAGTTGGTTAACTTTAGAGTCGAAGCCAACCCTCGTGCAGATGCACGAGATGCACTCAGCTAATTAACAAATTAGGCTTAATCGAAAGAGAAGTAGCGAGCATCAAATTAACCCAACTGTGTAAAGAATATATGTAATATATAGAATAGATGTAATAAATAGAAGAATATATATATAATATGTAAGGGGCTTTCTGTGTTGATATCAGAATGGTAGACAAGGCGCAAACAATACTTCTAGTATTGCAACCATTCATATATTACTATGACAACTTTGAATCTGGTGAGCTGTTTGGCATAGTTAGCTTATTTATCTAGTACTTGGCTTTCAAAGAACTAGACGAGAAAACATAGGGCTCTGTTTTTGTATATGTCGTAGGATAATTGTAAAAAACGAATCTTTGCAATAATTCTACGACGATTGCAAATTACCAGATAATAAGAAAATCTATTCTAGTCTAACATAAAATAGGTCGAATTTTTGGAAAGATCTTGAAAATACCTCGGATGATTGTGAAATTCTTTGTTAGATTCCTATTATCCGGTCATTTGCAATTATCCTAGGATTATCGCCAAGATCCGGTTTCTCTAATTATTCTACGGCATATACGAGTATAACATACATACATACATATAATCACGCCTCTATCCCGTAGGGGTAGGCAGAGACCACTTCTTTCCACTTGCTACGATCCTTACATACTTGTTCGCTTCGTCCACTCTCATTATTCTCTTCATACATGCTCTTCGGTTTAGGGTACTCTTGACCTGGCTTTTTTTCAGGACGTCCCTGATTTGATCTCGAAACGTCCGCCTAGGTCTACCCCTTCCAACAATTTCATTCAGTATTTCACGAGTATAACGCTGTTCAATAATCAATTAAAGAAAATTATGACATATAAAGGTAGACCCAAAGTACACCCATACAATTCCGACATGCTTGTGATGACTTAGTACCGCACTTAGATCTAAGACATAAACAACGAAGCAATATACATTGACATTTGGCTTTTCGAACTGCATATTCATTGCATTTTCAATGGATTAAATTTGGTAGCCACCGATGTACGAGTACTTAAACGACGTTGGGGTGTAACTTTGTGATACTTAAACTTATGTAGCACTTGGAAGTTAAATTGATAAATTGTCTGAACATCTTAACCTATATGTATTGTGTATTTATAATGCTTTCTATATATTATTTAACAATTTGTAATCAATTAAATGTACTGCTATCTGAAGTCCAATGAACCTTAGAAAGCATTGTGTCACAGCAGAGTGTTCTAACAGTATGTTAGCAAACACACTTACGACTACTTTACTTACGAGTATTTAAACGCCAATAGGGTGTAACTTTGGGATACTGAAACGTATTTAGCGCCTGGACGATTAATTGATAAATTGTCTGAACATCTTTCCCGTATATGTATTGAGGCAATATTTTTATTGCTTTATATATCAAATTAACAATTTGTAATCAATTACATGTACTGCTATTTGAAGTGCAATGAACCTTTGGAAGCATTGTGTCACAGCAGAGTGTTCTAACAGTATGTTAACAAACAAACCTGGATGGACAGATTGGAAAAAAATATTTATTCTTAAAAAAAAGTTGATCCGTATTATAGCTAACATAAAAAATATAGATAGCTGTAGACCCTATTTTAAAAAATATAAACTCTTGACGTTTCCTTGTATATGCATATGGGAAATCATCAAATTCATTCGAAAATATCCCTATTTTACACAAAACGGATAGAAACAGTTACGGGTTACAAACTTAGGTATCCGAATAGATTACAGCTGCCTAACTCATGCCTAAAGTTGCATTCATCAGATCCTTTGACAATGTTCATCGAAATATATAACAAATTACCAGAAATCTTAAAAAACCTAAACAATGATATAATATTTTTAAAGAAAGTTAAAGAGATACTTATCAATAAAGGTTACTACAACATTTCAGAATACCTGAATGATAATATATAAAAAAATATAAAATAAATATTACCTAGTATAAAAAATAAAAAAATAGTCAGTCCTTCTCTAGATTGCGGTGCCCGTCAAGGTCCATAATTGAGACTACTTATGCTTGTTAGTAAGACCTTCGATTTGTAGGTACATTATGGATGCAATAAACACTTTGTCTTTGAAACTAAAGAGCAGTGATAGCCCAGTGGATAAAGAATCAACCTATTATCCGACGGTCACTAGGTTGAATCATGTATCACTAAATTCGTTATATACATATTTTTAATTATCACTTGCTTGACGGTGAAGAAAAACATGTTCCAAAAATTATATTCGAAAGATTTGTGGCCTGATCTAACATGTCCAGTTTCCCACAGTGTCGTGGAGGTCTGACGATAGTCACTCTATGTAAAAATCAATTGCCAAATCCTTAGGCTAACGGATCCCGCTAATCTTAATGGATTAGGGAACGGGATGACGTTGAAAAAGGAAAGGAAAGGTATAATATTAGGATTTACTGTCCAAGATCATCTTCATATTATGACGGCATGCCGTCACAGAACTCATTGCTGAATCTTCCGTAGACTTTATCAATCATAAGTATTATCGAAAAGAGTTTTTCATAACCTAGTAGTTTAGTACGACTGATCGATAGGCTCGCAAAAAGTTGGAAAGACCACAGAATGTTTCCGAAACACTTATTACTTTCGTGGGTTGGTCTATGTTTATTTTGGGTACAACCGCATTACCATTTAGCAATGTGATGTTCCTTTTCTTAAATATGCTTGAAAACATAATTATTACTTTGATAACTTTATTTGTGACAAGTTGTTGCTTGTGGTTTAGCCCGAATGAAGTTTGTTTCTCAACAATTTTTTCATTTCACAGCCCACCTAATGTAAAGTGGTAACCTTAGCCTTTGAACGTTTGTAATACATTGAGTATCGTAAGTGTGACACAGCAACTCCTTAGTAGTTACTAATAACCTCACTCCCTCGCAGGAACACCAAAAATCTCCATGGATTTGATATTTGGCAGCGGTTTTCTGGGACGTGGGGGTACTTCTCCAGATGGCCTTTTTTGTGCGCTTATCTCTCTTGAAGGTATTTTCGTTAGAACTTAAACTACAGGATAATAACGAACGAAAGTTGTATAGCACAAAGGTTACGTTGTGCTAGTCAATTATAATCCCTATTCTACTCTGTGAAACGAGCCCTGAGTCCCCATACGCGGAGATCCGCCGCAACCGTGACTTACCCATCGGATTTCCGGGAATACTGTGAGTGGTATGGCACATAAGGCCTGCGTGTCATACAACTTCCAAACGATTTTTTTTAAATACGAGCATGTATTTAATAAATCTATTGAACGGTGTCAAATTGATTTTAGAATTTCATCCCTGCACTCATAAATTACCTAATTGAATAAACATTGAAATCGGGTGTTTCCTAACAGAATGAAATCATATAGCACACGACTATGAAAACTGTCAATTACTGATAGACTTGGAACGTAATAAATCCAAGAGCACTTCAAATTTGACTATATGAAAAAAATAATCTAGAAGTGTTTTAACAGTAATTTTAGATTTATCTATTCCGGGACTTTTATTATTGCAATGCTTTATTATCACAATGTATAAAATATTATTTACTATAGACAGTTGAATTTCAACTATAGCATGTTATATAATAATATTTTACTACGAGTATAATGTTATTAGGAAGATTTTAAAATTGTAAAATACTATACTGTCGTAAATAGCACGCGCATTTAAACGTAAAGTAACGATGGAAGTACTCGTAGCATCGACAAGTCCCAAGCTGGAACTAAATAAATATTGCCGGACAAATTACACAGCGCCATCTAGCTCCAAAGTAAGCGAAGCTTGTGTTATGGGTACTAGACAACTGATAAACATACGTAAATACATTTTCTTTTGTAAATACATACTTATTATACATAGAAAATACCCAGACCAAGACAAACAGACATGTTCATGCACACAAATGTTTGTATTGTGTGGGAATCGAACCCACGAGCGTTGGTGCCAAAGTAGCGTAACTGCGCGTTTCACCACTGCACCACCGAGCTCGACAAAACAACTACTAATACAATCAGGAATTTAATTGTACATTATATTTATACTATGGCCTGTGGGTATATTATGATTTGTTTTGTAGTTCAACTATGGCCTCGGCAAAAGCCTATTAATGATCATATCTATTATATTAGTACGTCTATGTTTCAAAGACACAAATATATTGACACGCAAAAATGTGGTAAGAGATATAATATTACAAAAGCTTATGCACAAAGTATTGGTGGCGTTTAGTTCTAAATAAAATTTGAAATGGAAAAGTAATGTAATTTCCTGAATTAGAATTTTCGCTCGAAATGTGACGTACTTGTAAGTAAGATGGGATGTAATTTAATTAAAAAAATGTATAACACCTGAGACCATTATGAAAAGTGTTACGGTTTGCTTTGAGTACATGTAATGAGGCTGTTTACGAGCAAGTATAATGAAAAATATATTATGTATAGCTGCATCAACAACGTTGAACGTAAATAAAAAGACACTTAAGTCGGTCATCCGTATTAGATCCACGTTTGCTACAGAAAGACACGTACGAGTAGCGAACTAACTTGTAACATCCTTCTTTCAAGGTAAAAAGGATGAAAGCTACGCTTCTGTACCGGACTTGTTCTCTCATTACCAATATGATATATGCACATGAGTTCGGTTGACAAAGGCAGCTCAAGTGCCATTGTCATGCTGCAAAAGAGAGCAAGGCAGGAAGGCCATTGTATTTTTTACTTACATTCAATGTGTCCGCTTGTTGACTTACGCACATACAATGAAATTTTCGCGGATAATAATATTTGTTCGTTGACAACGAGTTGATTTACTATTTATGAAATGATTAAACGACAGTATTATGATACATCGAGTCGGTAACAACCATCTTATAACTAAATATGTAGATACAGACTTTGCCATGTTATTACAAATATGATACCATTTCTGAATCAGAGAATTCAACCCGGCTAGAAACGCGGAAATTAACAGCGGAAGATGTCAATATCGGCGGCAAGATCTGCACAGAAAATATAGATATCTTGACTTGAACCGCTACTGCACGTACACACGACAGCTTGCAAATACGATGCCAATCTCACATTTACTGCTACGACATAAGATGCACGAGTGTATATCTTGATCTGTCTTTGTATGTACAGTGAGAAGTCGGAATGTATATATTTTTTATGACAACATTTCTTCCTTACGGGCTACCAGGTGAAAACTTCTTTTAATAGCAAATTATACTCAGAGTTAAATCTTGCCTGCTTGTTATCATTATCCATGTCGATTACACAACGAACCAGGATCCTGAAGGCACAAAGGTAGAACAGTATTTTTAGCTCACAAAGCATAACATTAAAGTTCTAAAAGTACTTATATACATCATCACGCCTGTGTCCCATTGGGTTAGGGAGAGACTATGGAACGCCAGATCAACCGATACAAACATACCCCTCTCGTTTTTTTCACACTCATCAACCTCTTCATGCAAGGTTTTGGGTGCTTTAGTTATGAAAATAATAGGATTAATGAAATCTTTAAAAAAACAAAATTAATTGTTCTATTTTTTTTTTAAATTTTATTAATTTTATTACTTAAACGGAATATGTATATAAAGACTTTTGACTATTTCTTTGCTATTTGTATTTCTTCGTTTAGGATTATTTGATTTCTATAAAAATATTATAATTCCAATAACGACATTTTTGTTTCGATACCAGCTCAGCACAGTGGATCCGCTTCGCCTAATGGTAAGCGAAAAGAGCAATACGCACCAAAAAATAAATTTAGTAAGACACAGTTTACACGCAAATCTTCCAAAAGTTTGCGTGTGAATGTATTATTTCGTATATCTGCATAGTGTGTGACTCGCTTTAGTGATAATTACAAATATGTACTTAAATTTAGTAAACACTTTTACGAATTAAGTGGTATACGCCAGGATTCGAGTCGAGAACTAGTTCGTCAATAGTCCGATTCCTTACCTACTGAGATATCATTGCTTATGGCACATGAACTCACTGAACTAGAGTAATAAAATAGCGTCAAAGCTTAATTTAATGATCAGACAAACAAACAAAGTCGTGGGAATATAAATCAGATTGTTACTTGTGATGAAAAGTGTATCCTCAATATTTAAAAATATTTCTAGTACTAGTTTCACTGGAAGGTAGTGAAAGAATAGTAGACATGTGCATTGATAGTTATAGCTTTATAAGTCCTGCCGCAGGTATTACTAAAGAACTATGTAGTGAAGAATTGCAGATGACTATAGACAAACATACGTTCAAGTAGACTAGACTTGACAATTACTCTGATCTATTAGTTCTTCACGACAAATATTCGTCCATATGACGAACCTACTTAAATTTACAGAAACTCCTATTATAAAACTCTCCGTCATCCAAAATGCTCATTAGATAAAATTACTGAAAAGGTTTCTAGATACTCACAAAAAAATTGCTACATATGTAGTTTCATCAACATTCAGCTAGCAGAAAATTGTTGTCAATTAACTGATATATCGACACGCCAACAATCATGTTTATGGAACGATTTAGATTTTTCGAATTTCCTGATACTTCTGAACACATTTAAAAGAAAAGAGGATCACTAAACCTTTTCTTTGCACTACGTTAATTCGAAAGTAAAATTAATTATACAATATTTATGCATTTTTATAGATACCAGTCATAGCAAAAGCTCTCGTTCATAGTTCAACCAGCACTCAACGAAGATTTCCATTCGCAACTTACCGCTACTCTAATTTAAATGACTGATTACTTAGAGTAATAGATAATAGAGTAAGTAAGGGTTCCAGGACACATGGAGGATGGTTAGACATACCATACTGCCACCGGAATATCAGATCGGAGTTCAGTTATTCATACATAGAAAACTCGGACCAAGATGCTCGTGCTTCTTATTCCATATGGTAACCGAACCCACAGCCTTTCATGTAAAAGTAGCTATTACTAGCTAATAGCCATCGATTGTGACTCATTAAAACTGGTGAAGCAGTTTAACGAATAGACGAAGACTTCATAGACGTTACCAGTTAGCCATTAAATATCAATTTAACGGATTCCTACGGTATTGTCTAACGCGTATTTGTGATAGAAATCCACAGAAACCCCTTGTATGAATTACTTTTATTACGTTATGCAATGAAGCGATATCAGCGAAGGAAAGAAGTTTTATGTTTTAATATGACAATTATTACATAAATGTACAAGTTCTTCTTATTTTACTTTCGAGTGGAATTTTCTAAAAAAAAAAAGTGCTATTATGAAATGTCTATGAATGTACGTCGGCTGGTGTTTGATGTTGTTGATGTAACAATATATATTTACTTAATCATATAAAACACATTATTTGGAACCAAACAAGAATGGTTTTTTTGATGAAGATTTGCGTTTTAAAGCTAAATCGAATCGTTTTCCTTCGCAGTCGAGCAAGTGAAATTACAAATGTGTACATACGAATATGAGTACCTACCTACATATACTCGTAAAATCAAGAATACGAATTTAGAGTGGGACATGCCTGGATTCGCAGCGGGGACCAGTTGTACAATAGACCGGTTCTTTAACCACTGGGCTATCACCACTTGGCTTTTCTATGGTACGAATGGCATGGTGGTTACATATAAAACCAGTTGAGAATGCGCAAGCTTGCATTGCCAGAGGAACACCTGGCTCGTCAATTAGGTATATAACAATTCAAAACTTTTTTTTTAATTTATCGGCCATTTTGACTATGTTCCTTACGATAGCAACGGTGTTCCTGAACATTCCTATTCTACTTTTTTATGCTGAATCCGAATCTAAAGTCAAAATTCAAATATTCGAAAAAAAGCGACAGACAAACACAGACAAACGCACAGACCAACACATAGATTTCATATAGGAACGGTGTTCTTGAAAATTAGCAACAAAAAATACTAACTGTTCGTCTAAAATATTGAAATATACATAAAATTATTGATTTGATGTGCATTTCAGTATTTTCAGTAGGTTAGGTTAAGTTTAGCATGTTGACCAATAAATAACAAAAAATAACAAAAAAATAATAATAAAAAATACTTATATAACATTAAAAATTTAATAAGCAAATTACAATTACTTATCTTAAGTCAATGTTTACAGATAACCTAATTATTTTAATTTAAATATAAATTATGGAGATGAAACTATACGGGTTTCACAGCCGGCTATATTTTACAATGTTATGAATTTGATAAATGAAAATGTATTCTGGGTTTCAGAAATGAATTTAAAAACTCAGAAAATAATTTAAGGCACAAAGGATTCAAATCGACCAAAGCGCGGATTAATGTCGTTCAAAAAAGGGTTTAGTTCAATTGAAAAGTCCATTAATTTTGTAGGTAAATATTTTAAATATTAATTTGCTACTTTGCAACGAAGACACTAAACACACCTGCCGACATTTCGAAGGTCAAACTAAATCTCTAAAATCTCCTAAACTATTTAACTTGAGCACCTTTAGATATGTACCAACATCGTTCATTTCCCTAAACTTGGATCATCAATTACATTAATATCTGATAATTAGTTTTTATTTGCTCGTTTCATTTTCTTCTATATATCTATAACTTCATGCCATATCCCTTTCGGAGTATATACATACTATGTTTTCATTTTATTTCATCGCAAAATGACTTCTTCAATTGATATTTATAAAAATCGAGTGGTATATTTCAGAATCTTATAAGAAAGAAAATAAGACGAAGCATAATTTTGTGAACAGATATATTCTCCGTATACAAACATATCGATAAATATCTAAAAGAATATTTATTGCATAGAGCATATAGCGTGCATGAAGTGTATCCGGAAGTAATTTTATAAGAGCGCGCATTGGCGCAAATTAGGTATATTGTACCGCTTAATTATAAACTATCTATATCCCTCTATCTTGCGAGTTAGGCAGAGAGAACCAAATGCCATAAGACTTAGTCCTTATAATCACTCCCATCTTTAACATCCATAGGTATTTTCATACACGTTTTCTAGAGCTCCTGACACTATCTATTGATAAAACACGACCAATTTCGTCGTTATTTTATCTAAACTAATATTATGAAGAGCAAAGATTTGATTTTTTGTACGATTGTTTGTAATGGATAAACAGAAAAATACTTAACCGATTTAAAAAAATCTTTCACACGTAGAAAGTTGCACTATCACTGAGTATCATAGGCCGTATTTTATTTTAAAAAAATTAGAGATCCCCAGAAAAATTACAATAATGTGAGGTAGAAAATCTGGCTAAAAAATCATTGTAATCATGCGCTGTGAGAACTATTAATATTACAAGTGATGTACTACATATTTATACTCGTAGTACTCATCATAATACACAAGAAAGTCTGTGAGGCTGTATGTCTAACTATTATAGTTAAGTAATAAGAACCGTTTTATGCTCAAATTAGTCAATTAAAATTTGGGGGAATCAAAAGTTGATGACATTCATACGAGTATCATGATATTACTCCATATCCAATGAAATAGTTTCATGATTAGAGTTGATTATTACAAGTAAATTCCTCATTAAATTATTCGAATCGGACCATTCATTCAGAAGCTACGATGGGTAATTATTATAGTAGATAAGAGATAAAAGATAAAAATCATTTATTTGCCATTAGACCCTTACGGGCACTTAGACACGTCTTACATTCTTTAAATTAAATCATATTGTATCTTAATAATTTTCCAGTTTTTTTTTTTTACTTTTAATCTCTCTTTTTTAATCTACCAGCATTTCGGAAATGACCATTGGCGAAGAAGAAATGCCAAAAGAAACTTGCCAATATGGGTCTTTTTTTTTCCATCGTTAAAATATATTACAATAAATATATGTGAGTGTACATATAGTGAAATCAAGTGGTACAATTAAAGATATATTAATACATGTGCTGAATCATTTCCAAGCATCTCTATCAGTTAGATATTCATCGATTCTATAATAACCCTTCCTGCACAGAGTATTTTTGATGTACCTTTTGAACATATTCTCAGGCAAGGACAGAACTGTTTCAGGTAATTTATTATAGAATCGAATACAATTTACAATAAAAGATCTACTAGTCTTAGCAAGTCGATGTACAGGCATACGCAATCTATTCTTACTTCTAAGATTTTCACTAAATTTAGAAAATGACTCTATATTTTTACGAGCATACATTATATTCTCATAAATATACTGAGAGGTAACCGTGAGGATATTTATTTCTTTAAATAGTTCTCTAAGAGATTCCCTAGCGCCCATGTTATAAATAGAACGGATGGCTCTCTTTTGTAATATAAAAACAGTTTCAATGTCAGCCGCTTTTCCCCACAACAGTATACCATACGACATAATGCTATGAAAGTAGCTGAAATAGACTAAGCGCGCAGTAGCCACATCCGTCAATTGTCTAATTCTCCTAACCGCATATGCGGCGGAGCTGAGCTTACTGGTCAGTTTTTTTATGTGGGGGCCCCACTGCAATTTGGAGTCTATTGTAATTCCAAGAAATACAGTATCATTAATAAATTCTAGTATATTATTGTTAATGAAAACTTCTGTATTGGCAGAAGGCACATTTGGTAGACTAAATTTTATACATTTGGTTTTGGTTGAATTTAATAAAAGATTATTACATGTGAACCAATTTAGAATGGCAGATAGAACACTATTTACATTGTCAATATTTTCGCACCGGCGAAAAACAGTGTGAAAAACAATGGCGCGATGTAAGCGAACAGCCCTAAGCTTAGTTTATCAAAACTAGAAACAATTAAACAGTAGTTTCTAATATTAATTATATATCCTAATATTTAAACTTATTCTGGTTCCTAGTTATTAATATACTAAAAAAAATAAAAAAATAAAAATTATTAAATATTATTTCCCAAATTTAAATCTTTGTATATCGGGAATTCTAAGAATGAACTTAGAAATAGCTATGCATAGTGAAAGTGGAAGGATGAAGGAGACTGATCTATCATGATCAAATTGGTCGTGTCTTATCAGAAGGTAAAGTCAGGAGTCTTACAACTGACGAAAATGCATGAAAAAGCTATGAAGGTTGAAGAAGCGAATGAGATGCGTGCGATTGACGTGACGGTTGGGCTTGACGTGAAGTTATAGTGATCCGTACTAACACGTTGTACGTATCTAACTATAAAATTCTAAATGTTGTGGGGCTTCTTCTATTAGAGAATATTTTGCTTTTTACAATTCCCATAAATAGTAATAAAATTATAAATTTCAATTAATTTTATTTTCCGAAAAGCAGCGAAGGAAATTCACATTTAATATTGGAAAGAAAGTCATCGGATTTACTAAAAAAATATTGTATAACATTATTATCTACCTATCTACGTATAAACGTTTCCAGTGCTCTAAAACTGACTTTCATTTGAATTTAAGCCTTTTTGGCACGGTACGATATAAATACTTGCAGACGGTATTAAAGTCATCTTTGACCGAGTTTAATCTCTCGTGCTTCAAATATTACTTGTAATATTAAGTTTATTTCTGAAATATAAAATATATTTTTCTCTGTTAAACTCTCTGCTAATAATTATAAAATAAAGTCGGCTGCGAAGGTATCACGCGAGAAAGTTGTAGTTTACCCAACACAATTTATTAGCCTTTATGTTAGAAAAATTGTAGAATTTTTATAATTTGATATTCTTTTGTGTTAGTACTAACGTATTTCATTATTCATTACGCCATACAATTGAATTCCATAGCATAGCTAGTACAACATATCATTCTAAAGCAGTTTGCTTTTTGACGCAAACAAATTAGAGTTACCTATACACAATAAGCCTGGTTTAATAAATCCCGATATTTACCTTTGTACAGAATAAACTAACGTTCAATATGCGGAAATTACGTGATTGAATCATTCCATTAATGGATTTTCTTTTGTGTTCGTTTTCAATTCGATGCATAAAATTGACAACTAGACAGTAATAATTCTTTATGGTATTTCAATAATAATTCATACTTTAAGTTAAGTGCTATAGCACATAACTTAAAGTATATGAATTATTATAATATAAAAAATATTTTTTAAACATTGAACTTATTCTTGCTCTTTATAATTTAAGAGAGTGCCGGTGTTAAAATAAGAAGAGGCATGCTCCGCTGGTTTAGACATGTAGGAAAGAATACAGGTAGAAAGAATCACGAACCAGTATACAACGCAATAGTAGAGGGATGTAGGAGCTGAGGAATGCCAAGATTTACCTATAATAACCACATAGATCGTATTTTATCAGACGGTGATGTCAGAAGCTTTACAAATCGGCCAGCGAGTCATACGGCACTCGATTCCCTCTGCCTACCCGGCAAGGGATTTGGCGTGAAGTTGTAGATATATAGAACTCCGTAAATAATAATTACAGAAATATGTGCTAAATTCAGAAACGTTTTAGACTGATAAAAGTTTCATCAACAACCTCACAACTCCACAACTCAAAGGGAAAGTCCGATCTTTCTCAGATAAGGACACACGTCTTTCGAAATATAATTGCTTAGACGCGTGGGTTTCCTCAAGTTTTCCTTCACCGCCTAGCAAGTGATAAGTACAGATATGTACACAAATCCGAAAACTCGAATTTAGTGGTTAATGCCCACACCAGGAGTTGAACTCTAGCCTTCAATAGGCTGGTTCTTTATCCACTGGACTATGGCTGCTCGTTTAGACCACCTGATCATTGGTGATATCCTATACCTATATATAACACCTATAATAACAATATCCCTAATATAAAAACTTATATGAAACACAGTCGGTTTGGTTTTATGTTTCTGTGTGAGGACCTACTCATAAAGATGTCACATTAAGATTTAGATAGGGTTTCGGTCCGATTTAGGTTGGGTTTACAGAAGGGTTAATCTTAGGTTTAAGGGTCAGGTTTAGCATCAGCTTAGGACTTGCTTAAGTCTGTATTATGTCTGGTTGCTTAGTTCAGGAGTGGAGCATTTTATATGGTTTTCACCCATAGATATGGCAAAATTCGAGCTTAAGTTAGGCAAAGTTCCAGAAGTGGTTAACGTCAATCTTAGGTCAACTTTACATTCGGTATAAGTCCTGCGGCTGCTTAGTCGTGCTTAAATTGACTTTAGAACTGATTTATGCCAACTTGAGTTAGTTTTCGTAAAAGCATTGTCAAACAGTTATTGGAATAAAATCCAATGACTGGTTTTCTCTACATTATACCATATATGGAGAAACACTAAATCAATGTTCATGAAATATGTGTATGAAATATCGCGATCATAAGAGCTTCCAATTCAATACTTCGATGTCACAATCATTCACACACATTTAGGTTGTGTTAGGTTAACACTTAATACACTTTTACGAGAGGTGGGACTCATCTAAGCAGTCCGTATGGGGAAGAACCTCTACTTCACAGAAAACCGTAATCAAGTAACAATTCACTGGACGGTCGCTGTGTTCGAGAGAGTGAGGTCACCAGTAAGTTCCTAAGGAGTAGCTGTGTTAGCAGCAGAGCGACGGTGTGACATTACGCGAGTAATACTTAATATATTGCAAGCGTTCATAACTACGGTAACCGTAACTTTACATCCGGCCCGTAAGCTTGTATCCCTCCAGATGTTTATAAAAAAATACAATCCGGTCAAAAACTAGTCATATTTTTTAAGTTTCTATGTTACTTAGTTTACGAGAAAACCATTGTGACTTAATAAATGAATGCACTTACAAAGGTACGTGATTTCTGTATATGTATGTATTTATAATAATCGTATAACTGACACTCCAGGTATTGCTGATGTTTATAAGTCGTGTCATATCAGTCGTGAAACACGCGACTTTGACACCAACGTGCGTGGGTTCGATTCCCACACAAGACAATGTGTGCATGAACATGTTTGTTAGTCTTGGACTGGATGTTTTAAAAGAGGTAGGGCGCATCAAGGCCGCCCGTCTGGGGAAGTACCTCCATCACAGAAAACCGCAGCCAAATAAGAACACCCTAGAGGGTTGTTGTATTCCTGCAACAGTGAGTGAGGTCACCAGTAAGCTCCCTAGGAGTTGTTGTGTAAGTAGCAGAGGCGGCATCGCGCGAGTGATATATGTTACAAGCGTTAATAGACTACGGTAACTGCTTTACATCAGGTGGACTATATGCTTGTAGGCCTCCTGGCGTTGTATAATAAAAAAAGAAACGGCAAATCACGAAAGTGGTATTCTTTTATCTGCATTCAAAACGAGCACTCTCAGTGTTAATTCTAGCGAACTAAAGTAAACTATATAAAAAAACTAGTAAAATCCTGATAGTTCCGCTCGATGCAACTTACTCAAAGGAGCTTACTGAAATATCGCTCAAATTGAGGCCACAAAAGTGTTTGTAAAGTTTTACCTCTCCATTACGATGAAGTTCTGGAAAGTACGAAATGTATCTGACCATTATTATTAAACTATAAGTAACTAAATAAAAATTTATGAACCCACGATAGACATGAAAAAATTTGAAGATTCCCCCCAAAACAAGTAGCCAAATAACAACTTCCCTGAGGGTTGTTGTGTTTCTGCTTGATAGTACGGTCACCAGTAACCTCCTAAACAGTTGCTATGTTAGCAGCCGAGGTGACATGGCGCGAGAGATAGTTATTGTGTTGCAATCATTCTTAGGCTACGGTAACTACTTTAACTCAGGTGAGTCGTATGCTTGTATGCCTCCAGACATTGTATAAAAATAAATAAGCCACACCAAGCGGTGGCTCTGCTATATATTCTGTCCCTTAATAGTAACCAACAGGCAATAAGATCTAGGAATACAGGATTAGGAGCTTTATGCAGATAATGTTGTGCATGCCAAGAAAACAATGATAATAGAATTTGAAATAGAGAGTTGGAACAAGTAAATGAGTTTGTATATCTCGAATGCACTTTTAGCAGGGATGGAAGGACTGTGTGCGGAGAGATGAGTGAGTTCAGGGAATATTGTGAATGGAAAACGTCTTGTCAAGAAAATCATGAAACTTTTGACGAGCACGTCAAATTCGTCGTGTCGTAATTTGGCGGCGGTTTTCTGTGACGTGGAGGTGCTTCCCAGACGAGCTGCTTTGATGAATTCCACCTCTCTTAAAAACACCCAAACCGAGACAAACAGACATGTTGTAGCACACAAATGTATGTCCTGTGTGGGAATCGAACCCACTAGTGTTGGCATCAATAGAGCATTATGAACTACTGAGATACCGAGCTCGTAAAAAATTTCGAATGATAAATAAATTGAATATCTCATATGTCCTTATGGCGACAGAACCTTCTTCTTGCTAGCGTTATTCTCGCCTAAACCATTGATGTTGTAGACCTTTACTTTATAGGTTGTTGGAGACCGCTACCTAAGCCTAAGGATATAGTGAGAATTCCGATTTTGACATAGATCGACTGCCGCCAGACTTTCACAGCTCAGAGGGAAAACCACACCTTTCTTAAGTTTCTGTTATAATATTTCTTGGACGCAAGGGTTTCCCACTATCCATAGTAGAGTTTTCGTCTCGTCATGTCACAATGGACACATTTTGATTCACTTTTTTATAACAAATGTTTCCCCGAAATAGATTAAACACAATTAATTAATTCATAGTTGGTAACTACAATTTATGATCTTTATACGTCACTTTAATCAAATTTCCTTGAATAAGGAAACATTCATTTAATCATGTTGAAATTAGTTGTTCATTAACGGTGACGTATGTCTAGTCAAATGAGAAAGTTTCTGATGAGGGTAACATAGGGTCAATACTTCATTGCATGCGAGCGGGGTACTAGATCCAATTATCGTTGTGTGAATATGTTTAGTGAAATGTTCAAGACATACTTACGTCTATCTCACTACATTGTTCAGCAACAAGTTGGAAAATTATTTGGGCAACTTGTTGCAATGTCGTTCAACACGACGATGCGGTGGCAGATTTTTTTCAGCAGTATTGGCATCCACGCCAAAAGTTTGAGTTCATTTTAGTTTGTTTGTTTTACATCACTATTCATAATTCTATATTGTCGAAATATAGAATTATGAATAGTGTAGTAGTCTCGTAACTAGTAGTAGTAACTAACTCAGTAGTTATATTTTGTTACTCTATTTCAATCTGTTTTATTTCAAAACTAGCACCAAGTTCTTAGGTTGTTCCTCCACCTCTTCGAGTCCAACTTAGGTTTTTCTCTATAAGCTCTCAGATAATATTTTTGGGTTCGCAATGTAACCCACCAAACCGCAACAACACCCCTGGTATTGCAAATGTCCATTGGCTATGATAACTACTTACTAACATGCAGGCCATACGCTTGTTTGCCACCGTAGTGGTAATCACTATATAAATTATTACAATACATGCTAAAAAAATCTATAAAACATATAAAAAAATGTAAGGAAGTTTATCAATAAATATAGTTTAAAGCTGAAACCGGACAACAATGAAAAAATCCTATTAATATATTTTTTATTTTAGATAATAAATAATTAGATAAAATATTAGGCTATAATGAAATTAACTTTGTTTGTATATAGCTACACTTCATTTTATAATAATTTTCCTAGCGCTATCCCCTTTCCTAAATAATTAGGATTTGCGGAAGCACTACCTAATCCTAATGATTTGGCGAAGATATTGATTTTGATATAGAACTTGATAGAGGGAAAACTTGACTGTTCATAAGTTAGGTCACACGTCTAACGAAATACAATTTCTTGGACGTACGGGTTTCCTCACGATATTTACCGCCATAATCGCCGAGCAAGTCATAATTACAAATATGTTCAGAAATCTGAAAACGCGAATTTACACCTGTTATTCAATAGGCCGGTTCCTTATCCACTGGGCTATCACTGCTCATTTTATAATCTACGAGTATATCCGTCTAAATTAGAAACTTGATAAGTACATTTAGTAATTACGTGTGACTATGGCTATACAAACTCTACATTTCTTTTTATTGCAATCATAAGAGTCTAATTTTTTATTTATATTTTATCATTTTTTATGTATGTATATATCTATGTTTTATGTAATTTATATAGTAATAAAAAAAACATTTTAGACACATTTTACAATATCTAATTTTAAATAGCGATGTAAAACGAACGAAATATAAATTCTGTGTTCGCATAGTCCTGTTAAACGACATTGCAATTAGTTTTTTATTAAATAACAATGCCTTGCCACTCCTACCCCTCATTTGTTATTCACGAGATGCACCGGTCGGGTTAGTCTTACAAAATGGGGTTTATAGGTTATAACGTGGGTAATATCCCAGATAACCTCGTTGTCACTGACTGGCGATGTAACAACGCGATCATGAGCTTTTTGAATAGATTTAGGCAGATTATGTCCTAGCCGTAGAATACACCAAGGTCTTTCAGAACAGTCCCAAAACTTAGCAATGTGTGTGGCTATCGTAGATGGTTAATGAAGACATTCTTTCAAGTTCTGCAAACTAGAATAGGTCAAAGCAGTACACACTCACATAAATACGAATATATCTCTTGATCTGTTAATATCGGAGTCGGAAGACGCTAAGTTGGCAAGCAACGACTAAATGCGCGTACTAGTCGCAATATGTGCTAACAAATGGCGACATATTTTGTTTTGGTTCCTACTTTTGATTAAAATGTGAGAAGAAATATAGATATTATATTGCTATTTAATACCTTTATAAGAGTATAGTATTTCTACTACTATATACTGGGTAGAAATATATATGTCGTATCATTTATTGGCATTATAACTGACTTTTAAAAGGAGGATGTTTTCAATTCGTCCCGTATGTGTATAATATTTTGAGTGTCTGTAATGCGATATTTCATATATTGTGAATGTAATGTAATTTGAAAACTCTTTCTATTATAAGCTCTTAGTGCTCGATTCGTTTCACGTAAATGGAGCGCCGAAACTTTTAAGGATTCGCAAGCCGTTGTAATTATGAATTTTCTGTTTTTGTTGTGAAGCTCTAAGTGTTTGGTTGGTCATATAGGAGTTCGATGAAATTACGACTTCATTGAAGGCATGATGTCGGTTTTTGCGGTTTCCAAACCTTTTTAATTATACAGAAAACGATACCTCTTTAAAACATAGACCACCGAAAGAGGTTATTCTGAGTACATTTATATATACCTTCATTTTTTTATGAAGTAATGTAATCTCAATAAAACTTATATGTTCATATTTGTGGAAGTCTCAGCAAAAAATTAAATAATGATTCTATTCGAAATGGCTACCTTTGGCTTTGAAACAGGCCTTTAATCTCTCTGACCAGGAATCAATAGATTTACGCACTGTTTCTATGGGAAATTTAGCCACTGCTTGCTCCAGAGATTTCTTAAGAGACACAATGTCGGCGTGTAGTTTCGAGCAGACCATATCTTCTAAAACTGACTACAAATTGTAGTCTAAGTGGTTCAGATCTGGACTAGACGAGGGCCAGTCTTTAGCTCTTATAAAGTCCTTAACATTGGTTTCGAGCCAGGTTTGGGTAGTTCGTGCCTTTTGACCAGGCGCAGAGTCCTGCTGGAAAGTCATGTTTAAAAAGTGTATTGCTGAGAGGTTTCACAACACGATCCCAGACAGTCTCTTGATACACTTTGGCGAAAGTATTCACTCCTTTTTCAAAAAAAATGAAGCTTTGTAACTCCTTGACAAGACCCTCCACCGAACCTTTTCAGACGCAGGATGATGGCCACTTTGCACCTTTCCGATCCGTTGGTCGGCTTTTTAGAACTGTGCGCGTACATTTTGTCATTTTGCTTGTCGTGGTGCTGTTCACTCGTGCCCTCCGAGCACCGAGAAACTCGAGATAGAAACCCCCATCCGTGGATAAACTGCGGTCGACCTTGCTTAACCTGCGTGTTCGATTTGAATGACACGCGCAACGACGTCATCGAGCTCTCGCAGCTGTAAGACATTTCGTTTCTAAGTTTTTTATAGACACTTAGACTATAATCTGACAGCAAGTCGTTAACAATTGAAGCTTATGATATGTTATTGTAAATGAGTGTTTGTTATATTTTTCACTTTGACATTGAAAAACATCGTTATATTTTTCTTTTTATTATACTACCAGACGGACGGATACTCATGTAAATGGAAGTCTTTCCAATATGACATTTCAGGAATATAATTAAATATATTCGTTTTCTTAGGCAATGGTAACCGTTCGACATCAAACCATCGTATGTTTATTTATGTAGAGTATATATATATATATATTGTACCAGTGTCAAGTAAACTATTTCTATGACAGTTGTAACAGGACTACTAAATTGGTCAGTTGTATATATTTTGATAATGCCAATATTAGTTCTGTAAATGAAACACGCGCGAAGTCAAATAGATCCTCTCAGACATTCATTCTGTATTTCGCTCACCCAACTAATTCGGCGGCGCCTATAAAACTGGCAAAGCTGTCGAGTCTTGCGTCGCCCCGCATGCCCTGGGGCCATGGCTTCCGATGAAGAATTTAAAGTATTTCCTTCTAAAGACTTTAGACAAACCAGGCTGTCCAGTGGTTTGTAATGTCTTCAACGCCAAGACTCGTGAATTGGTTTACAATAGAACACAAAATTTGTGAGCATGAACATGTCTGTTTGTTTCGGTCTGTTTGTGTTAGAAGAGGTAGCATTAAATGCGTATCAATCAGCTTGTCGGTAGAAGTATATCCATATTATAGAAAATCACAGCCAAATGACAATTCCTTCGATAATTATTATGTTTCTGCGAGTGAGTGAGTTTACTATTAAATTCCTAAGAAGTTGTATTGCAAAATTCTTATATTACAAGTGTTCATAGGCTATAGTAACCTTCTTCTGATGTAAAAACATAATCTATGCCTCCTGAGGTTGAATAAAAAAAAATAAAAAGACAATTCCTATAAATGTAATGAAGACGAAAGCGATGGTGTTTGAAAGGAATGAAAGTGTTACAGATTGTCAGATAGTGATCGAAGATGAAAAAGTGGATCATGTGAAAGAATTTGTGTACTTAGGTTCTATGTTTACGAGAGATGGAAAATTAGAGAGCGATAATGAGAGAAGAGTCAAAGCAGGAAGCCGTATCAATGGTGCATTGTACTCCGTGGTAACGAAGGATAACATATTGAACAAAGCTCGCCTTGCTATTATTCAGGGTGTATTAACGCCAACATTGATGTACGGTAGTGAAACATGGGTATAGCAGAAGAAGCATGAAAGCAGGGTGAACGCCGTAGAAATGAAAGCGCTGAGGAGTATGTGTGGCGTGAGAAAGGTTGATAAAATAAAAAATAGCACGAAACATTGTGGAATGAAATTTGATGTAGTGACAAAATTGAAAAAGGTATGCTGAAATGGTTTGGTCATTTAGAAAGAATGAATGACAAAAGAGTTACGAAAGAAGTGTATCAAGCAAGAGTGAATGGTGATGTCGGGAGGGGCCGCCCTAGATGCACACATATAGATCAAATTGGTGATGTGTTGAAAAAGGGCCAAATCAAAAGTACCCAAAACCGAAGAGCGTGCATAAAGAGGTTGATGAATGTGGAAGAAGCGAGAGTGGTATGTTTGGATCGGTGCACCTGGCGTTCTATAGTCTCTGCCTACCCCAATGGAAGACAGGCGTGATGATAATGTGTGTATGTTTGTACAATCCCTAGCTGGTGTTCAATTAGAGTCGAAGAAAAGATATGCTAGAGCATTCATCATCTCCCTCCCCTATTTCGCGTATCGTGACAATTCGTTAACCATGTAAAAAGTGCACCAGTCAGTAGTCAGTTAGGCATCTCTTAGAATGTGATAGTCATGTAATTTGCTTAATAGGTAAGCAGCAGCTTAATGGATAATCCACATCTTAAAGTGAAATATCTAGGCAGAATCAGCACAGAAACTTAATCCAAACCAGTGTAACTTTGTTCAATACTACACTACGCCTATTCAAGGGGAAGCTACGAGTACACTCAGCAGCACGGAAAGTGGCCCAAGACCACTTTGGCGATTATAATAACATTTAGAATAAAAATGCATAAACTTTTTAATTAAATTTATGTAATTGTTAATTTTACAAAAGGTTTTGTGGATTCATTTACAGAAAAGTAGGATTTTAATAATTAAAATAAATTTTCAAAGAATATAAATTTTACTCAAAATCTACATCAAACTTCTAACCTAACTTAAAAGAAACACCTTATTAGACTTAAAATTAATAACGAGCCCTCTGGCTCTAATCACCCCTTACATGCGATCAGGCATGCTGAGGATTATGTTTTTAACCCATACTTGAGAAATTTCTTCCCAAGCAGCCACCAACGCAATTTTTGGCTCACAGAAGAAGATTGGGGCTTGCTCTGACTTTCCTTTTGAGCATATGCCAGACATGTTCTGTAGGGTTCAGGTCTGGGCTTCTTGCTGGACACTGCAAATTTTAGAATGCCAACCGCCAGGAGGTAATCATCCACGCAACGCGTTATACAAGAAGAAGAAGGTCGAGCATTATATTGCATTAAAAAAAAATCTTCGCGACCGATGAATCCTTCGTATGGCATAGCATATTCTTGCAGGATTTCTTCAAATTATGTGCTGTAGTTAAACGACCTTCCACTACCACTAACTCAGTACGTGCGTCAGAACTGATGCCTCCCCAAATCATAACAGAACCTCCATGAAAGTTGACATTTTGAGTAATAGTGGTTAGAAGAAACTATTCTCCACGCTTTCTCCACACGTATTCACGGCTCCGGGTCTCTTAAAGCCACTGTGCATTCATCCGTTCAAAGAATTTTGCTACAATTCTCATACATCGCGTGTTCTCTCGCAAATTGCGCATCTCGCGCTGATGTACTCCTTGTTTCACCACTTCCTGGCCTTCTTGTGTAAAGGCCGGTCTGGTCGTATCTTGACAAGGTGTACCTTAGAGTTGTACGCGGTACATTCAAAGTTTCAGCGATTTTCCGCTAAGTTCGCCCGTGATTTCTAAGCAATACAGCTTGAGCGACTAGAGGTGGAGTAATCGGCATCGTTTCACTATTCTGGAATCGAAAAACCCTACAGATCAATAAAAAAGTTAATTAACAATATTAAATGCACAAACATTTTAATACAGAATTTTAACTTACCTGTATTCTTCGAGTTCTAACACAGAAACGTGATTATAGGGTCACAAATGTTAAATAATCGAACATGTATTTTAACTACCTTCTTGAAATCACAAAAACAAACGTAATACTGAATTGTCACATTTTGATATGCGACACCCACTTAAATTGTAATCGCTTTGTTTATACTTGGGCTACATTCCGTCCGCTAAGTGTATACTATTGAAAGTCGAATTATGATATAATTATTCTATTGATTACGCATAAGGCATACAGAAGCATAATAAACGTAACGTAATATAATTCGTAAAAAATATAAAATCTGACTGATGGTAGAACCTGACAGATACATTCAGTGATACGTTTCCAACGTATCACTGAATGTATCAAAGCTGACAAAGGCCAAAACTTATATACCATGACCATATTGGCCGTGCTTTATTAGAGGGTGATGCCGAGAGCTCTAAAACCCAGCGAGCTTGCATACATAGAGTTTATGAATATTAAGGAACCATGTAACACCTTAATAGAACCGTTTTTTTTATACAATGACTATTTACTATAAAATGGTTGTTTATGATTAATATTATCAACTTTTTTCATACTCTTTGTAAAAAAAGGTTGTATTAAGGTGTTACAAGCAACTGAGATGTGTAAGGACAGAGTCACGTTGTGTTCGGTTTTCTCTACCCAACCTACAAGGTACACATGCGACACTATAAGATACAGATACATATATATCCAATGATAAATATTTTAACTGAATTTTCATTCTAAATATTCGGCATAAAATGGCGCTAATATGCTACATAAAATATCCTGATTTCAAATCTTCCCTTCTTTAATTTACGAGCTAGAGACCGGTGATATAAGGAGGGACCAACAGCAGTGTGTGTTTAACAGAGTTCCCGTTTTGTCTTTCGGCAAAATGAACTCTGAATATGTAAATAACAAACGATACAAAAGATTGAATTATTGATATTTCAATAAAACATTTCTAAATAATTGGCATTCATTTATAAATGGAACGATTCATATTTTATTTAAATACAAGTAACTTTATCCGCAAAATGGCAAACATATTGGAACTCGGGCGCCAGAGTTAAAAAGAATGTGAGAAATTAAGTTTCGTTCCATATTGTATTTGCGTTGGTAAGAAATTCAAAAGTAATATTTACGAGTTATTTTACCATTTGAAGTTCAAAGTAACCAATCTATTTGAGACCAGAAGGTATTAAAAGGTACACATAGAAAAATAATACATACATCGAAAGTTTTTTGAGGCCAAAATCTCAAGAAAAATATGCCAAATTGCCAAATTGGAATATATATGAAAATTTGAAAAATGTTAGACTGGGGAAAATTTTAAATCGTACTGGGAGAACGTATTGAGTTGCTACGATTGGCAAGAAGTATGGACCAAGCTTATTTGAAATGTACAATGTCGTGGCTTATTTGAAAATCCGACATTGGAATAAAATGCAAATACCAACTTTATACTATTTATTTAAATATTAGTATTTTCTGTTTGTAAAATGCATATCAAACAGCTTTATTGTTAAGTATTTTTAATGATAAAATATAAAAAATATTTATTTGCCATCGGGCCCTCGCGGGCACTTAGACACGTCTTACAGTTTTTGAAATATAATCTTATTGTATCTTATTTAATTCTCTTTTTACTTTTTTCCTTTTTTTATCTACTAGCATTTCGGAAATGACCATTGGCTAAGAAGAAATGCCGGAAGAAACTTGCCAATATAGGTCTCTTTTAAAATTGTCAATTAGATATTACAAAAACAAAAAATACATAGTTAATAGATTCAGGCGTTATTTTGCGAAAGTCAAACCCACATGCAACTTGATCCAACCTGCTTTGTGTGCTTCCGCCACCAATTAGTTCATGCGGCCTAGCGCCGGCCGGCACCCACCCACTACTGTTAGTGCGTGCATCATGCCGACGCTGCCATGGCTGCTCCGGTAGTCTCTGCCTCGGCTGCTGCGGTCGTCCGCCATCTGGAACAGAATCCGCATGCCCCCTCCACCACCGTCGCTGCCACGACTGGCCTGGTCGTCGCTGCGACACGTGTTTCGCCTCTCCACGAGGCATCATCAGGCGTTGTAGACGTTAATCGTAAGAATAACATGCTACAAGTGACAAATCCATCGCAGTGCCGTCCCTTATATTGAATTGAGGGTGGGGGTGGATGGTGTGAGCGAAAAGATATTTAATAGTGGGGAATGGTTTAAGTCAGTCTGTTTGTTCATGAGAGTAATTTTAGAATTTTTATGTTTATTAATTTCTAATTGCTCCCTAATATTTAGTTTTAAACCTTTGTCTATGGTGTGTAAAATTTGATATGTATTAGTGGGGGATAAGTTATGTCCTTTGTCTATGAGATGCTCAGCGAAGTGTGACCTTTCTGGGCGATTGTTTTTATACGCCGACACGTGTTCGTGAAATCGTGTTATAAAGTTACGTCCCGTTTGACCGATATAAACGTGTTCACATTCATCGCAGAACAACTTATAGACGCCGGATTTTTTATTGGGCGGGATTTTATCTTTAGTGTTACAAAGTGACTTGAGTGTATTATGGGATTTGAGAGCAACATGTATGTTATTTTTTCTAAATATGTGAACTATTTTGTCAGTGATTTTTCCCAGGTATGACAAACTCGCAGTGTATTTATTTGTCGAAATATATGGAACCGCGTACAATAGTCTGTTAACGATACTACTCGTCTTTTTACGCAATAAAAAATACATAAGCATATTGGTACAATAATGATATGAAATGGTAAAATTAAAGATTATTAAGAACAGGTAGTCTGTGCTGAATTATTTCCTGACATCTTTGTCAGTTATTTATTCATAAATTCTATAATAAGCCCTTCTACGGAGAGTATTTTAATGTGCTTTTTGAATACATTGTTAGGAAAGGACAGAAATGTTTCAGGCAACTTCTTATAAAATCGAATACAGTTTATAAGAAAAGATCTACCAGTCCTAGCAAGCCGATGTACCGGCATACACAACTTATTTCTACTTCTAAATTTTTCACTGAAGTTTGAAAACGACTTTAAATTTTTACGGGCATACATTATGTTTTCATAAACATATTGAGAAGTAACAGTGAGGTTATTTATTTCTTTGAACAGTTCCCTGAGGGATTCTCTGGAGCCCATGTTATAAATAGAGCGAATGGCTCTTTTTTGTAAGATGAAAATTATCTCATGTCAGCCGCCGTTCCCCACAACAGTATACCATACGACATAATGCTGTGAAAGTAGCTGAAATAGAATAAACGCGCAGTAGGCACAACCGTCAATTGCCTAATTATGTGTTAGCTCCTTTGGCACCATGTTGAAATAAATAAACGGATACTAATTTGAACTTAATATATTTACATATGTATGTATATATATATATAAATATATATATATATATATATATATACATAAATAGGAGCATATCTTGAACCAAATTTTGATATATCTATTTAGAAGGAGCTCTAGGATTGAAGAGTATGATAGGTCATTTAAATCGTTCATTGTCACCATATTTGCGAAAACAGAAAATGAATTTAATTAACGAGTTTAAAGTATTTAAGTATTTCTAATTCATTTCTTAGATCTACAATAAGTCAAGATAGAAATCAGTCGCGTCATTGAACAGGTAGGAAAAAGGAATTGCTGTACATTTAAGATAGATAATTAGGTACTGTGGTGCATGTATAAAAAGATAGAATCTATAGGTACCCTACTGTTAATCTTAACTCCACATGTGGGGTAAAAATAAACATGTTATTACATGACCCATATATTTTGTTAATTTTTACATTACAACATTTCATTACGAAATAGTTTATATAAGCGTTAGTAAAATTTTGAAGCATTATTATCAATAAATGAGCTATTACGAAACAAAAAATATTACAGTAAAATCAAATAGTTAACACGGAAATCAAAAAATTGGAATGTGAAATAAGTTCGTTACCTGGCCAAAATAGACCTATACCACATAACTCGTCCCCGCGGCGTAGTGAACGGTTTTAACGAGTCTCGACCTGTACAACGCTGTCATAGGGACAAATTCCAGAAATCACTCATCATAACATGCTGTTTATAGTATTTTAGATATTCGCTTGTTAATACTTGCCTCTGTTAATTATAGCCCCGGTTTCCCCTAATTATCAATAGGATAAGTATCAATAGTATATTCATAAATTAACGCGGAAACATTTATAATCTTTAAATTTTTGGGGAACTTATCGTAATCGACCGAAATGACGAAAATTAAAATATTCTTCATGTGTTATTTTTGATTATTCTATACCACCTTTGAGAAGTTGCGTATATATTCATAATTGGTGAACATAACATATTTTTCCCGAATTGCTGAAATAAATTGTGAAACGGTGAGTGCATCTTGAGGTTGCTAAATATTGATTAGAATTTCAGCTTCAACGAATCAGTGTTTATGAAACAATAATCTATATTCTATATATCTATATATTCTATATAGATAAATAAAATTGGAGTGTCTGTTTGTAA
The DNA here is from genome assembly GCA_947507595.1 of Pyralis farinalis. Taxonomy (NCBI): domain Eukaryota; kingdom Metazoa; phylum Arthropoda; class Insecta; order Lepidoptera; family Pyralidae; genus Pyralis; species Pyralis farinalis. Next base: position 30,701,999 of record OX382265.1, read on the forward strand.
TATTAAAATAACCGCTTTTTACTAAATACATATGGATATATACACGGTACATATACCAAAATGAATATTTTTACAATTTTTGTCTGTCTGTCTGTCAGTTCGTCTGTCTGTTTGTTCCGGCTAATCTCTGAAACGGCTGGACCGATTTTGACGGGACTTTCACCGGCACATAACTGATGTAATAAGGAGTTAATTAGGCTACCTTTATTTTAGAAATTTTATTTATTTTTATTAATATAAATATAAATAAATAATTAAAAGAAACTATTCCGCGCGGACGAAATCGCGGGCACAGCTAGTAAAAAATATAATTCATTGTTACACCATAAATTTAGAAATCTTTGTTACTTGTCTTTTGCAATCATTGCAAATATAATAATGTTTGTTTTTAGGGTTCCGTACCCAAAGGGTAAAACGGAACCCTACTACTGAGGCTCCGCTGTCCGTCCGTCCGTCTGTCACCAGGCTGTATCTCATGAACCGTGATAGTTAGACAGTTGAAATTTTCACAGATGATGTATTTCTGTTGCCGCTATAACAACAAATACTAAAAAATAGAATAAAGTAATTATTAAAGGGGGCTCCCATACAATAAACGTTGTTTGCTAATTTTTGCTCGATATTGATAACGGCAACAGGTAGACGCTTGAAATATTCACAGAATATTTAGTTATATATTCACTTTAAGAATAAAGAATTAAATTAAAATAAAACAAATATTTAAGGGGGGGCTCCCATACAACAAACGTGATTTTTTTACCGTTTTTATAGATAATGGTACGGAACCCTTCGTGCGCGAGTCCGACTCGCACTTGGCCGATTTTTTTACATTTATATTCACACCATCATGTTAATTATGGTAATACATTGTCAATCGTAATTAAAAACTCGGATCATTTTAAAACACTCGCTTGAAACATGAGATAACGTGTTTCAACATTGTCATCTCGTATGTAATTATCTGTTTATGACACTTGTATCATAAACACCTGTTGTAAAATAATAATAGGTACTATATTCTGTCTCTTTGTAACTTTTACTGAATAGTCATAAAGAATTTGATTATATTTGATTTATGTCTTATTATACATTACATGTATATTAAATAATTAAAATGCAATTTTTTTTTGTTATTTCTTGTTTTCTATACCAAAATATCAACTATCGTGCATCTACGAGTATATATATATATATATAAAAATGAATGTTTGTCTGTATGTCCTCTATGGACTCGAAAACGGCTGGGCAGATTTTGATGAAATTTTGAGAGAATCATCGGATTAATCCAGCGGGTGTTCCTGTGATCAGTTTGGTAGCGATCAGATCACCCGTGCGAAGCCGGGGTGGGTAGAGCTAGTGATCGATAAAATTAAAAAAACTAGAAGAAAGAAAATATGTCTTAGTATACACAAATAACTAATTTCTTAAAAAACAAAAAAAAACATGACTGCTGTTTTGTAAAAATCTTAAATCGGCAAGCAATTTTATCAAAGACCAATTCAAAACCTAAATCATATGTTTTATTGTACGAATAGTTCCTACACTTACAGCTGCGTAGACATTGTTAAAGCCACGCATGAGGATTCAAAAAATATATAAATGAATTACACTTGGGCTACGCCATTCAAATTTTTGTTCAAAAGCCATTTTGAACAAAAGTAAAAAAAATGAACTTAATGCTATATAAGCATGTTTATATATAGGCAATCATGGGGTTAAGCAAAAAGTAGGATATAGTGAGTACAATCGTGGGTATCACAATCTGTTTAGATGATATAACAATCTAGCACGGAGCTCAAAACCAGCATTACTATCGGTCATCTAATGATATAGGTCATCGCAGTTCCATCTATGAACAAAACTACAGTAATGAGATTACTAATTCTCTCGGTACACCGCTCTTGTCGTCGAGATTCAAGTTCGCGTACAATAAGTGACCCTCTACACAGCACTTACGACACGACAAGTTGTTTCAAAGGATCAGCCCCTACTACTTTGGCTACGAATTTCACTTAGAATCATGTAGCTGTTGTAATATACACAACCTTTTTTATTTTCTTTCTATACATCTATGAAATGTCGTGTGTCAAAATAGGTAGTAAAAATTTATTTGTAAATTTAAATATTTAAAATAAAGATGTTGAATAGACTCATTTTGTAAAAAGAGTGATACTCATAACATAAATACTAGATATAAGCATAATCTTGTGTTATATCCAAGCCGTCTCCACAAAATAAGTAATTCTTTTATGGGGCAATGTATACGGTTCTATAACAAACTTCCCAGCAATATAAAAGAATTGTCAATAAACAAATTTAAAACTACCATTAAAGCCAAATTGTGTAGCAGGGCATATTATAAAGTATCTGATTATATTAATGATAAAAATGCCTGGGATTGAGTCGATCCAATTATAACGTAATTAATAAATTATGTAAATTTGTTTGGATACCAAAAGAGGGATGCCTGAGTTTTTTGGCAGTATTTTTATCAATGCTCACCTAGTCATGAACTGCACGGTAGGGAAAAAAATTGTGCCGATTCCAAACAAATGTAGCCATTTTTACGGAATAAAAAGATTTTGACTTTGAATAGACGAACGACGAGGAAACAAGGGAGTCTAGAGGAGGATTTGATCGGGAACGCACGATGTACCGTGTCTGAGACCACCAGCCCCTGCTGTGTTGGCTACGCAGTGAACTCGTCGGCATATTATTCTCTTTTACCAATCCCCTGAACCTCCGGATACTTTCTTAACTGTATATTATTTGAATAACTCCAGCCCCTGCTGTGTTGACTACGCGGCGGACTACGGCGGCCGGCATCTTTTACCGCTGCAGTGTTGGACCGCAAAGCGGTCCCCACCGATTCTAGCCATCTTTTGCATCTTGGACTGCGACGTCCGTAGTCCCTCAGGGATCTGCGTGCTGGCTGGTTCGCTGGCGTGCCCGTCTTCAGTCGGCGGCTCACTGCAGCCGGTTGCTACATTCACGGGTGCTTCGGACAGAGAACTTCGGATTTTTAATAAATTTGTAACTCTTTTTAGAACTCCCTTTTCTTTTACAAAGTAATATTACACTGTGCACATCTGTATAATTATAATAAGCAATAGAGACATAGAAGTAATAACTTCTATCGTTCTACTGTAACAAAACTGTGTAGCTATAAAATTAAAATCAAACCAAAATCTAACAATGATTGTAATTTGAATCAGACTAAAAATCTTTTGAATAGACTGCTGATCTGATTTATGTATTTAAGTATATATATGGACGTAGTGTTACTTAAATGTGTAGTTCATTTCATCTGGAAAGGACGGGCAATGTCCTTTTCCATATGAAAATCATAAGATTTATTATTACTAATTGAATGTGCTGTAATGAAAGGAAATTATTATCTACAGTAATTTTAAAAAGAGGTGAAGGAGGTTCGTTTGTTTGAATATTCAACCCCCTATATAGGGGTAATAATCCCTGTAACCATTGATCTGATTCTGCAAATTTTTTCATTGATAAGAAGTCCGTTATCTTAGAGTGCAAGGTATTTTTAATTTTTGTTACTGCATAAAACTTGAAAAGTTAAAAACTAGTTGTACTAACATGAATTTAATTCATTACTTTCGTTTTTGTATACCTTGGAAAGAGTTTGGAAAATAATGTAAGTAACGTTTGTGTAGCGCGCTTTTAGTCGGTCGATCTGTTTAGAAGTAAATACTAATAACCTAGGGATATGAATTTCAAACATTTTTAATTATTGTATTATCATATAAATTAACTAATGAGGGCAGATCTGATGACTAACGTGCACTAACATGCAGAACTAGTTAAATGTGATCAGTGATCTCTTTAAAACTCCTCAATAGTTAACGGTCACTATTTTATAACGCAAGTTTATTACGTTTAGTACGTCTAAATTGTGAGTATCGTTGCTACCAATGTTGTATATAACTGAATTTATACAATAAATTGACGTTTGGAATAGATGTTTATCAGAGAATCATCCAGACGTTTTAAAACAATTACCCACTCGTTGCCATTAGTGGAAATGTTTATTGCAAACGGTTTGTCATAACAAACATTTAGCCTGTCTAGGTTGTTATCTTTATTTTGGTTTTTCCTAATATATTTCATATTTATAGAAAAAACATATAAATTTCATAACAGCTTTCACGTGCTTTTTAAGAGCCAACCGCTCATACCCAGCGAGGGGTACTGTACATCAGACTTTCTTTCTGTAGTGGTAAGGCATGGCATGACTTCTTGATCTAAGTATCAGTCTGGGGAAGTAACTCCATCTTACAGAAGACCGCAGCTAAATAGCAATTTCGGGATTGTGGTGTCTCGTCTGCGAGTAAGGTCACAGTTATTTGAGAAGTCGTTGTGCGGGCAGCGTGAAGATCGGCGGACATCGAACGGACACGAACAATTTGGGCGCGGAAGGCTGAACGGCGGCGGCCAGGGAGACCCGGTGAAACGCCTGACTGCTGGTCGCCCGCTGGTCAGTAGAGTTCCCAAACCCGAGGATAACATAGTCTAAAATCCCTGTTGTAGAGGTCGTGCCGGAGAAGAAGGCCGGACTGGACCCGGCTGGTGCAGCAAGGGGGTTGGGGGGTCTGGGCACCCTTCCGCCCGCCGTGCCAGCAAATCGCAGAACTTGCATAGTCCAATTGTGAAAGATACCGCACTTTTATACTCTACTGGGTCGACTCGGCGTCTTCTCTTTTTGAGAACCTCAATATCGACATCAAAATGGCATCGAAGAGAAATGGAAAACGAAAAATTTTTCCAGCTAAAATAATTAATAATAAAATCTATAGCTTCCACAATAAACGTGGAGTTTTGCAACATTAGGGAACACCACTCACACACATTAATGCGGTACACTACCACCTAGAGACCGCTCGGCCGCTTCTTTACCTCACGGAAATACAAATATCTTCACCGGCCAACACATCTTACATACATTACTCCGGGCACTTATTTGTACGTCGTGCCGTGGTATGCATGTTCGCACGGGAGGATATTTGTTGTCGTTGTCTTTATAGCCTGAAAGACAGACCTGTCGTTATTATGGCTGCGCGAACAGCCCACTTACCATTGCCAAGAACATTGGAATTCTCGGCGTCGAGATCTCTAGCGAATTTCGGTACCGAAGTTACCAGGAGAAGAAGATCAAGCTGGCGTCCAAGTAAATTGGTGAGCTCAATAGAGTCCAATAGTACTTCAGCTCAGGGCAAAGACTTATGTTATATAAGTCCCGAGTCAGAACGCTTGCGGAGTACTATTGTCACCTTTGCACGGGAACACCTGGATACCAGTTAGGACCTTGTGACTCGGTGTAAAGACAAGCTATGGGGATCATTGATGATCCTGAACACACACGGTATTGAACCCTTGAATTTGAGAAGAGATTTTGCGTCCTTTTGCGTTTTCTACCGATTGTACAATCGGTTGTTTTCTGAGGAGTTGTTCGACATGATGCCAACAGCTTCGTTTTACAATCGGAAGCTGGCCGACGCCCGGGAGTTTATTCTGATATACTAGAGTCGCGATATTCGATGGTTCTTCACGCCGGACCAGCTTTATCTGCTTTATAAGACTCAAGTTCGGGCCTGCGTGGAGTATTGTTCGCATCTCTGGAACGGTTTCGCTTCTGAGAAGATCCTGCTTCTCAAGGCTCTCGGTAGGTTGCATGGACGGGCTATCCGCATAATCGACGACGAAGAGGTCACCAAAAACCTGGAACCTCTTCAACTTCGTAGAGACATTGGCGCATTAAGAATATTTTACCGCTTTTACCATTGTGAGTGCTCTGAAGAACTGTTATTTCACCCTCTTCCTTGCGTCATAGAACCACACGCGCAGGCTTGCGATGTCATTTTCCACTGTAGAGGACATATCTTCTCGTACTAAAAAGTTCGGCAACTCCTATCTCTGTCGTACTTTTAAAAAGTAAAACGCCTTGCCGGCACATGTGTTTGCCCCGTCCTTCAATATACGAGTAGGACACTTCAAGCGAAGCGCGAAGGAGCACCTTGCGGACCAGTATGACAGCGACACCTGACAGGACACTGTAGTCTTTTGTCAGTTGCCACTGTGATTTGGGCTTTTCTTTTCGCTTACCAGCAGACGAAGCGGAGCCACTATGCTGAACTGAAGTAAAATAAAGTACCTAAATTTTATTAGAAGCACAGCCTCATGTTTTGTACTTTGCAACAAATCCGTAGCGATGTTTTTCTCCACACTGACTAGGACATTATATGAGATTTGCAATTAGTAGGTACGGCTAATCATTATGGGTCGTATAGACTAAGCTCTCTATACTCCGGCCTATCGTTTTATGTGATTAGCTTTAGTAGTTCCGGCAAAGCGATAATGAATGCATTTCGAGTTTCTGCCATCAGCAAATACTAATTACTAATACAAAGTCCGCATTTTCATCATTTACCAAGATCGAAATATTGGTAAGAAAAAAATTTCGCCATATCCCAACAAGTAAATTATATTATGATTTCTAAAATATTTGTTGCGCATATTCAAAATGTACGAGTATGTTACTACAAAAGTACAAGCGTCGACCTTATTCGGCAACTTTTACTCCATTCCATCTAATATTAATGTATACATTAAATTACTAGTATTTTTATGTGATTTTCATATGCATTAAAGATTTTAGTACAATACAATAGATTACCTATTATATACAAAGTCAAGTCAAAAATACAAAGAAGTATTATGACTTGACAATATTACAAAGGCATGCATAAATAATTTTGTCAATCTTATTACTCTGAAGACTACTGTGAACAATAAACCTGCACTTTCGCACGTTATTGAACCCTTAAGTTTATGGAGAGATTTTGCCTCCCTTTGTGTGTTTTACTGATTGTACAACGGGTTGTGTTCCAAAGACTTGTTCAAAATGATGCCGAGAGCTACTTTTTATAACTGCACGGCTGGCCGACGGCGAGGTGTTCACCCTCACACGCTGGAACCGCAAAGGTCGCTTACTGTGCGGTTCCAGAGAAGTTTTCTTCCGAGAACTCTCAAGCTGTGGAATGAGCTCCCAGCCGAGGCTTTTCCAAGGGTAGCCCCTTGGAAAAGCCTCGGCTCAGCGTGCAATTCTTCGCAAATTTACAAACTTCTTATTCCTGTTAATTCATCACATAGGATATTTTATGTCCAATATTCAGATTTTACTAAAATGGGTAAAGAAAATAAACACCATGAAAGTATATTTTGAATATAACATTCTCCCGAAACTTGTGTGTTATACGAATAAACGTGAAAAAGGGACCTTCTAATCTGAACAATACATTTCGCGTGGACTCGAACTGCTTAATTATTTACTCTACTACGAGAGACTGGTTTGTGCCAGATAAAAATATTATTTGCGTGAATGGTTTGGTTGAATGAGCGAAATAAACTCACTTATCAGGTAAAGAATCAGGAAGCTTATCAAAACTTTTCCTTGTATCCTCTATTCAAGACATATTTTTATCCATTGGCACGTCTGCGCCCGGCAAAATAAAGGGATCTACGTAATTGAGCAAAGGTGCTTTTCCATTAGCCGCATTACCGATTATTTGTTTATTATCTAGTACATTGTTGGCGCATATATGAACGTTTCTAAAATAATTTAAAATCATTCTATGACACATCAAAACGAAAAGTGAATTTGCTTATTCTAAATTTAATATTGAAAACCAACATGTTGGTGGCCATTAATTACTAGCTTTTACGCGGTTTGGTTCACTTCATTTTAGAGACATTTTTTTTAAACTGAGTAAAGCTAGCCTAAGCCTCACCTAAACTAACAATTTCTAATACATTCCATTATCCCAAGACGTCCCTAACACATGTCATTTACATCTCAAATCCTTAAATTAGCATCGCTTCGTTACGAGAAAACCATAGCTGAAGCGGATAAATCGCTGAATAAATATTTAAAAATAACGTACCAAGAAAAGCGTTAAGATTTTATTGTAGTTTTTCCTGTGTGAGGTTCATACTAATTGTTGGACATGATAGAGTCGCAGAAGTGATGTTAGTGGTAGAATTGACAGTGTTAGATAGACAATAACATTATATAAGTAATTTAATATTTTCCGCCGGTATGTATAAATTTTTAGCACTCGAATCTCTCGAATAGCCAACATATTGCAGCCCATGCGAGAAGCACGGTGTGTCTAAATGAATTGAGACATATAAATGGTTATTATGAACGTTAACTTCATGGACTTTCATTGATCACATTATCTTTGGCGCGCCAAACTTCAGTGCTAAGGTAAGCTTAGGCAAAATAAACGCTAGCACGTATTGACTACAGCACCATCTATTGGCAATGTTCTAAATATTGCGGCGTGCAAATCACTCACGCACAAGATTTCAATTCAATTTCATGAAATGTCTCGAGTGGGTTAATAATGTAAAACAGGGACACATAACCGGTATATGAATTTAACAAAATATAACAACAATATAATAATATTTCGATATATTCACAGAGTATTCATATTCATCGTACAGTCATCATTCAGAAAAAGAATATTATATAGTTACGTAAAGTATATAAACTGAAAAAGATCTATCTATCAATAACTTCACACAAACCCAGTGCGGGGTAGGCAGAGAGAACTGAGCGCTTTACGTGGCTCGGCCCTTACACACCTCACTCGCTTCTTTAACATTCATAGTTCTTTTCGTAGATTTCTAAGGCTCCTGACATCACCTGAAAAGGATGTCTGAAAATAATTCAGTATAGGCGGCCTTTTCTTAATAATCTTCAATTCTACCACTTGTCTTCATTGTTATTATATCACAATATGCTGGCACGAATTTATTTTAATATCTAATTGACGATTTGAAAAGAGACTTATATTGGCAAGTTTCTTTCGGTATGTCTTTTTTTGTTTTTTTTTTTATACAACTAGATTGGCAAACAAGCTTGTGGCCCGCATAGGATTCTATTGACGCTCGCAACACCACAGGGATGTTACCTACTCGCGAGCTGTTGTGACCTGAGGCTGTTTCGTCGCAGTGCCCAGTAATTTCTCTGCTATATCTCACCCTTCAAACCGGAACACAGCTATGTAAATATAGCTGCCTGGCGATAGAAATAGGTGGGTCAGAGGTACCCATGCGGGCGACTTTTGTACAAAGCCTTCCTCTGCTATATTTCTGGTAAGTTTTTCTTCCCAATGGTCATTTCCGAAATGCTAGCAGATAAAAAGAAAAATAATAATCTAATAGAATTAAATAAGATATATTAGATTACATTTAAAAAATGTAAGATATGTCCAAGTGCCCTCGAGGGCTCAATGGCAGATAAGGAATTGCTATCTATTTATATATTATTTATACCAAAGGATAAAAAGTGTCGTACATATTAATCAAGATCTCCAGTCGTTTATACCTGATTGACACAAATCTCCGCAAACATCCACACTACGTACACATATATAACCGAATATAAGACATTTTCGTAGTCCACATATGCCTGACATAAGGTCGGATTATACTCCTCAGTCTTCCGTATAATCTGGCACAGAATATTTATGTGATCTAGAGTGCTAAAGCCCTTACGGAATCCGGTTTGTTCGTTTGAAAACAACATGATGAGACTTCTGTTCAAAGCTTTCGTTGTGTCACCAGGTCGTATGACGGAATTGAATAGCTTCTGAAGGACTACAAGTATCGGATTTCCGCCCACGTTCAGAAGCTCCACCGTGATTCCGTTCTCGCTCGGTGCTTTCCCGTTTTAAAGTTTTTGAGAGCCATGCGAATATCATACAGACTGATGTCCGGAATATCTTCGATATAGTGACGGCTCAGTTTAGCTCTTGGGTCGTTACAAGCACTATTGCTCGGCTCTGACAACGATGTGTACAGCTTTACATAGAACTTCTTCATCTCACGCAGGCTTTCATTCACGCAAACGGTTACTTTTCAACCTTGAAATTTGAAGAAAGTCTTATTTTATATGTATGTATACGAAGTCGAGACTGATAGTTTAATAAATATATTGTAATCCAAGCTCTTTTCTATAATTTATGATATAATTTATCGGCAAAGTTTTGTTTTCATTCATATATTATGCGTATAAAAAACGTATTTTACTCGTACATTCACGTGTAGATACCAGATACCAGAGGTAGATACAACATGTATTTGAATTACAGCGGATTCTAAATCGCAACGGGGCCTCAACTAAAATGTACGTCTAGTCTATTTCAGATACTTTCGTATTATATTAAATAGTACAGTTTCATGTGGAAAGGCCGCTGACATTATTTGTGTTTGTATTTTAAGGAAAGTTCAAATCTTTCCTGAGTAATTTCCTTCTTAACTATTCAAAGAAATAAATATATTCACAGTCACGTCTCCAATATTTAAGATAACATAATGTATACTCGTGATAATAATTTGGAAAACTTGCTTATAATGAATAACTGAAACAGTTCTGTCTTAGCCCTACGATGTCTTCAAAAGGCAACTTAAAACATTCTTTGTAAAAAGACTTATTACGCAGTTGTTATATATCTGGCCAACAAAGACATCTTATGCTACTTTAACACCGTGCCTTAGTGGGTTCGATTTTTACACAGGCCAATATCTGTATACATGAACTTGTCTAGTTGTCTTGATTTGGGTATTTTATAAGAGAGGTAGGGTGCATTAAAGCAGGCTAACTGGGGAAGTACTCAACAATATTCCAGAAAACCGCAGGCTAGTAACAACTCCCTGAAACGTGATTGTGTTTCCGTGAGAGAGTAAAATGAGTGGTTGTATGCCTGCAGGCGGTGTATTATTCGTATAAGAGAGGTAGGGCGCATCAAAGCAGCCCGTCTGGGGAAGTACCTCCACCTCACAGAAAGCCGCAGCCAAATAACAACTACCTAGAGAGTTGTTGTGTTCCTGCGTGTGTGTAAGGTCACCAGTAAGTTGTTGTATAAGGAGCAGAGTAGGCATGGTGCGAGTGGTATTTAATATATTACAAGCGTTAATAGGCTACAGTACCCGCTTTACATCAGGTGGGCCATATGCTTGTATACCTCCCGACGCAATTTAAATAATATATTTTTATACTTTGCCTGAAGGCATACAGACAGGGCTAAGACTGAACTGTTTCAGTTATTTATTATAGACTAGTCTTGTATTCCAAATTATTTTTATGAGTATACATTACGATATCATAAATATTAGAGACGTGACAGCGAATATATTTATTTCTTTGAATAGTTAAGAAGGAAATATTTGAACTTTCCTTAAAATACAAACAAAAATAATGTCGGCAACCTTTCCTCATAAAACTGTACTATATAACATATTGCTGCGAAAGTAGCTAAAATGGACTACATGTACATTTTAATATAGGCCCCGTTGCAATTTGGAATCTCCCATAATTCCAAGAAATACAGTATTTACCTCTGGTATATGGTAAACCAATCTGGCCATTTCGACTACACAAATGATAATTAAATAAAGTCAACCGCACAGAAAACACTCACTAATAAAATAAGTTAAACAAACGTTATGTTTGTCACTTGCCTTAATTATTGATAAGTCTGTTCTCATTATATATTTGACACCTACTATTAGACTACATTACACTCCACTAAAATCCAATATAAGGAATAAATCCACATTTGGTCTTCTTCGACAATGTCGTAGACAGCTTTGGGAAAGAAAACTTCAACATCTTTGTGCACCAATTAATACGAGTTCGTGTCTGTATTGGTGTTAGTTCCTAAGGAACAATGACAATAAAGTTTCTTAACATATGTGTCTTTTTTAACTAGACTCATAGCGACTCCCAAATGTCCTCGAGTCACCTCATAGATAATTATCCGTTTATATGTAACCTCGTTTTCCTTTGTTTAGTAGTTATTTTATTCGTCAAAGACAATATTGGTTTTATGTCAAAAATATAAAGATATCCATAAATCAAATAAAAACGTTCTGAAATGCGAGTGATTGGTTAAAACAATAAATAAATATTTATTCGATTTCATCGGCATAGCTGGTGACCGCCTTAGGGCACTGTGCTTTCCTCCCTATGGTAATTTCGTCGTCGTCGTCGTGCTAAAGAGAAAGCCGATTTATAGAGCAATCACTTTCTATATACCGCTAAGGTAGCAAACAAGTATACAGCCTACCTTTTGATAAGCAGTTGCCTAGCCAATGGACACCTTGCAATACCAAGGCCTCTAATGTCACTCGTGCTTAAACCGACCCTCAAAAACCTCTTCACGTCTTTTTAAACCTTGTACCTCTTTTTTTAGGATTCCGAACCAAAAGGAAAAAACGAAACCCTTACAGATTACTTTGTTATCCGTCTGTCTGTCTGTGCGTACGTCTGTCAAGATCCTTTATCTCAGGGGTGGTTAGAGCGATCAAGCTGAAATTATCAAATACTCAATCCCTTCGCACAGTGAAAAAAACAAACTTCTAAGTCCACGCAAACAGAAGATACGGCTGTTTCTGCCTCGTTTATGCTTTGGCACTCGCAAGGGAATCAAACTTATAGAGAACTTTTCGTTGACCTAGAATCATGAAATTTGCTATGAAGAATTACCATGTAGCACAAGCAAAGGAAAAAACCCGTAAATTTCTAGTTACATCACAAAAAAAAAATATTTGCGGAAGTAATTTTTTACGGAACCCTCAGTGCGCGAGTTGGACTCGCACTTGACGGATTTTTATCTTTATCTTTAGTCCCAGCCATCGGCGAGTGGTACGATTGTAAAATGAGTTTGTTAGCATCATGTCAAATAATTCCTCGGTTCAGAACCCATTTTACAATTGGTATAACGTACAAAGAGTGATAAATTCTTTCCTTAAAATCAAAAGCTCAAGACTGTGTGTGAGCTTAGGATCATCGACATTTGTATTGTACTGAATCACAAAGTCCTAGATGGTATCCAGGTGCTCACGCCCATAGGTAAATGTTGTATTCAAAGTGCGGCCTAACTTGGGACCCTTTGCCTTTAACTAGACTTGGTGGAGAGCCATTCCGAAAAACCCGTTAACGCAATATCAAGCAAGCATTATTTTCTTTCGATATACTTTTTGCTATTTTACTTCTATTCTATTCTCTCTTGATAGTCGAACTGTGAGCTTAACATGCAATGGTACTAAAGCTCTGTTACCCTCGAGGCGTGTTCTGTACTCTTTGTGCTTTTGTAGTCCTCTGGGAAGTCTCGTCTTCATAGGGGAAGTTACTCTGCGCCAGGTGCCCAAAATTTCGTGCCGTACGATAGATCAACCCATCGAATTACATGCCTATTACCAGTGGCGTGCACAGAAGATTTTTGACAGGGTAGGTAGAATTTTTATAATGCTATGAACTTACCAAAAAATACAGAATGTTGATTTTGGTTACCCAGTCTTGTGGAAATAATGATGTATGTGATCACTTGTTTTTTTTTTCACCGAAAGATAGTTTGAAAACGCATCATTTTTTATTTTCCCTACACGCACCACATGAACAACTTTCGCAGTGAATATCATCATCAACTTTAAAACTTTAAAATCTTATTTCGTCTGCTACCAGTCAATCGATTCAAAACAAAAACAATGGCGGCCGTTTTAAAATCAAATAAAATTTAACATCAATTTTATACGAAAAAAGAAATAGCAATATCTTTCACTATAATTATATGCAGCAAACTACTTTTTAAAATAGTATACGTAGCCATGTTCGCGACACTTCGGTAATTTACGTTATAGTTCAGCTGAAAAGACATTGTCTATACTAGGCGATTGTGTGCGTTATTTGTGTTATTGTGGGCAATGTATTTACAGGAATGCACACTACAGTATTTGTATTAACAACACGGCACACATACGTAAATTTAGGCAGAAATAGTTTGTGTCCCTGCCGTTAAAAGCTGCCAACGCGGCGCTAGTGTAGCGTACCGCCTAGCTGCGATTTGAATATAACTAGCTATGATTTTTAATAACTTGCACCGATACTGATAGATGGAGCTGTTTTTAATTTTTTGTTTTTGATACGAAATAGTAGTTAAAAACTATATTTAAGAATGAAACATCGGATGGTATTTATCAAATTGATAGGGTAGGCAATGTCTTTTTGCCTATATGGAGTGCACGCCACTGCCTATTACTACTTAGAAGGTACTATCTTTTCAAGGTAATAAAACCTGTGAAAAACGCGCGACTCCTAGCATATCAGAAGACTACTACTTGATCTGTAATCTATAATACATTAAATCTTTGTTCGACTGCTGATCTACTAAAACTATAATGCACTTATAAAAATTAACTATGTATTCTATATTATATATTCTTCATTTCGATGTATCTGTTCTTTAATGAGGAAATAGAACTACGGAAATCTATTTTTATCCTTTATTTTAGCTATATTTTTTATCCATCTGCCCTTGCTAACACTCTCGCGGATAAAGGAGCACCCTTATTTAAATTTGGCCTGAATTCGTTATGTTCATTCACGGTCTTGCCACTGAATTTCAAGTAAATTAACCGTCGTTTTGTTTAGTATAGGCAATAGACGCCATTTTCCTTTGAAAATCAATCGACGCCATGAGATATATAGGATCAGACAAAGGTACTTTTTTTTATTACACCCTCATTACCCACACACATAGCTTTCATTCATTCTTCTTTCTTTTAATCTTCCAATATTTAGAGAATGGCCAATGGCGAAATAGAAATACTCGTATCAACTTACCTAACTCTAACTCTACTCTACCTAAAGTTACTCTACAGAAGGTATTTTTTCAAAAAATCGTCATATATATAAATATATCTGGAAGATTACTACTTGATCTGCAATCTATATAATAATATAGATTGCAGATCAAGTAGTAATCTTCCAGATATGCTAGGTGTATGCTAGGTGTTTATCACCTTGAAGAGATAAAAGATGCTATTATCTTGTAGGTAGTAATAGACCTGTAATTCAATGGGTTTCATCTATCGCATGGCATGAATTTTTGGGCATCTAACGCAGAGTAGCTTCTCCTATGAAAACGAGACTTCCCAGAGGATTACAAAAGCAAAAAATCGGCCAAGTGCGAGTCGGACTCGCGCACGACGGGTTCCGTACCATTATCTATAAAAAAGGCAAAAAAAATCACGTTTGTTGTATGGGAGCCCCCTTAAATATTTATTTTATTCTATTGTTGTTATAGCGGCAACAGAAATAACGAAATAACGAAAATTTGAAAACCGCACACAAATAACAATTCTCTGGAGGGTTATTGTGTTACTGCGTGTGAGTGAGGTCACCAATCAGCTCCTAAAGAGTTGTTGTGTTAGCAGCAGAAGTATAATCATCTACCATGGATGATTTTCTTAAAAACTAACGATTAATATTCATTATCGTCAAATTTATAGTTTATAAACTTAAATTTGGCGTAATAAATATTTATGACAACTATACCAATATATATATAATGCTGAAACCTGGTTCGTTCTTGGCCAATTTCATTTTGATTTTAATATTTTATTAAGTTTGGCATCGCGCGTGTGTTGTGGAAGTATAACAAGCGTCCATAGGCTACAGTAGCCACTTTATACCAGGTGGGCCGTAAGCTTGTATGCCTCCCGATGATGCATAAAAAATGTATAAATTTTTTGTCGCTATCGCCGGGATGCAGATTGAGTATTTGACTCACTTGAACTAAGTATCTACTGCTGTAAAAGTTGGCATACAGGGCCAGTAACATATAATGAAAAACAGAAAAGTAAGAAGAAAAAATGAGATAATAATATGTAATAATTGTGTAATACAAATACGAAATATCTAGTGTGAAATTGCTTATATTCATAAGCTCATTGCTGTGGATTTTCTATGAGCGGATTTTCTATGAGGGGATTAAAACGTGGTACATTACAAAATTGCGTGAAAATGCTTTGCCAGCACTTACGCAAGTATTGCAAGTATTACCGCCAGGTGGCGCGCTGCATTACGTATTTTGTGAACCGGTGTAAACTTATTTGACCCTTGATACTGTTAAAGCAGGGTACAAAAGAAGAAAATGTAAATATTTCATTCATTGAGGATTTTGTATTTTGGGAACCGTATCTAAAAAAGTATAAACATAATCATTATGATATAAATCACGCGTGTCCGCCCGTCGGTCTACCATAGATGATTTTCTTACAAACTAACGATTAATAATCATTAATATTTATGACAACTACGAGTATAATGCTATTCTATCTATAAACCTAGTTCGTTCTTGACCAATTTGATTTTAATATTTTATTAAGTCCTAATGGAAAATACATGTATATGTCTAAACAAATGTGAGAACAAAGCCCCCAATCAGATAGACACACTGCAAACGTTCATTATTCGAAAGTTGAATAGTTTATAATTTAATGAACATTGGTTCGTATCTCCAGATCTGATGATACGTAGAGAACAAAATCAAGAGATTTTCATTGCAATCCTCAATACATGTTAGCAACTAGCTATTACGAAACTTAACCTAACCCAACTGAAGTGTTAAACCGGACCGAAACTGAACCTTTAAAAAAAAGTAAACTTTAAGCTAAGGAACTAAGGAATATTAAAATCGGATCTAAACCAGACCGAGATATAAAACAATCTGAATCCATAACAGTAACAGTTAATACATAACAGTAGAAGTTAAGCTTGACTTAAGCTGGCCTTACACTGGACCTATATCATATAAAAAAATAACGAACACAGACAGGACATTAACTAGATCTCAACCGGATTTATACTCAACCAAAATAAGGCCAAATGCTAATTGGATCTAAACTATACAAAACTGGGCTTAAGCTAAACTAAACCTAAGCTGGTTCTAACTGTGATAAAAACTAGGCCTTTGCATCCGGCCGAATCGTAGCTGGATTAGATTTGGAATAAGCGTATTTTTAAATAAATCCGTAAATCCTGAGCTAACTACTATCCCTGAAACTAACAGCATAATAACACTTCTTCTATCCCGTTTTTTAGGGTTCCGTACCACAAAAGAAAAAAAACGGAACCCTTATAGGATTACTTTATGTCTGTCTGTCTGAGCGAACATCTATCAAGACCCTTTGTCTTGGGGGTGGTTGGAGCTATTAAGGTGAAATTGATATCAAATATTCAGGTCTGCAATCACTTAGTGCAGTGAAAAAATCAAACTAATTCCACGCAATCAAAAGATACGGTTGTTTATGCCTCTATATGCCTGTATATTTTGACACTCGCAAGGGAATCAAAACTTATAGAGTACTTCCCGTTGATCTAGAATCATGAAATTTGCTATGATGGATTATCATGTAGCACAGTCTTGAGTTCTTGATTTTAAGGAAAGGGTGATACAATCTTTCCTTAAAATCAAGAGCTCAAGACTGTGCTGACAGCTTAGGATCATCGCATTAATTTCTCACAGTTAATCTTTGGACTGAATTACAAAGTCCTAGCTGGTATCCAGGTGCTCCCGCCCATAGCTAATTGTTGTATTCAATGTGCGGCCTGACCTGGGGGCACTTTGCGTTTAACTAGACTTTTAATGGCGGGGAAACTGACTAACCGACATTGCTTGCTGACGTAACTACATGCCGAAAAACTCCTTAACGCAATGTCAAGCAATCGTTACTTTCTTTCAATATCGTTTTTGCTGTTTTATTCCTATTCTATGTTGTTGTTGTAATCTCTTTATTGCACAAATATATATAACATATACAATTAAAAATCTTTAGTATGTACAAAGGCGGACTTATCTCTGTAAGAGATCTCTTCCAGCCAACCTTTATCTATATCTTTATTCTATTATCTCTTGATAGTCGAACTGTGAGCATAACAAGCAATAGTACCCGAGGTGTATCTCGCTCTTTTTAGGGTTCCGTACCCAAAGGGTAAAACGGAACCCTATTACTGAGGCTCCGCTGTCCGTCTGTTACCAGGCTGTATCTCCTGAACCGTGATAGCTAGACAGTTGAAATTTTCATTGATGTATTTCTGTTGCCGCTATAACAACAATAGAATAAAATAAATATTTAAGGGGGCTCCCATACAACAAACGTGATTTTTTTTGCCTTTTTTATAGATAATGGTACGGAACCCGTCGTGCGCGAGTCCGACTCGCACTTGGCCGATTTTTTGCTTTTGTAATCCTCTGGGAAGTCTCGTTTTCATAGGAGAAGCTACTCTGCGTTAGATGCCCAAAAATTCATGCCATGCGATAGATGAAACCCATTGAATTACAGGTCTATTACTACCTACAAGATAATAGCATCTTTTATCTCTTCAAGGTGATAAACACCTAGCATACACCTAGCATATCTGGAAGATTACTACTTGATCTGCAATCTATATTATTATATGTGTTAGTTTCAGGGATAGTAGTTAGCTCAGGATTTACGGATTTATTTAAAAATACGCTTATTCCAAATCTAATCCAGCTACGATTCGGCCGGATGCAAAGGCCTAGTTTTTATCACAGTTAGAACCAGCTTAGGTTTAGTTTAGCTTAAGCCCAGTTTTGTATAGTTTAGATCCAATTAGCATTTGGCCTTATTTTGGTTGAGTATAAATCCGGTTGAGATCTAGTTAATGTCCTGTCTGTGTTCGTTATTTTTTTATATGATATAGGTCCAGTGTAAGGCCAGCTTAAGTCAAGCTTAACTTCTACTGTTATGTATTAACTGTTACTGTTATGGATTCAGATTGTTTTATATCTCGGTCTGGTTTAGATCCGATTTTAATATTCCTTAGTTCCTTAGCTTAAAGTTTACTTTTTTTTAAAGGTTCAGTTTCGGTCCGGTTTAACACTTCAGTTGGGTTAGGTTAAGTTTCGTAATAGCTAGTTGCTAACATGTATTGAGGATTGCAATGAAAATCTCTTGATTTTGTTCTCTACGTATCATCAGATCTGGAGATACGAACCAATGTTCATTAAATTATAAACTATTCAACTTTCGAATAATGAACGTTTGCAGTGTGTCTATCTGATTGGGGGCTTTGTTCTCACATTTGTTTAGACATATACATGTATTTTCCATTAGGACTTAATAAAATATTAAAATCAAATTGGTCAAGAACGAACTAGGTTTATAGATAGAATAGCATTATACTCGTAGTTGTCATAAATATTAATGATTATTAATCGTTAGTTTGTAAGAAAATCATCTATGGTAGACCGACGGGCGGACACGCGTGATTTATATCATAATGATTATGTTTATACTTTTTTAGATACGGTTCCCAAAATACAAAATCCTCAATGAATGAAATATTTACATTTTCTTCTTTTGTACCCTGCTTTAACAGTATCAAGGGTCAAATAAGTTTACACCGGTTCACAAAATACGTAATGCAGCGCGCCACCTGGCGGTAATACTTGCAATACTTGCGTAAGTGCTGGCAAAGCATTTTCACGCAATTTTGTAATGTACCACGTTTTAATCCCCTCATAGAAAATCCGCTCATAGAAAATCCACAGCAATGAGCTTATGAATATAAGCAATTTCACACTAGATATTTCGTATTTGTATTACACAATTATTACATATTATTATCTCAATTTTTCTTCTTACTTTTCTGTTTTTCATTATATGTTACTGGCCCTGTATGCCAACTTTTACAGCAGTAGATACTTAGTTCAAGTGAGTCAAATACTCAATCTGCATCCCGGCGATAGCGACAAAAAATTTATACATTTTTTATGCATCATCGGGAGGCATACAAGCTTACGGCCCACCTGGTATAAAGTGGCTACTGTAGCCTATGGACGCTTGTTATACTTCCACAACACACGCGCGATGCCAAACTTAATAAAATATTAAAATCAAAATGAAATTGGCCAAGAACGAACCAGGTTTCAGCATTATATATATATTGGTATAGTTGTCATAAATATTTATTACGCCAAATTTAAGTTTATAAACTATAAATTTGACGATAATGAATATTAATCGTTAGTTTTTAAGAAAATCATCCATGGTAGATGATTATACTTCTGCTGCTAACACAACAACTCTTTAGGAGCTGATTGGTGACCTCACTCACACGCAGTAACACAATAACCCTCCAGAGAATTGTTATTTGTGTGCGGTTTTCAAATTAATGACATATCTCGTCGATGAAAAATCTTGATGTATATATTCCATAAGCAAAATCAATAATACCTAATCAATTTTACTACTATTTTGGTCGAACTCGTTAAGGAATACATGACTTTTCCTACTTTTGATCAAATATCCTACTGATACTATATCTTGTAAGATCATTGTCATTACAATGCCCTATCATTATTATGAAACAATACTTAAAAACAATCATTTTTAATGCATGACAAGACTGCCAGCATAACGAGGTGACCTTAAATATTAGATTCGCATATGAACATGCGAATCTAATCTTTAAGGGCATCTCATTATAACGTGAACAAAATAAGGGAATTACATGATTTGTGTATTTTAAGTATATTCCAAATAAGGTTCTAAAAAGTAATATCGTTCCTGTTGTTAACGGTAGTTACATTAGGGGAAAACCAAGCATTGAATCCTAATGGACTTAGTTAGATAAAGTATTAAATATATTAAACATATAATTAATACTCGATATATATTGCCATGGACTAGTGTCTAACAGTTGTGCCTGCGACTGTGTTCACGGAAATTATGTAACTAAGAAGAAAATTTAAAATATATTTGAATTTTAAATCTGAACCTAATTTAAATTGCGATATTTAAGTTAATTTATATTTTTACGTAATAAAGAGGTAAATTAATTATTAATAAGTAGGTACATGAAATGACATTCCATTCTGTTGATAACAACTTGAAACTTCCTCTAAGTGTTATCCCGTTTTGCCTAATCCTCTACCTAAGCCTAAGGATTAGGCGAAGATGCAGATTTTTATATGAGCGACTGCCGTCATACCTTCGCAACCCAGAGGGAAAACCAGATCATGCTTAAGTAAGATCACGTATTTCCGAATATTATTTCTTGGATGTGCGGGTTTCCTCACGATGTTTTTCCTTCACCGTCGAGCAAGTGATAAATACCAAAACTACTTTCTTCTCTATACAGCCAAAAATAAATTTTCTGCACAGCATATAGATTGTCAAAAGCTTACTTTTTTACCCGACGAAACTAACGTTTAAAGGATTGTTGCACGCAAGCACAACCATACTTTTATGTATGAGCCTCATTTGCTAGTTGTTGCTAACAAATGGCTCTAATGATGACAAGGAATGGCAGATGACGAGGCAAGCTAAAAATGTCAATTTTTAGCGTGCCGATGTGGTTTATGATAAAACCTGTTTGCTTAAAATTTTAAATTTTGCCCAATAACTTTTTTTTTTCATTTGTGGGCTCAATATTCAAAAGGATAATCCGAAGAAACCTTCCTAAACGAATGTTTTACTATTTGATATAATATATACAATCTCCTTGATTCTATTCATTAATATACAACCCCGCCACCGACTCTAGAAATTAGTTTATGCAAATTTTTCATATGACGTAATCACCAAGAATGTTTTTATGAAAATTCTCCCATGTACGTCCAGTTTTATCGCATGCAACTCGAATAGATCAAACTGTGCAACTTCATAATTAGATTTAACTGAAGAATGTCTAATTTTCAATTAGCAAATTTTTAACTAGATTATTTTACTCTGACTGCCGTATAACTTTTCTATTCTCCAAAATTTGCTATTATTCATTCACCAAAATTTAGGTATAGCTGGTGACTGGGTCACAATTTTCTTATTAAACACTTAGATATATATATTTTGGACACGAAATATGTAATGACCCATTCACATCGATCGGATTAAAAAATATTAAGCAACTTTAATATGCATGTTTCATATAGTCCACAATTTTGATTTCAATTCACAAATACAATAAATATAACATCGTACCTGAAACAACGAATTTTGAACTCATGGATATTGACCATTATACCATTAATAAATATATTCCGCAACAGAACGATAAAAATATACAGATAAGTACGTACTTTCGAAGATTTTATGAACACTCCATATTATCATGGATCAGTTACGAGGTAGTTAACATTTTAATTAAAGTAATGTAAAGCATTTTCGTAGCTTTTAATACAAAAAAAACGTATCTTTGTCTGCTGGTCTTTTGAAAAAGTTTTTAGTACTTTTTTATAAACAGGCAACTTGTTAAAAGTTAGTAAATTTATTGGGAAAAAATGATACAAAAATCCACAAGTTGTTCTTATATCTATTATTTACGTGTAAGTAATACTTACGTGACCTTGGTGCCAATGGCGCGCTGCGGTCGAGATAGACAGTGGCAGCGCGGTACGTCGCGAGCGTGCGTTAGGGGTGAGGGTTGGCTCGAGCGACCGCCCGCCTTGACTGCCCGAACCACACTGCTATCGACCTCCACTACCCCTCGTAGTCGCCTAATACGCCGCCGCACCCGACTACCGCGCACCATTGCCAAAATGTGAACCTTAAACAATTCATCTATCGTTATCTTTATTGTCAATCGATTCACACGTGTAAATGATTCAATTTCATCTACGCACCTAAAAAAGCACAACATTTAACCTTCTTTCTTGCAGTTACCAAATTCCGATCGATCCAAAGTTATGTTGAGACGCCGCGGGTACTAACACGGCGAATATTCAGTATAAGAACGGAATTGTCCAATCAAATTGATTATTTCTATCAACATAAGCAGCAGAACTATATATGCAAATGGATATTTTCTTTAACTTTTGTGGTCTACGAGTAACGCCTTTGACCTAATAATATAACTTAAAACCTTGTAAGGTGATGCTTGATGGAACGCGGATGTTGAGTCCTCCGTGGCAAAAAGAGGAAAGTGTGACGGGTTTTCGTCGCATCTTTACACCTAAGCGATAGTATAAGAGAGAAAAAGAAAGAAATATACCGTCGTTGCAAATAGGAAACTATTGTTTTATTGTAAGTGAAGCTTGAAATAATAATTATGAACGAGGAAGAGAGGCTGACGAAAAACTTCGAGGGAAATATTTATCAAGCTCTTTTGGAGGGAATTAAAGAAGTCTCGAGGTTATCCGTCAGCATCGAGATGGATAAGATAAAGTCTGACATACTTTCTTGCTAACACTCGAGTAGTGTTAGCATGGTGAAGCGAATATTTTTGGAAAAATGTATGACATTGGCCATAAAGATGACGTTATGAGTGGTCTTATAGCTGACTTCGTAGTATTTGTATCAAGTCTGCAGAAATCCATGACAGTTGCAACTGAGATGATCAAACTAGGTGATCCCAAGTACCACGGAACGCTTACTAGTTCCTTATACTCGTACTGGCCAGCGTATGTTATACAAGGCAAAAGGTAAAATGATCACAGATGAACTGCGCCAGCTACAGGGCCATCAGTCTAGTTAGCTCAGCTACAAAAATGTATGGAAAAATAACAGAGAGGTGAATGAGGGTGAAATTCAATGGAATGCTGTGGAACGTACAGGGGGAATTCCGAAATGGAAGAGAATTTACAAAGCAAGTTTTATCACTTCGCTATATCACGGAGAAGTATTTGGCATTAGACCAGATATAGTTGAAATCACTTTCCACACCAGATTTTGTGGACATTGAGAAAGCATATAACGGGGTTTTGAAAAAGTTATGAGTACTAAGCAGCGTGTGTGCGAATTAGCTGCAGCTTGCCGCCCTGATTTGACGTCGACTCGGCTCTTCATAATTAGCTACAGAGAATAAAATCTACGATCGTAAGTTTTTTTTTATTATAGACTAAAAAATGGTACGCATTATAATTAATATAGACTGTTCTGTGAGTATAAAGAATAGATATAGTTCGTTATGACATGGTACCTACGGCAATAAATTATAATTAGGTATTATTTGAATTGTACACATGCATTTTCATACCATCTAAGAAGTTAAATCAGAAGAGAGTTTTAGAATTTAATATTTAACAACTAATTATTACCTTGTTTCATTGGCAAATTATATATTTGCCAATTTATTATTTGCTAATAAACAGTTATTCATTCGCTCAGAAAAATCATGAGTCAGAAGCCACAGCACGCATATACACAAAGTAATGCTGAACCCAAATGTAGCTAATGAATGAATGCGAGAGCTGAGTATGGCAAAGGCAGTATGAAAGTTTAATAATCTCGGTCGAAATGCGAGCTTTGCGTAAAATCGAGGCTGTAATGCTTTTAGATCGAGTTTGCAATGATAACGTACGAATGGGAGTTGATCTAAAAGGAAATCGGTGTTTATATAAAAAGAGGCATGCTCCATTGGTTCGGACATGTAGAAAGAATACAAGAGGAAAGAACAGCGACATAGATATACAACATGGAATTGGAAGGATTTAAGAGCCGAGAAAGACCAAGACTTGCCTATCACAACGAGATTGGTTGTGTTTTATCAGAACGTGGTGTCAGGAACCCCAGTTGACGAGAGTGTGTGAAAAAGCTATGATTGTTAAAGCAGCGAATGACCTGTTCATTCTCTCTACCTATTCCTCAAGAGATTTGGCATGAATATATGATTCTAATAATATTTAACAAAGAACGAAAAATATGTATATTTACAAGCCGATGTTCAAATTACAATGTCCTTCTTGTGGCGTTAGGAAGTCGTTACGCCCACTCACCATACATACTGGCTGTTGTATCTAATGTATAAGCAGAATTACATTGCATAGCTTGTCATTAATCAAATTATGTTAGAATATTAAAATAAAAAAAAGAAATTACTAATTTTTTTTTTTATACGTCGCAACATCTACATCACTGTAACACACAGCTTTTTTATTTATAAAAAAGCACGAAGTCTGACTAACATTAAACATATTGTGTTGTCATGACGTTTGAGCTGCGTATTTCAGACTTGAAATTGAAGAGAATATTCCTCGTGTACCCTAGGGAGGCACTTGAAGAGGCCTTTAGAACACGCAAGGTGTCGCGGGAATTCGCTATAGACGACATATGGCATTGATAATAATTATCATTACTTATCAAATCGCAATATGGGGTTCTCTTTGGCTTTTATGATCTACGAAAAAGCTTTCGATTCCCGGTTTGTACAGGAATCGTTAAAATGTCAAGCAGACTACCATTTTTTAAAGATGTGCCAAGAAAACTATTTCACGCTAACTCAACAAACAACGACGTATTGGCCCAGTGGTCTAGCGATAGGGGGATGTAATTACTGAAACTAAAGAGCATCAATGCTTATGACGTGATCATAATAGCCGAAGGATTTACTTTTGTATGCAAAATTACTGAATTTCTTCCAGAACAGCAGTAAACAGTTTCGACAAGATTTCATCTCCATGTTGCACTCCCAGAAACATATATCCCTTATCCGTCATAGTGAACGTATATTTAGATCAATGTCATTTCTAGTAACTTTATCTAGAGTGAGGTTTATGTCTTCTGGGGCTAAATTTCAAAGGAAGAAAATAATCAAATAATTCCCCTTCGTATGGAAACAATTTGCTAGCCTTTACCCGCTGTAATTTGCTAACCTCATTCATTGCTTTAGTATACTCCTCCCACTTTGACGTCATACAAGCGTGAATTGACTCTTGTTGGTTTAACGTAGTCTTTAAATTCTCTTTATACATGGCCTCGGCGTCTTTGTCAATTGAATAACAATAAGCTTTTTTTATCGTATGCTTGTATGCCCAACAGCAAATAAAGAAATTTTATTTTTCGAACTGTAAGTGAAACATCAGCATTATAATTTCATACTCACGCGACTGTACCAGTCAGAGCATTAGCTTTTTTTTCGATTCAGATACGAAACACATATGCAGGTGATCACTATGTAGGATAAGTCGTATACGCTTGTTTGATATCTTAGTGACTTAAAAGTAATTAAATTGATTTAAAGTTTTTGTGTACTCACTGTAGCCTTTGAGCTCTTGTAATACAAGGAGCCCGGAGGTTACCAACCCCGTTGGTAGTATTTCAACTCCCCAGTAACTAACTGATAACTTGAGTGAAGTTAAACTTAAAGGAACACAATTACTCTGTAAGAAGTATTTCGGAGTATTTCGTGCGGTGGAAATGGTTCCTAAGTCTGGGTAATGGGACAGGCCCACCTCTCATTCTCACCACTGGGTCTTCTGTGTAGCCAGAATTAACAGCGGCGACCACCAAAATGGCAATGAACAGTGAAGTTCATTGTTGTCCCGGGGCTTAAACTACAGCTGCCTTGGAACTCACAACGGATTTAAATTTAAATAGAAGAAATTTGTAGGATTAGGAAGCTTCCCCTCTTGGCAAAGTGAGAAACAGCAATATGACAAATAAGGCAATTAAAAACCTCAAAGAGATGTCTAGTCAAGTGAAGCTCAACTGCCGTGCACCACGGTTTTTCAAATGTCTGACAGTATTGGGACCTAAATTGTGAGTTGTTATTGTTACCTAACACATAAATACCAACAATATTGATTAAAGAACCGCCTAAACACCTTTTTTCCACGATGGGAAAATGCTCATACCACATCGCCAGGGGAATGGCAACGTGGCTATGTCGGACTCCTGCTACAGTCATAAGGGACAGACCTACCGACTAAAAACCCATCGGTGTTCTCGGGAACGATTTTGGTATCACCTCCGAAACCCCACCAGCAGGGGACCGCATCTGTAATTGCGGGCTATTCCACGTGTATCATCTGCGAGAGGCGTGCTTGGAACATTCCGCACGCCGTCCACTTGAGAACCCCACTCCGTTGGGCACCAAGTTCCTCTCTCCACTGCCCGGAGGCTTTCGTTAGGGCGGAAGGAGACGGTCTTCAGCCCGTCGTCTTCGCCCGACTCTTCTACGACGAATCGACTGAGAGAAAATATCATTCTCTCTCACCCGCTCCGCTGCCTCCTTCTGCGACATCACATTTTCGCAGAATGAGGCAAATACATTCCATGTACTCTCGCTCTCGACCACGCCTGTCACGATATTTGACTAACCGCCATAACCCGCTGGGGCCTTCGCAGTTGGTCTTTATTGTGGACCGCCTAAACGCCTGGTAATTCTCCTTTGTTGCTACCAAATCAGAACAGTATACTACCCTAGATGTGGCATGCAAGGAATTTAACATATCGTCCCGCTCCCGACACGTAAGTGATCACACTCCCAGAGAACATGATGTGCTGTTTTCTCGAATTCATGATTTGTCGTAGAACTCTCACATCTCTCACTGTGCATCTCCAGTCTATGGGAACCCATCCAATTCTCCAGCATAGATTGCATAAGTACCAGAAGGCGTCCCGGACGTAGGTGCCACCTAGTTTAATTCGCACTTTCAGCTGTGATCATATTAATTCCCGCTGGCTTTCCATTTTTCAAGCTTCGTATAGGCCGTTCGATCTCATCCATAGTTACATCTTCGTCGAACGCCGTAAACGTGGAGTAAGCGTCAATCTCACTCTAAGAGACATAGCCACACATTTCTTTGAAATATGCATGCAAAATAGCAAGAACGTCGCCTACCCTAAACTTTATTTTGCCCATTCTGGATGCCGACGAACCACTCCGAGACTCTTTTACCTCCAAAAGAGTTCCTCTTCCTCATTCATAATTATTTGTCTTTTTCTTTTTCACTAAAGCCTTGGTTTTATTCCTGCATAGGTACATTTCTTTCTTCTTCTCTCTCATATTTTCATTTTGGAGCAAAGATGATACATAATCCAGCCTCGTTTTTCTTTTTCTTGCTACGGAGGATTCAACTGCCGCATCCCACCAGGCAGCTCCTTTCAATGTTTTATGCCTCTTTGCGCATCCACATGCCTTTGCACAATCCACCATACTTGCTTTCAGAACTTTCAGCATTCATCCACATTTGAGTCGGCTTACTAGATGTACATTCGTTCTCCTTACACTTTCATCTTGCAGTTTTTCGCTCCTTATCCTTTCATGACATCCAAAGAGTTACGCGCTCGCCAGTGCCTCCACGTCTTGAAAAGTTCCACAAACCGGCTTACCACCAGGGAGTGGTCCGTTTCAAGAGTGGGACCACTAAAGGCTCTTGTATCCAAAACAGTATTTTACAGACTTCTATCTATTAAAATCAAATCAATCACACTTTTTGGCCACACACGAGGCGGTTTTGTTCCATACATAAATCTAGAATTGACTTACCTGCTTCGTTCGCTCTCTTATCTCCATAGGGACCAAGAACAGCTTCATAGCTGTCTTATTTGGTCCAACCCATCTATTCAAATCTCCACACATAATCACTCTTTCATTCCCTTCTGCTAAATCAAGAATATCCCTCACAGACTCCCAGAACTTCTCTAGTTCTCGCACACGCTGAGCTTACGGGAGCGTATGCTGCAATCAGAAATACTAGCGTGATGCCTAGTTTTATACGAACTCAGAGAAGTCTAGACCCTATCAAACAATAATATCTTACATAAGTCGCTAAGCGAGAGGAGAGTACGACACCTGCACCAGCACTGGCATGATCGTCCCGGTCTAACCCAAAACATAGGGCCATCATTTCAACGGGCAGATCATCGGTGTCGCTCCCCTTGGGCTTAGTCTCTGTCACACACAAAGCATCCCGTTTAGATCTGTCATTCATTACGTCCATCAGCTCGTTTTCCACCATTCAATCCACCTCTCACATTCCACGTGCCTATGAAGCACTCGGCTCTCCTCGACCCGCCGGAATTGGTGTGCCAGGGCGGATCCGTGCGTGTTGCCTGCGGAGAATGCTTTAATCCGTACATCGGCGCGCTTTGGAGCCAGAATTGCAATCTAATTGATTGGCAAGGGTCGCGAATGAGCACTCTTCTGGCACATGAACCCTTTATTATTATTTCACTTCTATATGTATAATTACATATCAAATAATTTATTGAATGCTTACAAATGCTATGTAATATAGAAATGTGCATATATTGTACAAAACCAGCCAATATTTTACATATACATATACGTAATGTATGTAATTGTATAATCAGCAAAATTATGTGGCTGATCTCATGATATAATTATGGTCTTCATTATATTATTAATTAGATTACAAAAAAGTATCACAATACACATATTTCATAGTAACTGCTATAGGTATTACGAAATTAATACCCTATTCCCCTAAAGACTGTTCGGTTCTATTTTTATCGAAATTTCCTAAACCATTTTTTTAAGAAGAATCAATTAAAAAATTACTCACGTAGGATTTTGAGGAGTGTGCTTGCAATACAAGGGCTATCAATCGTGTGCAAACGAAAATGATAGCAAAGAAAAGTACCTACTGTTTCTATATAGTTATAATTTTCAATCATTAAATTTGTCCTACATCACGTTGTTAACTGAATTCAGGAAGCATTAGAATATTAAATGATGGGTACTTGCCGTGATAGCTTACGTTACTTGGATGCAATTTCAGCTTTATTAACTATGCGGAAACAGAACACTATCTAGTTAGTGATGCCATGCAAGTAAACATGCTACACTATTAAAATGTAAGCCAAGGTAGAGTGTAATGGCGAACAAATGGACGCAAAGTTCGTTCTAAGACTTAATAGAGGCATGTCCATATCTGGAGCATTACCTACCCAAAACTGAGATATCCTGTAGTCAAGCATGCATTTATTGAAATCTGGAGAATTAGAAAATGTACGTGTAAATTTATACGTAGAGTGTCTTGTGCATTTTTATTTTTATTTTTACCTACCAAAACTGAGATATCCTGTAGTCAAGCATGCATTTATTGAATTCTGGAGAATTAGAAAATGAACGTGTAAATTTATACGTAGAGTGTCTTGTGCATTTTTATTTTTAATTATTTTGTTGTTAAATATATCCTAGTAAAGACAAACCTAACAATTATTACTTAATAGCTTTTACCCGTGGCTTCGCTCGCATTGATAATATATATAGTAAAAGTATCCTATTTTATTTCTCATACCTCCAAGAATATGTGTACAAAGTTTCATGATAATCGGTTGAGTAGTTTTCGCGTGAAAGCGTAACAAACAAACGGACATTCACATTTATAATATTAGTAGTATAAGTTAATAAATGGTAATGGTGGCTACATAGTACATAACCATGGAACGTGATGGTATTCGGACGAGCCGGGTAGGTAAGTGAAAAGGTAACAAATGGATTTGGCACAAACTGTATTGCCGTCATGTCATATTTAAATCTGCTTAGTTCTAATAAATAATATTTTTGTTCCGTATCGTACCGTATCGTTTTTTTAAGATTAGAATGCCACCCATCCACTTGACGAAGTCATAGCATAAAAAACTTTTCAGATGCTAAATGGAGAAATTACAATTCATCATTTGTTGATTTACAAGATGACAAGTAAGTGTATCACTGCCATGTCGTACCGAATTCTACTATATTTCTTTTTTGTTTTAAATTGTAATAACATTTTTCTTCCATATCCAAATTTAGTACATCGTTGTAATTACTGCATATTCTAGAATATAACATGATACAAATGCGTTCATTACTTTCGAACTTCCACACTTTTGTTCACAGTGGAAACAGAAAACTTTCAAGGTGCTAAATTGAATTAATCAGCGACAAAACTATACAATTCTTATGTTAATGCCTTTATCTTAATGCCAAGTCAAGTAGGCAGAGAAAAGAGAGCACCACATGATTCGATCTTTACACGTCTCACTAGCACCTTTAACATTTATAGTTCTGTAGTATAGACTGTCACTGATTCCTAATGCTCTAAACAGCATGTTGTGTTGAAACACAACTAATTAAATTAAAGTTTCTTGGCTAGACACCTTCCGTCTTCGCGAAACATATTAGTAATTTTTCATCATGGTAGGTGAGTCCTTCCTCGACTCCTACACACTTCACTTTCGCGTTGTAAAGGGTTATTCAATAAGGCAGGTAGATATTATAATGAAATAAAACAAGCTGTGTGTGAGGTATTAAGAAAAATATATTTTTAATTGAAAGGCAATATGAGCCATTAAGTGTGGAGTATGACATCGTTCTAATGCCCGCCTCGGCTTCTTACGGAACCTAGTGATCCAATTTCTAATGACTCTTCCGCATAGATCCGGCTGAATTTGAACGATAACCTGTATTACGCTCATTTTTCGGGCATCGGTCGAATGTGGTTTATTGGCATACACCTGCGATTTCAAGAAACCCCTCAAGAAAAAGTCTAGCGGGGTCAAATCGCATGACCTTGGTGGCCAATTCACATCATCCCTGCGAAAGATAATCTTACCCTCAAATCGCTCATGCAGAATATCAATCGTGGCGTCCACTGTGTGGCATGTAGCGCCATCCTGCACAAGTCGTCTAGGTTCATATGGTTTAATTTGATCATAAAAAGTTGGTTATCATAGTTCTGTAGCGCTCGCCCTTGACGGCAACCGCCTCACCAGCGTCGTTTTCGAAATAGTATGGACCAATGACGCCATCGGTCTAAAATCCACACCAAACGGTAACTTTTGAGGATGCATTATCACCTGGTGAACCTCGCATGGGCTGGTGTCGTCAGATATGCGGCAACTTTGCTTGTTGTTGTGTTGGAACACAGCCAAAATGCGCCTCGTCGCTAAAGATGATTTTTCGGCCAAAATTGGGGTCCTCTTGCAAACGATTCGAAGCCCAGTCAGCGAACAAACGGCATTGTCTATGGCCATGAACTTTGAGCTCCCAGGTCAGTTGGATCTTGGACGGGTATAGGCCTAAGTCCCGACGCAAAATTCACCATGTTGAGGTCTTTTTATCGGGACAGGCCCCACCACTCATTGCCACCACTGTATTTCCTGTGTAGCCGAATTTACAGCGGCGACCATCAAAAAGGCAATGAGCCGTGAAGTTCATTTCTGTCCAGGGGATTAATAGATTGGAGAACAAAGAAAGTTCATTAAATATTTCTATTTTTGTCTTGGATGTAAATATAAATCAAATGATTATTTGATACATAGGCAACAGACTGTCAGAAGCAGCCGCTCAAATTAACGTTTAAAGTTCGGCCCAAAACGTTAACTTACCGCAATTATCGTCGGGACACACTCTTGCTGAGGCTACGTAGCAAGTATATAAACCGTAAGATAGCCCTTGAATAATGAGTTTTTCCATAATTATATTTATAGTAATCCACGGCCTTCTTTTTTTGAAATTTCTATGGGCGAACAACTGAGTGACGAGTCATGGTCTGCCGAAGTAGCGATCAGACATAATTGTTGTGGAACTGTTACTTCTGTACCTAATAGACCCAATTCTGTATTAGTAAACCTTCCAGTTCTCATGTCAATAGCCCACTGATTTAAATTAATACCTCCCGGAGAGGGTGATACATTACAACAATCTTCTCAATTATTCCCGATGGATATGTATGCCTATCAAATTGACCTGGATTAATACGCGTGACTTTAGAGAGACATACCTAAAAATTAATACAATTAATGTTACTAACCACTGGAAGATGTTATATAAAAAAATAGAATAAAGGTTAAAAATAAATAAAGGTTATATTTATTATTAACCTTTATATGTTATTTCTATTATGATTTTTATTACATTTTGTAGATCGGAAATTGATGTGAAATGGAGACTCTTATGAGTTCTGCTTACTGTTCGTGATAAATTGATCTGTAAGTAGGTTTTCAAATCTGATAAATAATAAACTTTGTAAATCTATGCAAAAGTCAAGTTATCCAAACAATAAATAAATGAATGTGTACAATTAATTAAATTAACAACTCTTTGTATTTAGTCTTTAGGAAGTAAATAAAATTTTATGTAAATAAAAATACTCTATTTCAAGACATCGAGACTGTGACTGCTCTATTTTTGTCTATTAAATATTTTTTCAAATACTCTTAACATATCTTAAAACCATCCCTAACGTGTACTAACGCTATCCCTAATACTTCCAAAAATTATTATAAACTTTTCGCATAATATTTGTAATTATAAACATTTTCCCATATTCATTTTGTCAATTATAAGTAGGGTCATGAGTATTTTTATTTCGCCTCAAATAGTTTACTACTGCGGTGGCGACGTATACAAATAAATTTAGTATATTACTAGCAGTATAATTATTAGTAACATAAAGAAATAATAATACTTTGTACTGATTTAATAAAAAACTAGACATAATATAATCGTTATATTTCTTTTGACTTTACATAGAAATGTTGACTTATTTCGACGTAAATAGCACGCAAGGAATGAATGTGACAAATTGCATTTAGAATTTCAAATTAAACTTTCTAGCTAGATAACCTATTTGAAAAGAGTAACTCATAACTAGGGTAATTGGATTTGCAACTATCGTTCTAGTGCTCCAACTGCGTACTCCGATAAAAAAATTGTGAAATGGGTCACAAATTAAAATCCCTGACCATATAACAGAACTTTATTAACTCTTACTATTATATAACGGTAATATGGTTTTATAATAACTTTTGACAATAATTGACATTGCTCAATGGCGTCTTTGTACTCATCGTTCGGCGTAAGCGAAGACGCAAGTAAAAACGTGTACCGCCGACCGTGTTCGCGTTGAATGTCTATGGATAAATTTAATTACCTAAAACGCCTCTGTTATTTGGAGGCATGTTGTGATGTTGGTACTGCCGCTTGTCATTACACAACTGTTGTGGGGCTCAGTCCGAGCCCTCTGGGCAGTTTTAAACCACTAGTTTTGGTAAGTATTTGCTCGTAAATTCTGATACGACAAAATAGCATAGAAATATATTTATTTACATCAAAATTCAGAGAAAAAAAAATAAGAATTGTACAAAAATTTTTGAATGCTTGTAAAAAGTATACGCCACTTACTATTGCCAAGAGTATTGGCAGTTATGGTGCCAAATTCTCAAGTGATTTGATTTCAAAAATCACCTGGAGGAGTGATAGAGAGAACTTTCATCCATGAAACTTGGTGTGCTAAATAGAGCAAAGCACAGCTCGGGGCAGATATTTATATTATACAAGTCTTGTCTTAGGTTTTCGCGATTATTACACATTGAAATTAAACAATTTTGAACGGAAGTATCGCGTGTTTTATTTATTTTGTTGAACCTGACGTTTCGAAAGCTTTGCAGCGTCCGTGGTCGCAGGAAGACTAAGGTGATATTTGTCTTACATTAGTTATTCAATTATTACATCTACCGACATGGATGGATTAATTATATATGTTCCGATTCACACAAAAACACACGCTCACGTTCGAAACGTCAGGTTCAACAAAATAAATAAAACACGCGATACTTCCGTTAAAAAATGTTTAATTTCAATATACAAGTCTTAAGTACTCTTCCGCATTTGGAGTTACACCCAGTTTAAGCGGCTGTATCGGGATGCCGGCTGGGACGAAATTTAAAGTTTAACGAGAAACGTTAACTCCCTTCGCGTATTCCACCGATTGTACAATGCGTTGTGTTCCAAGGAGTTGTCCGTTATGATGCCAACAGCATCGCTCTACAAGCGCACCGCTCCCCGAGCAACGGCGAAACTTTCTTCTTCACACATTGGAACCGCAATAGCCACATACTGGGCTGTTCCAGACAACATTTTTTTCCGAGAACTCTTAATTTGGGGAATACAGTTGCTGCTGATGTAATCGCAATTACAGGATTTTTTCAAAATAGGCATGATAACTCATATGATGTTGCAAGCGTACATATCATGAAAGAAATAACCTAGGGAGCCCCAATGACACGATGTTGAGTAGTAAAAAAATCACCGCTAGGTATAGGCGGGTAAAGTAGAATGCACAGCTCCTATTGGCTAGTACACGACTCAACATGACATCACTTATCGGCTTATGTGGTGAAAATATCCTCCCATTAGTCAGTAGGTTAGAATCGTTTTGGTGAGTAAGGGGAGTTATTGGTTTATGGACTACAGGCTATTATAACCGCTTACCATCAGGTTATTTATACAGTTATTGCCTACATTTTTATTTGTTAGTGGTATGTTAAAATCACCCCTTGGACTTCTGATATTGGTAAAAAAGTATCGTTTTTAAAGATATGCTTTCTAATAAAAAAATAACAAAGTTTAAACACCTTTTAAGATTTCATGTCTTGTAAGTAAAAATTTGTATCCTAATAAAATACTCTCATATCTGTCCGTCTGGTACAGAGTAACGTAGTAACTTGAAATTGGGTATAATGATGGATTTTGATGATACACGTATTATATCACTTGTTAATAACATTATATCAGCTTACTCTAAAGGCAACGCCCCAATTCAGGCTGCACCTAATTAAATATTATTTCGCATTACCTCTCTTTATCTATAATCTTATTTTCTAATCATTGTATATGACTCATTTGACCGTAATTATTGATCGCAGTTTACATACTTGGTACAGTAAAACACAAGATCACCACAGCATCTTTATACATCCCACTGCAGGGATACGGGTCTTATTTCAACCTAAGTGGTTTAGATAAATACTCCGCCATGTTGCCCTATTGCGGCATGGCGGAGGTGACCGTATTTTCAAGCTGCCGGAATGTCACTTATTGTAAACTTAATGTCTGTCATCCATTGACAATAGCCAGAATTGACGGCTGAAGGTGCTCTCTGAAAATCGACCATCCATAGACAGATTGTGTTCGAAGTTGCTTAACCTTCGTATTTGAAAACACATATACATAGTTGTTATGATTCTATCATTATTAATTTTATTAGAATTCAAGGTGCTATTGATTGTACCAACTTATTTGCTGTTAGAATGTAAAGCACAGAATCACGTTAAGGCACCTTGCTAAACCATTGTGTTTTAGTGCCAAAATACTTCAGCGATTCGAGCCTACTGACCAATGGGAGAATATTTTAACCAATGAGCCGGTAAGTGCTGCGGTATTTGGATCCGCAAACCAACCAATAAGAGCTTTAGGCCGATTCTACTAAAAAACTGCAACTGAACTGCAGCGCGGCGTGTGTCACAATGCGTACATTTTGACGTTTCGTTAACGTCGCTGCCATAGATAACAGGTCGCTGCTGTCAGATCGCACCGCTATGGGTCGGGGGTAAAGTAAAAAGTACAGTAGGACTTTTTACTTTTACCGACCCATAGCGGTAAAATGAGTTACTACGTAATATCGGTATCATGGACTTTCCATGGATTATTCATTCATTTTATATCGTAACTCTATCTAGAAAGTAACGTAATTACTTCAAGAGCGCTCGCTCTTGGGTCTTTGATAGACTGATGATTCAAGCCTACTGCCAACTCTAGTAGATCCTTCTCACATGTGCACGTTTCCACCCCATCCTGTTTGCTGTACACATTTATGTACAACATATAATACATCTACCTATTTTGGTAGATGTATCCCCCAATCACTCTCGATCGGCTTTTCTTATCGGACAATCGCCACATTGCGACTCTTGACATTACTTAATTACACAGAACTATTTCCAAATTGGAGAACATAGACAATAACAGGCAAGTTGATCGAAACTACTTTATGCGCTTCCGCCACCAATTAATTTATACGAATTAGCGCCAGCCAATACCGTAAGTACGTAAACATAACAACCCTCCGGCGAGTTGTTACTTGCCTGTGGTTTTCTGTGAGATGTACTTTTCCAAACGGGCTACTTTGATGCACTTTACCACTCTTAAAAACACCGAGACCAATACACACATATATGTTCATGTACACAAACGTTTGTCCTGTGTGGGAATCAAACCTACGAGCGTTGGTGTTAAAGGAGCGATCGTCACTTATAGTACAAATCACGGCCGTTTCTAAAATAATATGATAACAATGCAGTGTGGGGAATTTGTCATTCGTAGTTATTCGTACGAATAATACCTACAGCATCTGAGGATGATAATGGAGAGGTGAAACACGTGTTGCAGAGGCTACCAGAGTAGCCGGGACAGTGACTGCATACACCTATTAAATGTAATGAGTAGGTCCCGGTCGATGCTAATTCTCGTGAACTAATTAATGGTCGAAACGCACAAAGGGACATCAAATTACATGCAAATTTGATTTTCGGGAAATAATGCCTGAATATACTACCTATTACATTATTTAATGACAACAACGTATTCTGGTTCATGATTTGAAATCCTGCCATCATACGTCCAATAAAAATACCTTTTATGTAATGGAATAACACGGGATCATTAATGGTTGATTATGATTTTCAATCAATTATCAACGTGTATTCTTACAATGCTACTGTCTGACATCTGTTACCAGTATATGAAATGAGTTATGAATGTTAAAAAAGCGAGAACGGTGTTTAAAGACTGCGTCACACGGCACACGATCCTTCCTGTTAGTCATCTCATGTTGTGTCCCCAAATGGGAGGTAGGACGCATTAAAGCAGCCCATCTGGGGAAGTACCTCTACTTCACAGTAAACCGCGGCGAAATAATAACTCCTTGAATGGTAGTTGTATTCCTGCATATAAGCGAGGTCACCAGTAAGCTCTTAAGGAGTCGCTGTGTTAGTAGTAGAGGCGATCTCGCGTAACATATTGCAAGCGTTCATACGGTGCTATGGTGATCGAATATCAGGTAGGCCGTATGCTTGTATGCCTTCCAACGATATCTAAAAAAGGATGGATCTATGTAAATTGATCAATACTCGTATACTAGTAACACTGTTTAAATTATCAAAGTAACTTGGTTAGTAACGCTGATTTAATGCGTGTTTTTTTAGTTCCCCATTGTGGTGTAATCCATGACATTAGCTGTCACCAAGCCGTGAATCATACATGTGTGACGTTTGGCGTGGACATGGCGCGGGCGTATCGTCGTGCATTAAAATCTTATACGAAATGCCTGGAAATAAGGTACAATTTGAATTACAACAAATGGTAAAGCGCGGGCGGCCTAAAGGCGTGTGATTTCCACGCAATCTGATATAAATTACGTCTATTTATAGTATATACAGTATAAGCAGTCATATTGACATATAAAATACAAATCCTATGTTGATTGCCTACTTAGGTATATAAAAAACCTTACCTTACGTCCGCGGTTCGTATCCTAGCATGTTTATATTTGTGTTTCCTTATTAACGTACATGTAATTATCACTTGCTCGATGGTTAAGGAAAATATTGTGTGGAAACCCGCAAGTCTAAGAAATTATATTTTTAAAGACGTGTGACCTTCCCTAAGAATGATCTGCTTTTCCCTCTGGGTTGTGGAGAACTGATGGCAGTCGCTCCATGTAAAAATTAATATCTTAGCAAAATCGTTAGGCTTAGGTACCGGACCTCGCCCGCGGATTAGGAAATGAGATAACGCTAAGAAGAAGAATGAAATAAAATAAGTAGTAAATAATTATACTAAATAATGAACTAAATAGATTATATAATATAAGAAACAAATATAAATAGTAAAAAATGACAAAAAAATTAATATGTTACAATAGAAATAGAATAAGAAATGCATGAGACCAGAGTTAAAAAAAAGAAATCAACTAAGAAAAATCAGTTTAAAGCACTGAGATAAACGTGAGAGATTTTCAGAGTCAGTTTAAACGATTCAACGGTGGGCGACAACGCAAGAGCAAAGAGCAAGTGCAAAGAGGGCAGCCAAGATTTGGTGTATGTGCTACGAGTATTCATAGAAATAGCTAGTCCATAGAAGAACACAGACGATTGTCAAGCCACGAAACCTTTGAGGTAAATAATTATAAGCAGTCAGTACATTAAAAATCCGTTAAAAGTAAGGAACAATATGACGATTTAAACATAAAGATGAAGAAAAAACATAAAGATAAGACAAATAATAAACATAGAGATTCACTAGTTAATCTACTTTATCAAGGAACCCTTTCGGCAGATCCAACACATGAACATCGCCTTAGTGGAAATCGGAAAGAAATATTTACAGTCTAAGATAATGCGCAGAGGTAAAAAAAATACGGCTGACTTTATTTATGAGGATCGAATGACAGAGAAGAGAAGATCAATATGGTTCATGAGAAGACCCAAATTAGTTGCAATAAAAGAGATCGGTATAACTGTGTCGTCGTTCCCAAACTGGGAATCGTCATGGAGGTCAATTTAAAAATGAAGTAAGAACTACCGATTATAGTTGCCTGTAACTTAACTGATTAATTAATTTGAATGCCAAATTATTGAGGCCATTGAAAAATGGCAGTGTAGTCTTGTACTTGAGTAATAGAGGCAGCCGTATTTATTTCAACATTTTCTGCATATAAATAAAAGGAAGAAGGCAGTGGTCGTGAAATGAGAAGGCGTAAAATTAATTTATGAACCAAAGTCTAACTTAATTAGTCCAGCAAATTCAGAGCATATTGCAATAAAAGGCGTGGCATGCCGTAGATTCCGTTTTTATTTGAACGTAAAGAATCCAAACAATATATATTTTTATATACCTGTATTCACTCAATAACTGGATTGTGCTGTTTACTCTAGCAGCAATCATTTTCATAAAGCTGTTGCCACTATTACGCACGCTTTTTCACTAAGGGCTCGTTGTGGATGACGGATGAAACCAATGCATGCGTGGCTCTGCAAATATTTGAGAAGCAATATAATTTTACATCGGTTTCAGTTCGAAAAGCAATTTCTGTTTGCTTTTAGGAACATTTACATCAAAATACTCGTACAATTTAACAGTAACGAGATGGGCACTCCTATTTTAATTAACGTTGCTAAAGTGAACTTTGCAAAAAATCTGTACATAAAAATAAATAATGGAACGAGACTCTATCAAAAGTAGATAATACGATGATACTCGTATTTAATCAAAAGTTATCTGAGTAGTATATTGAGCATATCCATCACAGACCACATTTTAAATGCAAGCACTAGGATTTGCACTGTATTTACAATCACAGGACTCAAGAAGAAGCAAAGTCAAGCGACTACTGAGCGCTGCGCTGGACCTTATTCTAAGTTATTTTACGGAGCAAGACCTGGAAGTGCCTTTAAAAAATAAAATTCAACGTAATTGAATTCACTTATGTATAGTAAAGTTTTTATTTTACAGCTTTTATTCATCAAATCTTTACCTGAAAGATTGTAGAAATATACACATGAAGGAATAATCATCAGGTCACAAATCAGTTAAAAAAAGACACAAAGATACAATCGAGAGTTGCTCTGAATTGAACTACAAAAATCGGTGACACCGTTTTTGAGATGTTGATGAACATACGTAAAAAATAATTTAGAAAGTTACGTGACCAACATTGAACATCTTCCTTTCCGATTAGCCACCTATAATTAACAATGGGTGATACATGATAACTAAAAAGAAGTGCAATTTGTGCAATATCTCTTCTATAGTCTAAGCCATCATTTATTTTTAATAAATAGTACAGTTTCGTTTATTAATTGTTATGTACATATTTATCACTTGCACGATGGTAAAGGAAAACATCGTGAAAAAACCTATACGTCCAAGAAATTATATTTCGAAAAACGCCTGCCAGGATTCGAAACGGATATAACCCACCTGATGTAAAGCGGTTACCGTAGCCTATAAACGCTTGCAATACGTGGAGTATCACATGCGCGATGCCATCTCTGCTGCTATCACAACAACTCCATAGGAGCTTACTGGTGACCTCACTCACACGCAGGAACACATCAACCCTCTACGGAGTTGTTATTTGGCTGCGGTTTTCTGTGAGGTGGAGGTACTTCCCCAGACGGGCTGCTTCGATGCGCCCTACCTCTCTTAAAAGTTGGTTGCAACAGTTGGTTAATAGAACGTGGTTAAAAGAACATCATTTTCTAAATAAAAGGTACAAATATAACGCATCACTTTTACGTGTACGCCCTCAAAATACTATTGCCTAATAGAATCCAAGAGCAGTTTTGGATCTACGAAACAATTTAAACTTCGATCTCTTGAAAACATTAATAGAGCAGCATTCTGCAAAACTTCGACGAAGACTTCGACAGCGTTATTGAGCATCGAATACATTAAGAGGTTACGTTACATCACTCAAATCACATAATTGTCTTCGACTCATTTCTTATACGTAACATGAAAAAATTAACGACGTCTCGAACTATTGTATTGTTATTTTTCTTATATATTTTATTATTTTTGTAAATAACAGGCTCTCTGGTATTTTATTCTCTCTTACTCGCTTTAAGAACGGGGCCCCGTTGACAGATGTCGTCCACTTAAGTGAAACCATGTTGACTACGGGCGTGATCGTGGATGGGTTTGTTAATCTCGACCATTTTGTGACATTCGTAGGCATCGGTCACGTGACGAGCAACATATTTCGTGTAGTGTTGTTGACTCGCAATTTTACACAATAATTAAATCAAACTTTGGTAATACTCAGGTATTTTTTTTTAAAGTAATTTATCTTAACGCAGTAAAGTAAAGCTTTGTGTGTTTCAAGGCAGGAATAGGTTTTTACCCGTAAGACGACAACGAACTGTTTTTTTGTTATTTTGGTTTCCACAGCTGTTTAGTCTGGCTACATAGGGGAGTCGGCGGTTTTGAATTTGTCATTTGGAAAACCATTGCGCGTATCTAGTGCAATTATGTTTATTTCATGTAATTTTGAGGACACAAGCGACTCCGGTAGGAGGCAAATATGAATTGGATTTGATTCCGTATTCGTAGAGACTTAAGCGTGATCTAAAGTAACAGATATAATATTACATCTAAATTTTGTAGTTCACTGCTTACGAATTCTAAGATATTTGTGAATATTACACCATTCCTACACCTACATTCAAATATATATTACATTCCGAAAATATTCTTGAATGTAATTAGAAAAATGATGTAAGATCACTCTTAATAACTTTGAAAAACTTATTTATTGATACCACATACTACGATTAGGACTAATAAAAAATCCCAGTCACCACTAATACCAAATTTAGATGTAGGGTAGGTTCCCCGATTTATGATTTTTTTATTATTTTATAAATTTATCAACGTTTAAACATTTATAAACATGAATTTATAGGTTTCTTACTCAAATAGTCTACAAGTATAATACTGACAAATATGATGAAAATATAGATAACGTTTCCTTGTATACCACGGAATCCTAAGACCCAACGTCCGTCCGTCCAATGGCTTAAAAACACCGCGTTCACCAAATTGCACTAGAGCACTGTGACCATAGTCGCCTTACGGTACTCCGATAAAAAGCGATCCCGAATTCAAGCGGATGCTAAATGCAAAAAGCTTCAAAAAATTGGAGCTCATCTGGACTTAAGAAATAGATATTTCCCGCAAACGTTTGATTGTTTATTACTCTCAACCATCACTGAAAAAATATGGATTCAAATTGTCTAGGAAAGTAAATACAGGGAATAGGAAAAATTGTAAACGTTTAAAATGAACGTTACACAACAGCGAGCGGACTAATATTGATATTGAGCATATTGCAATATCTCTGGCCGCCGGTTATTACAAAATATTTTGTCTGGAATTTGCGATAGAAACATACAGAAGCGTAAAAGTTACAATTATATCTCTAGCTCTCTAACATTTTGAATTAAAATTAAGTATAAATAGACGCGAGATTTTTCTGTTGCTTATGTTTATATAGCTATGTGTATTGGTTAGATCTCCACGATGGAAATTTATGCAACTGTTTCTGTTTTCCAAATAGTCAGGTTCACGGTTATATCGCGATTGGAAATTTATACTTGTAACAAAACATTTCGTGGTCCTGCCCGTAATAAAATATTTATAGAAATGACATTTACGATTGACGAGCTCGGTGGCGCAGTGGTGAATGACGCGACTTTGACATCTACGCTCGCGAGTTTGATTCCCACACTGGGCAAATATTTTGGTCTGGGTATTTTTAAGAGAGGAAGGCCGCATCAAAGTAGCCTGTCTAGGGAAGTACCTCCACCTCACAGAAAATCGCAGCC
Source organism: Pyralis farinalis (assembly GCA_947507595.1). NCBI lineage: Eukaryota > Metazoa > Arthropoda > Insecta > Lepidoptera > Pyralidae > Pyralis > Pyralis farinalis. The sequence continues at coordinate 30,744,800 of OX382265.1, forward strand.
AAATAACAACTCCCTAGAAGGTTGTTCTGTTTCTGCGCGTGTAAGTGAGGTCCATAATAAGCTCCTTAAGAGTTGCTGTGTTAGCAGCAGAAGTGATATCGTGCGAGTGATAATGTACTCGTAATACAAACGTTCATAGGCTACGATTATTGCTTTACATCAGGTGGGCCATATGCATGTATGCTTCCCAATGTTGTACATAAAAAAAGAAAAAGCATTGTCTTTAATTTAATTTCGATATGGAGGCTAAAATGAGGATCTTTAAAAAGTTGGTTTATCAATCATACATAATTTTAAACTAAGGAATTTAATAAAATTTGGTATTATCATATCCATTTCCGGGGTCAATACATGGGATGCCTTATATTTCGAAATATAACTGAATCCCTTGCGACATGCAAAAATTTTAACTCAAGAATGACTAAATAGATTAAGATTAACATTTGCTTTGCATACTGCATCCCTTCTCACTCCTTTTTTCAATGGAATAAAAAATTAAAAAGTGATCCTCACGGGACTACTTAAAGTATTAGTTATTGCCATTTAGTAGAAAAAATCTCGAATAGGTATTACTAGAAAACTATCGAAGAAGAGGAAAAACATATATGTTTGTTAGAGGATGAGGTTCAGTTAAAGCAGGGTTTTGGTTAGGTGCAGTCCGGTCCAAGCGCGGTTCAGTTTCGGTTTTTGTCAGGTTCCTAAAAGTGTTCGTTTGAAAAATTCTCGAGTTTTGCGAGTACACATTAATTGGTCTTTCGTTTTTATAGCATCCAATGAGTGCACATCTGATGACAATCGAATACGGTGCATGCAACACCACGCAGGTGTTAACTATAAAAACATATATCAAACGTTGTTTTAAATAGGTATAACATGCCGTGATCATCTAGGCGCGACTGTAAAGCCCATGGCAATGAGCTTAAGCCGAAAATAATCTGAGTATTCACGTAAGAACTCTGTAATGTTCTACAGTACTAAAATCCTTTTTTTTTCCTACAGGATTAGTGAATTTTTATACGTTTTTCATGTTTAATGCTATTTGTACGTAATTCGTACCCAGTTTGCCAATTCGCAGAGCTCCGAAGTCGGTGAGAATAGATAAAACTACGAGTACGTTCCTAAGCATAGATTGACCGTAGCTTACTCCAATTATCCAATAATGTGCAATATGTACATGACATGCATACATTTATAGAAGTTTTTTTTATATAACGACTGCTTTTATGTTTTTGTATGTATGTATGTATATCTTTACGCCAGGTCCCTTGCGGGGTAGGCAGAGGGAACCGAGTGCCATAAGACGCGGTCCTTACATACTTCACTCGCTTCTGTGACGAATAGCTCTTTTCATGCACGCTCGCCGGTTCCTGGTTAATAAAGTTAAAATTTGTAACAAAATGTAAAGTGGTCAATACTGTTTTTAAATAAATAATTATATAAATTATCTTTTTATATTTAATTTAAGGTGTAGATACACACTACAGAATTATAGTATAGAAAATATTGACTATATATGTATATCTTCACGCCAGGTCCCTTGCGGGGCAGGCAGAGAGAATCGAGTGCCATAAGACGCGGTCCTTACGCTCTTCACTCGCTTCTTTCACATTCATAGCTCTTTTCAAGCACGCTCACTATCTAAGGCTCCTGACTTCACCTTCTGATAAAACACGACCAATTTGGTCATGGTATAAGAGCATGAAAATAGAATAAACGCGGTCGAAATGCGAGCGCTGCGCAAAATTTGTGGCGTAAGGCTTGTAGACCGTATTCGCAATGATGATGTTAGAAACAGAGTTGGTCTGAAAGAGAGCGTCGGTGTTAAAATAAGAAGAGGCATGCTCCGTTGGTTCGGCCATGTAGAAAGAATGCTAGATGAAAGAATGACAAAGCAGATATACAATGCAAAAGTGGAACGATGTAGGAGCCGGGGAAGGCCAAGACTTACCTACCATGACCAAATTGGTCGTGTTCTATCAGAAGGTGATGTCAGGAGCCCTAGAAACCGGCGAGCGTGCATGAGAAGAGCAATGACTGTTAAAGAAGCGAGTGAGATATGTAAGGATCGAGTCACGTGGCGCTCGGTTCTCTCTGCCTACCCCGCAAGAGATTTGGCGTGAAGTTATAGCGTGCATCTTATTTTGACCTTCTGAATAACTGCTATCTTCTGGACGATTAAAGGCATTTTGACATGAGTAGCCAATGAAATATCTACACATATTTACAAAATTACAAACCAAAAATAATAAACTGAGAACCAACGAGCTGATTTGGAGAAAATGAAACTAGAAACAAAAATACTAAAGGGTATCAGGCTTAAATATAACAGTTTGGTATCCCATAGTTGTGTCTTTGTCACTACAAAATCAATGTATGTTACATGTACAAAAACCTGTAATCGATTACTTAAATAATATTCTTCCTACATTCAAAACGGACGAAATTTTGTTGACAGTGAGTCAGTCATTACGAAAGGCCGTTACATTCGGAATTGGACGGAAATGACATCATTGCTTGATTGCAGTGATTTCCGAACTGCGATCGATAATAATTTCTGGCTGACTTCCTACGTTTCAAACTGGGAAAACAAAGATAGAAATTATTATTGACAGAGCCAGCGGAGCCACATTACCCTCAAAATTGTCGTTTGGGGTAGACTGATGTCATCCAGCTAGCGTTTAGACGGTAATAGTGAGAAACTCCAAAATCGACACACTAATAGCTAACATATTGTAGTTTTGTATCCTTTAATTTGAAATTTAAATGTTCGTTGGTGAGGAAGAACGGTCCAAAATCGTTCCAATTAGAAAAAAAAAAACATATGGGAAAACGTATGGCCGGCCACTCTGCAGTGCAGAGTCTGCACTGCACTCCCATCAACAGAAAAAGTAACAGCACTCGTCGCTAGATGTCGTACAGGGTTCCATATATTTTTAAAAAATTAAAAATAAAATATTTAAATATTTTTTAAATTTAAAAAATATCAGCTCTGCCTACACAGCTTGCTGTTATTTACTAGTATAATGAATACTCCAGTATACATATTAAAGGTTTTAATGAACTCTTGAACCAATAAACAATAATTGTGCAACAATATAAATAAGCATGACCAAATTAATCGTATTCTATTAGAAGGTGATGTGAGGAATCTTAGAAACCCGAGCGTGCATGAGAAGAACAATGAATATTAAAGAAAGGAGTGAGGTGTGTAAGGATCGAGTCATGTGATACACGGTTCTCTCTCTGTCTACCGCGCATGGGATTTGGTGTGAAGTTATAGATACATACATACATATAAATGGGATATTTAAACAGTACAACGTTATATATACTATGAAATTTCTTTGGGAAAATAATAGCATATATGTAAAAATTACGCATATAATGAAATCTGTAAAAACAATTATACTGGACCTAATGTCACAATACGCGAATCCTGCAAGCCCAAAAATCCTCTCTACGGCTAGTAAAAATAAGTTCTAAATTCAAGCTCGAAATCAAAATGTTTGTCACAACCGAGTACACGCTGCATGTATTTTTCGTACTTTCCTATTGTAATTTCTTATTTTCCATTCTGTATACATCTAGTATACACTTTCACTGACTTTTGAACTTCTTTGTTGACAGAAATCACATTTGTTGCACTAAATTTGATCATTATTGAGACGTGATCCATCTCATGACCACCATCATGTCCATGTATCACTTACAAATCAGTGTAATAGAGCTTGCAGAGATATGAAGCGTAAACACACACCGGGTAGTCTTTGTAAATATGTAAACAGTAAAGGTATAGTTAACAATAGATCCAACGACAATAAAAATCATTTAAATCTGAACGATCATAATAAACATTTTAGTTCCTCACCAGTATTACTTAATCAGCAGGCTACTTTGACTAAATTCATTAATTAGTTTCGTTTTAGTAGTTTACCAAATTCATAAATGTAAATTTTATTTGAATTGTTAATTTAATTATGTTGTATACTGCCAAATTCATTATTTATTATTTTCATTCAATTGTTTTATTTTTTAGTTAATTTTATAAGTGAATTGTAATCCAACAAATTTTCTTATGTACGTTCCGCAAATGTGTTACAAGTCAAACCCAATTTGTGAAGTTTCCCACAGGACAGGCTTAGCCTAGCGTGGGAACTAAGGAAAATTAAATTATTGTAACCACTTTTTGAATAAAGAATTATTATTATTATTATATAAATAAATCAATTCTTATCCTAGTGATGCCGAGCGAACACTATTTGACCTGGGATTGAGCACGGTGGATGAGGTGAAGATTATTCACAGCGTTAAATACAGAGTGGTGGGAGAGGAGAACATTTTTGCCTTTCTATGATTACACCTGTAGTTGTCGTACTACTGGTGGTCACTACAGGTGTTTTTCCATCTACCTGGAAATTGGCCACGTGGTTCCTCTTTCAAAGAAACCTTATCCAGACTCCTTCACTCATTTTCGTCCGATATCCATCTTAACTGTTCTCTCCAAGATTCTTAAACACCATGTCCATCAACACTTTACACGCTTTCTCTATGAACATAACATTCTCAGTTAGCATCAGTCTGCTTTTCGCAGTGGTCACAGCATAACATCGGCACTTGTCAAAATTACTGACGATATCCGGCTCAACATTGACAATAAAAAAGTAACTCTTCTTGTATTACTAGATTTCACTAGCGCTTTTCTTTACTACAGTCTCTCAATATATCGCTTACAGCATCAGCATGGTTTCATTCATGTGGGACGCAGGCAATTAGTGAAAATGGGAGATCACCGATCTGACTGGAGTGATTTGAGTGCCGGTATCCCACATGCTGGCGTGTTGTCACCCATTCTCTTTTCACTGTTACTTAATAGCATTGTTTCTTCTCTCTCTTGTTCTTACCATCTATATGCTGTTGTCTCAATATCCCACTACTTCTCTCCAAGCTGGCATATTACGGTTTCGATAGCCATTCGATAAAATGGTTTCATAGTTATTTAGGGCACAGATTTCAGTGCGTTAAAATCAAAAGAGACGACGGATCGTACATGATCTCAACGCCCAAACCGGTCACACGCGGAGTTCCTCAAGGCTCTATACTCGGGCCGCTTCTGTATGTATTGTACAGTGCAGATCTTCCTAGCGTGATTGGGCACTGCAGGTTTCATTGTTACGCTAATGATGTTCAATTGTATATTGCTGTTAACCCAAAAAGTACCTCTCAAGCCTTGCGCGCCATGGACGAGGACTTATCCGGGATTGCTGCTTGGGCCACTGATAATGGTCTAGTACTCAACCCGTCTAAGTCTAAGTTTATGGTCCTAGGCAATAAAAGACAGGTTGAAAAAATTTTGACTTTGGATCCTGTTCTAAAAATTTCGGGCGAGAGTATTGAGCGTGTCAGTGAGGCAAGGAATCTTGGTGTCGTGTTTGATAGCCAGTTACGTTTCGAAAGCCATGTGCTGAATCTAGTAAGAAACTGTTTCTACAGGTTGAAATTGCTCTATCAAATACGTTACTATCTTTCTGAAAAAGCACGCATTATCGTTTGTGAATCTCTGATTCTTTCAAGGCTTAATTACGGAGACATTGTGTATGGGCCGCGACTACTGTACAAGACCAAAAGAGTGATACAGCGAATTCAAAATGCATGTTATCGTTTCTGTTTTGACGTTCCTTCATGTACCCACGTGTCACCCTTCATTAATGCAGCATCTATGTTGAATATGGAGTCACGTAGACAGTTGCATCTCGCAACACTCATGTTCGATCTCATGAAATATAAGAATCCAGAGTATTTGTATACTAAGCTGAGATTTCCCACTTTTCAAAACCAATATGGGTCCGGATATCTTAGATCGGTGCGAGTTCCTTTGTCAACTCAAATGCACAGAACTGTGGCTTTCAATGGTTGTTTCCGTTACCAGGCGACCAAGTGCTGGAATAATATACCTCCACCAATAAGACGCGCAACTTCAAGGTACACATTTCAAAAGCAACTGAAATCTGTATTATTGGAAGAACAGAAACTGGGTACAGGTCGCCTTGGTATTCGATATCTTGTGCGCTCATAGTCCCTCTCTATGCATTATTATTATTTGTTTACATTATTTGTATTATATATATTGTGATTATATTCCTATCACTAATTTATCTTTATCACTCTTAATCCTTTTTCATTAATTAGTACGCATTTATATTTATTTATTTATAATAACGCTGAAGACAAATCCTCGGTGTTTTAACGATGACTTGTAGTCTGATATGCCTACAGTATTATTGCACTCGCCCCGCGTGTATCCATCTCAGGCCGTAGCTGAAAACCAGTGACTTGCTCTATGAGCAATTAATTCACTGAGCTGCAGCCTATTTGTACCACTGCGACACGCATGCATGTCTACCGTCTTATCTGTGTGTGTAATGTTCATTTTTTACTTCTTTGTACGTGGCTTATTTTTTTTTTTTGTGTGTTTCTTTGTAGCATGTGTGTTAGTGTGAGTACAAATAAATCATTTATCTATCTATCTATCTATGCTAATGATTTACAGATATATACAATTGCTCTATTCCTTGATATTTCCTTAGCAGGGCATGCTATCAATAATGATCTTGCTATTATTGCTGATTGGCCCCATAGCTTCGGGCTTAAAGTCAATGCAGCCAAATCACAAGCAATCAAGACAGCCCACACTTTATTTCTAAACTCCATGATTCCTACATTCTTCCGAGAACATGGAATGCTTGGAGAAGAAACCATTGATATTGACTGTTGTCGATACATGGCTGCAGTTAAGCCAAGCCAGTCTCCGTCAATCGATAATGGCCTGATGGTATATGTTTTGAACTTCTAAGGTAGAAAAAAGTTTCTTATTCCATCAATAGGACACGTATTCATCTTTTCGGAACTAATTACCTGCATAAAACACTAGCTATAGCCCGCGATTTCGACGTATCGTGATGTCAAGAAGCCTATAACCCCCGTTTTAGATAGCTCCGACTTTTTCGTTTTACCTACCCCTGTAGATTTTGTTTTCTAGCGTAACCAATAAAAATGTTTTTAATACAAATTTGAAAGAAATTGTAATAACTATGGTGAACTGTGACTATTGTGGTGAACTTTAGTAATTTAAATACTCATTAATTAATATTTAACAGGTAAAAAAATAAAACATTGCTCAATATTTTTGCCATTTATCGCACCTCAATATTTTTCACATTTTCCCCTAGTCTGGGATAAAATACTGGGGGTAAATGGATGAGTGCATATCACTGAATATACACACAAAGTCATAAGTGCATTCAATCTTTCATTTACTATGCCTAGGAGACTATTAGGGCTTTCAGAGCATCGTGCACGGAGTATTAAAGAGTACAAAATTTTGACGTTTATCAGTTTATGTAGAATCTCCTGATACATAACTCGCTTATTGTCTTGGATTAAATTTTTCACTGCTAGCACGTTTTCCTTCGTAACAGTCGTAAAAGGCCAATCACTTTTTTCTTCATCCCTCAAAGTTAGTCGACCGCGCTTGACTTCGTTATACTAGCGATACACGGTTGCCTTGGAAGGGCTTTCATCCATTAATGCCATTTGAAGTCTATCGTACGATTCGTCCGGTTTTAGGCGACACTTGAATTCGTAAAAAGTCATAGCGCGTAAATGTTCCCGGTGCAGATCCATTTTTCAATGAGAAACGGTAATTTAAATTAGCTCACAAAAAATTTGGAGGGAAATTTTGCAATTGGAACGTATATACGTTTCAATTTTATTTTAATACTGATTATTTTAATATTTATATTATTATTATTTTAATATTTTTAAAATAGATTATAACTGGCCAGTCTGTCATACATAAAAACTTTATTTCGCAATACTTTCTGAGTGGCCTGATATAAAGCGGAAGAGTTTATTTCTACTTTTGAACACTCAGATTTGTAAAATTATTATTGGCATTTGATAGCCTAATTCTTGGGGAAGGTTATAGGCTATTTAATATTACGATAAGACTCTGAGAAAAAAATAATAATAATAATAATTCTCGTTGATGTCACCATTCCCCATGATGAGAACCTCGTGAAAGCCGAGAAAGAAAAACTTTCTAAATACTTAGACTTGGCTCACGAGGTTACCGCCATGTGGCGTGTGGACTCAACGATTATTGTTCCGATAGTCGTGTCAGTAAACGGACTTATAGCGAAGAGCCTCGACCGTTATCTTGAGAGACTCTCGCTTGACAGTTGGATCAAGAACCAGATTCAGAAAGCGGTTCTTTTGGACACGGCCCGCATTGTGAGAAAGTTCCTCACTACGGAGCCCTAACCACCGGTAGCTTGTATTTTTTTGCGATATTTTATATTTAAAAATATAAAGATTGTGATGAGATAATAAAATAATAATAATAAAGAGATGCCAGTATACGTGTGGACGAAGTCGAGGCGTGCTGTCAGTTCTTGTATATAGAGCCCAGACGCGGTACCTACTCATACTCGCAGTATACATGGTTATTGACTCTTGCTGTAGTATTTGTTGGATTCGCTTTGAATTGTTTATTCATCCAATATACATTTTCAATTATTTTGATCAAGTACAGTCGCTTCATATGTAAAACAGCTTTGTGACTTATTATATGAATTTCCAGTTAACACCACTTGCCTTAGGTTTATTGAACGGTCTACGCTGCATCCATTAATCCATGACACTTGATTAAGTAGGTATACACGAGTATTACTACTCAGATCCCGAACATGCATTTCGAGGTCAATAGCGCGCGTTTGCCACTGCGTGAGTGTAAATAATAAATAGCTAGCAGTAAAATCGTTGTAGAGCGGGAAATGTAAGTAAAAACAGGGAACAAGTAGCTGAATTCCGCGTAGAAAGCGATGTCGTAAAACATACGAGTTCATCTTTCTACATAGGTAGTATGTTTTCGACTCCTGTAAAAACATGACATTATAAAATAATTTCCATTTATGTTCGTATGTAATTAGGTATTTGCTGAGTAGCTCAGCTTTCTTTGCTATTTTTGAAAAGGTGTCTGTACAATGGTGTCTGTGTAATAGTGACATAGCTATAATCTATATATAATATATCTAATCTAATCTTTAAAAGAGGTAGGGCGCATCGAAGCAGCCCGTCTGGGAAAGTACCTCCACCTCACAAAAAACCGCAGCCAAATAACAATTGCCTAGAGGGTTGTTGTGTTCCTGTGTGTGAGTGAGGTCACCAGCAAGCTCCTAAGGAGTTGCTGTGTAAGCAGCAGAGGAGGCATCGCGCGAGTGATACTCAATATATTACACGCGTTTAGGCTACGGTAAATGCTTTACATCAGGTGGACATATGATATACAACGTCGGGAGTCATGCAAGCATACGGCTTGCATGACTCCCGACATAGTATAAAAAAAGGAACTGTCATATTTTAAATTTGTATCCGTGTGTCGTCTGTCAGAATTACAGAGCTGATTGTGAATTTTATTAGATAATATATAGACTACTGATTAACTCAGAAATAATTACCGAAGTGTCGCGAACATTGCTACGTAACTATTTTAAAAAGTAGTTTGCTCCATATAATTATAGTGAAAGAAACTGCCATTTCTTTTTTTCGTATATAATTGATATTAAATTTTATTTTGTTATTAAACTAATCCGCGATTGTTTGTTTATACAAGTTGTTCAGGTGGTGTGTGTGTAGTGAAAATAAAAAAATGATACGTGTTCAAAACTATCTTTCGGTGAAAAAAAAAACAAGTGATTGAGAAAGGCCGTTGTCCACCGAATTTGAAATTAATACAAACTAAAGGCAAAGTTAATCGTAAGTTTAATGCAAATCCGAAAGGCCGCTTCGAATATCTGCAAATTGATATGTATATAAAATCAACCAATCTATAGATATTTGAGGTGGCTAACCAATCACATACATCATTATTTCCACAAGACTGAGTAACTAAAATCAACATGTTGCATTTTTTGGTAAGTTAATAGCTTTAAAAAAGTTTTGCCTACCCTGTCAAAAATCTCTGTACACGCCACTGGCGGTGGGCCTCTCCCGTTAAAAAAAACTGCATTTTACAATATGATAAAGCCACTTTATTTCTTACGAGTTATGGAGAACAAACATGTTTTTTCGCGTATTACTATAGTTTTGGTTCTTATCAGAGTAATGGTTGCAGAACATATATCCCGATTAACACATCGCCAAAGATTTGTATTTTTTTTATAATGCTTAAACTGTATCTAAATCCATCGTGTAAGACGGAATGTTTGCCTTTCTGGTTTTAATAGACATTTTTATAAATTCGTGGAACGGAAATAAAGAGGGATGTGAACCAAAAGCATTTCAGATTGTTACTGATATATAATAATATTATATATATATTTGTCAATGGTTTTTTTAAGTGGCCAGTACTATCATATCATAAGTGGTTTTATATCTAAAGAGGTAGAAACAACCTTTACACATAATATGTTTTTTCAACACTTGCTTGTAAAGTGGCTCTCATTGCATCGTAATTAATTCTCTTTGATTGCATCGCATTTAGGTTCTGCACATTTTAATACTTTAGACTTAATGAATAAATTGACAGTTTGATACTATGGATATTTTAATACTTTATACCTTATGAACCAAAAGGGAATTTTGTACGGGCGGATTAAACAGATAGCTGAAATGTTGCATAAAGTTCCCCTTTCTGATATAAATAAGTTCGAATTGATTCATATTTCCACAGCTTAGCGAGTTACGCGCATTAAACAGCTGGGTCAAATTTTTGCAACGAAAATTTCTTTCAAATCTTTTCCATCGATATAGAGCGCAATACAATAACATTTATCATTATAGTCACATAGTTATATCTTAATCAGTGGACGCACAGTGGTGTAAATTAAAAAAAATACATAAATACATTTTATTTTTATACACTCCGCTATGCGAATTTTAGCTAAGTCAAATCTCATACCTCACCATATGCGCAATGTGATTGGGTACAAAGTTTGCAAACCATTGGTAGTATTCACCTATTAAAATATGAATTTAGTTGTTAGTGAGTTAGTCTTGACCCCGGACATCTTTTTGTTTGCTTGATCATTATTGAATATAAACAGACACTAACACACATTTTGACGAGCTCAGTCGTGAACGACGCGACATTGACACTAACGCTGATGGGTTCAATTCCCACACAAGACTAACATTTATGTGCTTGAACATGTCTGTTTGTCTTGGTCTGGATAGTTTAAGAGAGGTAGGGCGCATCGAGCAGCCCGTCTGCGGAAGTACCTGCACCTCATAGAAAACCCCAACCAAAATAGCAACTGTCTGGAGGGTTGTTGTATTCCTGCGTATGAGTAAGGTTACTACTAAGCTCCCAAGGAGTTGCTGTGTTAGCAGTAGAGGTGGCATCGCGCTAGTGGTACTTTAATGTATAACCACAGTCTACGGTAACTACTTTACATCAGCTGGATCGTAAGCTTGTATGCCTCCAGACGTTGTAAAAAAAAAAATCATTTCCAAATAAGATTGACAGAAGTAATCTTAGTATTTCGGAATGTAAACCTATACAATAAATAGAGACTACAAAATTTTACGAAATCATAAACTTTCATGCTATGCTAGCTTGCTAGAACACGAAATGTTGTATGAAAGTTTAAGCTAGCAAGCAACCTATGTGCCAACTCACTGCCGTGTTTTTTTTACTATCATTAATCTGCTTATCAAACATACAGCCCAGCTTTATACATTCACATTAAAACTTACTAAATACATTCTATATGTATGTAGTACCTAAGTGTTTATTGTAAATTCACAGTTTTTCTTTACGTAAATTTAGAAATGTAACACCATTTTATAGCTGTCATTTTAGTGCTACAGAACACAGTGTCCGTTCAGATCTCAATTATATTCGTCGACATTGATTGTCCCGAAACTTGGAATCTTTTTTTCCATTTGTTTGGTACACTGATTTCCACGATTCTGGACTTTTATTTCGAGATCGAGTGCTAATTAATTGACTGCTAATTGATAGTTTTGTTGAATTTATTTTGCCGTGATATGAAATGAAATTCATATACGCTATGTCAATTATATAATGTAATAAATTACTTAATGACATAACAAAATATTGAAACATTGATACTCAATTTACTCCTTAATTGCTAATTAACTGAACTCAAATATTTCGGTCAGCAAAACCGCAATAATAAACGTAAACGAGTACTGAATTTGTAATAATATTTGGTCACTATTGTAAGTACTTTAAAAACAAATTGTATTTATACCTTCCTTAAGTTGAAGCTTTTAGCTTCGATAGGCATTTTAAGTGGCTTCACTAAAAGAATATGAAAGAAACCGTAAAACAATCTTTGAATAGCTATTTTCGTTAACGAAATGTGGCTGTAATTATACCTAAACTTGGTGTAGCCAGAGTTTCACAAGCACATTTAGCAACTATGTCGCCACCTAATTTTCGTAAGAGCTATGTGAAATATACGACGATTGCAAACTGAACTTTGAAACTTCGAAAGCGTAATTCGCGCGAATAACATCGCATTAAATATAAGGTAAAATGGTTGTTGTATAACATGACCAATGGTAGCCCAGTAGATAAGGATACTCGTTACGGCACAGAAACAAACTGCAGACACCGGTCGCTCGACTAAACATACATTCATCGAGCACGTTTAATATGTCAATAAAAATATACAATAAGCTACCTTTAGCCTTGAAAGAATGTCATGACAAACATTTTAAAAAAACATTAAAAAATATCCTACTTGCCAAATGTTATTATTCAGTAAGTGAGTTCCTAAACGATGTAAATATACAATAAATATAAATGTTAAATAATTATTAAAATCAATAAATATAATACGATAATAAATTAATATAAATAAACATGACACACCTACGTAAACATATCAAGAACGATTTAGAAATATAAAATGTTATTATATAAATCTTACCATAAGTAAATAATAGTGAATAAATAATGTAATGTGATAAAGTTGAATAATAATAAATATAGTACGGTAAAGAACTCGTCCTCCTCTCAGAATTGCGGCGCCCGACAGGGTCTATAATGCTACTGTAATTATATTTATAAGATAGATAATCGTTAGATAGATAATCGTTTATTAGCTGCTACGGTCACACACATACAAACATAATATAACAGTACAAGAAGGAGTAAACAGGCATTGCTCAAAACATATCCAGTAATAGGTGCATGTGTGTGCTGCAGCAAGCGAATAGGCCATAGCTCAGTGTGACTTTTGCACAATGCGCAAAAAACACCGATTTTCAGCTACTGCCTGAGGGGCGCCGGGCGGGCGCGCTCAAAGTCATTATATAGACATAAATGTGTGTTTGTGGTGTGAGTCAGGGGTATTATACTAAGTGGAAAACTCAGGTATCAACATAGCAACAATGATACTCATGTAATTAGATAAGTAGTGTAAGTGAAATTAAATTTGCAAATGTATTGAGATAATAAATTAAGATAAATTAACATTAAATACAACAGGTATTTTGATATAAAATAATAAAAATAATAACCCTAGGAAAAACGGGTTAAACATAACTGTTTATACACCAGTACAATTTTTTTTACGACAACCATCGCTACAGGAAACGCTTTGGAATCGCTAACTTTTGGTTTTCTAAAAGGAAAGACTTGAGATGTTTTTTGAATGTGATACGAGAGGTGAGATGACGGATCGGAGGTGGAATATTGTTCCAGCATTTCGTCGCCTGGTAGCGGAAGCTGCCTGTGAATGCCACAGTTTTATGTGGTTGAACAGATAGGTGAGTCCTGTTATATCTGGTGCCATATCTGTCATGAAAAGGGGAGATGTTAAATTTAGAATAAAGATATTTCGGCTTCTGAAATTTTACTACCTCGAACAAGAGGCAAGCTAAGTGGAGTTGCCTACGGGAGTCCATATTCAGAATAGAGGCATCGTTCAAATAGGGAGAGATATGACTTCGAGCAGGAACGTCAAAACAGTATCGACAACAAGCATTCTGCACACGTTGTATCAATCTCTGAGTTCTACAAAGCAGACGCGGTCCATATACTACATCACCGTAGTTAAGTTTTGACGAAATCAAAGAATCACAGAGCCTGAGACGCACTTTTTCGGTTGCTAAATTTCGAATTTTGTATAGAACCTTTAGTCGGTAGAAACTATTTTTGACTACGGTTGCTACGTGATTTTCGAAACGCAGTTGACCATCCAAACTTACACCCAGATTTCTTGCCTCCTGTACCTGTTCAACGGTGTTGTCCAAAATTTTCAAAATAGGGTTATTATATGTTACAATATCAACCTGTTTTTTCGAACCAAGAACCATAAATTTTGACTTTTTCGGATTCAGAACCAATGAGTTCCTGGCAGACCAGCGAGAAATAGCGGCTAAATCCTCATTAATTTTTTCTACTGCTTCAGATATCCTGCTTGGGGTCTCAGAAATATATATCTGAACATCATCAGCATACAAGTGATATTTACAATGTTTTATTGCTTTTACAATGTCAGAGCTGTAGATGATGAACAGAAGCGGTCCAAGAATTGATCCCTGAGGCACCCCACGCTTCACTGGTTGAGACTGGGATACAAGGCTAAGACCATTATCCTGTGAAAGTTTCACAGCCTGCGACCTTCCAGTGAGATAGGCTCTAAACCATGACACAGAGTGAGAATCCAATCCATAATAAGACAGTTTAGCAAGTAGAAGTGGAATATTCAGACAGTCAAATGCACGGGAAAAGTCTAAAAGTGTTAAAATGGTGCCATGTCCGCTATCTTGTGCTGCAAGAATATTGTCCGTGACATCTAAAAGAGCTGTCATTGTCCCGCGGTTTTTACGGAATCCAGATTGACACACTGGAAGTACATCACTTCTTTCAATATAATTTATTAACTAGCTGTACACAGCCTTCTCCAGAACTTTGGAAAGAAATGGTAGAATGCTAATTGGTCGGAGATCACAAAGATCAGCAGGATTCGTAGTCTTGGGTAACGGAGTAACCAATCCATTTCTCCACTGATGGGGTACAGCGCCACTAACGATAGATCTGTTAACAATTTCAGTGATAATGCCTAAAGTACGAGGAAGAGTGAGCAAGATCATATCCCTGCTGATACCATCGCATCCAATAGCATTAGATTTGATCGACAAAATGTAACGAGCAACATCATCCTCAGTGACAGGATGTAGATGAAATGTTGAATCACTGAAACGTTGATTTTCGTAAAAAGATATATCAATGTTTCGTTCGTTCGGAATTTGGGCTGCGCTAGGAATATTTAGGAAATGGTTATTTATGTCGTCTGGATTATCAAAACAACTCGGCAGGGTGTCACTCTTACACGAATCGACTAATATCTTTTGTTTCAAATTATTCCAGAAAGCCTTACTATTATCAATCTTAGAATTGATGTGATGATTGAAGTAGGCACGTTTTTCACTAGCGATACTCTTTTTAACCAAATTCTTGAGATCTTGATAGTATTTTTTATGAACTTGGGACCCCGATTTTTTAAACTTCCCATGGGCTTCATTGCGTAAGTCAATCATCAGTTTGACTGTACCGGTAACCCACGGCAATGAGTGATTATTTTTGATTTTTACAGTTTTGATAGGAGCGTGCTTGTCAAAAATAGTCAGCATTAATGAGTTAAATTTATCTACCATCAGATCAACATTGGGCATTTTTGTCACTGACTCTCAGTCCATGGAATGCAAATCCTTGTTAAAAGCGTCGAAATTAATGTTTTTTATAGGCCTATAACTAATCACCCTGGGAAGGATTTTGGACTTGGCCAGTAAGAGTTCGACATTGATCATGGCATGCCCAAGGGATGCTGTAATGTTCTCTACCGAGACTTTTCGGACGCGGGCATTCGTACAGACGAGGTCAATAAGAGTCTCCGTATTAACTGAAAAATGTGTTGGTTCAGTCACTATCTGTCTGAGACCCAAACTTACTAAGAAGTCTGAGACCCTTATCGCATTTATATTTGAAGAATCGAGCATGTTCACATTAAAATCGCCAAGAAGTGCGATGTAGTCGTGACTGGAGAAGTGCATGACCGACTGTGTAACAGTGGCGTGCACAGAGATTTTTGACAGGGTAGGCAGATTTTTTTTAAAGCTATTAACTTACCAAAAAATACAGAATGTTGATTTTGGTTACCCAGTCTTGTGGAAATAATGATGTATGTGATCACTTGTTTTATTCACCGAACACTACACACACCACATCAACAACTTTCGCAGTGAATATCATCCATATTTATCAACTTTAAAACTTTAAAATCTTATTTCGTCTGCTACCAGTCAATCGATTCAAACAAAACCAATGGCGGCCGTCTTAAAATCAAAATAAAATTAACATATTTAAATAACAATTTTATACGAAAAAAAGAAATGGCAATATCTTTCACTATAATTATATGCAGCAAACTACTTTTTAAAATAGTTACGTAGCAATGCTCGCGACACTTAGGTAATTTACGTTATAGTTCAGCTGAAAAGACATTGTCTATACTATGCGATAGTGTGCGTTATTTGTGTTATTGTGGGCAATGTAATTACAGGAATGCACACTACAGTATTTGTATTAACAACACGGTACACATACGTAAATTTAGACAGAAATAGTTAGTGTCTTCCGCCGTTAAAAGCCGCCAATGCGGCGCTGGTGTAGCGTAGCGCCTAGTTGCGATTTGAATATGACTAGCGATGATTTTAATAACTTATCGATACCGATAGATGGAGCTGTTTTTAATTTGTTTTTGATACGAAATATTAGTTAAAAACTATGTTTAAGAATGAAACATCGGATGGTATTTATTAAATTGATAGGGTAGGCAATGTCTTTTTGTCTATATGGAGTGCACGCCACTGCTGTGTAAGGGCGTCCAAAAACGACTCTACGCTAACCCATTGAGACCTAATGTACACATTATAGTTGCAATAAATGAATATGTATATGGAGGAACCGGCCTACTAAGCAACAGGCCCCCGGATCAAATCCTGGCATGTACCAATAAATTCGTGTTTTCGGATTTATATACATATTTGTGAGAAAACCTGCACATCCAAGAAATTATATTTCGAAAGACCTAACCTAAAAAAGGTATGGTTTTCCCTCTGGGTTGTGGAGGTCTGACGGCAGTCGCTCCATGTGAAAATCAGTATCTTCGCCAAATCCTTAGGCTTAGGTAACGGACCCCGCCAATCGTAATGGATTAGGAAACGTGATAACGCTAAGAAGAAGAACATTGTTGATATGTATATATAAGGTATATTTTTTCTTTCTTACTAACTTCTAACTTAACAGTGAAGGTCCCCTTTATCAATTCATGTTCATGCAGACTACACCATGAGCAGATAAGGTTGTATTGAGTTGTGTCGAGAATATTTTTGAAGTGAAAACTTCTTTACGTTGGGCACTTTCGGGATGGGGTAAGACCATAATTACATTTATATAGATATATATATATATATATATATATATATATATATATATATACGTACATGTGTATTTTTGTGTGTGTATATCTATCCTAAAAATGTTTCTTAACAATTCTCAAATAATGTTTACACGTTTGTGAAGCTAAGAAGTCACTTCTGACGTGTAGTAGGTACTACGACTGGCGAATATTTTTTAAATATTACCTGAATGTATAGAATTAACCTTAGATAGGCTTTCCATTCAAATCTGCAACGTAGTAGGTATGTCAATCCTCATAGTATACACAGATATATTCTATATTCAAGAGAGTTAGGGCGCATCAAAGCAGCCCGACAGGGGTAGTACCTCCACCTCACAGGAAACCGTAGTCAAATAACAACTCCCTAGAGGGTTGTTGTATTCCTGTGGGTAAGTGAGTTTACCACTGTTACCAGTAAGCTTCTAACTACTTGCTGTAAATGTATTACAAGCGTTTTAGGCTACCGTAGCCACATTTAAGTGGACCGTAGCTTGTATGCTTTCCGACCTTGTATAAAAAATACAGAAATCTGCCTCTCTGACAACTTACAAAACTTCTTCACTACAGGTAGTACGCCCCGAGCGAACACTCGAGGATATTTTTTATACGAGTAACAAAGCTACCGCACTTATATTGCTAAGGTATTGTCGATCATGTAGCCATGTAGATAATTCCTAATAAGCTCAATCAAGCATACTTTAAGACTCAATTCACTTTTTAATTATAAATAGCACAATCAACCTACATTAATTGTATAACCTCAATGATGTTTGGCCAGTTGTCAAACACTGTCTTTATTCATTTTTAGTTTGTACCTTATATCAGTAGACATAAAGTTCATAATGCTAATTATGACAGAATTAAGATTAAACTATCGAGACCGTTGGGCTATTAGTGTTGTCTATATAAGCCGCTTCCATGCTTCCATGTATTCAACAGCTTTTTAAACACGATTGCTTCCTGTAAAAATTTCAATCCATTCCAGCAAGGCGACCTTAGGCAGTTGTTAGTGAATAAAATCTGATATAACCATTGCGGTCACGAAGAAGGTATACCTTGCCATTCACCACGTTCCTTCCCTGGTAAAAAGAGGCAGTACCCGTGACAGTTTTTCGTAGAGTACGTACTAGGGTACGACGTAGAGGAATATCTATGGTTTTGAAAAATCAAATCGCATAGTCTGACTTTTCTTTAGCACATATTACTTTCCAAGTCCCTTATGGGCTAGGTAGAGGGAACCGAGGGTCACGAGATTTCACCCTTACCCGCTTCATTCGCTTCTTTATCATTTATAGTTTTATCATACAAGCTTCCCAGTTTCTAAGGCTGCTGATACCACTTTCTGATAAAACACGAGCAATTTGTTCATGGAAGGTGAGACTTTAAAACAATCTATATTTATTGTATATAGTTTCACTGAGTTAAATTATAAATTATTATATAATTATGATTTTGTCCACTTAACTACGTTAAAGCCAAAAGGAAACTTGTGAATTCAGCAATCTATCTGTCTTTAGTTATGTATGTTCTTTTGTTACGTAGCGTCTAAACTACTCATGCAGTCTAATCAATTAGTTATTATAGTCCAAGTACCTAGTCCATAACCTACATAGATCTAGCTTCGAGGAAATTAGGAGAACAAAGAAAGAATTCGTGTTCAAAATACTACAATATCCCAAGAAGAAATTCTTCGAACAGTGTAGGTATGTTATCAGTGATGATTTACGGCACAGAATATCAGAAATGAGTAAATCTGTAGTAAAACTAGAGCAGCCGACATGAACTGACCGGATTAACAGTGGGCAGGTTACATAGCTCGATGAACTGTTAGTTGTTGAATTACATAGGTAAAACTTTTATTAGGTTGGTGACTTATTCTTATGAATGATCTTAAATAAAAGTAAAAAACCTTTTTAAAAACAAGCTTTCATTTAAATGCTCGAAAAAGAAAAAAATAAAACACGTTAATCATGCAGAGTTGCAAGATTTCACCCGAACATACTTACATACGTAATTACATTGCAAGTTAAATAAAAGCTTGTAATAAAAAACATAGTTATGTGTTTGCGCTGACACAGACGCAGTCTCATAGATATAGTGTGAATATGTATTCACGCACAGAAACGCAGAGTTTGGCGCATAAAGGATAGTAGTAGTAGGTTATTAGTTCAGCAGAGGTGAAAAATGTGTGGTTGGTCGCAGACGAAACATGACAGTATGCTGAATGCTGTGAATGCTGTAGAAACGAGAACTCTGAGGAGTACGTGTAGAGTTAGGACGACATTGTGAGCGTGATCGCTCCGTGTAAAAATGGGGATCTTCGCCAAATCGTTAATCTTAGATAGCAGACCCCGTCAAACATAATGGATTAGGAAAAGGATAATGCGAGACAGAAGACTTTCATAAACTGCATTATTCTCATCTTCTCATATTTTTTTTTTGATCTTTTTTGATCCCTGCTGAAACAAAAGCCTCTTCGGTTGTCTACCAAAAATATTAAAATGTAATTTATTTAAAACACCAAAATCCGATTACGGAAAACTATATAACGAGATAGTGATAATTCAAATGTTTCTGTCACTGAGTTGCAAGGTCGTAAAAGGTTGTTAACCGCAAGAAAGACCAGAATATTTTGGTTTGACACAAACTACCCTGGGCTTTTTATAGAAACATTTTTGAACAGTACGATAATCGGTCAAGTTTGGAAATCTACGAGATTTTCTTGATGGTGGTTAGGGTGACAACCTGTTTATCAACAACAGGCATAGGTAGGGCGCATCAAAGCAGCCCATCTAGGGAAGTACCTCTACCTCACAAAAAACACAAATAACAACTCCGTAGATGGTTGCTGTGTCCCTGCGTGTAAGTGAGATCACTAGTAAGCTCCTAAGGAATTGCTGTGTAAGCAGCAGGGGAGGCATCGCGCGAGTGATACTTAATATATTACAAGCGTTAATAAGCTACGGTAATAGCTTTACGTCTGGTGGGCCGTATGCTTAAATGCCTTCTGACGTTGTATTTACAAAAAGGCATAAGAAAGCTTCACCATTATACACCTGTTGAATATGTAAATTGGTTTCTATACCACCGTTTTTGATCCTGAAACATATTATTAATTTACTGATAGCTCACTGTCCATTTCGAGCTGATGATAAACTGTTGGTAGGCTATGAAAGGGCTAAGAAAAAATCGTACTACTTTACGCCCGTTACAATAAAATCCTGATCTCGAGCTCAAGAACGCCTAAGGTACATAGAAATACATATAAAATTTTCGGTACCTATCCATCGAATTTTTTTTTACGTTTTACAACTGAACACCTCTTAGAATTTCGTGACAAGAGCATTGGTATCAATCACTATCTCATTTCCTACTTTTCCGTTCTCCGATTATAGTTCTTTAAATTTTTTTTTTCGTTATTTACTGGATCCTGATACTGTGATTAATTTCCATTTATGCCAACACGCCCTAAATGAATCCCTACAGTTGAAGAGAGTGGATCGATCAAAACGCCTTCTGTGACAATAAGCAGGTGAAAGGTACAGAAATATACTCTTTACAGATGAAAAGAAATTCATTTCATTGCATTAAATTTTTTGTTGAAATTTACATAAATATGTACATATAAGTTTTATTAAGATTACATTACTTCAGGGTTTCTCAAAGTGGGGCACGCGAACCAATCGGGGTTCGCCATTCGTAATGGTGGCTGGATGACTGCCTGTCATGTCACGTGACACGTGAGGAAGTGAGGAACGTATGTAGGCGCGCGCTCGCACTTTGCGGGTGGGTTTTCACACCTGATCAAGATACAAACGATTTACAGAAATCCTGTCTCAGACTTGATGCTGAGGTTATAATTGTTCAAAATTACTTCTACAATTTTTTTGATTCAATGTGCGACAAAAACACAAATGAAATATGTGAGCCCATCGCATTATTTCTTTTCATTCATAAAAATATATAGCACAATTATGTATTTGTAACAGCACTTATGGCCGGACTAGGTATATATAATGATTATATAGATATTTAGATAAGGATGATGTACCTTGATAATATAGTAAGTTATGTATAAGTAGTTCTCTAAATTATACATGATGATGTCACTATAAAGGTAATCACTAACTGCGAACACAGTCGAGTTCATTAATAAACATGTCATTTACAAGCTAGCAGCCAGTCCCATCTCCTTTCAATTTCCTATAAATAATAGGACATCTTGAATATATTTAATGTGACAACCTTGTAATATTTACATAATTATGAACTAGACTGTAACAAAATGATTATTTACATATCTAATTATAATTATTTTGACTAACTATATACAAAGCACAACTACTCTATAAATTTTATTCAATCACATAGTGAAAAAGAATCCCTTTTGTAAACAAAAAATTTGTTAAGAACGAATAAAATGTATTTTCAATTACATAGGTACAAGGTTTTCAATAAAATATAGATGGTCAGTCTAGTGACATCTATATATTTAACTCTAACATCTAAACAAGGCAGGGTTGAAGAACGGAAAAGCATTTCTAGCAGTAAATTGTCACAGGTAATAAGCACAACTCTAGTTTCGTCTACTTGGCAAAGATGGCGCTATAATTATAATAACAATTTGAATAGGACACGTCTTACTGAGCTTTATTTCGTAGTGAGCGCCGACAACCGATTTCATAATCATTATTAATTTAGACTACTATTACGAAATCACTAGTTTGTTAATTTAATATTACGGAATTATTTATACGTATTTCCTAACCACACCGGAGACAGAGATTAAATTAGCAGTCCAGGCAAGGGCCATTGCAAGTGAAAGTAAAGCAAGTGCCACAATTTTATGATAGATGGCGCTACTGACGGGGCTTCAGACTAACTTCGTTTACTTTTAACACTTTCAATATCCACAAACTTTGAAACTCATCAATCAGCATGAACACTCAAATAATGTGGTCAATTCAATTGATTTTCTATTCAATTTATTCATTTATACTCGTGAAGCTGGCTGTTTCCCGAAAGTGTACCATCAACAAAAAATATTATAAGTGTGTAAAACTAGCTGTAGCCCGTGGCTCCGCTCGCGTGTAGTCACACTTTTTTAAGTTATACACTGGAACCCAAAATAAAAATAACTTTAGGCACACCGGGAAAATGTAGGTTCCTATCAGTGAAAAAGTAATTTGAATGTTCTACAGAACATCCAAACAAACAAGCAAAGTGCCTACTCTACGACTACATAAGATTGGTACCTTTTTATAATATAAGGGTAGCTATTGTATTAATTTTCAAATTTATTGTCGGTTCTATAAAACCCATATTTCAAAACTTACAAAATACGTATTGTTTGGTTCAAAACAATTTTTTTAGGTTACAAAAACAAGCTTGTTTGAAGAAAAAAAAATACGGAGTGTTGGGGTCTTGGCAGCTACGCTACGCTACGCGATGATATTCCCTATAAAATTAAATGCAGTCCACTTGCGAACATTCTTTGATTTCGATTCGAGCGATTATTGTAATTATAAAAGTGAGAGTCGGTGTTAAGAAAGATGCGCTCCGTTGATTATGGCATGTAGAAAATGTGGAATGAAATAATGACAAAATTTATATATAACGCTAAAGTTCAAGGATGCAGGAGGATAAGGTCAAGACGCACCTACCACGACCAAAACGGTAGTGTCTTATTAGCCAGTGGTATCAGGAGCCTTAAAAACCGGTAAGTTTGCATGAAAAGAGCTATGAATGTTAAGGAAGCAAAGTGAGGTGTGTAAAATCAAATGTGTATCAATGAATATGTATTTATAATTTCTTTATTAATTTCACTGTTATAGAATCGATAGTTGATACTCTTAATTGAACTTCGAAATGTTCAATAACACTAAATATTTTTCCACGTTCAATTCAATTTTTTTATAATTAAAAGTATTCATCCACAATGTGTATAAGGTTTGACAAAAAAATTAAATACGTCTGAATCGAAAATATATTATTTTTATATAAAAGTCTATTTCATCCGAATTAAATTAGATATCATTATTAACCCTAACATATATATCTCATACTTTCTATCCGCCATATAAATAAATTTAAAACGGTTTCTCTACAACTGTGGTATGAACTCACTGCCGAGACTTTCCTAAAGGACCACAACATGAGATGAGGTTCTTCGAAAAAGAGGAGCTAACTGCTTACTTGCCTATTGCTTCTTTACCAATTTGAGACACTATAAAATAGCGTCACTATTTTTCGTAATCTGTAGCACTAGAAGCAATCTCGTGATTTTAATATTTTGTTCCATATATATTTCCAGTAGGTAACTATCATAGAGTTTGGACTTTTCATTGCTACATTTCATTCTAAAATTGAATATGTAATTTTAGTACGTAGGTATACATTTTATAAAAGGAGCCAACAACTATTGAGCTCGTTAACTAACAATCCACGCTCTGGTAAAAGAGAGGCAGGGTAGGATAGTTTTAGGGGAGGTGCCTCCATCTTTCAGACGACTCCCTGAAGAGTTATTGCATTTTAGCGAGTGAGTGTCGTCACGACTAAGCACTGTTTCTTTACCTTAGTTTCTTCACCGTCTGTTTCGGTTGCCTTGAAAAGATTGTTTAACTAATAAGGTTTATTAAGAATGGTTGCACAGAATTTTATATTAAAAGTGACAAAAAAGCCTGTTTTGTTTATCTTATTCTATTCTATTTAAGCATTATTATTAAAGCATGTTATATTCACAAGTATCTAAGCTCCATTAGAGCGTCTACAGCTGGGGTGACAATGCTCGACATTCCTTGTATTATACGTCCTCATAAGCTGCGGTGACCACTTCATATCAGACGAGTCGCTATCTTCCATCCGGCGTTTTATACACGGAGTGGGTAACGAAGGACCTTGGGAAAACCAGCGTAAATATTTAAGACACCAAATATTACTCTAGCGACTTCTTTTTGTTTGATAAATCGTATTTAACAGGATTCATATTTTTTTAATAGTCACTTGAAGCAGGAATCAAACAGAATAATAGGTTCAAAAAGACAATTTACTCTATTACATAAATTTTGCATACTAGAGTAACAACAAACTCTACTCTCAGGTCACCGAAACGGAAATATATGAGTTGAGTTGAGAGTAATTGACCAACGGGATACCTTCTGAGTCCCAAAAGACTGTCGCCATGATTTTCCCAGCCGACTGCGACACATTAAACTTCTTAGGTGGTGTGCCTTTTTTGTTCCACTGCATAGAGTCCTGTTTGTACTCAGGTTCATAATAATGAACCTAAGTTTCGTCCCCAGTAACAGTTCGAGCCAATACACAATCCTTGTCTTCACGATAGAGGTCCAAAAATTCGCGAGAACACTCCACGCGCTGTTGTTTTTGAAGCGGCGTGAGCATTCTCGGCACCCATCTTGCGCTGACTTTAGTCATGCCAAGGTGATCATGAAGAATTTTAAAAATTGTTGTATCTGGTACTCCAACCATTTCTGCGAGCTGTTTCTTCTTTAGTCGGGCACCTTCCAATATTATTTTTTCGACTTTTTGAATGATTTCCGTAGTGGTCACCTCAATCGGCCGTCCAGGCCGTGGGTCGTCTTCTAGTGAGTCCCTGCCTTTCTTAAAAAGGGTATCCCATTTGTTAACCATAGTTTTACCGGGACAAGAGTCCCCGTAAACGGATGACATCTCTTCCAGTATGGTTTGAACTGATTTTCCTTGCTTGGTAAGGATCTTTATAACAGCGCGGTACTCGATTTTCTCCATATTTCACAATTTCTTTCCGATTGACTTGTTTGGCTGACGATAGTTCAAAGACTACTGACCTAATTACGATAAAACTTGGTATGTATACTAATAATGAGTTACTTAATTCGTAACGACTTAGGTAATTACCGTTACTACTGATCTACCTACCTATTCCGCGAATTTAAAAACGTACCCTCGTATATATCACCACGCCTGTCTCCCATTGGGGTAGGCAGAGACTATGGAATGCCAGATGCACCGATCCAAACATACCTCTCTTGCTTCTTCCACACTCATTAACCTCTTCATTCATGCTCATCGGTTTTAAGTGCTTTTGATTTGGTCTTTTTTCAACACTGATCTACATGTGTGCGTCT
Organism: Pyralis farinalis; assembly: GCA_947507595.1. NCBI lineage: Eukaryota > Metazoa > Arthropoda > Insecta > Lepidoptera > Pyralidae > Pyralis > Pyralis farinalis. Next base: position 30,770,424 of record OX382265.1, read on the forward strand.
AGGACTGGCCCTGCCGATATCTCCATTCACTCTTGTCCGATATACTTCTATGTACTTATACATTTTTATACAGTACTTCAAGGTAATGAAATGTCTATCTATCTATTTATAACTTCACGCCAAATCCCTTGCGAGGTAGGCAGAGAGAACCGAGCGCCACGTGACTCGATCCTTGCCATCCTCACCGGTTTCTAAGGCTCCTCACATTACCTTCCAATTTGTTCAGGGTAGGTATGTCTTGGCCTTCCTCGGCTCCTACATCCTTCCACTTTTGCGATCTTTAAGTGCTTCGTCATCCTTTAATCCTACATACTTTCTACATGTCCGAACCAACGGAGCATGTCTGATCTTATTTTAACACCGACGCTCTCTTTCAGAACAACTCTGTTTCTAACATCATCATTGCGAATACGGTTTACAAGCGTTATATACGCCACAAATTTTGCGCAACGCTCGCATTTCGACCACGTTTGTCCTAATATCATGCTCTCCCTGCCATACCCAGCGCTCGCCTTCATAAGTAAGTGTTGGAACCAGTGAAATGTCAATTCTAAAATTTATACATTTAACATATTAACTTCCATATAAGCAAAGAATAACTACACCCGTTATAGTATACGCCATTGTATTAATATCTAATAGTCTGTGGAGAACTACTTCTTCTGTAGTATTTTTTCTTAAGCCAAGTCGGGTGACAAAATGGGTAATGGTGTGGTGGGTTACCTTAGATCAATAGATACTTTCGAGATTCGCGCAGTCTTTATTGCCTGCAGAGTGCATGCTATCACCAAGATTTTATCAGCATTTTAAAGGCGACCGAGCAAGATGGTGTGCTTGCAATTGTGGCGAAGAATTTGAAAGCTATTCACTCTTAACACGTGAATCTTAATACCTCGCTGAAGGAAATCGGACGCCTAATATACCGATTAGATTAGTTACCGTTTTATATCAAACTAAAGAGATGTAATATAAAAATACAACAGCATATACGTTTTGGTTTTCATGTTGCTAGGACTAGCTGTGCGTTGTTTATCGACAGTTAAATCATATAAGTTTTGTTTATCTAAAGATAAAAACTTATATAGATGTATATCTTCATGCCATTAGGCAGCTATTAGGCAGAACCATAGGATTGATATATATATGTATATGTTAAACTCATTGATAATGTATAAATTCAGTGTCAATTAAAGTAATGAATTTTCTTATATGATATAAATTTCAAATCGCTGTATCTTTATAGGGCTATCATTTGAAAAAGTGCTATGGAACTTGGCACCAATTCGAATGCAGCTCTTTTACCGGCGATATGCGATCTGTTCTAACTTGGTCCTTCCTTGAGAGATACGCTACTTTGCAATATTGATAATTAATATATTTTTTTGTTTCTTAGTTATTAATTCTTTAAAATAATATCTAAGTATCATAGGCAGCATGTAAGGTAAATGCTCGTGGGTTCGATTCCCACACAGTACAAACATTTGTGTGCATGAACATGTCTGTTTGTCTTGGTCTGGGTATTTTCTATGTATAATAAGTATGTATTTACAAAAAAAAAATGTATTTACGTATTACGTTTATCAGTTGTCTAGTACCCATAACACAAGCTTCGCTTACATTGGGGCTGGATGGCGCTGTGTAATTTGGCCGACAATATTTATTTATATTTATTTATTTATATTCTACAAAGCAAACATTATTTTCAGATCAAACCCAGAGTGTTTCAGATCTTAATATATTATCTCTAATAGGATATAATAAGAATAAAAACATAAATTTAGGAAGTTGTAAAGTACTTTTAAAATATAGATGTATCAATTTTAACAAGACGTGATATTGAACTTAATTTGGAACTCCACATGAGAGGTATAATTAATTCAGCAGTTCATCCCAAGCCCGGATAGATAAAGAAGACGATTGATTGGATGCCTACTTAGCCCTAGAAATGAAAGCGTTTGAGCTCGATGGCGCAGTAGTGAAACACGCTACTTTAATACCAAGGCTCGTGGGTTCGATTTCCACACAGGGCAAATACATGTGTGCATGAACATGTCTGTTTGTTTTGGTCTGGGTGTATTTAAGATTGGTAGGGCGCATCAAAGCAGCCAGTCTGGGTAAGTACCTCCACAGCACAGAAAACAACAGCCAAATAGAGTGTTGTTGTGTTACTGCGCGTGAGTGAGGTAACTAAGCTCCTAAGGAGTTTCTGAGTTTGCAGCAGAGGTAGCCTTGCGCCAGTTATACTTAATGTATTGCAAGCGTTGATAGGCTACAGTAACTGCCATACATTAGGTAGGCCGTATGCTTGTATGCCCCAGACATAATATAAAAAAACAATAACTATCGGGCGGCGGGGAAATACGTCGACTACCCTTAGGTTTCAATTCACCTCCGAAACACTACCATGGACGGACATGATAATCCACCATAGGATATCTCTCACGAAAGCCTCTATGAATTGCATACATTTAGAAACTGACATATTAAACGAACCGGCTAACCTTGATGTCAGTATGCCAGCTGCCTGGTTTGAAATTTGTTACCGAATCCTCAGCCGGAGCGTGCACTAGGTCTCGACAGGGCCCCCCTGGACCCCCTGGCGCCCCTTGTAATTTTGCCCATCTAGGATGAACATCGCATCGGTACTTAAAATAAGCAGGATTTCGGCAGATAGAGCGATCTAATTGAAGACCAAGATTAGCCTGGCATGGACACTGGGGTTCCCAATAGTTCTTTAGCTATAAAGCTGAAACATGTATGTATGTATGTCTTCATGCCAGGTCCCTTGTGAGGTGTGCAGATAGAACCGAGCGCCATAAGATGCAGTCCTTACTTCACTCGCTTCGTTAATGTTCATGGCTCTTTTCATACACGCTCGCCGATTTCTAGGACTCCTCGACATCACCTTCTGATAAAACACGACCTATTTGGTCATGGTAGGCTAGTTTTGGTCTTCACTCTGAAACATGGACCCTAAAAACGCTAATCCGACACACATTGACGTATTTGGAGATGTAGTGTTGGAAGAGAATACTGCTAGTACCTTAGATACCCTGCTGTTAAAGGGTGTCTATTTTACGTGAAGTGTGAATCACTGTGAGACTATGAGACGATCTGCCTCCATTGGATCCTTGACTTCTTCGGTCATATAGTAAGGAAGAAGAATGATGATATGGAAAAGCTCCTGCTCATAGAAAAAGTACAGAGATAGTGCCCTAGAAGAAGGCGTTTCAACAAGCTAAACAAATCAAAAAATTTGAATTTCAGTTACCGAGCATAAATGGATAATGATGAGTTTAAATTTTTTTTTTAATATTTACATATATGGACGGAAACGGGGGTGAAATTTTGCGTTATTCCGTTTCCTAATCCATCAGGATTGACAGGGTCCACAACCTAAGCCTAAGGATTTGCCGTGTGGTGCCGGCGTAGAATTGCCCCACCCCTTATCACCCCGAGGGTGCCGTAGGAGTCGGCTGAGGGAAACACACAACCGGATGACGGGTCATCTTGTGCACTGCCTCAAAGTGCGATCACCAACCCGCCTGCCAAGCGAGATGATTATGGCAACAAGACAAGATCTCTCATCGAATCCAACTCGGATGGGCAGCGTTTGGGAAATTGCGATAGATTTTCTCGTTCAAAATATCTAAATTTCTCAAGATGAAAGTCTTCGACCCGTGTATGTTGCCAGTGATGACTTACGGCACACAAACGTGGTTTCTTACTATGGACCTCATACGAAAGCTCAACGATGCACAACGTGCGATGGAGAGAGCAATGCTCGGAATTTCTCTGCGAGAAAGCCTCAGAAATTAGCACATCCGTAGCAGAACTGAAGTTACCGACGGGGCTCTAAGAATCAGCAAGCTGAAGTGGGCAGGCCACGTACGACGGAGAACCGATGGCCGTTGGGGCAGAAAGATTCTCAGCAGTGGACGTCTTTCAGCTGATATGATGATGATGCAAGATAAACATGGACAAGACTAAGATTATGTCAAATGTCCAAGTTAAACCTATGCCGGTTACGGTTGGAAGCACTAAGCTCGAAGTTGTTGACGAATATGTCTACCTAGAGCAGGTTATTCAGTTAGGTAAGTCCAACTTCGACCAAGAGGTTCGACCAAGACGGATCCAACTCGGCGAAGACTTCGACACATATTCTCATCCAAAATACCTCAACGCCTGAAGAGCTACCGCTGGGGAAAATAGGCACCCTCGCTAGATTTAGCGATGACCTCAAGAGGTTTGTAGGAGTCGATGGATGCAGACAGTCTAGGTTCGAGACGAATGGCACTCTAGAGGGGAGGCCTATATTTAACAGTGGACGAATACGGGTTGAGATGTTGATGATGACTGATTTTTACATGCAAAAATCATTGGAAAAACCGAACCTTTCTTAGGTTAAGTCATATGTCTCTCGAAATACAACTTCTCAGATGATCCTTCAGTGCTGAGCAATTGATAATGACAAAAAGAGAGATAATTGTAAATTGTTAAATTTTGTGGTACGTAAATGGGACGGTTCTTTATCCACTGGGCTGTCACTGTTTATACGTTTATGATACGCGTTACGTCATATTTATTTCCTTATTGTTGAAGATAGGATATTTTATGAAAGAAAACTTTATTTAAATAGGAAAAAATTGACGAGTAGAACTACATGAACAGATTACTGAAAAATCGAACGATCCGAACGGATAGTTTATCGTACAGGTTTTTTTTCAAATTTGTCTCTATCGACGGAATCTAACGGCCTAAATGTGAAAAAAAAAATACTTAAAAAATACTTACTTAATAATTTGAACACAACTAAAACCAAAGGTATAAAATTTAGTCTACCAAATGTGCCTTTTGCCAATACAAAAGTTCTCATTGAAAATAATGTACAAGAATTTATTAATGCTTACTCTATTTCTTGGAATTATAATAAACTCCAAATTAAAGCGGGGCGTTCACATAAATTAACTGGCCGTACAGGATATTTTTTTTTAAATTTGTCTCAACTCTCTATCAATGGAATCACTCGTGCTAAATGTAAAAAAAACAAATACTTTTAGGATCCCGGTCGGAAGGGGTCAGTAATAGAAATCAAAGCCTTGTAAAGTAAAAAGTAACATAGTATCTTAAATAAAAAGGGAATAAAAAATGTAAACCTTAATTGTTGTTATTCTGCAACTTACATTCGATTTAGGAGATGCTCTAAATGCGATCCATTGTTGTACACAAATTGTAACGCTATTTATCCCTTACTTACACTTTTAAATATGTTGCTCCATGTTCATTTACTTATCCTTGACTATGAATATTAGACGTGGCAATAATGTGATGTTTTTACTACTAAACTATAAAAACGAATAATGTAATATAAAACTGAACTCGTATTACTTCTAATATTCATAATGCAAGGATAAGTAAATCAACAGCTCATTGACGAAATGAATACGAATCAAGAACTTCTTAAACCAATCTTTACTTATTAATTACAAAATTATAATTATGAGCTTACCTAATGTTGTATCATGCATTTATAATTGGGAAAACATAATATTAATATTCCTTAAGTGGGTGTACAAGTTGGTAAATACTTTGAAAGGATAAAGTCAGAACTGTGTACTCGTGAAACTCTTTACTTGGATTTTTTTGATGTAATATGATAATAATAATTTCTTTTCAATTTAATATGATATGTTACGTGGAATTTATCCTTATAATTGATCCTTTCGAAAATATTCATTAAAATATCCTTTTTCACATTTGGGAGATTCGATTCTCGGTTGAGGCAAAAGATTTTATATAATTGCAGTTCTATTTATAAAAATGAAATAAAGTCTTATTTGATGAGCTGTGAGCTATTAAAGAAGCGAGCGAGGTAGGTAAAGGTAAGCGAGGAGGTAAAGACCGCGCCTTATGTAGTTCGACTCTGCATACCCAGCTGGGGCGGCTCGTGTTAATAGACAAAGTTTTATTTAACAATAATACCCTATCTTCATAGTGTGGCATAGTCGTAGAATGCCTTGTACTATCAATAGAGTATTTTTATACCTACGTGTAGGTATATCTATAACTTCACGCCAAATCCCTTGCGAGGTAGGCAGAGAGAACCGATCGCCACATGACTCGATCCTTACAAACCTCACTCACTTCTTTAGCATTCATTGCTCTTCTTATGCACGCTCGCCGGTTTCTAAAGTAAGGGTGTAAGGTACCTGACATCACCTTCTGAAAGAACACGATCAATTTGGTCATGGTAGGTAAGTCTTGGCTTCCTCGGCTCCTACATCCTACTTTCGCTTTGTATCTCTGATTCGTAATTCTTTCTTCCTACATTCTACATGTCCGAACCAACGGAGCGTGCCTCTTATAAGAAGATCAGCTCTGTTTATAACATCACCATTGCGAAAACAGTCTACAAGCGTATGAATGGTTGCAATATATTAAATATCACATGCCACCTCCTCCGTGAACACAGCAACTCTTTGGGAACTTACTAGTGACCTCACTCATTCGTAGGAATACAACAATTCTCCAGGGAGTTGTTATTTCGAAGGTACGTATTTATATTAAATGTATGTCTTGTGTGGGGATTGAACCCACAAGCGTTGATGTCAAAGTCGTGTCATTCGCGGTAGGTCACCGAGGTAGCGTATCCTGCCGATTTTTAATGGACTAAGTAAACGGGATTACGCTAAGGAAAAGAACTGTACCCTAAATGTTATTTTTGCTTATGGATAAGACAATGGATACTAAGTTTGTTATAAATAAAACAGGTCTCAGTAATACCAGAGTGTGATCCAATAATCTCTAATTGCGCAATGGACGTAATTTGTCATCAATGTTCATATTTCCTTACTTCTTATGTTTACCAAATTCACAGATGAGCATTTATTGGTATTTCCTTTGAGTTCCTTATCAATTAGTTGAGCCTTACCACATATGTGATTCACATTTATGAATTTGATCTGTATGATTCTTATAATCCGTAGTTACAATAAAATTGGGAATAGATTTTGGTTGTGCACAATTACGTTTGAGCCGATTTGGATTAATATTACAGGTTATTTAGTCTATCTATATCTATCTATATCTATATATATTTACGCCAAGTTCCTCACGAGGTAGGGAGACCTTATAAAGATGATACACCTTCTCGCTATACTCGCTTCTTTAATATTCTTAGCTTTTACTTGCTCCCAGTTCCTAATATGGCTCCTAATATCGACTTTTGATAAAACACGACCAATTTGGTCGAGATGGGTAAGTATTGCTCCGCTGTTGCATCCTTCGACTTTCGCGTTGTATATCTCGGCTTTTCAAAATAAAACATAGCAACACGTGATTAGAAAAATCGGCCAAGTGCGAGTCGGACTCGCACACGAAGGGTTCCGCACCATTATCTATAAAAACGGCAAAAAAAAAATCACGTTTGTTGTATGGGAGCCCCCCTTAAGTACTTGTTTTATTTTTATTTAATTATTTATTCTTAAAGTGAATATATAACTAAATATTCTGTGAATATTTCAAGCGTCTACCTGTTGCCGTTATCAATATCAAGCAAAAATGAGCAAAAAAATCACGTTTGTTGTATGGGAGCCCCCTTAAATATTTATTTTATTCTATTTTTAGTATTTGTTGTTACAGCGGCAACAGAAATACGTCGTCTGTGAAAATTTCAACAATCTAACTATCACGGTTCATGAGATACAGCTTGGTGACAGACGGACGTACGGACGGACAGCGGAGCCTCAGTAATAGGGTTCCATTTTACCCTTTGGGTACGGAACCCTAAAAAAGTTTAGGAGACCTAAAAACCGGTTAACCACTTTGATCGCTTGCCCTGATTGAACCATTAAAGTTAGGGTTATGGGTGTTGGACCAAAATATGTGTCATAGAATCAGCTACAGTTGTCAGTATTTTAAATTGCAATAAAGTGAATTGTACATCTTAAAACCCGTTCATTATAAAATAATTTGTTCATTGATAACCATTATTAAATAAGTAACAACATCAAAACACGTAAGTTTAGGCGCTGGGCATTAAACTTGCGTCAGATTTATAAATACCTATGATAGTCTCTGTTTAAAAATTTAGCATCTCATGTGAAATTGGGTTCATCCCAAATGTATCATTTCAGTAAAATTTGGAGACATCTTAATGAAGTGTGACAAGTTTTGTTTGAATGTCTAAATGGAAATCTAATACCAATATTTTGGCAATACTGATTTAATATAAAAACATTGTTATGTGGAGGCTTTCCACATGCAGTCAACAGCTGCTAGTCAACCTTTCCTACCTAGCACTCTATCTTCACGACGTATATCTTCAGAAGGCTAGGTTTCATACCTCCTCAATTTTCCTTAACATCTTCAAAAAGAGGTGTAAAATATATAATTAATATTGACATTGTAGTGATATAATTAGTATTGCTGGGGTGAGCCAAACACAAGTTGGTAATAGCAATGGTTTTTACTATTATGGCTACAGTAGTACAGAGGTACCGTAGTTAACTAGTGGTATAAAGGTCCGCCGCGTAGGCGTCCACAATTTGCTACCTAGTACCTAGCTCGCTAATACTAAGGCCCAAGTAGATGCACTCAGCTATTCACAAGGTGAGGTAGATACCGTGCTTGATGTCGACCCGGGGGGTTTACAAACGTTATAGCGCGATTTAGGAAACGAATGTTATCGTAATGACGCCATCTAGCGGGCAGCAGCATTAACTTGTAAATATGACTGATCACAATATCAATGGTACAACTAACGCCATCTAGTGTTAGGTGGATATGGTTCTGCCTGTTACAATATCATAATTTTAAATTAAACGCTATAATTACGAAATTCATATTAAATTAATTACATACACGCATGATAACTATTTAATAAAATATTAAATTGCTTCTCAGCTTTAACAATCAAAGATAAAAAAATAATTAATGTCAGTTTTAGTACATAAAAAAATATTAATTGAATAAAAGCATTTATCAGTCAGCCATTTTGTTAATCTTATTTTAAATAAGCTAAGTGTCAATTCTCGTATGCATTTCGGGATTTTATTGTATACCTTTACAGTCATATAGTAACAATTTTTCTGGTATAATGTCGAGTTTGACATCGGTAATACTAGCTTTGTTTAATCTCTACATAGAATTTTTTTTTTCATTTGCTTCCTTAAATATCTCTGGATGTTTTTTTTACAAACATACCAGATTCTAAAATATACAACGATGGTAAGGTTAATAATTTTAACTTTTTGAAGAAAGGTTTGCACGAAATCATTGAGCTTTGCGGATAGCTCGAACGCACTTTTTTGTGTAATAAGAACTTTGTTGGACAGTGTCCACTTACCCCACAATAACACTCTGTAGCGGAGAACTGAGCATACGTAGCCATGGTATGCAACTAAGGCTGTTTTTTCGCATGACGTTTTACGCAGTGATTTGAGTGAACTAATTTACTCAGTTTTGCACAGATATTATTTACATGCCCCTTCCAATTACTGTTGCTATCCAATGTAACACCTACAAATTTTATTTCACCTAGATCTTCGATTATTTCATAGATTGCTGTAATACTGATTTTCTCTTTTTTGCTTTTATTTATTATTGAATTGTACTAATTTTGTCTTAAAAATGTTTATTGTTAAATTGTTGTTAGTCATCCATTCTGTAAATGTGTCAATAGTAAGGCCTAAGATATTGTCATAATTTTTAGATTTCTTATCGTCAGGTATAATAACTGAAATGTTGTCCGCGAATAGTATGCATTGATATTTTGTAATATTGAGTAATGTATATCTTAATGTATATTAAAAATAAGAGCGGCCCTAACAAGCTGCCTTGCGGGACACCACGGTTAAAAATTTTGTAAGCAGATGTGAAGGACTTAAGCAAATAGTTTCTATCAACTTTCGTTATCTCTACACATTGCCAACGGTTTTCTAGATAGTTTTTGATCCATTCGCTTGATTTGCCTCTAATTCTGTATCGTTCGCATTTGTTCAATAAGCTTTTATGGTCAACACAATCTAATGCCTTGTTCATATCAAAAAAAAATGGTTGACACTCGTTTTTTTTTTTGTCAATATTCTCCACTTTGTTTTGAACGAGCTTAAAGGCAGCAAGTGTGGTGGACTTATTTGGTTGAAATCCATTTTGTTCTTCCTTAATTATATTAAATTTACGTAGAAAACTCATTATTCAATTCCGTTAAGACACTGTTAGTTTTATAGCCCAGAGTCTTGAAAAAGAACGACTTGCAAACATTTATTTCTTTACCCATATGAGAATGATATCTAGACTGTTTTCAGTTGAGCATTTTATTTGGATTGTCGTCACAAGTGGTCTTCTGTTTAATTGGTTCAATTTTAATGATTTTATTCAGAAACTGTCGCCGTGAAGTATAGTTAACATTCCAGTAATTATTCCAGATATCTTCTCGCTCTTTCTGGGTGAAAAAATACAAGATCTTCGACATGGCATCGCATATTTTCGGCAATATTGGGTACTTTAATTTATTCTTAGTTATTTTCATCGATTCCATGTCTTTATCGGAAGTTTCAAAAGTTTTGCCTAACTCGTATATCGGACCCGGATACATTGCCGAAAAGCGGGTTGGCGGAATATAACGAGATGCTCGTTCTAAATCGATAAAAACCATTGTGTCAGGATGAGTTGCAAGTTTGCAACAAATATTGATCTTTCTGGAAGAGGTGAAATACGAGATGGTGGAGGTAGATCTTCTATTAGAAGTGTTGGGTTCCTGCACAAGATCTTCGAAAAGAAGTTCTGAATCACCACCTTCAAAATAAAATCTGTTTCTAACCTACTTTTTCAAAGATGGAGTAAAATCGGGGTCAGTTACGGAGTCATCGCTTGAATATAATTCTTTGTCATCTGTTACAAAAATCTCGTAGCTAAATACCACATTAGCAGCCGATGAAGGGAATAGTATAGAGAACTGACATTCTTTAGATTGAACTAAGAAACTCAGAATGAGTGAGACAAAGTGTGACATTAGAAAAATAAATAGCCCCTCTTGTTATACGAATTTCGGTACCAATTTAGCACTACAAAAAAAATATATACACGGTGTGGCATGTATAATTATGTATTGCATATAAAAAACTTTGTTTATTATTTGAGAGAATGCAATCATGTGCAGGTGAGCTTGACTTGTACTGCAAACATGATGTCGAACCATTATCACCGCCACAACATTTAGGGGTTGTTTCATTTAATACAGTTGACAAATACAAACGCAAGGGGAGACAATGGGCATAGCTAGTTTATGTATATAATTATCACTGCCTGATTTAGGAAGCTACAGATTTTGAATATGAATATATTTACGATAACGCTACTTTAACACCAACGTTCGTGGGTTTGATTCCCTCAAAATACAAACCATTGAATTATGTGAAAGCCAAAAGATTATCAGAAAGAAATTTATGTGATGAGTATAGGAAAATATTGAATAAAAGTCTTGAAAAGCTGATTAATGAAGAGTGGACTGATATAGAAGAATTTTGGAAGGAGTTTAAAAAAGGTCTGATCGGAACTGTGTCAAAAATATGTGAAATTAGTAAGAAAAAGTATGGGATATTAGGAAGATGAGGAGGGCATGGTACGATATTGAAGTGAGAGATATGATAACACAATAGAAGAAAGCGTGTTATGAACTGTTCGCTACGAAAGCTAATGGAAGGGTTCAAGGTGATGTAACTAATAGTACTGAAAGGGCAGTGAAAGAACGGTATGATATGTTAAAAAGAAGAGTTATGCAGATAGTGAAAGAAAAGAAAAAGGAATGCAAGGACCAGTATGCCAAAAAAATCTCTAGTAATTTTCGGGCCAATGTCAAGTTTTTAGTAAGAACAGCCCGAGGCAAATCTGAAGAATTGAGAGTAGGTATGATAAGGAATTCAAATGGCGATGTAATTAAGGACACTATAGAAAGTTTGAAGGAATGGCAGAGATATTTTGAAATTCTATTTGAACGAGGCAGAAATGAAAGAAATAGAAACGAAAATGTGAAAGAGAATTTAAATTGTGAAAATGAAATTGATGAAACATGGAAGAGATAATGAATGCAATAAAGAGATAGAAAATGGGCAATGTTGGAGGATATGATAGGATATCTGCCGAAATGCTCAAAGCTGGTGGAGGAATCATAGCAGGCCTGCTGTACCTTTTATTCAACTTATGCTGTTATTCCGGCCGTGTACCAGACGACTGGGTTAAGGCCGTGATTGTGCCGCTGTACAAAGGTAAAGGTTCATAGCAGGAATGCTAGAACTATCGTGGTATGAGCCTCCTGAGTGTAGTAGGCAAATTGTATGTAAATGTTCTGATTGAAAGAGATCTCTGTAACGGAATCGAAAATTTGGGATGTGCAAGCGGGGTTTTGAAATGGGATGGGATGTGTGAATCAAGTCTTTTCCTTAAGAAAGCCTTAGCAAAACACAACAAGGTTTTCTGCGCGTTCATTGACTTGGAAAAGGCTTATGACATAGTGGCGAGGGACGAACTTTGGACTACGCTCTCCATGTATGAGGTGGATAGTATATTGATACGGGCACTCGAGTTCTTGTATTAGGATTCGAGTGCCTGTGTCAGGGTAAATGGGATCTGTACAGACTGGTTCAGCATCGAATGTGGTGTTAGGCAGGGCTGTGTTGCTACACAGCCCTGCCTAATACCACATTCGATGCTGGCTCCCCTTGGCTGTTCAACTTATTCAAGGACAGTTGTTTGACTGTGGAATAGAAGTTAATGAGTCAGTATTTAATACCCTATTGTACACCGATAATCAGGTTCTCCTTTTATCTCCGGTGGAAGAACTAGAACAAATAGTTACTGTAATGAATGAGGCCTTTAAAAAGAAACGCATGAAAATAAATGTAATGAAGACAAAAGTGATGGTATTTGAAAGAAATGAAAGTGTTACAGATTGCCAGATAACGATCGAAGACGAAAAAAATGGAACACATGAATGAATTCGTGTATCTGGATTCTGAGATGTTTACGAGAGAGAGAGAAATTTGAGAGCGTTATTGAAAGAAAAGTGAAAGCAGGAAATCGTATCAATGGTGTGTTGTACTCCGTGGTAACAAGCGATAACATATCGAGCAAAGCTCGCCTTGCTAACATTCAGGGTGTATTAACGCCAACATTGATCTACGGCAGTGAAACATGGGTATGGCAGAAGAAGCATGAAAGCAGGGTGAACGTCATAGAAATGAGAGCGCTGTATGGAATGAGAATGATTGATAGAATAAAAAATAGCGCAATACGAGAACTTTATAGAATGAAAGTTGATCTAGAGACAAAATTTGAAAAAGGTATGCTGAGATGGTTTGGTCATTTAGAAAGAATGAATGACAAAAGAGTTAAAAAAGAAGTATATCAGGCAAAAGTGAATGGTGATGTCGAGAAGGCCCGCCCTATGCACACATATAGATCAAATTGGTGATGTGTTGAAAAGTTCCAAATCAAAATTACCTAAAATCGAAAAGCATGCATGAAGAAGTTGATGAGTGTAGAAGAAACGATAGAGGTATGTTTGGATCGGTGCACCTGGCGTTTTATAGTCTCTGCCTACCACAATGCGAGACAGGCGTGGTGATATGTATATGTGTATGCATGTATGTACATGTCCGTATCTCTTGGACTGGGTGTATAAGAGAGGTAGGGCGCATTAAAGTAGCCTAATTAGTAATGTTCCTCCACCTCACAGAAAACTGCAGCCTAATAGCTACTCCCTAGAGTGTTGTCGTGTTCCTGCGAGTGAGAGAAATTATCAGTAAACTCCTAACAAGTTGCTGTGTTGCTATGTTAGCAATACTTTCGATGTAACAAGCGTTCATAGGCTACGGTAATGACTTTAAATGAGATGGGACAGCTTGTATGGCTCCTGACGTAGTATAAAAAAAAATAAACACGGTTTGTCTGGCATTGAAGAGAAATCAAAGAAAGGATCAAGTACTGTTGGCCAAAAAGGCCTGGTAAAACATTACAGTCATCTGTACTCATCCCGTTCTTGTAACATTTGAACTTTTATAAAAGCTCTTTGACCCAGAACGGTTCGGGCCGTGCATTGATGTCGGTTAATGAGACAGTCAAGTATATCAACTCTTAAGGTCGATTCACACATATCAGTGAACCCACAGTTCCGGCACAGTACCGTTACAGTTCCGTATCCGTGCTACAGTGGTGCGTCAGTGCTTCAATTCCCACATATCAGGCACAGTACAGTTCTCTGCGGGTCTTCGTGCACGACGTTCCCTTCAGACTAGCGTAGCGTAGCGTAGCAAACACATAGACAAAAATCTAATCTTTCCTCTTTACAATAGCACTGTAGATAAGTAAATTTTGACTTACCGTCTACATTCATTTGTGTTCCTATTTTGTTCCACAAATTGTTTTTGTATTTTGTATCCATATACTTTGCATGAGATAAATCATACAAAACAGTATTCTCACGAACTAATTCAATCAACACCTCGTCCTCCATTTTGTTTTCGATGCAGCGGCGTCAGTGATCCGTGATAAAATATCGTCGTAGCCGATCACGTCCGTGATGGCCGGTGCCGGCACTGACACTGACGGTACTGAGACGACACTGACACTGACAAGTGTGAATACATCCATAGAGAATGTTTGAAAGAATAATTATCACTGATGCGGTACTGTGCCGGAACTGTGGGTTCACTGATATGTGTGAATCGACCTTTATGCTACGTATTAACTTGATTGACCTACCAACGAAACATAAGGAATTATAAAAAACGTTTGTAAAATACCTATATATCTGCCTGCGTAACAGAACAGCGAATTTCGCCTAAATCCCAACAGAGAATAATTTCCACTGGACGATTCTAAAAAGAGCTTGAAAACTTATCGGGAAAGATGAAAAGGGGTATCTGCATTAAGTATTCTAAAAGATGAATTGTACAAGAAAAGCAAAGTCTTGTTTTAGACGGGGGATCGGAGCTTATATCGAACTTTTCCAATGATCGGACAAAGAAGAATTTTTCAATATAGATGTTTGGCGCATCTTCTGTCATTTATATTTTAGTATTTGGAGCAGGGACTCATTTGGAGTATTTTGAGCTAAATGTGTTTCATTATTTAATGAGAAAAAATGTGAAATGTAGTACTATAAAAGTGTCAAGTTTCGTCGGAGTTTGCATCTGTTCCGCAAAGTTGTATATTGATATATTCTACAATACTGTTCCGCATTAATTATTATTACTGTAAACTTTAATCAAATATCATTCTGGTTAAAAGAACCTTCTTGATTATTACAAGTGTTCTGTTTATTAAAGTTACAAGATAAGAGGGTAGCTAGTGTCCAAATACTGTCCAGATTAATTAATTGTAGGTAGTTTTGAAGCTTAACCTTACTCTTCCTATATTTCATGGCTTAGTTAGCGAACTTAATCGTAGCTCACAGGACACTCTCAAATTAAGTTTAATCGCCACGACTGAGGGGGTCAGTTAAAAAAGAGGCCCCTGTAATCAGGTCCGCGCGAGCACGCGTTACGCACTTACATAATGAAAGGGGGCAAAGGGGGTGAGCAGGAGCGGGGGGCCGTCATCTGCGTACACCCTGTCCAGCTCCCTCGATCGATACCTATACGTGCGGACTTTATGTAAAAAGCCTGCACACCAGTACGACGACCATAAGTGTCGAGGAACGAGTCGCCCCGGGGGAGAAAGGCACGAAATATCTTCAATTTTCGAGAGAAATTTTCCAATGGGGCCGCCGGAAGGGCTGCTCGCCGCCCGGACGGCTGTGTCCGAAAAATGCGCACCCCTTAATTGAATTTACAGATTTGCGTTTTTGGAACGCACACCGGGACTCGCCGCTGTTTATTGTAGCTCGTTATTACTCTTTGAGACGTTACGCGCGCCGATAACATATAATCGCTTTTATGAGGGTGCGAGAAGATACACTAGCATATTACATAGTCCGGTAATGAGATTTTCGAATAATCGAATGCTCGATTAGTTTTTAAAAATATTGTAATGCGTCCTGGGAAATTATACAGACGATATACGGGTAATTCCTAATCAGAATGTGTTTGTAGGTATAAAAAGTATCGGATCGCTTATCTTATTATAGCACTCACGGAGAATCTTTAACAGAGGAAGACGTACGTTAGTTAAAAATGTAGGTATGAAACTTAGTATATAGTACAGAGATAGGGCGAATCAAAGCAGCCCATCTGGGAAAGTACCTCCACCTCACAGAAAACCGCAGCCAAATAACAACTCTCTAGAGGGTTGTTGTGTTCCTGCGAGTGAGTGAGGTCACCAGTAAACTCCCAAGGAGTTGCTGTGTTACCAACAGAGGTGCCATCGCGTGAGTGATACTTGATGTATTGCTAGCGTTCATAGGCTAAGGTAACCGCTTTACATCAGGTGGGTTGTATGCTTGTATGCCTCCCGACTTTTAATAAAAGTATATATAAAAAGTGATACAATATATATTCTTAAGTACACCAAAAAAACAGTTCTTAACATTGAAAACAGCAAAATCAAAAGTTCCAAATAGAATTTTCATGAACAAATCGATTCTAAATCTTTCAATCAACAATTTGTTGACGGTGGCATAAATCTGTAATGTTTTTGCCAACCCTGTCCGTTTGTTACGGGAAGAAAGATTCCAGTGTTTTCGTCATAAATGTATTACACTAAATTTTCGTTCGCCTTTTGTGTATATACACGTTTTCCTTTCATTGATAACAAGTACTTATATTTTGTGTTGTACAGACCATTTGATGTATACTTACTGCTACAACTACTTGTACTTACTAATTCGCAGATAGCTCATGCGAACTAATGCCGGTCGACTACTACGTAGTGCTGTTAGTAAATCTCGTCCCGGCTGCGGCGGTGTGGTGAGTTCAGTATCAGCATTAAGCCCCCACTGTTATACTTGCCTCAGCGCAATCAACCTATATTACGCCTATCTGTTAGTTCTTAAGAGATATATTCTTTTTATTTCATTTATGATTTTTTTAAATCTTAAATAATATTTTTAGTTTTAATTTTTTATCTACATTGTGTAATATTGTAACCAGTTGAGAATGAGCAAGCTTGCATTACCAGAGGAACACCTGGCTCGTCAATGATATAACAATTCAATTTTTTTATTTTTTTATTTGTCGGCCATTTTGACCATGTTCCTTAAGAGATAGGAACGGTGTTCCTGAACATTCCTATTCTACTTTTTTATGCTGAATCCGAATCTGAAGTCAAAATTCGAATGTTCGAAATAAAGCGACAGACAAACGGACAGACAAACATATAGAATTCATAAAGGAACGGTGTTCCTGAAAAAAACATCCTTCATCTAAAGCATGTTAGGTGAAGTGGAATCTTTCTGGGTGGCCGATTTTATTTGGTACAATAGATTTATAAAATAATTTTTGAAAATCGTCATATTAACTGTCATCGTAGAAAGGATTTATAATTTGTTAGGATTTTATCATGAGAACTACAAAGCGATTTGAGTGCATTGTGTATTTTAAGTGACATCCGCATGTTAATTTCCCGAATACATACTTTGCCAATATTTTTTCCAATGTATAGTGTCTTTATTAGCCGAAACATTAGTAGTTTATTGTTGACATTTCTCGGCTTTCTACGCAACAATTTGCCGATAGTTTGATATCGCGATCTGATAAATTAATGGTCGTTTTTTATTGTAATTAGACCTCTTTAGTGAGACCTTTGAACATCTTAACAAGCTCGTGCAAATATTTCTAGTGTAATTTGAGCAATTAACTTTCTTCTTAACACACATTTCGTTCTCAAGTCACACGTTACATCATACAAATTTATTTATAGAAAAAAAATGATTGTTTTATAGCACTTTTCTAGTAATTTTACCAAGCTAGTATAAGGATATATCTTTATACTTACAGATCGGTCACATTTTGCGGTTTACTGAAACGGTTTTAAATTGAGTTTTCAGCTTCCATCGCCTATATCAATGAGTGTGTTCCCGACATACTGTAAAATTAAACGCTGCTATTAACACCATTCTGATTATTTAAGCTACTGTGTGTTATCACTGAAAACAATGAGGGACGCACGGCAAAAATGACCCAACGGTCTAGTGGCCTACTTCTTCTTCTTAGCGTTATATCGTTTCCTAACCCTTTAGGATTGGCGGGGTCTGCCATAATCGGAGTATGAGTTGGGTCGGGTAATCCCTACGCTCCCTTTTAAAACTTATGAATGTGGAAGCTTCGGATTTTTTTAATTACACGGTATAAGAAAACCGGTCTTTCGGTTTTATATAGTTCAAATGAAAAACGTTAAAATTTAAATAATAATTTCGCATATCGTAAATAAACCCATCATTGACCAATAAGATCGCCACCAACTGTTGAGGAGGCATATGTCTTTTCTAGTATAATCTATCTATCTATATCTCCGTGCTAAATTCCTTGGTAGGCAGAAGTAGGCAGAGAAAACCGAGCGCCTTATGACTCGGCCTGTACACACGTTTGCCGGTTTCTTGGGTTCCTAATACACAACATGCCCAATTTTGTCGTGGCACACAAGTTTAGGCCTTCCTCGGCTCCTACATAGATAAAAAGAAATATGATAGTAGTATATCTAAATAATAACCATTGAACAGTTCCTGTGGCCACAGGTGAAGATTTTGTAGTTCATTAAAATATCCTATAATAATATCCTATATTAATAGGTATGCCATTGTGTCCGTAGGAGCCCTATAATCGATTATTTTCTCCCAAGCCGACTTCTTGGATCATGTGTTTCCCGTTATATTATGTGTTTATCTGGAAGTGAGATGAAGTATCTGTATGTCTATACCTTCACGCCAAGTCCCTTGCCAAGGAGAACCGAGGGTCACATGACTTGGTCCTTGCACACAGAGAGATGGAATGAATTATTACAAATAAAAACGTTTCATTAAATGAGCCACAACACGAGGGTAGTAATAGATAAACGAAGATAGTATTTATTTCAAAAGGTATATATATTATGTTTTTTTGACAAGTTCGGTGGCGCAGTTGTTATTAACGCGACTTTGACACCAACGCTCGTGGGTCCGATTCCCACATTTGTGTGCATAAACATTAAAACTACGTCGGGTGGCATACGAGCATACGACCCACGTGATATAAAGCGGGTACCGTAGCCTATTAACGCATGAGATATATTAAGTATCACTCGCGCTTTGCCTCCTCTGCTGTTTAAACATGTATCATAAGTATGTATTTACAAAAAAAAAATATTTATCGTATGTTTATCAGTCACATATATTTATTGTAAATTAGTATAAATTAAATTACCTACAGCGTCATCTACATATATAATTAAACATATTGATTATGAACCTAAAACTAAAAGTCTAGTACCCATAACACAATTCTCGCTTACTTTGCGGGTAAATCACGATATGTAATTTGACAAATAAAAAAGTATAAAAAAATATTGCCATATATCTAGCACTTATTTTCATATTACTGTTTAATCTTTTCTAGCGTACATTTCCACAAAATTATATTTTATGCCATAACTTTTTCGATTTCATTAATATCCTAATCACCTTTCTTAACAAGCATTCGGTGTTCCTGATTGTGAGTAGTAGAAAATGAACGGTTGCAACACATCATTCGTGCATTGGGTACATCTATACAAACATCTTCACGCCTTTTTGAAGAATATTGTAGTCTCTTGAGACACTATAGTTCGGGACTATTCTGATTCCATTGTGAGAGGACGAACTCCCTGTTGATAACGTGCTATGGAAGGAGGATGTGGTCATAATATCATACAGCTTTTCTGAGCACAACGAATTAGTAGTACGCCCAAAGATAGCTTCTCTTATTAGGCTCAGTTGCAGTAATATGTATTAATAAACAATTTTTACATATTTTAATGTAACTATTCATTGGAAGAAATAAACTAAATATGATTATTAGTCACTTGTACCCAAAAAAATATCATTGTAATTATCATCAACAGTCTGTATTTACTTTCTGCTATATTGTTTGCAAATGTTTTGCACCATAATTATGCTGTAATCCGCTTTTACTCTAAACAATCATAAAAGTATACTATTTTAACAAGCTGTAGCTAAGGAATATATTTACTTTAGGATGAATGGGGAAAGATTTATTATTAGCAATGTGAAGAAAAAATATATATTAATACACATATTTTATTTACAAAAACATCTTCAGTTTTTTTGTATATAGGTACAAGACAATCAGCATACCACCACCAAAAAATTATAGCGGCAATATATTCAAGCTGCTTCTTAACGACTGCCATATGCCTTTTGCCTTCCTATTCACGGAATGGCCTGAGGTAGCCTCATGTAAAATACCATCGAATACATATGTGTATGGATATGTAGTCGATGGTATTTTACATGCGTGTTCCATTATACTGATATGAGCAGTCAAGTACAAATCAAACCAGCAATATAGTAAATTGGGCGTGCCGGGATAGCCACTCTATGCCACCCGAAGTCCACTGACTTATCGAAGGTCATTTATAGACAAGAACCGATCCAGATGACTCTGCTCCATTTTTTGAGTATGGAGGAGATCGAGACCAATAAACCCAACTTCAGAGACGCTGCGGTTTACTTTACTTAACCAATGTTTCAAAAGACACATTCCCAAAATGACTACATCTCGTACAATTATTATATTCATTGATAACTAAAAAAAAGGAAAGAGGTAACTTTTTTATGACAAATCGTCACGAGGGAAAGGGCGTGAAAAAGGGCAGTAGTTAGAGTCACCGCTACCCCTCTTATTAGTAAGTCCTTTGGGTCAGCAGTGCTCAGCACTAGTCGCCGTCATTTCATTCAATTTGGTTGGCTAGCGTAACTTGAGCTTTGTTTTTATTATTTAATTCATTATGTACGGCGCTGTTTCATTAACTAGCTTCACGAATGGAGATAAATATATGTAATAAGTGATTATACAGTTACAACATTAACTGCATAAACTATCGTTGCCGAGAATGTATACAAGATGTCTGCATCGTTAATTCCCATCCACAATACGGCAAGAAGGAAATGGGAAAACATTACGTGTGTGCCTAGTGAATGTGTAAGTGGTATTAGGGAAACAAGACCGAACATAATGAACAAATTATATATCAGCCAATAAGCTCTTAAATACATTTACGAAAAGAACGTATTTAATACGTGTACTCATGGTACATGTATTTGTCAGAAAACGTTGAAGTTAGTAAGCGAAAATTAGTTCTGAAGAGCTCGATGGCGCAGCGGTTAATAGCGCGACTTTGACATCGACACTTCTGGGTACGATTCCCACACAGGACAAACATTTATGTGCATTTGTGACATGTCTGTTTGTCTTGGTATGGGTGTTTTAAACGAGCATCAAAGCAGTCTGAAGCTGTCTGGGGAAGTACCTCCACCTCACAGAAAACCGCGGCCAAATAACAACTCTCTGAAGGGTTGTTGTATTCCTGAGATTGAGTGAGATCACCAGTAAGCTCCTAAGAAATTGCTGTGCCGAAGTGGCATGGCGCGATTGATACTTAATGTATTACAAGCGTTTATAGGCTACGGTAACCGCTTTATATCAGGTTTGCCGTATGCTTGAATGCCTCCAGACGCTGTCTAATAACATACTGTCTAAATGATTTGTGGAGTAATGTTTTAGTCTGTTAACATTAATAACAATTGAATGTTACAATTACATAACATTAATTTTTTATTTCATTTCATTAATGACAATTATTGTTAGTTTTATTTTATTACTTATAACAGCGAGGCGTGCAAGACCCGCGTCTCAATACACTCAGTACTCTCTCCTAACCCGTAAAGGACCTGGCGTGAAGGTATACATTCATCATTATAGGTGACTGCCACATTGCACGATTGTCTACGATGATTTCAAAATCTTATCTATATTTATATAAGATTTTAAAATCATATTTTGAAATTTCACGACTGTTTATACAGAATTTATACTGTAATGATACTTTCCCAAAACACTCAATAAAAAGTGAAATTATCTTACTTTACTTTACTATCTTACATATATATTTATTATATAGAGTTTTATTTTGGTTATATGTTTCAATAAGAATTTAAATTAATTCCTACAAACTTCAAATATACATCAGTATTACATTAGGGGTTATAGCATGAAATTGGCGATTTGTATTGAAAAATTAAAACTCATTTTTTCAAAGATGTTTTCTAACATATTTATTTAATCAAAATATTTATCCTCATTATCTATATATTGCTGCCACCTAATCAGAAGTTTATCTATGCCTTTGCAATAGAACTCTGGAGTTCTAGATTCGACAAACTGTGTGAAAGCATTTCGTACTGTCTCCTGGGAAGAAAATTTTTAACACCGTAGAAAATTGTCAAAATCACGAAAAAAATGGTAGTCAGTTTTAGGTCTGGCGAGTACGGAGGATGACGTATGGTTTCTAACTGCAGCTCCTGTAAAGTTACAACAGTTTCTCGTGCAGTGTGAGGTCTTGCGTTATAATGGAGCAATAATGGTGAAGATCGATTCACGAGTCGGTGCCGTTACACTGTCATTGTTCGAAGCCAGTTTCGCCATCATTGTTCGAAGTTCGACACAGTAAACATCTGCTGTTATTGCTTGACCAGATCTGTGAAAGCTATAGTGAATAACGCCATGACGAGACCACCAGACAGTTACCACAGTTAGGGCAAGCCATTGCATTTTTCGCTTAGGTACGGTTATCGTAAAGAATCCACTTTTCGTCACATGTCACAATTCGATCCAATATTCCTTCATTTCTGTACTGATTCAACAAGACAACACGCATTTCTTTCTGCAGATCAGTCAAATCATGAGACACTCATTTTTCATATTTTTTTACCTTATTGCTTTGATACAAATGAGTCAATATTGTAGATAAACTATGCCGCTAATTCCTGGGTAGTTTGACTCGGATCGGCTTCTACAGTTCAGTGTTATTCACTGGGGCGGTCTTCCACGTGGTTCATTCTTCAAGTCGAAATTTCTATTACGAAAACGTTTAAACCATCCATCCATATTTCCCGTCTAAGCTGAATAAAAGAAACAATTGAAATTCTAAAAACAAATATGGCACATTTTTATAAGATAAACATCATAGGTATCACGTGAAAAAAGTTTTACTCGAAAATCTTACACCATGAAGGTTTAATGTCAATTCAAAGTATCTATAAAACGGCATTTTCATACTTTAATGCCTATTAGTATAACTAAAATGCATAAAAGTAGTCATAATCTTTATTAAAATGTGTTGTGTTTTATTAGTAGACAGTTTAACGATTATGATAGCTTAGATTATTTGTTCAAGATGAAAACATATGAAAAGCGCAATTTGCTTTACAGCTCGGCTTAACTCACTCACTGGGCTAAAAAGCTAAGCGAGCGAGGGATCCCGTCGGTGCATATACCCCGCTTTGCAGCTCACTTGCCGCGCTCTATGTTATTGCGCTAGGACACAATTTTGAGTTACCTCAATGAACCAGCGCAGTATACACCTGAGTGACTATGTTAACCCCAAGATTTATGTTACATGTTTAGATAGAAGATCGTATTTTATCTGACGTTAACAGTGCATTTGTTTTTGACACTGATTACGCAGTTACCCCTGTGAGCCGTTACTTCGTCACCAGATTGAATTTTACCATTATTCGGTTCAAAGAAACTTTCTGATGATATCAACATAAACCATAGTGTGATTTTATATAGTACAGCGTCATTTATTGATATTTGTGGAAATAAATACGTGATATATTTCTTTTTAAATTTTACGGTGTTGACTATATTAATAATATTTATCCATTAGATTAATATCAACTACGCCACATGTTTCTGGAGATAAGCTATGGCTGCCATGGATCACGATGAATTTAAATTGAATTAGCTCAGTGACACAGCGTTTAGTAACGCGACTTTCTCACCGACTGCTCGTGGGTTCGATTCCAATATAGGACAAATGTTTGTGTGCATGAACATGTCCGTTTGACTTTAGGGTTTGTAAGGGATGTTGTGTTCCAGCGTGTGAGCGAGGGCTCTAGTAAGCTCCTAAGGGGTTGCTGTGTTAACGGTAGAGGTGGCATCGCGGAAGTGATAATGTATTACAAGCGTTCATAGGCTACCGTAACCGCTTTATATCAGGTGGCTCGTATGCTTGGATGCCTCCCGACGTTAAAAAAAATGGTAGGAGTAGGATGTTTCAGGTTTGAATTATCTCCTTGATAATATGACATTATGACACAAATGCGTCAAACATTTGTAATATGGGGAATATGAGCTATTTTATATATGTGAGCGTGTAATTATGATTACTTAAGTACCAAACATTGATTTCAGTACTTTAGGTTAAAGAATCGTCTCTGACGCGTGGTAATTTTTCCTATGTGCAACTAGATTAATATTGTATTCGTCACCGGATGGAACAGCAAGGCATTTCCTGATGGTCCT
The DNA here is from genome assembly GCA_947507595.1 of Pyralis farinalis. Taxonomy (NCBI): domain Eukaryota; kingdom Metazoa; phylum Arthropoda; class Insecta; order Lepidoptera; family Pyralidae; genus Pyralis; species Pyralis farinalis. The sequence goes on from OX382265.1 coordinate 30,794,921, forward strand.
AGAGGACATGATGTGTTGTTTGTTGGATTTCATGATTTATAGTAGAACCACCGTAGAACACTCGTACAGAAGCGATGGCGTAAGTTTAAATAAGAGGATTTTACTCTTAAAGTTTCCATGTTCGTTTAAAATTATGAACAACAAAAATAATTAAATAATAGATACAATAGCTGCCCTTTAGCAGAAGTCTCTTACTGTTCCTAGCATTATGGTATCTTATCACAATAGCGTTTTTTTAGGAAATCAGACACGTTATTGATGTACTCGTTTATTAATACATTGAAACGTACTGCTGTATTTGTAATATGTCTGAGAACACAGGCAATGCAGCGATACTAACAGTTCTATGTAGTATGACTTGAATAAAAATATTAAACCTAAACCCGAGAGCTACGAAGGCCATTTTCGATTACTAATTGTTAATTACTTACAGCAACCCTATCCCAAACGGGAAAAACGTATTTTTTAATCTTCTAAATCCACGTGGAATGTATAATTTGCATGTGCAGATTTTAGCTATATACGCTTAACAGAATTATTTTTGTTTATTAATAAGAAATCCAAAATATCTGACTGAATGTTCTCAACTAATATTCTGTCGATAATAAATCGCGAGAAAAACTTATAAATTTTCTTAAACATGGATTGACATGTTGTATAAGATGCAAAATCGAGACAATGTTCATAGCCCAAACCTTAGATCAGGTAAGATACTGAATTTCTGTATACTGAATCTAGAATATTTATTTATTATTTATCAACAAGATACTGCCATAGCCCGACCCTTTTCGCCAAAGGCAGGCTAAAGAAGTCATCGAAACCGTTAGTCAGCTGTACCGTTTAGAAAGTACGATCGGACAAAAAGTAGGTACCAACCTCGCATTTACTATATGGAAAATCATTGTCCACCGGGCATTATCAAAAGGATCTAAGAAGTCTATGAAATAACTACTACGTATTTGCTCTCCGAGATCTCAACTAGTCTGCATCTATATTGCCAAATGACGATAACGTCTAGAATACGTCTGTTATATAGAGGCAGATTATTACAGAATTAAAATTGCGAATGTTTTGGTTTCTTGCGAACAGCTTGAAAAACAATACTTCATGGAAGAGAAACTGCAGGCACTTAGTTAGCAGCTATCTCAGTTATAATATTTAATAATCTAATATTAAGTAACATTTAAAATAAAAAGTGTCAGCAAACTTGCATAAACGAATACGTAATGAAAAGGTGTTAAAGCGATCCCTAAAGACCCTAACAAAGTGTGATACAATATCACCCATTACTATTTTTACTCTTACATCATAATACTTATCCAAAAGTTCTTATTACCCCGAACACGATATGCCTATGAACACAAGACAACCCTTAAAGAGTTGCACCTTATTTCAGCGACGCAAAGTTGAAATTTGTTTGATTTTCCATTCAATAACTTGGCTTAAGAGACCTGACCTAAGTTTCAAGGGACTTCAAAGATTCAAGTGGTGACGTACTGTAATTGAATATTAGAAGAAAAATGTTTTATACTGTTCATACGGCATTTAAACACATTTTATCAGTTGTTAGAAAAGGAATTGAGAAGATTAGGTTTTTGTACTAATCGACATAGGTCGATACATCTAAGGCATGAATACTAGGCAACACCAGAAATCGGACATTATTGTAGGGTTTCGTATTAAGGGTTAAATAAGAAGAAATATATAAATGGTGACACGACACTCCAGCATCACAAAATGAGGTCAGAGCGAGTGATAATTGTCTTCATTCAACTAGAATGACATTAAATAGTATAACTTATTATCTGAGTCAAATAATTTATGTCATTGTTATGAATAAATACTAACTTAAAATTATAATCTCTATATTTTTCTGGCTCACGATTATCTTTAAAGCTCGTATTATCTGTATGTGGTGCATATTGCTGATTAGCGAAAAAAGGCTCTTACAAAAGAGGACAACAATAAATTGGAAGCATTTCAAAAAGGGAAGTACAATACAAAAACAAATGACAGTTTAACTATACATTCCTTTATAGTTGCTAATGAGTGTGGTTACAAGGAAGTATCTGCGGAGGTTCGGTGTCAGCAGCAGAGGTGGCTCTGCAAGAACCGTCCCACGATAACATTTATGGTTGGTCGCCATTAATGCGGTGTAAAAATGCACATGGAATTGAGGATCTTAACCCCTTATTTGAGCCAGCTAATTGTGTGTCGTTGTTACAAAAAATATTAGCGAATATCAATCACAAACACCATAGTACTTTTGTTCTTACCCATATATCTCATCTTTCGTTAGATTAGGTGAATAGGAAATGGTACCGGATCTTTTTAAAAAAATCGAATGTGATTTTGCCGAGGGAAGAAATTGAGAGCGTTCCTATTTCGAAGCAGCACACGAGCCTCACAAAATGTATTCAACGTCGCCGTTGGAAACCTATTTCGACTGCCCTACCTACCAATACGTAGGGCGGGCAGCTATAGTCCGCGCACATGTAAAATAGCTGCGTACGGCTTGATGAATGCTCTACATCATTTTTTTTATTTTTTAAACAACATTTAGCAAATGGAAATGGTTTTGTCTGCGCAAGTGTTAAATTATTAGATAAAAGGTCTCAGTTTACTACGAGATTGTGTAATAAGGATAATTAATTAAACTGTCAGCTACTACTACTATTTTGACATGAACTTATGAATTTATTCAGTTTGAAGTAAATAACTATTTTCAATTTGGTTTATTCAAATATGTATATAGGGTTTACGAAGTACCGTTGAATTCGATATATTCTAAATTAATCACTCTGTTGTTTAACTTTGAAGTAATAATAGTAATTGCACGTATTGTGCGGTTCCTTAGTCTGTCCCCCTGACCACCGATGCCTTAGATATATGTCGCGCGCCGGGGGTTATTCTTTTTATATGTTTTTATATTCAAAATATTGTATTTTTATATATGTATTATAAATATAAAGATGTATGAAAAAGACGAATAAATAAAGAAGTGAATAATAATTATTATTTATTTCAAAGATACAATCTTTGATACTTATAATCTGATACTTATGGTTACCAAGTTTTAGCAAAGATTAGATTTATAATTTTGGATTATGAGCGTCTGTAGTTGAGCTAGGTGTGAACCTGTATTACAACTAACGGTGCCCAACCCCTGATTTGAAATATTTAACAGCCTCACAAGGAGAATTTACTAAAAATGTAATTTTTATTATTCGTGTGCAATATATTCAACGTGTTTGTAAATGAGAGTTTGAATGAGTGTAATTGGACGTTTGTATTAGGGACGCAGTGATACATTTATAAATAAAAAGCAACACGTGGTTAAAAATAAGACCAACAAAAATATGTTTTCACTACGAGTATACCATAATTCATTTGACGGTAGTTAACATACCACAAGCAAAGATACATACATAACAAAGATTTCAGTAAACATCATCTATTTATCTAATATCTACATGGGTAGATAGACAGAACTATAAGAATGACAAAACAGATATACAATGTGAAAGTGGAAGGATGCGGGAGCCGAAGAAAACAAAATTAATGCACCACGATCAAAATGGTCCAGTTATATAAGAAGGTGATATCAATTATCCTAGAAATCGGCGAACGTGAAAAGAGCCATGAATATTAAAGAAGCGAGCGAAATGTAAAACAATACTAGATTACAATATTATGTATATGCAATCTAGTAGTTAGTAAGAACGAGACAAAATGTTTTAATTAAACATCTCAGTTTATCAGGAGGCCAAATCATTATTATTGGTTATTTATTTTAATAAAAATATTTATATTATTACTCATACATGTCCCTGTTCATTTCTAATGTTATAACGTCAAAAGCTTATTTAATTAACTATTGTTACTTTTATTATTGATTAAATTAAATAAAATTGATTTATAGGTCTAATAAAGATTGATATATAAATAATAATTATAATATAACACATATAGTTTTAATTTAGTTCTATCTTCTTCTTATTCTTAGCGGAAGGACGGAATGGAAAAGGAAACGGGATATCCCGTTTCCGTTTCCTACCTAAGCCTAAGAATTTGACGAAGATATTGGTTTTAACATAGAGCGCCTGTCGTCAGATCTTTACGACCCAGATGGAACACCAGTCCTTGTTTGGGTAAGGTCACATGTCTTTAGAAATATAATTTCTTGGACGTGCAGGTTCGCTCACGGTGTATTCTTTAATAGCAAACAAGAGATAATTACAAATATGTACATAAATCCGAAAACACGCATTCACTGGCACACGTTACTCTGCGAACTATTTGGTCAAATGCCAAATTCCTTATCCATTGGGCTATCACAGTTCATGCTTTAATTAAGTTCTATATATCAATATATTACTGTCAAAATTTCGAAACTTCGTACCTATGTGTTCCTACTAAAACTTCTACACAAAAAACCTTTCTTAGTGCATTCCGGAAGCAACACAAGAAATATTGTTTCTAAATCATTTATTCTGTATACGAAGCAGTTAAGGCTGTGTATTGTCTCTATCATAATAAATAAAGCTTGCATAATCTGTAGTTTTATATACGCTAATAAAATAAAATCAATACATTAAATAAATATTAATGTGTAACACTACGGCTACCGAGTCCTCCAGAGAGTCGATCAGGGTCATCTTCTCCAACGTGTCTTCGTCGGTCGGCTAGGGAACCCGAGAGGACCCGTAGACTTTTCAGCTCCGCCCTTCTTTCATATACAGAGGACTACAGCTGTACGCTCCAGCAGTGGAAAATGTAGGATTGCCTTATGCGCAACAAACCTTTCCATACTCGTGAGTCACTTACACCATTGTTTCACCTCTGGCATTTCGGAATCCTTCTACCGAGTAGCGAGCCACCGGTTAATAGAAGTAGCGATCAGATGGGAAAGTTGTGGCAAGCGTCCATCACTCTTCAGTAATAGCTCAATACTAATAATCCCGCGAGATCTTATATTCTTAGCCCATTAATTTCTGATACATTCGCAATAGTCCGCCGAGATCTGCTCATAGATATTTGGGGTCCATTGATATTTCCTAGAACGTATTCTGATGGGTGTACAACATTATAATGATAAATCATTTTCTTTTTGAAGAGGCATCTGCGCGTTGGATCCGTATACCCGCACACTACATGAAATGATCGGGGATACCCATGATCTTATAAAGAGACTAAGGAGAGACTTATAAATGAAAAACACATAATATTAATATGTAAAATGGTGCCATCTATTGGTGCTTCTGGGAATAAATTATTCGATTTGTGGATGTAACCTGCCTGAGTCAAGAAACGTCAAAGTTTCGCTCAATGGTTGTTTCCAGAGGTCCGGTTCCAGGGAACTTGTTTTAGTAGACAATTTTTTTTTCTTTTTGCAAGTGGTTATTAAGGATATTTAGAGTAAATAAATGACCGTACAAAATATGAGACCTACTTATGATAGAGAAGTGTGATTGATAAAATAAAAGTTTCAAGCTAAAAGTTGTGAAGTACAAGTAAGTACATAACTTAAATCTAAAGCGTAGATTTAACTCATAGAAAGGTTGTTCTTATTCTTTTGGTAGAAAGTTATCAATTGATACGTATCATGTAGTAGGTCTACGTAACATCTCACGCTTTAGGTGTCATTTAAGTGACGTACTTATGTTCATGATGAACGTAAGCAAATATCAAGAGTTAAGTATAAGTTAGTACATTCTAGCGGAAACTATACTGATTGCTGAAGTTGGTAGATTTCTTAAGAACCGCCTAAACACACCCATGGTCACCGGACTATTTCATAGATAAAGTTAAATAATAGTCACAGAAACTAGAGATTAATACTCGACGATACTTAAGACGTCTCAGTTTTTTAAACTAAATTATTTATGTACTAGCTTATACGAACAATTTGCATTTTTAACAAACTCGCCCACTCTTTTATCTTCATACGTTCGGATTTTAGTTAATTCGATACTTTAATATTTATCTATGGTTGATATAATGGATGCATGAATATGATACATGTATTGTGATTGAAGGTACTTCATTATAGATGTATGAACAGAGATACATATAACAGATATGCTTACTTGTATATGTTGGGATATAAGTTAGCGTGGGATACTCCTCATGAGTAACCCTACGACGCAATGTTGGAATCGGATGCTAAGCGAAGTAGTAGCTTCCACTGTGTGTACACCTTGTACCATGACTGACTTGAGTACGAGCTTTATGCAAGGTAGTATTTACTGAGTGAGTAGCGGCACCCTTTGCCTTTGTTCTTTTTCGTTTTCTTACAGATATATGGCACGGTTGTGAGTTCTTGAAGTAAGATGAATCACGTGTAAAGTGCACACTGTTAACAGACCTGCGGCTTGATAAAGTGTTTAGAACAGGTCCCTTTATCAGTGACTGCTTTGTCCTCTCCATTTCCAGAAATGTTATTTTGGCCGCATCTCCCCAGATTAGTATGCAGTTAGAAAGAACTGATTAAGCTAAAGAGCTATAAATTTATATTATAACTTTTGTAGCTACATGTCGTAATGTTTCCTAACATGATCATCATCCATTCTGTATGTAGATATGTAGATGACAAGATAATATTTTATTGAGCATTACATCAAGGTGTTTTATGTGTTGTACCTTATTAATGGTGGTAAAAGAGTAGAGTGAAAAAAAATCAAATATATAGTTTTATCTGGAACGGTATTGATGAGCTGAGTACGACTATAAATTGTGAGCTAATATAATTGGTTTCCGGGGATTATAGAATGAGAGTTTTGTATCAAACCAAGATACTACATGCATTTCCAAGTTGAGCCCGCGAAACGATGGCAGCAAGATCTGCGTATAAAATATAATACCCACCATCAAGGACCTAGGACGTATATTGAGGAATTCCGTGTGTTATAATTTCCTCTGAGTTGAGAATCTCGTCGACCTTCATCATCTAGCTATGATCAAGCGAGTAGTCTCTGAAAAGCTGAAAATGCCCCGAAACTCGTTGATTTTCACTTTTCTTTGTAATGCATTGTGCATTGTGGACAGAAACCGTGTTAAAAACCTTTTTAAGGTCAATAAAATCAGCCAAGGACTTACCCTCATCGACATTGTCTGATACAGTTGTAGATAGTGCTGAAATTGCATCTTCCGGTCGTAAACTCTGTATGAATTGTGATATTATTTTTATTTATATATTTCATAATGCGGCGAAAGTTGATTAGCTATTTTAGTATTCTTGTAATGGATGCCAAGACAGAGATAGGTCTATAATTTGATGGTTTCGCATCGTCTCCACACTTATGCGTAAGTATTACAAGTATTTGCTTTAGAGCAAAATAAAAAAAAATCCTGACCAAGTATGTTAGTATTGCAATAATTTTGTCGTGTGCCATTTTTAAGAAGCTAGTAGGTATTTTGTCCCAACCCAGAGCGCTATCAGATTTCGTACTTATTAAAATCGCGCGAACGTCGCCGGGGTATATGTTGAGAAGGACGAACGAATTCACTCGCTGGCTGTTAATTTTTTGTGACCGCATTATTCGTGTCTTAACGGTCTATCACAATATAATCACCAAGACGTCTGCCTACATTACAGAAGAATTTATTCCAAAGGGTTCAACACTGAACCTAATAACTTTGAACCCTGGGTGTCACATCGCGTTTCTGATACACATCTTATCAAAATTGACTGACTGACTCATGTGCAGGGATTTTATGTATGTGTATAAGAAACATGATGCGAAGGCGACTCTCGACTACAATACAGCTCGACTTCGACCCTCATATTCTAAATATGCACATGCCGTTATTCCCGAGTCGCACACTACCACATAATGGCGATAAAAAGCACCGTCGGAAAAATGAACTCGTTTGCCTAGAATTGTTTGAGTTTTTCCTATAGGAATTATCATTACATTTTAATACACATATTTAATATTTATTTCCAACATATGTATATATATAGCGTATGCTGCAAAATCTTTAGCGACGATTACAGATAACTTTGAATTAAAATTAAAGTAGAGCATCCTTCAGCATCTAACGCCTACAGCTCGGTACGGGGGGCTACTTCTCTGTTATATCTGCCCGTCCAAGATACATGCCTCGCATAGGCGCACTCGTGTTACCGGCCGTCCTGGCCGGCGGGGGAGCGGGGCCCAGGGCTACCCTCCCTCCCGCCTCCCCTTGCCACCACCCGCTCTCGCCTCCACCTGGCCCCTCGGCTACCCCGCGTCATCTAGTAAGGCGACCGGTTCGCTAGGGTTAATTCGAACTATTCAAGGCTATTTGAATATTTTAAATAATTTTTAATTTTCAGTATTCGCATATTTCCATAGCAGAATCTTGAACATGATTTAAGTAATGAGTAACTATGTTCGGACAAACATTCTCACATGCTTTTTTTTAATATACATTGAATCGAATTCCGAACGTTTTAGTTTTCCACTACTGCTATCCAGTCACTATTAAGAGGGCACGTTACTCGGTAGTGGGGCTGCATTTAATACGCTTATCTTTCTCATATTATTTACTAAAATAGCAAAATTAAGATTAGGAAAATACCATAAATATAAACATAAATTATATTTTTAAAAGCGTTGTTGTAAGTGACCTCAGCGTAAAATATGATACTAAGATTTTTATTCAAATGGTACAAAAACGAAATATAAAAATAAATAAATTATTAAAATTTGTAAGTCTGCACGTGGCAGCCCTGCGTGTCCAGCAGCCCTGATTCTGTAGAACAGAGAAGTGCGGCGGCGGCGTGCGTGCCGGGCGCTGTAAACAACCTACCCGTACGTATGTAGGGCGGATGGACCCTACCCCCCAGAGAAAGGGGTTCACCCGCTTCTTCCTTGTTCCTCCTTGTGCAAATTCCCCTGGCAATGTGTTCAGCCACATTTTATACAATTCCTAGTCTTTTACGTGTCCATATTGGAGTTTATTAAATCGCTTAATTCCCCACTCGCGTAAAGATTAAGGCGCTATGAATGGCTGCCAGAGTTATTAAGTTGTTTGTTGTGAGCGCTCCGCGGCCGTTGACTTCGTTTCATTCACGCAACTTTGCCCTCACAAAGCTAAATGTAATGTTAGTTCATGTGGCTTCATTATTATGTAATAAGTTTGACTTTGTTTTAGACACCAATAGATAGAGGTCGTGATTGAATTATGTAACTTCAATAATTGTAAATAGTTAATAGGTCTATTTTAAAAGTGACTACCTAAATGTTAGCCATGTTTCAAACTCAACTAAGCCACTAATATCACCCAGTCCCACCCAACCTCGGAAAAAATGTGCAAGTCATACTACATTCATATATTTACTTTCGCATTTGGCTGAAGTTTCGTTCGCTAGATTTCTCTTAAAACGAGTTCAGGGCAAGGACCGAACAGTAAAAATTGAAACGTAAAAGTTACATTTGACTTTTATACTTATTTTCGAAGTAGTACATTCTTAACGTATTTGAAAGCGGTATGCTGTTATATAAGCAAAGGAGTTGATGATGTAGTTCTTAGAGACTTTTCCTTCATAAGGTCAAGAAATCTTAACATTCAAATTACGGAACACGTACATAGCATAAAAAATAATGCATTATCTTCTAAAGATCTAGTCAATAGTAATAATTATAATTGACAATGTATAAAATCATATTGAGTGACAGAGTAGTGACACTTTTCTCCGTCTAAAGTAATTCCGCCTCGCCACCTAATTCTACTACAAGTATTTCTCGGCCTAGCCAGTATGTATATAGAATGCTGTTCTAAGTATATTAAGAATTCTCAATCATTTTGATCATTCGAAAAGCTTGTGAAAGTACACCATCTTTGTCTTAATGTCTTCTAACCGTCCTTTTTTCACCTCTGATTTTGGTGATATTATTTCCTCTGAGCATTAGCAAACTTTAACAAAAGTATGTACTTATATTTACTTAAAACAAAATATAATAATTTGAATGTTATTCTATGTCAATTTAGAATTTACTAATAACAAAATGTTTAAAATTAAAATACAAATTTCTACTTAAAGATAATATACTTCAACTACATGAACAGACTAGAGAGTAGAATCAGCTTCATTGTACTAGGTTTGACTTCTATCATAGTTTATTGTCTATATTTATTTCTAAATAACCTCGAGTAATTTTGCACTACGTCACCAACCTTGTTGTTTTACTTTCGCTCAACCCTTAAATTGTCTGGAAGAGATCGCATCACGATAAAACCTTTGTTCTACTATACGTTACTTTATGTTTAATTTTTTTAAGTATTTTTCTTTCCTAAAAGTACAATTTTCTCCAGGGCGAAGATAAAGCGATTGATGGCAGAGCAATGAGTAAAGGATGGGGTGTATCGGAGTACTTCCGAAGTGAATTTAAAAGGTTGAGGCGCCTTCCAGTCTTAGAGCGTACTTACAGAGCCGTTAAGTCAGTAGCAGTTATAAAATCAAACTGGTAGGTTTTAAAATTGATGTAATATTGTAGTTTATATGGGAACCACAAAATCAGTATCAGAGAGGATAGGAAACTGATTGTGGTAACAGTATATAGCCGCTTGGAATGTGTAAGGATTGTATACCACCCTTGCGTTGTAAATAAAATATAGTAATACTTAGTTAATAGTAGTTTAGTTAATATATTAATTAATTCGTGCGTAGTACATATGTAGTATGTATATAGATATATATACGAACTATGATGATTATTGCTTACATATATTGTGAATAAGATCACTTAGAATATTCTTTTTGAAAATTAACCTACTGAATCATCCCTGAATGTGCGCCAGGTAATAACAGATACAAAACAAATTAATACGACCCAAAACCCGAATGAGAATGCGAAATAAAGAGCATGAGGTATCTAAATACAAATGTGTAAGGAGAGTCCATTCCACTATTTTGCAGGATGGACTGTTGAAGATTTGATTTTCAGATTTGTTGTATGTATTCCTAGTGTGTTTACGAATTTCCAAGAGTTTTCATTAGCCTCGGAATGCTATATCCGAAACGAATTGGGAAAGTTTTCGATTCCAATCCAGAGCTTAGAGGCAATGTGAAAACGCCTAGTAGTAAATATTCTACTGAAGAACTGATGAATCAAGAAGACATGAATTTATACAGTGCACAAGAAAGAATGAATAATATGATTGAACTTCTTTGAATTCTAGTATCAGCCAAACTGTTTTCAAAATTCAGAGATGTGGTTATATTTCCACTGAAAACGTACAACACGTACATCACACAAAGATCTAGTCTAGATCTAGAGTAGACTTTTGTTTTGAATTTTATTTTCTGGTTACAGGATTACAATACTAACTACTAACGCAAATTTTGCAGCTTTATGGTGACCTTCGGTGCTCACGAGACACACAAAACTGCCAGGGTATTGTTTAACACTGCAGGCTTCTGTCAGATGGAGGTACATCCAGAGTTGAGTTGCTAATGATTAAAAAATAACTAGCAATGCTCTACATCCTTTAAGAAAGCCACGTTTGCTAATCTACAAGGTTGTACGCCATGTATATATACATATGTTATCATGTACATCGCGTATAGGTGTACATAACCGTAGGTTAAGTTTATTTCGCTTTAATGTGTGTATCCAAACAGCCCTGAGAACTGTAACAGTTTCAACTTCTTATTGACATTGGATGATGAGAGACATTACTACTCAAAGGAAATATGAATTATTAAAATTTTAAGGCCTCATATTGTAACCACATACATGTAATATTTCTAAATGCGATCGTTTGAGTGGACGTCACATAAAGTTGAGTTTATAGCAATTTTCATGATGGTCATCTCGCTTGATGTATGTCTGAAGTGGCTCATTAATATATTCCACATTTATTCGTAGATTCCACTGGACATTTGTATAAACCGAAAATATTTCTATCATGTTTTTTTGGCGTAAATCGTCGTCAAAATTACACGATAACATTCAGATACAAATACATAAAGGAAAAGGTGTCACATTTCGTGTCGTGATTACATAAAGTTTATAATAGTCAACTCGCCGATACTAGCTTAGTTTGTGCCGCGGGTACATGGGTTGTTGAGTAAGGAGTATGCACCTTTATTCAGTGTAGTTCACAACTCAAACATGAGAGCGAATTAATTTTTGTTTTTATGTATAGAGTTTATTTAGTATAATCGATGTGCAAAAAATCATTGTCTCGCCTGGTGCCAAGTTATTTAAAAGTTTCATACATATTAAATTACTAATAAACTAGATGTTCAAATATGGTGTAATCACCGTTAAGCCATGTCAAAGATGCATTCACTACATACGTTACACATTCAATTCATTAATAATACATTCAATATATTATTTTGTATAAAGTATGTGGCTCTCTTTCTCTCTGGGACTTACCGTGAAGATATAGATAGATCAAAGGGAGTATCAGAACCTACATATTATACTGGCTGTATCTGTATCAATGCAATAATATCGGGGCACGGATGAATGCTTTTCACAATATATGATTTTCCGCACCCAACCACTTTTTGGGGGACTACCAGTTTCTGGGGGATGCTTAGCTGATCGCCATCGCGGTCTGGAGTCCAAGACTTTAATCTCCCATCTGCCATCACGAACAATACGTTATATCACATAATCAATTTGTTTGTCGTAGGGGAGTAGTGAACTTAATCTTCCTCGACTCCTACGACTTTCCATTTTCGTGTAGTATATCCATTTCATCAATCTTTTAACGTGCATTGTTTCTGTATGTGTGAACCAATGGATCGCGGCCAGAGAAAGAGTATCAGTGATAAAATAAGGAGAGCCTTATTTAAACACTGATACCTTTTTTCTGGCCAACTCTCTTTTTTACACCATCATTGCAAACGCGGTATACAAGCGTTACGAAATAAATTTTGCGCAGTGCTCGATTTTTAACCGCGTTTACTCTTCTGTCTTGTTCTCTTTGCAGACATCTTGCTAATGCTCTATTTACACTATTTTCTGCACTCATTAGTGTTGTGATATTGATATATGCACCACATTCCAAAAGTCCATCGAAGATATATCTCATCCACTCTTTACAACATTACATCATCAACCGTAACGTATTGGTCATGCTTTCCTATCAGTTTCCATTATCTTTTACAGATATGGAGAGTATTTGCCACGAGTGTGCTCGTCGCAAAGTTATATTGCGATACAGTGGATTGAAATTCTGACATAAAACCGTCCTTATGTGTAACAACTAGGTGCGTTCCCCGTAAGCGGCACACATTAGACTATCCTCGCCTGTGCCAAATATCCGAAAAGGGTAGACTTAGACGATCATTCCCGTGTGTGACTAAGCGCCGAACTGTCATTTCGTTTAGCCTATGGCATGAGAGATTGCAGGCTGGTAGGTTCTCTAGGTTCGTATATAGACTGGGTGCTTCCGGTCGCAGCGCACACTTTCGTGAACTTAATGTGAATCAAAGAACTTGAGAAGTTTTAGGAATATGTGAGAGATATTATGCAAGCATATGGCCCACCTGATTTAAAGTGGTTACCGTAGCCTATGAACGCTTGCGACCAGAACTATCACTCGCGCGTTGCCACCACATCTGGTAACATAGCAATTCCTTAGGAGCTTACTGGTAACTTCACTCACAGGAACACAACAACGCTCTAGGTACTTGTTCTTTGGCTGCGGTTTTCTGTGAGGTAGAGATACTTCCCTAGTCGCCTGCTTTAAGGCGCCCTACCTCTCTTGAAAACGCCCAGACCAAGACAAACAGACAAGTCCATGCATACAATTATTTGTCCAGGTGTGGGAATCCAAGCCCTCCACACCCTCTGCCACAATGAACAATCTCTTCTCACATGCTCTTCGATTTCGGGTGCTTTTGATTTGTGCGTTTTTAACACATCAGCTATTTAATCCATATGTATCCGTCTAGGGCGGTCCCTGCCAATATCTTCACTCACTCTTGCTCGATATACTTCCTTCGTAACTCTTTTGTCATTCATTCTTTCCAAATGTCCGAACGAAACCGTTAAACTATTTTTGATCTGGTGCATACTTCTGCATGGAACGAAACTGCTTATAATGCTTTATTCCAACGGTACCAGCGAAGTGTGACTGTTTTTGTTCACTCCGAAATACTTTCATGACGGCGAGAGCCTTCAGTGATTCCATTCTTGAAGCGAAGAACAACCTGATAGTAAGAGAGTTTGTTGGAGTTCCCATAAAGTACGTACCTATACGTTTTGGAGTTCTTTAAAGGATGTGATGTAAAAATTGCTAAATATAAGATAATTATAAGGAGAACATATATATATATATATATTGTCAGTGAACGTATATACATTTTGCCGCGAGCCTTTCCCTCTCAGATATTAATGACTGCTGTTCAAGATCAGTATAGAAGCAGCAGATACCCGAGTGTATAAAGAATAATCTTATTAACCGTCTGGTTCTGGTCTGAGTATGTAAATAAGGTTTTTTATATTTATGTTCATATTTAGATATAGAGTAGGTCTGAAAGAGCATTACATTACGGACATGTAGAAAGCATGCAGGAAGAAAGAATTACGAAACATATACAACGCGAAAGTAGAAGGATGTAGGCACGGAGAAAGGACAAGACTTACCCACCATGACCAAATTGATCGTTTTTTATCAGGAGCCTTTGAAACCGGCGAGCGTGCATAAGAAGACCAATGAATGTTAAAGAATTGAGTGAGGTTTGTAAGGATCAAGGTTGTTCTATATGTATCATTAGGCTTCTGAAGCGGCCCCTGTCAATCCTAAGAGATAAAGAGACGGGACAACGCAATTCTTCTTTGATTCAAACTACCGCTAAATATTGACCTTGTAATTTAATAAATTTACGTTAATCTAATCACGGCGTCATATTACTTATTTCAGGGGCCAAACTTCAAATCTTTTGCTATTCCCGTTTGGCAATTAGATCATGTATTAGACGAACAGTAGGACAGGCGAAACGTCGAACTATCGAGCTATTTTAGGCAGAAATCACTAAAATAGAGTACAAGATTATATTGCTTATCAAAAATAGAGGTCAAGTTACAAGCGTATAGGAATCGCGCCCCGAGATTTCGTACTACTTGGACATATAAACAGTTATGAAGTTTTGCATCTACCATTTCAAAAATAATAAATTGAAGAATAATACCGACTTTAACAAGAATTTACTGCAGCCGAAAAAAAAAAGTCTCTGGAGGGAAGTTGTGTTCCTGCATGTGACTAAGGTCGCCGGTAAACTCCCAAGGGATTTCTCTGTTAGCAGCAGAGGTGACAACGCACGAATAATACTTAACATTACATCAATCTTCTCAAAAGGATCTTCGCCATGGATCCATATCCCCGCGCACGCCTATCAAATGACCGGGATTAAAACCCTTGAAGTTAAAGTTGATTATAATATTTGAGGATATCTCAATCACGACGTTATTATTGCAAAGGTAAAAAGACCGACAGCTTAGCTAAATTTGATTGTGAAGGTTTATTGATATTGAAAATAACCGTGCTAGTTAGTATGTTATTTCATTATTCGTATAATATATATAGAGATTTTTATCAGTAAAATTCATTATATCATGGCCATAATGCTACCGACATGTCATTGGCGCTATTTATGGGACTGACGTTTTAATAGTAAATGTAATAGCATTAATTCATTTGTTTGTTGTTACAAATAAATGTATAAGGATGTATTACAAATCCCGGTCAGTATCTCCGGCCACACAATGCGTTGTGCCGCGCGCCAAGGGAAGAGTGACTCCGACAGCTCTGGACAGAAAGTTGAATAAAGACGATAAGGGTGAATAACTTTAAATATACCAAGTAAATACGGTATACACACGATACAGTTAACTTTCTGCATACCAAATCAGTTATTGTACAATTATAGGTATATGTATATCAATGAGAATTTGGATTATATCCGGTCTGGAAATAAATTACTTAAATATGTATGTACTAGCTTTTGCCCGCGGCTTCGCTCGCATTTTTTTGTTTTAATAAAAAGTATCCTATGCTACTTCTGATACCTCCAAGAATGTGTACAAAGTTTCATGGTGATCGGTTGAGTAGTTTTCGCGTGAAAGCGTAACAATAAAACGGACATTCACATTTATAATATTACTAGCTTTTACCCGCGGCTTCGCTCGCATTAATAAAAATATTTTATTTTTTTAATAAAAAGTATCCTATTTTACTTCTGATGCCTCCAAGAATATGTGTACAAAGTTTCATGGTGATCGGTTCAGTAGTTTTAGTTTTAGCGTGAAAGCGTAACAAACAAACGGACATTCACATTTATAATATTATATATCTATCTATAACTTCACGCCAAATCCCTTGCGGGGTAGGCAGAGAGAACCGAGCGCCACGTGACTCGATCCTTACATATCTCACTCGCTTCTTTAACATTCATTGCTCTTTTCATGCACGCACGCCGGTTTCTAGGGCTCCTGACATCACCTTCAGATAGAACATGACCAATTTGGTCATGGTAGGTAAGTCTTGGCCGTCCCCGGCTCCTACATCCTTCCACTTTTGCATTGTATATCTGCTTCGTCATTCTTCATCCTGCATTCTTTCTACATGTCCGAACCAACGGAGCATGCTACTGCTACTTAAATGTCATCATCAATAAACCTACGAATAAAATTGCGTTTGCGCTGCGCCCTTCTTCTTAGCGTTATCCCATATTCATAATGCATTAGGCGGGGTCCGCCACCTAAACCTAAGGATTTGGCGAAGATACTGATTTTTATACGGAACGACTACCAACACCACCACAACTCAGAGGAGAAACCAGACCATTCTCACGTAAGATCAAAAGTAAGAGGGCTTTCTCATGATATTTTTCTTCACTGTTGAGTAAGTGATATTTCAAATATGTACATAAATCCAGCATAAATCCCGAAACAAAAATTAAATAGTATGTATGTATGTATATGTTCACGCCAGGTCCCTTTCGGGGTAGGCAGAGAGAACCTAGCGCCATAAGACGCGGTACTTACATACTTCACTCGCTTCAGTAACATTCATAGCTCTTTTCATGCACGCTCGCCGGTTTCTGTGGCTCCTGACATCACCTTCTGATAAAACACGACCAATGTGGTAAATAGTAATTAACTAAATAATAATTAAATAGTATATGCCAGGAATCGAACCGGGTACTAATTGATCAATAGTCCGGTACCTTAACCACTCGGCTATCAGTGCACAAATGGTCACTGCGCGGTCATTTGTAATTAATGATCGCTTCTGCTTCTCAACGTTTTCTCGTTTCCTAATCCATTAGGATTGGTGGGGTCCGCTACACAAGCTTAAGATGTTTACATGGAGCGACTACCGTTAGGCCTTCACAACCCAGAGGGAAAACCAGATCATTCTGCCGTAAGGACACACGTCTTTCGAAATATAATTTCTTGGACGTGCGGGTTGCCTTCACCGCCAACCAAGTGACAATTACAAATATGTACGGCTATAGGTTACGGTGACTGTTTACCATCAGGCTGGCCGTATGCTTGATTGCCACCGTGGTTTAAAAAATGTGTACATAAATTCTAAAACTCGAATTTAGTGATACATGCCAGGTTTCAAACCGGGGACTTGTTGTTCGCTTGTTCACTGTGCCGGTTCTTTATCTGACTACTATCACCGCTATTTGTAATTAAAAACCATGACCTATCAATAATAAAAACCGCCAAGTGCGTGTCGGGCCACACGTATGAAGGGTTCCGTATTTGGGTGCGCATTTTTTCACATAACTTTTTAAGTCCTATTATCGGAAGTCTGAAAATATTTCTCATGCCATCATAATTTACTGTTAATACATCATAATTATGACTCTTCATAAAAACATTTAATACTAATGATCGAAATTCATAATCATCAGAATTCATAATATAACTAATAATACACCTGGTTTATACTAATATTATTTTGTTTTCATATATTTTCTTATGCAAATATCGAAAATCCTAATCAATAATTCTAATACATAAGGCTAATAATATTCATAAAGGAGAATGCCCATTGTTGTATGGAATTTGGTTTCAATATTATTTTTGTTGTGCCCAAATGGAACGCTAGTAAAGTTCTTCATTTTAGGTTATTTTTGACCTTTTTGATTATATATATACCTATATATTTGAATATCGCCTACATATTTCGATTGGATTACAGGTAGCTGCTATATTTAGAGTTCTTCGGCTTCGCACGGGTATCAGAGCATATACGTAGCTCCCAGTCGGCATGATTTTTTTTTCGAAATCTTCAATAATTAGCGTCATAATTCAGCCATATCATGTATATAGTTATAACATTATTATTTGATATTATTGTTACATTACAAGAAGCTCAACTTCACGTATTACGACAAGAAATATGAAATATAATATAATGCATTCAAATACGGGCGAGACTAACTGTAGGTATACTTTCGCATAGAACAGAACCATTAACGAAAACATTAAATATATTTTACATTTGTCAATTCAAGACTGCTACCAATGTTGCCGTATCTTAATTCAAAAGAGTTTCTCGATTTATAAACTTCTTCTTCTTCTATTTAATTCACGCAAATGGTGAAAATATACATGAAGAGTTATTATCAATTGTCATCGAAATTTTGCGTATTGTCACATCGTTCACTTTGACCCCAATACTCGTGGGTTCGATTCCCACACAAGACAAACATCTGTGGGCATGAACATGTCTGTTTGTCATGTACTGGTGTTTTAAGAGAGGTAGCGTGCGCAAAGCAGCCCGTCTGAGGAAGTACTTCTGTAAGGTGGAGACCTTACAGAATGGTAGAAACGGAGAAAATCTTCTTTTATACCATTCGGATGCCAAACAAGCGTACATGATATGCCTCCAATGATTAGTAATTACTATAGAATATACATGCCTGATGCAACATAAAAAAAAAAGTTTGTGTTTTGTAAGTTCAGCACCCAATACATACTCCCTTAAAAGAACACGAGTGAACACACTCATTACCTAGACTGAAATAATCGGGTACAGCAAAATTTCTCCTGCGAACTGCCAACTCGCCAACTCGGTTACTGCCAATATTTTTCCAAGGCTGCATACTTATCACCAGGTGAGTCATAAGTATTGTTCGATCGACCCCATTTGTTCTATAGAACATATAACATTTTAATTTCTCGATATATTCTATGAAAACAAGAAAAAAGAAGTCCTTTTGCAATTAGCAGACTGTTCATTAAAAATAATTATTTCTAGTGTCAGTTGTAGTACAATATGTCACTACTACAACTGACACTATGAATAATTCCTTTTAAAGGAAGGTAAATTAAATAAATAATTTAGGCATCGGTCGTGGTATACCTAACATAATTCGTCAAACATCACGTGGAACAATGTGGAAAATATATTAGAATCTCATTTTATACATGACGTCTCACTGAGAAGGGAACTCGCCTGAAACGCTAGTTTGTTGTTCTATGGATATAAAATTAGACTTACATATTTTGTCCAGTGACTTCCTGTCTACAGAACAAATCTTTATCATCCGCATTGTTTAGTGGCGTAACAATATCCAAATGCTGGCCAAGAAAAATCTAAAACAATCCAACGCATAAATTCCACTAGTGAATTTCAGTTAACGTTAGTACTATCAGAGGTCACAAGGGCTGTTGTTGGAATACTTGTCATGTACAGAATAGCAGGGCTTTTAATTAAGGCACAAGTAATTTAACCGGCAGGGTGTGTACCACCGCGCATGGCCATGTATTAGATACAGTATTCTGCATACTCATTTGGAAATGTTTAAACAGTGGGGGCAGGGTGGTACCGGGCGATGGTTAGTTCCTCGCTACAGATAAATTAATAACGTACTGTATGTATGGATAGGTATAGACACGCATGTCCGTATATCGCAACAGGGTGTTCAGATTTGTGGTACAATTTAGTTTTTTGGTAGTTAGTGTGTAATTGTGTTGTAGGTTATGTTTTGAGATCCGGTACAAAAAGGGTACTAAACGGGACTATATTAAAAAGGTTTCGTTATTCGTATGTTCGTCTGGCCGTCTGCTGTTTTTGTAATAAGTGGTATCTTTTAAATCGTTAATCACTTAAAGATTTTATAAAGTCTGTACTAATGTGCCACTGTAAAAGCAAATAATAGATATAAAATAAAGTAAACAACTTAATTAAATATAAGAAACATGTTATTTCGGCGTTTTTTACTAAAATATTTCCATAGTAGGTAATTACTCGACTACGGTGAACTCAAAACATATAAGTTATACTAACTTTAGCAAACTACTTATGTATCTGTTGTGACAAACCTACTAAACTATTCGTTATAGATTAACAAAGCAGATTAGTATAAGCTATATATCGGTACAAACATTAAATTGTAATAATAATAATATCCTTTATTTCAGACATTACGCCCATAAAATGTTAGTAACAAAGTATCTTAAAAAAAACTTAGTGTTAGTATTAATACATAGTTTCTATTTTCTTGACTGCATGCAGCCGTATCAAACGAGCCAGCATCGGTGAGTCCCACCGGTCTGCTAACGCACATAGCATGCTGTTGGGACTACCACGCACCCGCCGAAGCAGAGAGGCGCAGCGCTTGCGCATGATGGCAGCGAACCCATCTGCATGTGCCTCCGCGAACATGGCGGAGGCGCTGCAGTAACGTGGCAGTCCCATCAGCACCCGGAACGTGTTATTATATTGCACGCGAAAGTCGCTGTATGCTCTCTGCGTATAATCGACCCACAAACTGCATGTGTAAAAGGACTGGCAAAACGCTTTGAAAAGCGTGACCTTGACTTGTTTAGTACGTCTTGCAAATCTGCGGGCCATCATATTACAGCGAACAGACAGCGACCGCTCCCTCTCAATATCTAAATTATCTTTTAAATCGTCTGTGACCCAGTGTCCTAAATACTTAACGCGTTCTACCTTTTTAAAGAGAGTACCACAAAGCACATTATGCGGTATATTAGTGTAGCGTTTGTGGTCAGGTCTGAATATCATGAATTCGCTTTTTAAAGCATTACATACAATGATTTCCCTGAGCCTGAGATTCACAGAATCAGTACTGAGTACATTCCGAAAATATGTACAATACGTAAATTCATATATATACGTCTTCATACATAATTACAATAAAAAAAGGTCGAAATTAAGTAGTTTAAATCGGATTCAAGCCATCTATAGGCTTATGTTTGGTTAAGTCAAGATTTAGGTTTAGTTCAAATTCCATTTGTAATCGGTTTATTAACGGCGGTTAGGTTCGGTAGGTTTGTTATCGTTTAGGTCCTTATTAGTGTAAAGTAATTTTAGGATTGTTTTATATATAGTTTGGATCCCACGGACGGTAGGACGGTTTAGTTTCGGCATCGCTATTAATTCAGTTTTAAAATAGATGATATTATTTCGCTTACATGTATCGATTCAAAGGAAAATCCCTCGATTGTATCCCTACTTATCATCACATGTTGGAAAGCATTGAATCCATATTAATTAAATTATAAACTATTGGTATTAAATTAACTTTCAAAATCATACATACCGAATAGATCGACGGATTTTAAAATCCATCTATTCGGAGGCTATGACACAGGTACTTCACACGTATATGTAAACCATAGTGATGGTTGTTTTAAGTTAAAAATAATAAATTCTTGTCAGGAGCGACTCAAATTTCTCCGTCACGTAGTTTTAATTTTAGTTTTAGAAATGGGACTTTGTTTGGAAAATATTCTACAAAGACGAAAATTTATTTTTTAATAAAATTTAGTTTCAATTATTAATTTTACTTATGCCATACGTGTATTTTAAGACAATCTAATTGAACATGTTAAGCAATGGCGACCGCAGTCTTCTCGAGTTTCTTCGAGCTAGGGTTGGTATAGTTCGAATGTAGGTACATTTCTCAAATATCACTTAATATACAAAAACATTTTTTTATATACATTTGGAGTACGTACTCATTTCAAATAATGTACATTTTAACCACGATCTTTAAAGTTTTTACTCTGACACATTTTTCTTTGAGTGATTTTTACTTAGTACCTACCTACTGAGATCCGAACTTAATTACGTATAAGAAGTTAACAATGGCTTAGCATTGCATTCCACGATCAGGCATTATTACGGAAAAAAATTATACGTTTTATTAACAAATTGCCAATAGAGAGCAGCCTGTATTCCTGAGATGTGAGATGTAAAATTTGAGTGGAGCACAGCGCACACCTATTATGAAATGTGTACACACACACGGATCGGTGGTACACACACACGCGCACTCTATAAGGTCCTCGGACGCAGCGGCGATCGGGGGAGGCAGAATCCTTGCGACTAAACCCCGCTTACATTCTCCTATTAATGTATCTCCTCCCCGTTTGGACGCTGTATCCAAAATCCGACGACTGCGTAGCTAAGTCATTATTTGACCACCGTCGTCTTCAAAGTTTTCAATAAAAATAATAGACGTGTTACACATTGTTTAAATGGTGTTTTATAACTTTCTAGCTTCAATCGCTCGAGAGTTAGTTTTCAGTTTGAGCTCAAACAATTTGATCAACGAGACGAGATGCGTTGAGATGAGGTCACGTGAGAATTGACATGTCGCTGGCCCAGACCACCAATAATTCGTAATAGTTACAGCCACTTTGTAATAGCGCCCTTCGTATAGA
Organism: Pyralis farinalis; assembly: GCA_947507595.1. Taxonomy (NCBI): domain Eukaryota; kingdom Metazoa; phylum Arthropoda; class Insecta; order Lepidoptera; family Pyralidae; genus Pyralis; species Pyralis farinalis. The sequence continues at coordinate 30,817,588 of OX382265.1, forward strand.
GAAATTTGTCGAAATGACCCATTTTCCTAACTTATAAATGAAAGCTACACCTGTTAACATAGTAAAGATAAAATGTTGATTGAGAATTATTTTTAAGCGGTGATGTCAGGAGCCTTAGAAACCGGTGAGTTGTAAAAACCTTTTCTGTAAAAATCGCGCTCTTTTTGAAAACGTCATGCTATAGTTCCTTGGGTACATCTCAGCTGGTTAAAATACTTGGTGAACAGTATATGCTATAAAGTTATATCAAGATATTTTTTATCTCACCTACATTCTCACTAATTCAAATCATTTCGAGATTTTTTTGGAGGCGACAGTTATTCGACATATAATTTTTAATACGCATTTCGAGTTGTCCCACTGGTTTATTAATTTTATTATATACGTGTGGCTGAAACTGAGACTTGAACACTGCTGATATAATTTAAGTACAAAAGAGATACAGAAAGAACATGTCTTTTATATTTTTTGTTAGTAAAAACTTGTATTAAGTACGTAATCCATAATAAATTAGAATTAAAGAGAACGAAAAGTCATTATTATAAAAAACTGCACAAGTATAAGTATAATTGGACCTTGTGGGTTCCAAATTTAAGATTTTTGCTTAATTAGTGAAGAAAAGTTTAAGATTCTAAATACAACCGGAAGTACTCTATTGTTTTGTCACGTGCGGATATATATATATATATATATATATACATATACCATTACGCCTGTCTTCTATTGGGGAGACAGAGATCATAGAACGTCACGTAACTGACCCAAGCCTCAAAAAAATACCTTTTTCGCTTCTTCTACATTCATAGATAACAGAATGTTACTGTTATCTATGTCTACTTTCATCATCCTCTACGTGCATGCAAGCTCCTCACGCGCAATAGCGAATCTATGAGTTTTCCATTTTTACTACGGAGCATTAAGGAAATAACCTATGAAGAACCGTGAGTCGATTTTACGTAGTAATTAAATTCACCGTTATGGGTAAAGTAGACCGAGCAGCTCTCATTGACTAGTTCACGGAACCACATCGCGTCACACATCGGCTTATTGGTTAAAATGTCCTCCAAGCAGGCTCGAATCACTGACATGTTTAGGCACTAAAATACTACGATTTGTGGGAGGGGGAGCTTCTTAAGTGGTTATTTGGTTTGCGCTCCGGAGGTATACAAATCCTATTTCTAATGAAAACTTTTCCTGAATATTTATGTGCTTAAAATTTTAAATATCTTAGACTTTTCACAAAACCATGAAAGTCTTTGAACGTGGTGGGTTCATACTATGCTGAAAATGCATATGTGTACTTGAGCAATGGTAGCCCAGTGGATTAGAATGGGTCTATTGACCAACTGGCACCCGTTTCGAATCCTGACATGTACGAGTAAGTTCATGTTTTCAGATTTATGTATAATATATTTATGTATATATTTTTTACCTATACAACATATTTACTATGATTATGATGATGTCAGGATCGTATCCTCGCAAAAGATCTCCTTAATGGTTAGTTGTACATTTATGAATCTTGGTTGATTTATTGAATTTTGTAAGTTAAACTTGACCATTATAAACTAATCCTACCAGAATCCTCTAGCGACTCCTTGATCATTTATTGCGCGGACACGTAACTTTGCATACAGTTGTATTTCGTTATGCTATAAATATGTAGTCAATGATATATCTGTTTGTCACATCAATTGATAAGTCCGAAAAATTGGGTACGAACTCCCAAAGCGGGGTAGGGAACATTACGAGTACCATTGCAACGATTAAAAACTATAAAAAAAGATAATATTGCCCTCGCGGGCACTTAGGTACGTCTTACATTTTTTGAAATACAATCTCATTATATCTTATTCAATTCTCTTATGTCACTATTTTTCTTTTTTAAATTTGCTAGCATTTTGCAAATGACGAAAGTTCTATAGATTAGAGTTATTATATTATACTTCCCAAACATTACGGAACACTGCTCTGGACTTCGCGAATATAAGTAAGAAAATTAATGAATCCATTTATGCATTTTATTTACAAAGGTTAACGACAGAATTAAAACTCTAAAGGCTAAAGTCTATCCCACCAAAAACATTCTGTAAAAAACTAGCCAAGTCTCGACGGAGCTGTTTGTTTATCTCTAAAAAGTAATGAAATCTAGACAAAGTCGTGCCAAGTCTAAGGTTCCTTACTGCGATTTCTTTATTATTATAGTTAATGTTGTGTGACTTGGCCGTTGAAAATTCTTTATACGTTAGTGGGTACAAGTCAATTTTGTTTACACGTAATGTTATATCTGTTGTAACTACCTATGTTTATTAAGCGAGATAATAGCCCATATTGGTATTGGTAATTGGACGCTAGTGTCTCATTTTAGGCTGTTGTTGATTGTGCAACACATGCATTCAGCATTGACAATGCTGACTTCTGCTCTCTTCTTTTTGGAGCGTCAAATCGACCACCGATCCAACATAAAATAGACGTACAGACGGACTTCTATCAATGATTAGAAGTCCGTCTGTACTGGAAATATTTTTTTATATTGTTAGTTTCAGGATCGCCTATACGTAAGTATTATTATTGAAATCCGCAGCTTTATCAAGCCTACAATTGACTGGTTATTGAATCAACGTTTTCCAAGTGGCAATTTTCCATCGTCAATGGGTAGCGGTTCTGGCGACAGATTGGTGCAATGGTGTCATGGAGCACCTGGTTTTGTACCCTTGTGTACCCTTCAACGGCCAAGTCACACAACATTAACTATAATAATAAAGAAATCGCAGTAAGGAACCTTAGACTTGGCACGACTTTGTCTAGATTTCATTACTTTTTAGAGATAAACAAACAGCTCCGTCGAGACTTGGCTGGTTTTTTACAGAATGTTTTTGGTGGGATTTCACTTCTTTTTGTAGAAACGTGGACATATTGATTTATTTTATTAGATTTTCTTATTTGACACAGTTTTTTTCTCATAGTAGAAGGGGGCATTACCATATCTCTAATACAGCTGAGACCAGCTGAGGGTTCTTCATCAGATACTTCAGACCTTCGATTTTTGACATCAAATGAAGCGGCCCACCAAGTTGAACATTTTTTGTAAAGGCGGTATGTCGATCTCTAATAGTTTGGTTGGGCTCTTGTGTTTTCTAATCAGGGTCACCAGGTACTCCAGATCTTCGATTATCCTAGTTTTTATAGTTTTCCCTTTATGTGGCCATTAAACCCTAACTCTGTACCAAATTTCAGCTCTCGAAGTTTATGGGAAGTACTAGTTCTATTTTGATGATCATGAGTGAGTGTCATAAATGCGAAACTTTGCTTTCGCTTAACTTCGGAACTAAATGACCTACAGACTTGAAATTTTGGATTTTAAGTATGTGATTATAGCTTACTGGATGACGAAAATTTCTGGGTTCTGGTCTTATCCAGAGGTTCTCAAATAGGGGCCTGAAAATGCGGCGAAATGGTTCCAGTAAAGGATGGTACGGCAGTGTTTGCTTCGCGCTCGACTTGGGGGGGCACTGCCGTGCCCCCTGATAACTTTGTCACTAGGGAACTCGAATGTTGAAATCATTTCAGTCTTAGTTAAATGGCTTTTATTGAATGAGAGCGCAAAGCTCTGGAAACATAAAATTTTATGAATTCGTTTCGGGTCCTAATAATAAAGGAGGATAGAGGTAGGGCGCATCAAAGCAGCCCGTCTAGGGAAGTACCTCCACCTTACAGAAAACCGCAGCCAAATAACAACTCCCTAGAGGATTGCTGTGTTCCTGCGTGTGTGTGAGGTCACCAGTAAGCTCTCAAGGAGTTGCTGTGTAAGCAGCACAGGAGGCATCGCGCGAGTGATACCTACTTAATATATCGCAAGCCTATTAACGGCTTCGGTACCCGCTTTACACCAGGTGGCCCGTATACTTTAAACTACTTTAAGATTTGTCAATTTTTGAGATTCACAATTATTTTGGATATAAATTTTCATTCGAAGTATCATCATAATATCACGTTGGTCAATAATGTGAAGCTATTATTAGGTATTGGAGATGTGATCATATATAATACCAATTTAAACTCTTTTGATAACATTCGCGATGTACTTTACATACATAACCAGAATATATTAACCGATACCTCAAGAACAGCTCAACGAACTTGGATAATTCACACGGGGTCCAGTAAATATAGATTCGAATTTTCTGCTATATGAATTTGGTGACGTTCTTATTATCACGTAATTAAAAAATATGAAATAGAAATATTTAATTGAAAAAAAAACGTGTGTGTCTCGGGACGCCCGACAGAAGTGATAACTTAAACTAATCTACATATACGAGTAATTAAAGCTGCCGTATGCGTGAGAGAAAGGGTAGCCAGACAAACTGGCGCCGTAACGCGTTACGTAACGAAGCGGTTTACCATCCCATAAGAAGTTATCACTTGAAAAATAGTGTAATTGTCTTTATTAAAGTCGACTCCAGTAAAGTTAAGCAACTGTGTGAATATCATGACATCATCGGCAATTAAGTTTGTTTAATTTATAAGTTTATTTTTTGACAATTAGGGTATCCCTATGCTATAACTAATGTTAAAGGGAAAAACACACAATTTTCATCGATAGCTTGTACTCGTACAGTTGGAACTAATTCAAGTCAATAATAATGTCTATATAGTCAAAAGTAAGTACGTATGCGGTCTACCTATTTGCCATAGACGACAAGGGATCTGTATGGTGTGAGCATGTAACTTCTACCTAGGGGAAAAATCAAAAGTATTGGATACTTCACACAATACCTATATCGAAGGCACGCTAATATTAAAACGTTAGAAGAAACATTAGAAGACAGAGAACAAACATAGAAACATTAGAAGGCAAAATTAGGTTTGATTCAGTCTTTTGTCAGTGATCCTATTAAAACAATATGGATTGAAAATAGTATATATTTTTTTTTGTGGACGATAAGCATTATGGAATAGCTTTTATTAACTTGATTAGAATTAAAAAATGACGAAGCAGATATGCAATGCAAAAGAAAGGAGATAGGAGCCAAGAAAGAAAGAAAAAAAAAGAAATAACTTGCTTGCTATGACCAAATTGGACGTGTTCTATCAGAAGGTGATGTCAGGAATGAAAAAAGCTTCATGCCAAGGATGAGTAGTACATTTTTCAAGTATGTAAATAAAAAAAATACGGACGTGACTCTTATGCTGGACCTGGTATGTATTTATACTGGTACTCTTTTATTTATACAACGTCGGGAGGCATACAAGCATGCAGCCTGCCTGAAAGTGGTTACTGGAACCTATGAACTTAAAATAGAGTAAGTCTCGCTCGCAGCTGATAACACAGCAACTCCTTAGGCGTTTACTGGTTATCACGTTAACTCGCAGGAACACAACAACCCTCCAGGGAGTTATTATTTGTACTGTGACAGAGCTACTATCCCAATCGGACTGCTTTGATGTGCCTTACTACTCTTAAATGTCTTGTTTGTATAGGGTATCCTAAATGCAAAAGATTTGTGTAAGGAATAAATCACCGGCTCCTTTCGAAATTTGAAAATGAAGAAATACAGTCAGCAATGGAAATATAGGAGAATAATCTCCAAAATACATCATAATCATCGTTTCAGCCTATATTCGTCCACTGCTGAATTCCCTTCCCTCTGAGAGACATTCACCGCGATCCTGTGCCACCTGCGTCCATAACTCGCTACAAAACTCTTAAAGTTAGCGTTCCATCTAGTGCGGGGTCGGTTGTCGGTATTACGAGTTATGTGGCCGGCCTACTATCACTTCAGCTTGCTTATCCTTTGGACTATGTCGGATACCATAGTTTTACTGCGTATATCGACTTTTCTGATTCGATCACGCAGAGAAACCCCGAGCATAACTGTTTCCATAGTACGCTGAACGACCATGAGCTTTCCCATACGGTCCTCAGTGAACAGCCATGTCTCAGTTCCGTGTGACATCAGTAGTAACACACACTGTTCAAAGACTTTGTTCTTTAGGCGTTGAGGTATTTTTGATGAAAATATGTGTCGAAGTTTTCTGAATGCTGCCCTGCCGAGTTGGACTAGTCTGTTGACCTTTCGATCAAAGTTGGTCTAACCTTACTGCCCTAGGTGGACATATTCGCCAACAACTTCGTGCTTAGTGTTTACAATCATGACCGGTATATATGTAACATGGACATTCAATATAATCTTAGTCTTGTCTATGTTTATTTTGAGACTTAACTGGTTGGAAACGCAATTGAAGTTATTGATTGACATAGCACTAAGGTACACCAGCGAATTCGCCTTGAAAAGTATATCGTCGGCAAATCAAAGATGAGGAAAGTCTTTCCTGCGACCACGGACGCTGCAAAGCGTTCGAAACGTCAGGTTTCAACAAAATAAATAAAACACGCGATACTTCCGTTAAAAATAGTTTAATTTCAATGTGTAACAATCGCGAACACCTAAGACAATACGATGAGAGATGTATTCGGCATTGATATACACACCGTATCCTTTCTAGTCTAAAAGCTTGAAGACATCTTCCAATGCTGCAGTGAAGAGTTTCGGAGATATAACTTCGCACTGTCTTACACGTTGTTGCGCTTAGATCGGTTTTGTAATCTGGTACTGGTCTCGGATACACATCTTTACCGTACTGTATAAGCACTTCAAACTTCGTTGTACCTATAGCGCTGAAGGGTCTGCCCATATCTCAACCGAATCATAGGCTTTTTAGTAGTCCACATACGCCAGAGATAAGGACAAATTAACCTCCTCAGTCTTTTGTATAATCTACGGTGATCTACGGTACTAAACCCTTTCGGAATTTGTCTTGTTCTTGACGCTGGAATTCATCAAGTTTGCGTGCGAGCCGGTTTGTAATGACTCTCGAAAACAGTACAGTAACGCGATTAAGACGAAATCAGTATTTAGTTCTTCATTAGGGTGTTATCACCTTTTATGAAGAACAACGTGACCAGGTTGCTGCTCCGCGCTTCTGGTGTTTCACCGGAGTGACGGAATTGAATAGCTACTGGAGGACTACAAGTACCGGCTTTCCGCCCGCTTTCAGAAGCTTCGTCGTACCTCACCCGGTGCTTTCCCATTTTTAAGCCGTTTGAAAGCCATGCGAATATGGTATAGACTGATATCCGGGATATCTTCGGTATATTGTCGGATCAATTTAGATCTTGGGTCGTTATTAGCATTTTTACCCGGCTGTAACAACGTACAGCTATCCATAGTATTTCTCAATCTCACTAACAATTTTAGTCTTCGTAGAAATAATGGCGCCAGTGTCGATCTTCAGCTTCACCTGTTGACTTTGCCCAACAGACAGAAATTTGGTGATAACTTTGGAACCGTAGTTTCGCTCTGCCGTATCTTTGAGCGTGAGTGAGTGAGTTTGGTAATACTGAGTATAAAGAACACAATTTTAGTACATTGCTGACGAGGTGTTTACGGACTATAAAACCGTCACCAACTTGGGAAATATTGTCGCATGATAGTAAAACAAGTTGCTAAATTGAAGGATCATTGTGTTCTCGTCGTGCTTTGACTTCGGACTGTCTTATTATATTCCAATGCAAGAAGCTTAGTTTCTCTTCCAGCTCTACGATATTTTTGTCATCGGTCCCCATTGTACGCGTGTTCTGTATTGCCAAGGCCAGTCCGTTACGTTGGCAGCCGCGGTGTCGGAACTGGGGATTCTTAGCTCCCCATGTCCCGCCGATATGCTGCTGCTGCTACCGGACCCAGGATCAGCGGGTCTGATGGAGACTGGGGCAATTTTTTTCTTGTACCCAAATTTTGTACTGTTCGCCGTAGTTGCCACTCTTCTTTCTAAAAAGTCGAAAGTGCTCACAACTTAGGATATAGAAACATTTTTGAATAAAGCATCTGACAATAAATTTAGCAACAAATGTAAGTTTTAAGTGTATATAATCTAGACATTAACACATTACAACCGGTATAAACACTATTCAGTGCAAGTGTTTAATAAAAGTATATTGCTAGCTAAGTAGAGTACTTGTAATTAGAATGTTTGAAGTTATTCTAATTACTAAGGCAATGTATTTTTACTTAATACTCGTAATTGCCGAAAATAATGTATATACCGGCAATGAATTATAATTTAATTTAATTTATAAATTATGTGCTAACTTGTGTGTAATGTCGAATTTTAATCTTTTTTACAGGTTGTTTTCGGTATAAACGGTGCTTGCAGAAGCCCTGAATTAATGAATATCATAATTGACAACATCAAAACACATAACCGGATGTTGCTAATTAAACTTATGAACACGAAAACAAAGTAAGTCCGTCAATTTGTAATACGTCACGAATTTTTAAATGTAGTGCAGAAATACATGGCGCTGCGTCCAAGTTCTATAAACACAAAGCGGATTTTCTGAAATTACCAGAATAGAAAATACACAAAATAAGCCATCAGCAGAAACAAATTTGGAAAATTGCCTTATGTAATTGCCAGTTATCTGAAGCTACAAAACCCGGAAGCCTACACTGGGCATTGTTTCCGCCGAACGTCAACAACGCTGCTTGCTGATTCCGGTGCTAATTTAACTACGCTCAAGCGTCATGGTGGATGGAAATCGGATCAAGTAGCAGAAGGTTACATAGAGGAATCGGTACAAAATAAAAATAAAATCACTCAAAACATAACGGAATTCGCACCGATCAACATCACAACGGTCGTCTACTTCTCATGGAAATGATTTGAAAAAGAGCCCGCGTCTACCTGTATCATCTGATTCTGATGTTAATAATTATTATTCACAAATAAACCAAACAAATACTAGAATAAATATTCCAAGTGAACGTGCAAATTTCACTTTTAATAACTGCACATTTAATAATTGTAAGTTTTAAACGTTTAAGGAGAAGATGAATTAAACTTTGTTTTTATTGACTTGAGTTTTTATTTTGAATAGGTATATTTTATCACGGTAGGTAGATTGGTAGTTGAAAGAAAAGTAGATTACGCACCTTGCTAAAGTGAGTAATTAATACACTCGTGGTAATTTAGTGCAACAATCTAATATAATAGATTATATTGTAAAATTTTCATCTGTGGTTAGATGTACCTCAATGAAATTACTTTTGGCACTGCTGCATAATGTGACATGGAAGCTGATCACATGTCTTGGTCTGGGTGTTTTCCAACAAATATCTATCTATGACTTCACGCCAAATCCATAGCGGGTAGGCTGAAAAATCGAGAGGCCACATGACTCGTGCCTAACACAGCTCACTCCCTTCATAGCTAGGATCTATATATATTTATGGTAACTGGTAACTAGTACCCATAGCAGAGGCATTGTTTAGGTTTGGACTAAACAGTGCCGCATCAGGGATTACGTTATTGCTGTGTGTACTAGAATGACTCCATCGATTATCATTTGATATGCTTTCACTTCAGGTTAAAAGGAGACCCGCACAGTGCCGTACCGTGCAGTGGCATAAGTTTGAGTCGATTTAGACTGTCTTCAATTGAAAAGAAATACGACATGAAATTGAATTACCATAATTATAGCTTATGTTTCAGGGCAGTCTTGTAGATTACTTTTATTTCATGAAATAAAAGAATGGTTTCTTAAGAAATAGCAAAAAAAAAATTATTTGTGCAAATTAAGTGCATCCACATTATACAGTTTATTAAATGGTTAAGTCTTTTATTACTGTGATGTTACTACTTACTTAGTCATGCTTACTTAGTATTTTTGAACTATACCTTAGATATATTATCCCTTTTTAATATTAAACAAAAGGTTTATACACACACACACTCTTTATTCTTTAACACCACGAAAGTTAAAAAATTAAATTAAATACTCAATTTTTACACTGCAGTAACATAAGGTATAAATAAGTTTATATTTTTGCTCTTATTTTTCTTAGTAGTTTATATAAACGAATAAAAATGGTAGAAGATGGACGATCTTAACATTAATTACTATAAAACGGAATTCTAATAGCGATATAGAACCCGAAACACTACCTTTAAGAATATTTCTGAATCTGTCTATCCATCCATTGTTTATGAATCACACAAAAGTGGTACTACTGATTGGATTTTGATAAAATTTTACACGGTGATAGACTTTATCCCGAGAGCACATTATGATTACTTTTTTTCAGTATAACTCATACAAATAAACAATGAAATTATTAACATAAGCAATGTAAGTATATAAACCAATCATTTTCATCTTAACATTATCCATGAACATATTTAATTGGTAATAGGTCCAATACTTTGATTATAAGTAACCAGAGCGATGACCAGTGCTAGGGTACGAGCGGTAGGTGCCTGTTCAGCGGTGGGAGTAAGGGCAACGGGCACGACAAACGATCAGGCGCGACAACTGCTAGAGCGCGTCGAGCCAAACAGATTGGATTATCTACTTTATCGCTGTTCAGAAACTGATAGTAATGCCAAATTTCTCGGCAGTCATGGCCGACATAATTTTTTGATGAGCCCGGTGGCTCAGTCGGGAATGACACGACTTTGACACCAAAGCTCGTGGGTTCGATTCCCACACAAGGCAAACATTTGTGTGTATGAACATGCCTGTTGTCTTGGTCTGGATGTTTTGAGAGAGATAGGGCGTAGAGAGGTAGCAGCTGGGGAAGTACCTCCACCTCGCAGAAAACCGCAGCCAAATAACAACTCCCTAGAGGATCCGGAGGAGTTGTTGTGCAAGCAGCAGAGAAGGCATCGTGCAAGTGCATAATATATTACACACGTTAAGGCTTCTGTATCCGCTTTATATCAGGTGCGCCGTATGCTTGTATTCCTTCCGACGTAGTATAAAAAAACCGATAACACGAATTCAGTGGTACATGCCCCCGTCTAGATTCGAACCGGGAACCAGTTGGTCAATAGGCCGGTTCCTTATCCACTGGGCTATCGTTGCTCTAGGGACTGATGGTGATTATGATGATGAAAAACAATCATCTTTTGGGTCAAAGCCAACCAACCAAACTAATGGCGAAAGACTGGTAAGGCGCATCAAAGTAAATAAATAAATATTGTCGCACAAATTACACAGCGCCATCTAGCCCCAAAGTAAGCGAAGCTTGTGTTATGGGTACTAGAAAACTGATAAACATACGTAAATGTTTTTTTTTTTTGTAAATACATACTTATTATACATAGAAAATACCCAGACCAAGACAAACAGACATAGACAAGTAGAAGGCCGCAGCCAAATAAGAGGATTTTTTTCTGCCAGTGATTGAAGTTACTAGTAAGCTGGATTTGCTGTGTTCGGGGGCAGCAACGCGCGAGTGATGTTTCCTGTATTGCAAGCGTTCATGAAGCTAAGGTATTAGATAATTTAAAAAAAAATCATTATTATTACTACTTCGCATCAGTTGGACCGTATGCTTGTTTACCTTAAATAATATAAAAATCCTTAAATGGGGGGTACGTACGTAGCTTACGTTTGATGTTACAAGTGTTCACGTAACTGTTTACCATCAGGCTGATTATATTTGATTCACTCTTAGCGATATACAAAAAAGTCCTCAGCATTAGAAAAAATCGTTATCAAAATCACTTCACACATTCACTGTATGGGAACCGAACCCACTATAGTTGATGTCAAAGTAACTTTACTAACCACTGCGCTACTGAGATCGTCAATGTTGACAAGCTGTGGCAGCCATTGCCCTCAAATCTGTTGAAATCTAGCGCCGCTGTCAGTGAAGTATGCGGGAAAACCACAGCAGTCTATTGCTCGCCGCCAATAAGAACTAGGCCTTACACAGACTTAATCTTGCAGAATTTTACGTTGGAACTTGGTCCAGTACCTATAGAAGATACAACTTATCCAGAAGATTAAAATTATACAATGAAATAATGACATACATGCTTATCAAACAAAATTGAGTTTATACCTCACACACAGCTTATTTGGTTCCATTACTACATAGACCTGTTGGAAAACTTTTTACTACCTATTTTCTAATTTATTAAAAACTAATGCTGAAAACTAAGCGATGTTGTCGAGAATTACCCACTATAAAGAAAATCACTTCAATTGCTCTATCAATTTCAAAATTACGTGCACACACACGCACGTAACGAGCCATCCTCTGAAAAGTAATATAGAATGACTCAGGTGCCCTTGAAACGTAAACACATCAACAAAATTCGAAGGCTACTTTTGACGCAATTCCAATAAATCGCCCTAAAATGGGAAGTTAAAAATATCACATACAAACACACATCCTACTAATATTATAAATGTGAATGTCCGTTTGTTTGTTACGCTTTCACGCGAAAACTACTGAACCGATCATCATGAAACATTGTACACATATTTTTGGAGGTATCAGAAGTAAAATAGGATACTTTTTATTAAAAAAAAATATATTTTTTTTATCATTGCGAGCGAAGCCGCGGGTAAAAGCTAGTTTTATTATATATGTACACAGATCACTAGCGGTATTATAACGATATTTGTTTTCTATAAACTGCGGTCGGAATAAGCGAACGACCTCATGGTCAGCAGTTTTCGTATGTCGTCATATCTTTTAAGAATTTAAGTTTGTTTATATACGACGGAAGAAATGCAAGCACGGTTCACCTGATGTATTTACCGTAGTCTATGGAGTGAACTCTTATAATACATGAAGTATCAGTCGCTGATAACACAGCAACTCTTTAGAAGCTCCTATATGGTTGTTAAGCTGTAGTTTCCTGGGGGGTAGACGTACTTACCCAGTCGGGCTGCTTTGATATACCCTTCCTCTCTTGAAAACACCCAGACTAAGACAAACACACAGGTTCATGCACGCAAATGTCCTGTGTGGGAATCGAACTCACGAGCGTTCACGTTGAAGTAGCTTTGCTAAACACACCACCACCGAACTGGTTATAGTGATTGAATGCTTGCAATAATAGAAATGACACTCTCGCGTTGCCAACCCTGTAAAGCTCTCTTCTAGTCTTTTTTTGAAGAACCCCACTTGTCTCGTGTGTCTTGGGAAAACCGAGCTGTTAACGTCCGTGGATAAGTTTTTCCAAGGCTAACACCAGTTAGTATTAGCAAACTTCACCATTCTATTCGACATTCAACAACCTTCATTCCACATTTGCTAAATTATATCTCATTGTAATTGCACAGTACATTGATGGTACTTTTTAAGTAACACTAACATGATGTACATGTACATTTCAATATACACATGCATATTATTACGCAAGTAATTGTAAGTGCTTATAATTATTAATTAATATCAAAAATCTTATATATTGACAATAATTACGTATTTTATCTTGAAACTAGCGATCCGCCCCAATTCGGACAGGTGATCCAATCGCTACCAAACTTCATAGGATTACCCGCTGAGCTAATCTGAAGATTCCCTGAAAATTTCATCGAAATTGGTCCAGATGTTTTGGAGTCCATAGTCTATACACCATATATACATTAAATTTTACAATTATGAAGAATAAGATATATATGATAGAAGAAGAGATCGATATTGCCGCGATGATTGTGTGATGGATACTATATAATTAAAAAAAGCACTGAATATTATTAAATTAATACCAAAAAAGTGCTAGTGAACATTATCGCTTTTTACATCAATCCATAGGTATATATTATTATTATGTGAATACACATAATAATAATATTATAATATAGTACTGCTAAGAACAACACTTTTCTTACTTACTATTTACGAATTTTTTTCCGAAATGTATAATGATGATTTTCATATCAAAATCATTGTATTATTATTTTAAACTTCTACGTTGCTTAAATAACAATATATGTATCTTGCCAATTGAGTACCTAAAGTTAGAATAATTACTCCGAACAACAACTATAACTGTAACTATTCAATGTTCTTTGTTATTACCTCCTCCCTAAATATAGTAGGGCCTGTAACTAATATTTTGTGAAGTAAATAACGTACAGTTTATGACTGTAATAATGTTACTAAAAGTCAACAAATATTATTCTGTTGACTTTGATTCTTACTAGTAAATTAGTCAAAAGCTGGCATTTATATTGAAATTATTTACCACCAAAAAAGTATTTATGAAAACTCGCCTCAGTCTATGGCCCAGTATGTCTATGGCGATGCTGGACTATAAACACCGCGATTTTTCTCGCGTCTAAATTAAGAAATTTCCTTTAATAATTAAGCAACGCAAAAAGGACTGTCAGTCGAGGTTGGACAGTGAAGCAACCCCATTTTCAATGCGTAATTGAAAAGGGTAGCATGATCGTTAAAAATTCAATAGGCCGCTAAACTCTCGACGTCACGTATCGTGCTTCTTGCGGTGACAATTTCGTGTATTGGACATTGAGGCGAAATTTGATGTACGACTACGTAAGTGTCATTTGGAATCGCAAGTTTAAAATTTGATGTCGTCATGAAAACTACGAGTATGCCTGGTTATCTACAGTTAGTCCTTTTGATAAACGTATACTTATAAAATAAAAGATTAGCGGATACTTCTTTTAATTTCGCTATACAGTAAGTAATCATTCATCTATGTCAAGCAACCCAAAAAATAAAATCTGAACACGTACGAATATGTTCTAAATATATTGAAATATAAAAACTATGCATAAATTATCTTTATAAGACTACTAGTCACATCAGCTGCGCAGAAGTTCATTGTGCCACCGCGGTGTTTAATAAACACCTAATAGATGTTTTCAAATGAAGTTTACACCACAACAAGTAGGATTTATGATACGAGTTAAATGTAGAGGTGAATTAGTGATTTTTTTAAAGAAAAAAATTTAATGGGTATTGTTTTGAATCGGCTGAGGATGTTTTTTACTACGCCATATCGTGGAGAAGCATCTGGCAACGGACCAGTAGGTTTACCGCGGTTTGTGGATGTTGAAAAAGCATTTGACATGGTCGTGCGAAAGGATCACTGGAACATTTTGCCCGGATAAAGGGTTGACGGTGACCGGCATCCTGTACGCGTGCGGGTGTACGTCAGCCTGTCGCCATGGTTTCAATCAACATCAATATTGGTGTCGCAGAGGCATACATGCTGTTGGTTCGGCTGTTCATCCAGTACCTACAGTTGTCTGCAGATAATAAGAAATACGAAAGACTCAGTTGGTAACTGTCTGCTTTATGCAGACGGTGCG
This sequence comes from Pyralis farinalis, assembly GCA_947507595.1. Lineage (NCBI taxonomy): Eukaryota > Metazoa > Arthropoda > Insecta > Lepidoptera > Pyralidae > Pyralis > Pyralis farinalis. The sequence goes on from OX382265.1 coordinate 30,832,733, forward strand.
GTATTAAGCAGAATCACCATCCGAACTGCAAACACTGGTTACAACAATGAAAGATGATTGTATGAAGAAACGCTTAATAAAATTTATATGGAATGTTCTTCGAAAGAGAGACTACCAAAATGAACACGAGGATTGCCGTTGATAGTAAAGTAGATGAGGCTGCATATATTAGAAGCGCTTTTAGTAAGGATAGAAGGACACCGCTGATGTGAGAGAGCTGATGGAGAGACAAACGAGTGCAGGAAACAGCGTTAACAGAGCGTTGAATACTTCTAGGTAGCCGAAATGTAAGCCATAAGGCACAGCACGTTGTACACAACCCAACACTAACTTGTGAAGAGGCAGAGAAGGCTTGTGAAGGCAGAGAGAGCATGAAAGGAGAATAAAGAATAAATGCAAATGTCGAAATAAGAGCATTGCCCATAATTTGTTGCATAACGCTTGCTGATCGCATTCACAATGATAATGTAAGAAAGAGAGTTGATCTGAAAGAGAGTGTAGATGTTAAGATAAGAAAGGGCATGCTCCGTTGATTCGGACATATAGAAAGAATGTACGATGACAATGAAAACAGATATGTAAACTGAGAATGGAAGGATGTAGGGCCAAGAAAGACCAAGACTCACCTACCATGACCAAATAGGCCGTGCTTATAGAGGAGTCGCCTTATATATGGACGACAATGCGGAGAGAATAGGGATTGCCTTCTGCAATGCCATGGCGAAAAATACGGTAACGATCTCGCCTGGACTCGGAGTCCTACTAAACGGAAGCACTCGCAAGACCACCATGCGGCGCAAAATGTTCAACGAATTACCAAAGGTGACAATCGGAAACCAGACGTGCAGAATAGTGCGAAAGAACAACAAAACTATCGCGTTGTTCTGCACGGACGACGAAGTCACTGAGTTCGAACAGATGTGCGCAGTGCTGAAGTTCATGGGGCAAAGAGCCGAACCTGCCAAGATCATCAGTATTGACGCCATGGTCGTGGGATACCTCAGTGGGAGAACCAAGGACTACGAAGGAGCTCTCCTGGCCTCGCAGCATCACGAAATCGTGGTATACGAGGACAGAGGACAAAACCTAAGTTTCCTTAAGGCCCAATCCCGGGACCCAGGCGCCAAACTGATTCCCAAGGACTGCTGGGATCACCCGATTGTTAATCCCCACGTCAGTGGGTCGGAACGCCTTCAACAACGGGTGATGCAGGAAAGATGTCTGGCAGAACAGAAGCGCAAGGAACCTAGCTACATACTCTCCACCATATTGGCGACCCTCAATAGGAGTGCCCAATCGGTGGCCCAACCCTCCACAAGAAAAAAAAGAGCAGCGGAAAGGGCCCTATCCTTGGAAGCGGCGGTCGAAAAGTTCACACAGACGCCTCCCCGCCACGGATCGGAACCCCCCACTGGCCCCCGCACAAGAGCAGACATGGGACAAGTGACCCCCCCCAAACTCAGACCGGCAAGGGAGCCGCAAGACCACATGGTAAACGCCTTCATCGAGTTCATGGCAGTCACCAGAGCAACGCGGAAAGTAAACATGGATACCTGCAACTCCATCTTGCAGACTTATCACCGCGGCTCGCAGGAACTGCTACGGATAAAATTGGGCGAAGCTGAGGCAGCTATTTACGACAGCGACAGGAACCTAGTAATACTGGGTAACATGTCGGGGTCGTACATGGCAGCATACAGCGTAACCGGCGGTTTTGTGCCCCTGGACGAGAAGAGCGAGGAAGGAAAGATCACCTTTAAAACACCGACCGAAGACCCGGTTGTGGTGGTAGCCAAGTGCACAAAGGTAATGCTGGACGACAGGATCCTCGATATGGCAGAAGCTATAGCAGGGGACCTGTTCAAAGGCGGAAGCCCGAAGCACTGGGTGAGACCCACTATCACATGGGTTAACGGAGTCCCCGGCTGCGGGAAATCCACGTGGGTGGTGTCACAAGCCGACCTGGCTGGAGACATCATAGTGACAACGACAACTGAGGCCGCCACCGATCTCAGGGAAAAACTGGAAACGCGCTTTGGTGATCTAGCCAAAAAGAGAGTGCGGACTATGGCATCCCTACTAGTAAATGGACTACATAAGGGCGAATCGTGTACACGCCTAATGGTGGACGAAGCCCTTATGAACCATTTCGGATCCATAGTCATGGCAATACAACTAGCCAGAGCCAGTGAAGCCCTGCTGATCGGAGACGACAACCAGCTTCCCTACATCGACAGGAACAATCTGTTCAACACCTTATATAACAGACCCAACCTTGTGACGTCAATCTCCCAAAATCTCCTTTGTACGTACAGGAATCCACAGGACGTAGCGTATGCTCTAAGAGAAATCTACAGTGGCATATACTCGGCCAAGACTCGCGCTAGATCCCTGTCGTTGAAGCGGTTTACAGGGGAGCGGATCCCGAAACAGGACAACACGCTTTACCTTGTCCACACCCAGGCTGAGAAGGCACTCCTTATCAGCCAGGGCTACGGAGCAAATTCGGGTTCCCGCACCCTAACCATACATGAAGCACAGGGACTAACGTGCGAGTCAGTGATTATTGTGCGTACAACCTCCAAAAGATCCCACCTCCTCCAAAGTGTCCCCCATGCCGTTGTCGCGGTCTCTAGACACACGGACAGCTGTGTATACCACACAGACTGTACTGACAATGACGCGACAGCTCGGTTTATCCTACGAGCCGAGACCGCGACAACGGAACACATCAGGGACTATAACCTTAAGATGGCGATGAGGGCGAGAGACGAGAAGGTCATCAGAAAGTTGACTGAAAGCTCCGAGGGCCCAGCGAGCGGTCCCTCCTCCTCCTCCCAAACCAGCAGACAGAGAGGGGGGAAGGGCGTCATGGCAAGGCTCCGGGATGCCATCTCCCTTCGTTTCCGGAAAAACTGACAAACTGTAATAAAGCAGAGACAGGGACGAGAGATGCGAGCAGTCATGCTCACTAAAATGTCTAGACGAGCGGCGGCGTTGGGGGGCGGGTCATCGAGTTCCCTACAATATGGTTGAGCACGGTGATGGCTGCCCTCTGCGTCAACTCGTGAACGGGTGCCGCTCGGGGGGACTGGTCTGCCCGCGTCTCTCGTCCCACTTTCTGCCTATAACAAAAACTAAACGAAACAAAAAAAGAAAATCTGAGAAAAAATAATAGCATGTAAGCACTACTAATTCTATTGTAATCGCACTTGCGGAGCGATAAACACTAAAGTGACTAACAACCTGACAAACAACCTCTCAAACAAACAATGGCACGGGCCAAAGAGCCTGTGGAAACTTTTTATTTAAAAAAAAAAAAAAAAAAATAGGCCGTGCTTTATCAGAAGGTAAATGTAAAGCCCTAGGAACCATCGAGCATGCAGGAAAAGGGCTATAAATGTTAAATAGGCTAGTGATGTGCGTAAGTACCGCGTCTTATGACGCTCCATTATCTCTGCCTACCCCGCAAAGGACCTGGCATGAAGGTATGCATACAAAAATTTTGAAATAGCGATGACTTTTTTTTTTGATTAGCGATGGTGAATATTTTTAATGATGCATATAATCATGTAAGTCTCATTGCTATACTACTATTAGAGGTTCTATTCTCAAGTTACGGAACAAAATCTTGTAAATTGATTTAATTACGAAAACTTGCTATAATACAGGAATTTTCCATAAAAAATTATACTTTAAATAATTTACAATGGAGCAACTTCGAGAGACTTACAATATTGGCACTGATAATGTGGATTGTTTCCGTCTAAGAGGATTATTGGATTGGATTGATGTATTCCTTGAATGATTATCCTATGTTAGAATATCAGATTGAATTTTTTTGGATGCCTCACAGAATAAGGAGCATTATCAATGTGCGTGATATTTAGTAATGAGCGACATGAATAATTATAAAATATAATAATATTGAACTGATTGTTATGGAATGTTGCATATATATATTTAAACATGTACTGAACCCTCAGGCTGAGAACGGCAACTTTCTAAAATAGCATTTTGCCTTTAACAAATATACCGTTCTAACGATAGACAATCTATCTATGCTTTAAAAGAGCAATTTTTGAATATTTCATGTGTCTCAGAAAAGGCTTTAAAAACTTGGGCCAAATTTTCTATCTAAATAAGGTTTTGCTTTTTAATTTGATTTATGTCTTCCTTGAAAAAAAAACGCAATTCTACTCAAATAAACGCATAAAAAACACCGATCGAAGTTAGGTCGTCCATATAATTTAGTTACCACAAGTATAGTAGTTATTAACGATAACATAAATTTGTTATAATATCGTTAACTACAATACTTTACGTTTATTTGTACTCCTGTAATAGTATCTTGACATTAAAAAGGAAACAGATAATGATTCATTTGCATACATCACAACACTGCACTGCACAATAGTACCTGCACTGTACGTTATTATGATGAATAAGAATGAGCAAAAACAATTAAAATCTAAAGGGGGTATTGCGGTTTTTCATAGCGTTTTTCAATTTGAAATGCATAGAAATGTTGTACGATTCAATCTGTCTGTCTATATCGCCTAGCCGAATCTCACCAAACAACCTTACTCGCTACTTTAATATTCTTAGCTCTCTCGCCTCTCATCACCTAATAAAATATGATGAGAATGGTTACGTTAGATAAGTGTTGGCCTTTCTCGGCACCTACATCTTTCTATTTCGCGTTGTAGGTATATCCGTTTCGTGGTTCTTTCCTTTTGCAAAAATATAGAATTAATATAAAAAAATTAAAAAGCTGAAACACCCTGTCAGCCGCACAAGGCGAAAATGTCGGAGAACGCCGAAGTACTCGTAACCACATGTTACTTTTTCGACATAACGCCATCTACAATAGTACCAAACTTAATTAAGGCCCAGACTAGACAGCTGAAATATACGCAAATACTTTATTTTTCTAAATACATATTTATAGATGACACAAATATAAAACACGCACTCAAAAAAAATGTGTCAATGTACCCAAATATTTGTCCTGCGTGGTAATCATACCCACGTCTCTTGGTGCTAAAATAGCCCCTGCATCGATGTCTGTAGCACCACAACTTTCTATTATTACCATTAATGGTACTAGTTCTCCTCGGAAATGTGACATTGAAAATATGTTCGATGATAAAGAAATTTTATTGATGGAAACGTCTTTCTGTCGAAAGATGGAGTGGAGTAGGAATAATATTCAGATCATTTTCGGCAGCTATAATCAGGGAGAATGTAACAAAAATTCATCTTTTGACATCGTTATACTGAGTTTATAATGAGATTGCAAAACGACCGTCAGATACGACAGCCCGGGAATCCACTAATATTTTTAATACAAAAGTTAATTTTTATTCAGCATTGTACATTAATCGAAGTATCATTTCAAAAATTTCATACTCAATTATATCCATCAATATTCTTGTATATTATAGTTTTCTGGTGATTAGCTCAACAATTAATTGACAGGAATACAAGAATCCTCCAGAGTGATGATATTTGACTGTGTTTTTTGTAAGTTAAAGTTACCTTTCGAGATAGTTGCTTCTTCGCGGTCCGGTTCATATTTTTATTGGTCATGTGAAAAAATAAATTCAACTGAAGCCTATTACATTCTTGTTTTTTGCTTTATCTTATCTGCTGAATTCCCATGAATCTACTAAACTACTAAAATAAAATATAGCTTAATATCCAAATTTGCATTAATTTTAATACTAAGTATGCTAGGTGTGAGGATGAGCTGATCAACAAGGTATGTTCCACTGAAATAAGTCCAGCATTTTCTGCTAACAGGAATAATAGGCAGTGAGATAAAAAAGATAAAAACCATTTATTTGTCATTAGGCCCTTACATTACTTAGACACGTCTTACATTCTTTAAATTAGATCATATTGCATCTTATTAATTTCTCATAACTTTAATCTATCTTTTTTAATCTATCTTTTTTAATCTATCTTTTTTAATCTACCAGCATTTTGAAAATAAATATTGGTCGAAGAAGAAATGCCAAAAGAAACTTGCCAATATGGGTCTTATTTTTAATCATCAATTACAATTAATATATGTGAGTGTACATAATAGTGATATCAAGTGGTAGAATTAAAGATATATTAATACATGTGCCGAATCATTTCCAAACATCTCTGTCAGTTAGATATTCATCGATTCTGTAATAACCCTTCTTACATAAAGTATTTTTGATGTGCCTTTTAAACATATTGTCAGGCAAGGACAGAACTGTTTCAGATAATTTATTATAGAATCGAATACAATTTACAATAAAAGATACACACACTAGTCTTTGCAAGCATATATATGTACTGGCATACGCAATCTACTTCTGGTTCTAAGATTTTCACTATATTTTGAAAATTACTACATATTTATAAGAGCATACATTATGTCCTCATAAATATACTGAGAGGTAACCGTGAGGATATTTATTTGTTTGAGTAGTTCTCGAAGTGAGTCCCTGGAGCCCATGTTATAATAGAGCGGATAGCTCTCTTTTGAAATATAAAAATAGTTTAAAAATCACTTTCGCCCAGAACAGTATCCCATACGACATAATGCTGTGATAGTAGCTGAAATAGACTAAGCATCTACCAATTGCCTAATTCACCTAACTGTATATGCAGCGGAGCTGAGCTTACTGACCTGTTTATTTAAGTGGGGGCAAGGTCTGCAATTTGGACACTGTTGTAATTCGCAGAAATCATCATATCATTAATAAATTGTACGTATATGTATGAATATCTTCACGCCAGATCCCATGCCTCTTGGGTAGGTAAAGAGAACCAAACGCTATAAGACGCGGTCCTTATACACTTCACTCGCTTCTCTAACATAGCTCTTTTCATGCACGCTCGCCAGTTCCTAGAGCTCCCAACATCACCTTCTGATAAAATACGACCAATTTGGTCATGGCAGGCTAGTCTTAGTCTTCCTCGGCTTCTACATCCTTCCACTTGCGCATTCCATATTTGTTTCATTGTTGTCATTCTTACATCCTGCATTCTTTCTACATCCGAACCAAAACTGCATGCCTTATCTTAACACAGACACTCTCTTTCATACTAACTCTCACTCTCTCTCTCGTATGTCATTATTGCAAATGTAGTCAGCAAGCGTTAGGGCACAAATATCTTGACCGCATTTATTCAACTTTCATGCTCTCTCTACCATGCCCAACTCTCGCTTCCATAACTTAGCTAGCGTTGGGATTACCACCGCGTTGTGTACAGCTAGCTGGCTCAGATTTCGGCTGCCTAGAAGTTAACCTAATGCTCCATTCATTCTATTCCCTGCACTCACTCGTCTCTCTACATCAGCGGTGTACGTTCCATCGCTGCTAAAATCGCTTCCAAGATATACAAACTCAACCACTTGCTCTAACACTACATCATCAACAGTAATCCTAATGTTCGTTCTGGTTGTCTCTCTTTCAATTACTATTATTACAATTATTATAATTACCATTCTTATTACCATCATTACCATGGTCCTCTTTACATTCGATTGTTTCTTCATACAACGATGTGCCCTACCTCTCTTAAAAACATCCAAACAAAGACTAACAGACATGTTCATGCACACAAATGTTTGCCATGTGTGGGAATCGAACACACTAGCGTCGTTGACAAAGTCACGTTAATGACCGCGACGCCACCAAGCTCATCAGTCGTCATTAATTGATATTCTCTAGGAAATGTAATTTGATCATTTACGATCATTTTGACGAGCTCGGTGGGCACAGCGGTTAATACCGCGACTTTGACACCGACATCAAAGCAGTCCGTCTGAGGTCACAGAAAACCGCAGCAAAACAACAACTCTCTGGAGGGTTGTTGTGTTCCTGCGAGTAAGTGAGGTCACCAGTAAGCTCATAAGAAGTTGTAGTGTTAGCAGCAGAGGTAGTAGCATCGTGCGAGCGATACTTAATGTACACGTACATTACGTACGTATTACAAGCGTTACCGTTTTACATTAGGTGAGCCCTATGCTTGTATGCCTCCCGAAGTTGTATAAAAAAAAAATGAAGTAAAACGTATAGTATTTCATTTTAAAAAGTACACCGGTAGTATAGTTTGTGCCGATTAAATTTTGCTGTAATTAAGCATTTAAGCCATTTTATATATTGCATCAGTTCATATTATTAATCATATATTTTTTGAAAATTACTTCACTTAACGCCAATTGCCATGTTCGAAATGTAAAGTTAAACACAAAATATTAACTCTTTGGTCTAATTAAACTGCTCACTACCCCACTTGATATTTCCTACAGGGTTGAAATCTATGGTTACTGTTTACGAATGTAGCTTCTACGCAAATTCGACACGATTACAAAATCGTTGCAATTTTGGTTGTGGAACACCAAATTAGTGATAATATGTATATGTCTATATATGCTGTTGTATGTTAATGTGAAGAAGGAGGTTTCAGCAATATTTTTCTAAAGTTCTCCTATGAAAGTGGTACTCTGAGAATGCCGTGTCTGATGTCAAATGAAAAGAAATGTTGAACTTATCTGTGCCAAATATGAAAGGTAACTAATTATTATACAACTTTCCAGAATCGATTGATGTATTTGAAATGTGAATTGTTGATTGCATAGTATGTAGGAAAAAATTATTTTGCTGAATTGGGTAATGGAAGGTTTAACGTTAGTTTATAAAGAAGATATTCATGTTTAAAAAAAGTAATAAAGATACATATGCTCTATCACTTATAGTATAGTTATAGATTGCGCATAACTGGCCTTTCTCCTTGTTATATCCTGTATAAATGGTCCACAATAACCTAGTGATAAAAATAGTGATTGTGGCACTAAGTTCATATTTTCATTTATGTTCATGTAGATATATGCATGTAGTAAGTAATGTGCATGAGGGGGTGTTGGTTCCGACACTCATGTACGGAAGTGAATGTTGGGTATGGCAGAAGAAACATGAAAGCAGAATAAATGCAGTTGAGATGAGAGCGTTAAGAAGTGTGATATGAATTATACTGAGTGACAGGATAAGAAATAGTGAGATAAGGAAACGTTGTGGTCTGAAAGAAGATGTAGTGACAAAAATTGAGAAAGGTATGCTGAGATGGTTTGGCCATGTCGAGAGAATGAATGAGGAACGATTGACGAAAAAAGTGTATAAAACGAGTGTGAATGAAAGTGTTGGAAGGGGTAGACCTAGGCGGACGTTTCGAGACCAAATCAGGAACGTCTTGAAAAAAGGCCAGGTCAAGAGTACCCTAAACCGAAGAGCATGTATGAAGGGAATAATGAAAGTGGACGAAGCGAAACAAGTATGTAAAGATTGTAGCAAGAGGAAAGAAGTGGTCTCTGCCTACCCCTACGAGATAGAGGCGTGATTGTATGTATGTAAGTAATGTTTATATCTATATGTATATCTTCACATCAGGTCCCTTGCGGGGTAGGCAGAGAGAACCGAGCGCCATAAGACGCGGTACTTACATACTTCACTCGCGTCTGTTACATTCATAGCTCTTTTCATGCACGCTCGCCGGCACCAGGGGCTCCTGACATTATTATGTCTATATATATAGCGATTTATCTAAAATGACAATATACAAGTGATCTACTTGTATAAGGGTTGATGGAATACACTTTCGTTTACACATGAATATTATACGTTTTTAAATTTATATTACGTCTTTAGCTTCCATAGTGGGAAGCATATCAGAAACTGATGATAACAAAATCAGGGGAAGGGGGGAAAATTTAATTACACCACTTGATAGCTAAAGAATCAAAGAATTCGCTACGTTGAGTGAGGACTGTGACGCATCGCGCGCGGCGGAGGGGAAAGCGCCGTCACTTTAGGATCCTACCGCTGCATTATATACAATTCTCCTTTTAGTAACGTTAACTTACGTTCATCCATTACGGAGATGTATTCGCCGAAAACTCTTGGCCGTGTCCACAACACAGCGACACCCCTTTTTTGACGCTGAAATTTCTTTTACAAGACAATTTACGCCGTGAAGAATTATCAAATTATTCAGTGTGAGAGTAAAACAATCCATGATGCAAAAGAGCAATAGAGGTTTACTATACTCCAAGTCTTATTTATGCCTTTTGGGGAATATTGTTGTATCACGAGGAACTTTCAAGACTCCCTACTATTACTAATACCTCCTGATAAAATTGGCATCAAAATTGGCATTGCCCGAAATGGGCATTAGTTTTAATCCTGGTACTACAATGAACTTCATTGTTCATTGTCATTTTAGCGGTTAATCCTGTTCGGCCTGGCTACACGGGGTGCACAGTGGTCGTCATATGAGGTAAGGTAGGTTTGTCGCGTTAAACGACTCTATGACATTTCTCCATTCTGTACATGATTTTAATTGACGGCTTTGACGACTAAATTGAATTTTATGTTCGTAATATATGTCTGACGTAGAATTATTTAAAAAAAATAAAGAAATAAAAGGTTTATTTGGACGTAACACAAAAACTATACACACAATAAACATTACACTGTAAGTGCTTATATAATAATAGTGCTGTATGGCGTCACAAATAGGTCCCATCTCAGCATATTGCCGTGTCAACTAAATTAGTTACTTCATTTTAAACATTAGTCATGTAACATTGGCAAAGCAGCTATTAAATCCATCTTAAATTACTCGGTTAATTATATTAATAAAGCGCTCGGTTCTCTCTGCCTACCCCGCAAGGGACTTGGCGTGAAGATATACATACATACATACATTAAATTACTAAAATTTAATATAAGAGATAGAGAATTTCTGTGAAGAAACTTTGTCAACATCCTTTAATTGATTTTTATGTGATGCCTGTATAATAATGGACAGACTACCAAATATAACTATTTGACTCTTATACCGTTAATGATTTATATGTTTTATAGAATATAAACACAAACGTCAATTTATTTTCTTTTTTAGACTCTTATTAGTACTTTTTGATGTCTACAAAATAATTCATATATTGTTCTACTAGATATCTTAATAATAAATTAAGATACCTACTATAATATGAGCCCAGGATAACAAAATGTACAGTGCGTATGAACTCAATTAGCATAGATAACTCATCACATCTTCGTTCCCCCATCACCCTTGCTACAAGCTTAGAAGCTGGTTGCTTGCTACAAGCAACATTTAATAGCTACCTACGTAAAAATACGGGCAGTCGTCAATCTGACTCGTGCACTGGGGATTGTGTACTCATAATAAAGATATTTTATTAGGTGGTAATTTACTTATGTCGTACTAGTATTCAATTTCACCGAGTTTTATTTTTAAAAATACCACTTAACTGATATTTGTCACTGACGATAGCGTTATTATCTATACAATATTAATTATACGAAATACTTGTTGCAGAAAATTTGGTGAGTTTATTCACGTCGTTCCTGAAATGCCCAGTAACGTATTATTTAAGAAAACTTATACTGCAGTCTTTTGGAAAAATCTTCGCTGATAGTTCACTTCATATTCTGTGAGTTCGGGTGTGAAAACATTTAGAACTGCGCAGTACGGGACCCTTAGCTTCTTTCTCATTAGGAAATTGGTAATATTTGATCAATGTGCAAGTTCGACTGTGGAAGTACCTCCAATGTGTAGAACACCGCAGCCAAATAGTAACTCCAGTGAGGGCCGTCATGTATAGTTAAAAACAGATCCCGCTTTACGTTCGAAGTGCGATTGTAACTCTTATTGCATATCGTATAAGATTAAGGTTCAAGTGTAAAGTTTGAAATGCACTGGGCTGTATCTATACGTGAAGTTATCATGTGTGTGGCAGTATCTTTACATGGTATAGAAATATCTGGGCAAGCAAACTTTACAATGCCAATGACAAATCAGCCATAAAAGATTCACAGACACTTATACTAAAAGTCTCCTTTGTCACAATCTTTGATTTGGAATCCTACATTATTACAATAAATATAATCGATCGTCAATACTTTTTCAATTTCATCTTAATATCTAAGACAATTAGACCCTCCGACGTAAAGGATAAGTTATAAAGAATTTTGATGGCTTCGATATTACAGTTTACTTTACTGACCATATCTGACAAATAAAATATTATTCAGCAATGTATAAAGGCTTTTACTTTCGTTTTGTAGAACACTTTTGCCCTTCATGGAACATGAGAAATATTCGCTCATTCAATTTCATGCTCTCAACGTTAGGAAAAAGGCTCAAAATCCCAATTCATAGTACAAAGACGCGGACAGAAAACTTATAAACTTTCAAAAAAGTATTAACAAAAGTCTAAAGTTTTCATTTTCTTTTCCCGGGTTTCGTACTTTTATCATTTCAGATATATATTTGCATAATATGCGGCAATAATACGTATACAATAATTTCGTAAATTATGTTTAAGATTTGAACGAACACAAAAAAAATGATAAAGTGAACAGAAAGTACGAAAATAGGGAATACTATAAAAATGAATTATCGTTTTTTTTTTCACTTAACACAACTTTCCTATATATAATTTCGGTTTACTTTCGTACTTTTATTGAGAGAATAAAAATAATGATGGATATTGTTTTCAGAGATTCAGAGTTAATGCCTACAAGGTAGGTATGCTGTGTGGAGACTGTTCGAATCCATTTACGTCTCTAAATTATGCGTAAAACGTCCATTTGACGCTCACCCCTCTTCCCTCTTATCGTTTGGACAGGAACGGGGAGCCTCGGGCGGGGGTGCCGGACTAGGGCAAATTGGGGGGTTTACAACCCCCCCAAGTGAGGGGGTCCGAAGTCCACCTCACCCTTTAGCTACCCTCAAGTTCCATCTCTCACACCTATAAATTCGGCACACACATTTCACCCCATCGGGAGGGGTCGCCATGGCGTAGCAATCCTTTCGCAGCGGCCGTGTCACACTTGCCCACCGCTGGTGACCTCCACTACAAATTAATATTCAGAAACGTTTCCGTTTGGATCGTTAATCATTGCCGTTTCTGCCTGTGATCTTTGGATATGTACTATGTGCGAATGTTCTTTGTATGTATTCGTCATTATATTTCATAAACGACTTTACATACACGCTTCCTATATTCGTCTGAATGTGTATTTGTTACAATGAGTTCAACATGAAAAGTCAACATTAAACCGCTGAACTGTTTATAATGAAATTTCATATAATAGTTTCTGATCAGGAGAAGAACATACTGTTTCCAATAACTTTTCCCAAATCATGTTGGTATAAAGTTTTTTTTTAATATAACGTCAGGATTCCCACACTGTACAAACATTTGTGTGCATGAACATGTCTGTTTGTCTTGGTCTGGGTATTTTCTATGTATAATAAGTATGTATTTACAAAAAAAAAATGTATTTACGTATGTTTATCAGTTGTCTAGTACCCATAACACATGCTTCGCTTACATTGGGGCTAGATGGCGCTGTGTCATTTGTCCGACAATATTTATTATTATTTATTTATTACATGGACGACTGCCATGAGACCTCTACAGTCCAGAGGGAAAACCAGATCCACCTTAGGTTAGATCACATGTCTTTCGAAATATAACTTTTGAAGGTGCTTCCTGAAGTGATAATTACAAATATGTACATAATTAACGAAATCACGAATTTAATAATACATGGCAGGATTCAAACCAGAGACCAGTTGGTTGACCAGTTGGTTCTTCATCCACTGGTGACTTCATATTAATAAAATTTATAGATTATAGTTTAATAGGTATAATAGTAGATTCTTTTTATACAGTTATGCGAAAAAGATGCGCGTCTCTGGTGCGCAGGATACGGGGCAGCACCAACAGTGTTTTAATGATGATAGCCGACAGACTGGATTGCATTTATGTGAATCACTGCTGCAATATATCAGGAGGAATGGTGTCCAATTGGTAGAAATTCACATAAATAAACTGAGGCTAAAATAAATTATAATTTGTACATGCTACTAACATAGTTCATAAGTGTCATTGTTACTAATATTCTGAGTCTTAGCTACTAGAAATAAATTATATTATATTATAAGGCATTGAAAAATTGTATTCCGTATATTAAGAATCAATCAATTAATCAGAACTCATGTATTGGGGGTGCCTATTGAAAAAATATGCTAATTGGTATTCATTGGTAGGCAACGCGCGAGTACCCTGCTAGTATTGTAAGAGTCTATAGACTGAGGTAACTGCTCACTATTTGGAATAAAAATCAATAAGAACTGTAATAATACAGATAACAGACATGTCGTTATTACTTCATACCTTAATGGTATGGTGGTAGATAGGCAGTGTTACTATAGCTAGGCCATGGACACTTGCACCATCAGTAGCTGATGCCTTGTCGATCCGGTGAAAAGTTATTCGAACCATATTTGAAGTACCTCATAGTCTTAAATACATTTTGTGATTGTTACAGGAATATACATTTAAATACGCCTAATTAGTATCATAGTTACAATCCATAGAGCTATGTGTTACATGTTTTTACCATAAACAGATAAATGAGCCGACAACATTGATGCGCAAGCAATTTTGCAAATATAATACGCTAATATCGCAATAAGGTTCATGAATGAACGAATCGTCCATTCTAGGATTTCAGCTAAATAAAATTGTTCTAAATTTTATTAAAACGGGATAACAAACACAATTAGTTAACTGTACAAACAATTCAATATCATGTTTACACAATTATCAACCTTAACTGATGTTGTCATACAGTCCATTTTCCGTCGCATCCAACCTCGGTGTCTAAGTTTAAGAGTCTAAATGTAATTAAAGTCTATTAGCAACAAATACTCTAGGATCTAGAAAGAATGATACTCCAAATCTCATTTACATAAAATCTGAAAAAAACTTTAGGCACATTGTGAATTGTTTCTCGAAATTCCCTAAAGCAAAATGCTAGGGTCAAACTTGACATAGCTTAGCATGGTATCTCGGTATGTTTAAGATCTACGACATAAACTGGTCCATGTAGAATAGAAAAGGTACATATGTCGTCATCTATTTTATGTAATATTATATTTTCATGGCAGGTAAGTTTGTTGGCCTTCCTAGACTACATCCTTCCACTTTTGCGTTGTATCAACGCTTATTCATGCTTATTCATGAAACATGAATTTTAATTGAAACATATAACATGTCTACATATAAGTTTTATTAAGATTACATTACTTCATAAAAAAATAAATGCATATTCATTTGTAACAGAAATTACCGGACTTATGGTCAAATATGAGCTGCACTGGTGCACCAATGGATGCGTATGTAAACGTGTCCTTAGTAAAATAATGATATACATACTTTTATCACTCAGAAAAAATATATGTGGAAAGAGCCAGATGAAAGGAAATAGTAAGAAGGTTAAGAGAAAAAATGTGTTGTCGATTTTTCTCGAGACAGATTAATCTACGTTTGACCGCTAGCACTTTCCTGCAAAGTATGCTACAAAGTTATGCCTTTTTGATCTGAAGAAGTTTATAGATCTAGTATTGTGTAGGGCTCGTACTAAAGGTTCAAATGATATCGACGTCTACTACTATCTTCACGGCACGCTCCTTGTGGGGTGTGGTGGGAACCGAGCGCCACATGACTTGGTCCTTACACTCCTTGCACGCTTCTGTTAATTAGGATAACTAACATAGAATAATGAAAATGATACTGCTCATTGGTATTTTCGGAAGCTTGTCATCGTCATAACTCTAGTTCCTCATATAATAGTATTCTGGCGAAGCGCAGCGGCGCAACCTTCTACTTCTAGTCAACCCTGTCTATGGACAGGAAAGAGAGTTGGGTTCCTTATAGTGGCTAGGAGCAAGGAGGCTGTACAAAAATATTATACTCAAAAGGAGAGGAGGCACAATGTGAATGTGGAGTTAGTGAAGTTAGCTTGCTCGGAATTATTTTGTCCTCTGTTGTACTTCTGGAGGTAGTCCAGGAAGCACGCTCGGATCTATTTTGTCCTCTGTAATGTATGTACTCCTTTTGAAGTTAGTCAAGGTCTCTCTCATTCACTCAGAGCTATTTTGTCCGTAAATATAATGAATGACCAGCTGGGTATTGTTTCTTACGCCTAATGTCTAATCTTTACTGATGGTATTAAGATATTCTTTAGTCTGATTGACTAATCTAAAGTAGAGTGAACAAATTGTGTTTCAACGTATCTAATAAAACATAAAGTACTCGAATTGCGAATTGGTTCTTATACTGAATACTAGTATTTTACTTAATTAAAATGTGCTTATTTTAAATAATTAGATACGGTCTACATTTCGTTGCACATAAAAGACATGACTTTGCTGTAGAGGGTATGCAATGTAACCCCTAGGCGTTGAATTGAACTCATGATAGTGCCACTGGCTGGTATTGAGTAATACAATTGATATCCCACGTGCTATGGAATGTATGCATTAAAAGTGCCTATTTGTGAAATGCGGTAACGTCGACGTCCGCGGTTGCTCAACTGTATAGGGCTGTGTGCACTCGGAAAGGAAGCCACGCGCCGGCTACTTTGCCAAATGCCGACGTGTTTGATGTCAGTATCTCTTTTGCGTTTGAAGTTAGCAACAATTAGAGCCTAAATACTGCAATGTGCTACCTGCTGTTCGTTATAATGTCATCGTTGCTGTAAAACGTGTTAATTGTAATACATGACTAAGACTAGCCTACCATGCCCAAATTGGTGTTTTATCAGAAGGTCAGTTTAATCAGGATGTCAGTAGCCCCAGGAGCATGTAAGGACCGCGTCTTATGGCGCTCGGTTCTCTCTGCCTACTCCGCAAGAGACTTGGCGTGAAATTTACGTACATACATACAATACGAATCCTATATATAATAAATTTGGGGTCGGTACCAGAAGCGTGCACGCCGCGAGCCTGCCAGTCCAACACTGTGGACTGCAATTCTGGACCCAAACCGCACAGACGCGCGGATTAGGGCGTCCCCTGGAGGCGACGCGCACCGATCCGCCCCCGTCGGTGCGAAATCTAAGGCATGCGGCGGTGGGGGCCGCCACCCACCACGCAACGCCCATCCCGGCGGGTCGAGGAGAGCTGAGTGTCGTATAGGCACATGGAATGTGAGAGGTGGTCTAAAAGATAAGATGAATGAGTTGATAGATATAATGAACGTGACATGCCTAGATGCTTTGTGTATGTCAGAAATCAAGCGAAAGCGAAGCGACACCGAAGATCTGTCCGGTGGCATGATGGCCCTGTAGTCCGGGGTGGACCAGGACGTTCATACCAGCGCTGGCGTAGGTGTCGTGCTTTCATCTCGCTTGGCCGCTGGTGTGAATGATTACGATATAGTAGGTCCAAGACTTCTCTGGGTTAAGATAAAACTGGGGATTACGCGAGTGTTTTTAGTTACAGCATATGCTCCTGTGAGCTCTGCTGATCCCTAGGAGCTCGAGAAGTTTTGGGAGACTGTAAGGGGTATTCTGGATTTGGCCGAAGGGAATGAACGGATAATAATGTGGGGTGATCTGAATGGATGGGTTGGGACCAAGCGAAGAAGTTATGAGGCTGTGCTTGGTCCATACGGAGATAAGAGAGTGAACGATGCTGGTAAGTTACTTTTAGACGTATGTATGGAACGAAACCTCCTTGTGTTGAACACGCTCTTCCATCACAAGGATATTCACACTTATACATGGAGACGGAATGAACAGAAAAGTGTGATTGATTTGATTTTGATAGATGGACGTCTCCGAAAGTCGTTAATGGATACAAGAGCCTTCAGAGGTCCCACTCTTGAAACGGACCACTATCTGGTGATAAGCCGATTTGTGGGCCTTTTCAAGAAGTGGAGGCACTGGCGAGTGCATATTCCTTTCGGAGACCATAAAAGAATAAGAAGTGAAAAATTGGAAGATGAAAGTGTGAGGAATACGTATGTACGTCTAGTCAGTGAAAGACTTGCGATCGCGAGTCTTTCCGACTCAGATGTAGACGAATGTTGGAAAGTTCTGAAAGAAAGTATGGTGGACAGTGCGAAAGAAGCATGTGGATGCGCAAAGAGACGTAGAACACTAAAAGGAGATGCCTGGTGTGATGCGGAGGTTCAATCCTCCGTGGAAAAAAAGAGGAAAGCGTGGCTGGATTACGTATCATCTTTGCACCAGAGTGATGGTATGAAAGAAATGAAGAAAAAAATATACCGTCGATGCAAGAATGACTCCAAAGCTTTAGTGAAAGAGAAGCGTGAAAGACTACATATGAGTGAGGAAGAGAAGCTGACGAAGAAAATATCTTCGAGGCAAATATCAAACTCTTATGGAGAGAGCTAAAGAAGTCTCGAAGTGGTTCGTCAGCATCCAGAATGGACAATATAAGATGTAAAGCTGGTGGCATTCTTGCTAACACTCAGGAAGTGTTAGAACGGTGGAGTGAATATTTTAGAGAAATTTATGATTATGTCCATGATGCTGGCATTGTGTCATTGTCTTGTGTCATTGAGCATTGTCTGTGATTGACTCGGCAGTGCCAGCGTACCATGAAGACATTACTATGGATGAGATTGAATGGTCGATACGAAGTTTGAAAGATGGAAAGTCAGCGGGAATCGATATGGTAACAACTGAGATGATCAAGCTAGGTGGTACCTACGTTAGGGACGCCTTCTGGTTTTTTGAGCATATTATGCTGGAGAACCGGAAGGGTCGCGAGCGATTGAAGACGCGCAGTCATCGTGCCCTTGTATAAAGGCAAGGGCTCACGTATGGACTGCGCCAACTATAGGGCCATCAGTTTGATCAGCTTAGCAGCTAAAGTGTATGGGAAAATCATTGAAAGGAGAATGAGGGTGAAATCCGATGGAATGCTTTGGGTACCACAGGATGGATTTCGAAGCGGCAGAGGATGTACGGATCAAGTTTTTTCATTCCGCAACATCGTAGAGAAGCATCTGGCTTTGGACCAGAAGATTTTCTGCGGTTTTATGGACTTTGAGAAAGCATTTGATAGAGTCGTGCGAAAGAATCTCTGGAACATTTTGCCCGGATATGGGGTTGACGGTGACCTACTTCATGCTGTGCAATCCGCTTATGAGGATTGTACAGCATGTGTGCGGGTGGACGGCAGCTTGTCGCCCTGGTTTGATGTCAACATTGGTGTCAGACAGGGATGCGTGCTGTCGGCTCGGCTGTTCATCCTGTATCTGGACAGTTGTCTTCAGAGAATAAGAAATATAAATGTGGGAATGCGAATGGGTGACTCTGTGGTCAACTGCCTGCTTTATGCAGACGATGCGGCATTAATAGCAGAATCACCATCCGAACTGCAAACACTAGTTACAACAATGAAAGATGATTGTATGAAGAAAGGCTTACAATTGAATGCGAAGAAAACCAAGATAATGGTATTTGAAAGAGAGACAACCAGTACGAACACTAGGATTATGGTTGATGACGTAGTGTTAGAGCAAGTGAATGAGATTGTGTATCTTTGAAGTGCTTTTTAGCTGTAATGACACCGCTGATATGGAGAGACGAGTGAGTGCCGGGAATAGGGTGAATGGAGCGTTCGGTAAACTTCTAGGCAGCCAAAATCTTAGCCAGAAGGCACAGCTCGCTGTACACAACGCGATGCTAATTCCAACGCTAACTTATAGAAGTGAGAGCTGGGTATGGCAGAGAGAGCATGAAAGTAGAATAAATGCGGTCGAGATGAGAGCATTGCGCAAAATTTGTGGCATAACGCTTGCTGACCGCATTCGTAATGTCTTTCATGAGAGAAAGAGTCGGTCTAAAAGAGAGTGTCGGTGTTAATATAAGAAAGGGCATGCTCCGTTGGTTCGGACATGTAGAAAGAATGCGGGACGAAAGAATGACGAAACAGATATACAATGCAAAAGTGGAAGGATGTAGGAGCCGAGGAAGGCCGAGACTAACCTACCATGACCAAATTAGTCGTGTTTTATCAGAAGGTGATGTCAGAAGCCCGGAATGGGCGAGCGTGCATGAAAAGAGCTATGAATGTCACAGAAGCGAGTGAAGTATGCAAGGACCGCGTCTTATGGCGCTCGGTTCTCTCTGCCTACCCCGCAAGGGACTTGGCGTGAAGATATACATACATACGAATCCCTTGCAGGATTGGTAGTGAGAACCGAGCGCCACCAGCCCTTTACACACCTCACGCCCCTTTAACATTCATAGCTCTTCTTATGTATGCTCGGCGGTTTCTACGGTTCCTGACATCGCCTTCTCATAAAAAACGATCAATTTAGTTATAGTAAGTTAGTCTTGGGTCCTACATCCCTCTACATTCACGTTGTATATCTGTTCCTTAATTCTTTTTTCCTGCATTCTTTTCGTATGTCCGAACCAATAAAAAAGCCTCTTATTATTTTAACCGCGATACTCTTTCAGATCGACTCTGTTTCTAATATAATCATTGCGAACACGGTCTACAAGCGTTACGTCAAAAAATTAGTGCAACGGTCGCATTTCAACCGCGCTTTTCCTGGTTTCATGATCTTTTTGCCATAGCCAGTTCTTGCTTCCATGCGGATTCCATACATTTACGTTGGGACCAGCACTGTATTGTATATACTGCATGTGCAAGCTGTGACTTCTGGCTCAAACTTTAACTGCCAAGAAGTTTTCCCAACGCTCCATTCCCACTATTCCCAGCACTCACTCATCTTTCCACATCAGCGGTGTACCTTCTACCCCTGCTGAAAGCGCATCCAACATATTCAATCTCATCTACTTGTTCCAACACTTCATCAACAACCATAATCGTATATTGGTTCAGGTTTCTTCTCTTCTCTCTGGGGAGCCAACGCGCGAATGATACTCGTACGATATTGAGATCGTTCATATTCTACAGTAACCACTTTCCTATTCTGCAGTAACCACCATCAGGTGAGCCGTATGCTTGCGTGCTCCCGAAGTTGTAAAAAAAAAAAACTCTAGTTAGTCTCCGCAAACTTGGAACAAATGCCCATACACCGAGATTTAGCGTTGTAATTTTCCTTTCTGATACGGACCACTGTATAAACCTGTTTATCTTACTAGAATTTCATTCAATGAACTATGCGTAAATGCTGATCTCGACGAGGTAAAGAAAATCACATCTAGTTTGTCTCTGGAAACTTGTGGCAGATGGACAATCATCAAGATTGCACTGAAGTATTCCTTTCTTTTTGACTACAATAAAACAATCATGTCTATCAATTTAATCATCTAGAAGTTTATTCAAAAAACTATGCGGCAAATGCAGTATTATTTTCTACACTAATATGATTCAATAGAAGTTCCACGCTAACTTACCCATGTAATTAAGTTACAGTTTGGTCCAAACTTTGACCTACTCGTGTAAATTGGCTGTATATATTATACAAAAGTTATTTTATAGAGTTTCTAACCAAATTGGAGAAAAACGGAACATTTATGGCTTCACCTTTGTGTTCTATCATCGAATTATAAACATTTCTGATCGGTTTCTTCATATAAACGCCCTCCAACGTACGCGGTAGGTTCATCTACACTAGCTTATGGAAAATAATCATTGGCTTTTCTGCATCTTATAAAAAAAAAAAAGATAGAGATGCAATTGTACAAAGTGTCCACGGTAGTACCAGTATGTGCATAGGTCAGTACATGTTTATACCCAAATAAACAACGTACTTAAAATCTGTGAAGTAATACTACTACTAACCTTTACTAACCTTTCGTGAATGTAAAATCAAACTGACGAATTGGTTAAAACATCTAAACAATGATATGTTAAAAACTTGCTTACATATGTTGCCTGAATGGCACAAAAATTGATGTTGTCACCCACAAACACCACACATGACATCCGTATATATATTATACATGCACTTTTACGCAGAGTAAGTCAGTGAGAGGCTCTGGGTAGGTATCTTGTACATACCTGGAGCATTTAGTAGTTCTCGCTATCAAGATGCAAATCGTAGGGCTGACGCGTATACAAATCTACATTTACTCTGATTCCCTGTCTCTCTCTCTCTTACACACACACTCATACCCACACATGCACGCACGCGCAACACACATACTCCATGAAATATATGCATTTTGTGAAAGAAATAAATATTTGTATTTATTTTTTATTTTAAACAATGCTAAGATCAATCAATCCCGCTTCAATTACCATTGCAACAATAAACAGCGTTGTAATGAATAAAAATATCACGAGTAACAATGTCAGAGATATGTATATTCAAATGCCTCAAATTAACTCTTACAACCGTGTTGTTGTAAGAGCGTTGTAATGAATAAAAATATCACGAGTAACAATGTCAGAGATATGTATATTCAAATGCCTCAAATTAACTCTTACAACCGTGTTGTTGGTTAACTTGACAAGAAAATAGCAAACAAAGACATGCTCAATTTTCATTTATTAATGTAAATGAATCTCACAGCCCCCTAATAACTAATAAGACATTTCGTAAATGATCAATTTGAATGTGTTTTTGAAAAAAAAGTCAGAGATCGATTACAATATTTTTTATTACTGATCTCGCATAAAAGATTAAATGGTTTTTTGGTTAGCTACGAAATTGGTCGTGCGCACCGTCGCTCTAAATCACAGGGTGCGTGAATTTACGTTCAATATTTTTTTCTTTGGAATCACAGCCATGCTCAAACTTTGTCAAAGATCATTAAGATATATTTTATTGTTTTATGCTTATAATTGAAGAAAACATACCGTAAGAGATTTGTAATATCTTCCGTTGTTAGTTTGTTAGATTGGAGATAATCGTCCTTCGACCTTTAATGAAGTATTTACACATATTAAAAATTAAGCACACTGCACAAATGGAACCAACGAAAGAACAGACGGTAACAGACGTAGGGTTGAGTCCACGAATTTGGATTTGACAAAACAGCAGAAAAACACATTTAGTCGCCCAAATAAAAAAAAAGTCGTCAAGTGCGAGTCTGACTCGCAGGGTTCCGTAAGTATGTATTTTCGCAAAAAAAAACATTTTTTATTGTTATATAACTACAAATTTACGGTTTTCGGATTTTTTTCTTAACTTGTGCTACATGACCTTGCTTCTTACCAAATTTCATGATTCTAGGTGAACGGCAAATACCCTATAGGTTTTGATTCCCTTGTGAGTGTAAAATATGCGCATAAACGAGACATAAACATTCGTATCATTTGGTTGCGTTGATTTTTTCACTGCTCGAAAGGACTGTAGACTTGAGTATGTGATATTAATTTCAGCTTGATAGCTCTATCCATCTCTGAGAAAAAGGGTCTTGACAGACAGACGGACGGACAACAAAGTGATTCTATAGGATTCCGTTTTGCCTTATGAGGTACCTACATAAGAGTTTTTGATAGAAAACTTCTCTGGAACCACAAAGTACGCGACTATTAAGGTTTTGTTATACGAGGATGAATTACCATATCACACAGTTTGACAATCGCTGATTTGGAATAAGGGTGGCGCCAGAGTGACGCCAGGTTCCGTTTGCAGGTATTGTGACGTAAGTCTGCCTTGTCGTCGCATTGATATACTATATTGCAACGCACCTTTTTTTCTAATTTGACATATTAAAATCTATTTACAAAATGTATGATCTATTAACATACCTACGATATTTGCTAGTCCGGGTGTGATTCACGTGAGATAATGAAATATACAAACTGAAAAACGGCGTATAATAAAAGTGTATCAGATCATGCGTAGTAGTGTTACAAGTATGTTCTACAAATGTCTACAATTCCACATTTTTTTAAGGACTTCACCACATTGTTCTTATAAAATGTAGAATATCAACAATATTTAATTTTTAAAAAAGCATGTACATTATACAGGCATTGTCCACCTGATATAAAGTGATTAATGTAGCCTATGAACGCTTGCAATAAATTAAGTATCGCTCGCGCGATGCAATGTTTGCTGCTACCACAACAACTTCTTAGGAGCTTACTGATAACCTCACTCACTCGCAAATACAACAACCCTCCAAGGAGCTGTTATTTGGCTGCGGTTTTGTGTGAGGTGACGGCATTCCTCAAGATGGGCTGTTTTAATCATGCAATCAAATATTTGTCCTATGTGGCGAGCGAACCCACGAGCCTGTAAGTAATGACGTTTACAATCATCTTTAAATCAAAGCCAATCTCGTCACCTTGTGATGTACCTCCCATATATCCTGAAAATTACGAAAGAAGCCCGACCGTGGAAGTACTACAATTCACCAAAATTCTATCTAATAACAACTCCCTTGAGAGCGGTTGTGTTGATATGATTTACTGAGTTTACAAGTAAGCTCGGTGGTGTAGTGATTAACAATGCTACTCCTTGCTCCTTGAGCTGCTGACGAGCTTTAGCATAAAAAAATATTAGAAACATGGACAAGGGAAATACAATTTTGCTGATGACACTACCGTTAGAGTTACGGGAAACAAAATTCTCCTACGGCACTATTGATAGTGCCACGCAGTAGTGTCTCGAGATATAGAAGTTTTTTGCTGCATAGCAACGATGTGATATCTATTAATGGCAATCATTACTTTTTTATACAGGCCATGCTAATATCCGTTGTTCCCTAATAGAGAATAACCGAGATCAATTTGTGTCTGCAATTGAAGGTATCTTGACTACAGACAGACTGAGTGAGGAAGTTAAACTTGGTCCAATTCAACCCTCTCAAGTAACAAGTATGCGCCAAGAAACTCCAATTTGCTGTAACCTCTTACTTTCGTTATACGCCTCTTAACATCGGCAAGAACATAACATTTTTCATGTGGACATCACTAGTGAAGTTCCGTTTTGAAAGAGAAGAAGATCAAGTTAGCATCTCAGAAATTTTGTGTGCTAAACATAATACGATATTACTTCTGCTCGGGGCAAAGATTTTCATTACATAGGTCAGATCGCACATGGAGTACGTTAGTTTACCCTTGGATACTAGCTAAAATCGTGTGATTTGGTATAGAGACGAACTGTGAGAATTGTCGATGATACTAAGATTACGACAACGAGCCATAGTGTTTGTAGGAGATCTGTCTCCCTTTGTGTGTTTGTTGTTGTGTGATCGACAATGGTTTGTGTTCTGAGTATTTCTGAGAACAAGAGACATCGGCTGAGCATCCTCACACACTGACCACAGTGATCGCACGCTTATATAACTACTTACCACCACGACGTTTGTCACCTTAGTGGTATAAAACACCTAGCTGTAACCTAGCCTAAAAGTATACCCAAACCTAATCCACAGCTAGCCTATACCGATTTCAAACTACAAAATCTATTCTAAATCGATCCAAAACCTAATCCATTAAATATCACGTAAGAACATAATCGTACTAGACATTTAGCAGCATTTGTATTAGATTAAAAATATTTAATTGATTCAAATGGAAGAAATCCATGTTTCTTTAAAACGTAACAGTAGTAGATTGTTTTCTAATACGATAAAAGGAAACAGTACTTATTTATAATTAAATACCTACTTTTTTATATAATAGCCAATGGCAACATCGTTTTTTATTTCTCATGCATGACTCAAGAGTGTCTCAGGTTATGCCGTGTTACCTATTTTATAGATATTTTTAGATAACTACTACTGGCTCAAACAAATGATTACATATTGGAGAATTATGAGTACGCTTCAAATTTCTTTCCATTAGCTGCGAGATCTAAGGAATCAGTAAAATATATTCGTAACTAGGCATTTATTTAAATTTACTGGTCTAGTCACTAACGTAGTTTACTTTTTCATCTATATTTTATCGTCTTAGTATTTTTTTTTATCTACAGAAGCTTTCGTTCTATCTGTCAATTTGAAAGTTTTGCACAACAAGGTCACTTTAGCCCCTCCTGCTACGTTTGCATCTAAAGATTTTACCGTATTTGTCAATAAATATTTATCCGTGAAATGGGGATTCTTGAATTTTATTTTACCGGTTTTGTCGTTTTTACTATCGTCTATGGTGTTTTTATTCTTATTATCGTCGTAATAATCTGATAAAATCGAGCTTGTACTGTAGTTACATATAACATCTACTCGAATGACTTGAACCGTTTCTGGGCTTGGAACTCGAGATATGGTAAGACTTTTTCTCGTTCCAGATTTGTGGAATGCTATTTTTGCGTCTTCCATATTATTTACAATTGATATTTTCTTTTCTTCTTCCTTATCTTCTTGCTTCATAATTTTAACATTTGAGTTTTTGTCACTCAAGTCATTTTGCTTCTTCTTTTGTTTGTTACCTACTTGAATAGATTTATTTTCTTTATGCTTATTACCTAAATCTTGAAGAAATAAACTGGATTTGCTTGACGATGGCCTGGAGCGATCATTATTTAATATGTACTTCACATAATCATCAAAATAGTAAGATGTTAGCTGTGACGAGATATCTTCTTCTGCTTCAATATCTTCTACGATTTGTTTCACAAACATTCTGTGTTTCTTGCTGTCGGTCAAGGACTTATATTTAAAACTCGTTCTTGGTCTTTTTCTCTCCTTTGTCTTACCTTGAAACTTTAGATTTTGTACCGAAAGGAATAAATCTTCTTGAGGTTCGACAGCAATTGTTTCTTGAATTTCTGTATCTTCATAGGAAAAACTGTTTTTGCAGTGGAATCTGGAAAGAGGTATGCAATAATTAAATGTTGGATAATTGTTACTAGGCTGAGTGAGAACAGGGTGAGTAAGTAAGTAAGAGGTGGTACTCTAAGAAAGTAGACATGAATGAAGTTCATCCAAATTGACGATCAAAATGTTCAAGCTCGAGCCCTAATGTGTGATTACGATTTTACAATTTCAATACGCTTTATGCTATTTATTTGTTATTAAATTTATTTTGGGATTGGAAGTTAGTTACAAATAAGTAAAATAAATAAGAGAGGATTTTATATCATTTGAAAATCCATTCCGTACTTCTAAGTTGGTGTGTACTACAAATGTACATGTTGTACCCACGACTAGTCTCAATTGGGAGCTCGGTTTTTGAAGTTGTTGATTATTATGTCTACCTAGGCCAGACAGTCCAGGTCGGTAGATCCAACTTTGAGAAAAAGGTCTCTCGACGAATCCAACGCAGATCGGATCGGAGAAACGCTACCCGTTTGGGAAATTGCGAAAGATTTTCTCGTCCAAAATACCTCAATATCTCAAGACGAAAGTCTTTGACCAGTGTGTGTTGTCAGTAATGACTTACGGCACAGAAACGTGGTCGCTTACTATGGGACTCATACGGAAACTCAAGGTTGCACAACGAGCGACGGAGAGAGCCATGATCGGAGTTTCTCTACGAGATAGATTCAGAAGTAAACACATCCGTAGCAGAACTAGAGTTACCGACGTGGCTCTAAGGATCAGCAAGCTGAAGTGGCAGTGGGCAGGTCACATAGCTTGGAGAACCGATGGCTGTTGGGGCAGAAAAGTTCTCGAATGGCGACCACGAACCGGAAAACGACGGACCGACGATCTTGTGAAGATCGCAGGGAGCCGATGGATGCAAGCGACACAGGCCCGATCGCTGTGGAAGTCAAAGGGGGAGGCCTATGTTCAGCAGTGGACGTCCATCTACTGATATGATGAGGATGATGATGAAATACCTAAAATACGTTCTCACCTTGCATGAATAAAAAATACATTGTAAACGAAGTGTTATATCCGCTTTGAGATTGAGAAGATATCCTCGGTATGAAAGACTAAGGTACTAAGGACTTAAGGTAATAACTCTATGGACGACGAAGAGTGGGATACAATAGTGGATCCAGGAGATAAAATGAGAAGTACTTATATACGTTAGTAAAACACCAAGTCGTGAGGACTGACAATCTGTAGCTTCGAGCGAGAAGAACTCCTGAGCTAACAGAGAGCTAAACCCTTCAAGGCGGTGGGACTGGAAGCTTTCCATTTCGTATCGCCAAGTTGTATATACCTCAGCCTAGCTTACTTCTTCATGAAGACGATATATATCTTACATGATAGATAGGTAACTCAGAAACAGGGCGTCTAGAAATATGGAGTAAGTTATAGTAAATTCAGCGGCTTGATTGCATGATCATTACGGACTATATGAAAACGACGACCATCGCAATTGAGACCAAGTTGAGTAATCTCTCACTTGGTTTCTTCATACACCAAGAATGAATGGTATCAACAATGAGATTGCAAACAAGAAACGTATGGAAGAACTCCGGAATACCACATACGAGAATCCTGAATAAACGTAAGATCATCAACACATGCTGGAAGTACTGAAAAATGTCATATCAATAATGTCATATTTGACAAGGAATACAAACTTACATGCAATTTGATCCAACCTGGTTTGTGCTGTTGGTGGCGGAAGCACACAAAGCAGGTTGGATCAAATTGCATACAAAATATTCTTCATGAACCAACAAATGAAGTCCGATACTACTGTGCTGAGGATCTATAAGAACGAATCTAAGACATCAAAAAATATAAATCTCACTGGGTACCTACAACTTTGTATTTAAAACTGAGTGCATAGGGATAATGGATGCGGAATGTACAGTCTCCAAGCGAAAGGAAAAGGTTATACAACATACGTGTCTTGTCCGACAGCAAGGCAAGCTCTGAACTCCAACACAATTAACTCAGTGATAATAATTTAATGTCATCGCGCATTGGAAAAGGTTTAAAGAAAAAACTTTGTAACAATAACATGTTTGCAATGGACCATCCATAGCAGATGCAAAGGAATGACGCGACCGACGAACTGGCTAGAAAGGGAGCCGACATAGAATATTACGCCACTCTCTTTCTTCCAGATAAAGTCCTGGATAAAACGGCAAATAACGACCTATACATAAAATGATAGACAAGTAAATTAGACTGCAAAAAGGCAACATGCCCATCTCCTGCCATATACTACACTCGTGCGATGCTACCTCTGCTGCAGCAACTCCTTAGGAGCTTACTGGTGACTTCACTCAGGAACTCAACAACCTTTTAGGGAGTTCCTATTTGAATACGGTTTTCTGTGATGTGGAGGTACTTTGCACAGACTGGGTGCTTTAATGCGCCACACCTCTCTTGAAAACCCCTAGACCAAGACAAACACACATGTTTGTAAGTAGTACATTATCTTGCAGACGACCGCAGTCAAACAACAAATCCTCGGAGGGTTAATACGTTTCTGCAAGTGAAAAAGCGGTGTTGTTGGTTGATGAAGAAACGAGAGGGGCAACGCACAAGTCATTCTTTTTGTAGGCAATTATAGACATTTTAAACTCGGTGGCTTTTTCCCTATTGGCAAGTTGTAAAGAATACCATTAAAAGTCATAATTTTAAGATACAAGAAATCGTGGTGCGATTAAGCTGAAAACCGAAATAAAGCTATGTTACGTCAAGTACGCCTTCTGCAAAAAAAAACTGTTCTATTTGTTTAGCAGTTCCGGTGAAAATTGTGCTTATAATTTCGTTTATGTACCCACGAACATACATAAACACACTCGCATGTCCATCCTTTCATTAAAGTTATAGAGTGACGCATAAATGTCATAAATCATGTCATCTCGTGGGTTCTCACACAGGACAAACATTTATGTTCATGACCATGTCTGTTTGTCTTGGTTTGGGTATTTTTAGGAGATGTAGGGCGCATCGAAGTAGCCCGTCTGGGGAAGAACCTCCACCTCACAGAAAAACCGCGGCCAAATACCAGCTCCCTATAGGATTGTTGTGTTCCTGAGTGTGAGTGAGGTCTCCTGTAAGCTCCTAAGGAGTTGCTGTGTTAGCGTTGCGCGAGTAATACTTAATGTATTGCAAGCGTGTATAGGCTACGGTAACTGCTTTACATCAGGTGGGCCGTATGCTCGTATGCCTCCCGACGTAGTATAAAATATAATAATAACTTGTAAACTAATGTATCAACTGAATTTCGGTTCGTTCTGAACTGAAATAGAAAATTGCCTAAATAACAAATATAAAGTGGCAAGTCAGTGGCCGAGTGGTTGGCAATAGCTATTTTAATACCATAGCTTCTGAGTTTGGTTTTCGCACATTCTGTGTATCTTGGTCCACGTGTTTTAAACTAAACGACTTTTAGTTCCTCCACCTCACAGAAAATAAGCCAAGCCTGGAGGATTGTTGCATTCCTGCAAGTACGTGAGGTTACTACTAAGCTTCCAAGCCGTTACTGCTAGCAGCAGGGTGCTTCGAGTGTCCTTTGGTACTGCAAGCGGTCATAGACTATGGTAAGCACTTTATATCAAGTGGACCGTATGTTTGTATATATTCCAACATTACATAAGAAAAAACTACCTTTGATTGAAGTCATTCCATCTCGGATCTTCATCGTGGGTTGGGTCGACCATTCTCTTTTGACAGAATCTTCTAGGCTTGTTGTCACTTGTCGAGACAACGTCAGGTTTCAGGCGCGGCCTTTCTTGGAGATGTACGCGGGCGCATTTCATGGTGAGTAAATTTCCTACAACATATATATATCTATAAAAATAACACTGGTAAAAAATATTATTTGGATGGAACAAAAAAACTTATAACCAATCCTGTTGCGAACAAGAGGATGATAGAAACGATATTAAAATATTTCAGATATAATAGTATTATTGTAATCCATTTCACTTTCTTATTTATTTTCATTTTTTTTTTTATATATTTTTATGAACCAAATGAAGCGATTGTTTTGAATATTACAGTGTTAATAAAAAAGTTATCTTACAATTTCCATCTATATATTGTACATCAGGGATTTCCCGTTGTAAAGTACAACAGTAATCCACTGCCATACGTGGACTCCCCTTTCCCTGATGTCGTATTGCATTGTAACAAAACTTATGAGGATCCATTTTATCCAGGACATTATTCGAGAATCATTTACTCGTATAACACAAAACATAACCAAGCTATTTATTCCCCGAATTAATATACCTAAGTACGTTAAAGTGATACTACCTAACATGCTCATGGCATGCTCCGTTGGTTCGGACATGTAGAAAGAATGCAGGATGAAAGAATGACGAAGCAGATATACAATGCGAAAGTGGAAGGATGTAGGAGCCGAGGGAGGCCAAGACTTACCTACAAATGATCAAATTGGTCGTGTTCTATCAGAAGGTGATGTCAGGAGCCCTAGAAACCGGCGAGCGTGCATGAAAAGCAATGAATGTTAAAGAAGCGAGTGAGGTATGTAAGGATCGAGTCACGTGGCGCTCGGTTCTCTCTGCCTACCCCGTAAGGGAGTTGGCGTGAAGTTATAGATAGATAGACAGAAAGTGATACTAGACCAAAAGACACAAAAACTAGAGCTGATCAAGTGAAACGAAACGTTGTGTCAAAATAAGAGAAAAATGGCAGTTATTTCAAAATTGCTAAACAAAATCGTTGTCACGAAATTGTGTTGTCCTGTGTTTTTAATTTATTAGATTATAACACTCATTTATATATTTTTATTTGTTATTCATTGAACATGTGAGGTGAGCCAATGTACTAATAATAAATCATCAAAATCGGGCCATGCACAATGTCTTCAATCACATCTACTCGTGGTACTACTTGCCGAATTTCAATAATGCCTAAAATACTATTCGGAAATTCACTTTAAGCACGAACCATTGCCATGGCCACATAACAACTTCCTGGAGGATAGTTATATTCCTGCGTCTGTGTATCAGTATCAGGTAACTAAGTACTTGCTGCATTAGAAATAGTGCCAGCTCCCACTGTTGTTACTATTCTCTGGTCATTATATATACGAAAACATTATGTGTGCTCGTAGAAATGTAAAGTCCTTTTCAAAATTCAGTAATAATCTTGAAATCAGGAATAGATCTTTTGTTGTAAATTGTATTCGATTCTATAATAAATTGTCAGAAACTGTTCTGTCCTTTTCTGACAATGAATTCAAAAGACATCGAAAATACTCTTTGGTTGTACATTTATTCATATATTTTTAATTTTATCATATATACCTAGTCAGATCATAAGTTCTGTCATAGACTTTTGATGTAATCAATGATACACTTTTTGATAATTATGTCGAAGTTATATATGAAATGAATGGTAATTAAATTTACAATAAAATTTTATTTACTTTATTCGAAATGCCCACCTCCATTTTGAATACATGCCCTTAATCTACGCGGCCAGTCATCGAACGCCGCACGCACCACATTTATGTCTATTTCTGCCGCTGCTTTAACCAGAGATGCTCGGAGAGACTCCAAATTCTGATGAGGTTTAGCGCAGAGTTTCTCCTCCAAATGTTGCCATATCTTGTAGTCCAGTGGGTTTAAATCTGGACTAGAAGATGGCCAGTCTTCACGCTCGATGAAGTCAATTCCACGGGCGGTCAACCAGTTTTGAGTGCTTCGTGCCTTATTAACTGGTGCAGAGTTCTGTTGGAATATCCAGTGTCTGTTTTTGAACATTGATTGAGAAAGAGGTTCTACTATGTTTGTTAGGACGGTATTTTGGTAAACCACAGCACTGGTTTTCATACCTTTTTCACAGAATAACACCTCAGTTAAGCCTCAATATGAGACTCCAAGCCAAACCATGATTGATGAAGGATAATGCTCTCGCTGGACCCTCGGAATACGCGCGCTCCCTTCTTCACAACTGTGGGCATAC
The DNA here is from genome assembly GCA_947507595.1 of Pyralis farinalis. Classification (NCBI taxonomy): domain Eukaryota; kingdom Metazoa; phylum Arthropoda; class Insecta; order Lepidoptera; family Pyralidae; genus Pyralis; species Pyralis farinalis. The sequence continues at coordinate 30,865,303 of OX382265.1, forward strand.
ACCTTATCATTTTGTTTGTTGTAACTTTCTTCGATGGCAAAAACTTTTTCATCCGAAATAAAAATTTCGCGATATTTTTCTCCCGCGTACCGCCGTAACAGAGCGCGGGATCTTTCTATCCTAATTTCTTTAAAACGCTCGTTCAAAAAATGACCTGTTTTTTACGATAAGCTTGTAGTCCCAGATCTTCATTTAACACTCTTTTGACAGTGGTACTGCTTAACCCCATCTAAAGAGCTAAGATTTTTTGTTTACGTACAGGATTTCTTTGGATTCTCGCCTTCACTGCTTTGATATCCGCTGGTGTCCTAAATGCGCAAGGTGGGCCGCACGCCTTACGATCTTCGAAGCTTGAATCTTTAGTATATCGTTTGATAGTGCGATAAATAATCCGTAGTGTTATTTTCAGTTTTTGTAGAATGTTGAAAATCTCTTTTGGCGCGTAACCACAGCGGTGCAACGCGATAACCGCGACTCTATCTTCCTTCTTCGACCACTCCATATTTGCAAATGAATGAAAATGAATTTATTTTTCATTTTCGGCAAGCGGGAACGTTCTATTTTTAAAATTAGTCAATGTTGTTCTGGCCAGTATTCCAAAATTAAAATAATAAGGTTTTGACAGAACATATTATATTGACATACATTTACTGTAATAGAAATTAACGACTTGAAAAATGACTTATTTCATTTTCACCTTTGGTCATTTTCGAAATGTATGTAGACTTAAAAAAGAAAAACTAAAATCAAAGACTTATATGTGTACTACTGTAGTATACGTAGAAGTCTTTGATTAAAACTATTAAAAGCGAATAACAAAACACACACTATTCGATTATTAATAATACCTACATCCCAATAATCCCCAAGTATACGTGGGGTTTTTAGCATGTTTCATCATCACATCATAAATAAATAAATATTGTCGGACAAATTACACAGCGCCACCTAGTCCCAAAGTAAGCGAAGCTTGTGTTATGGATACTAGACAACTAATAAACATACGTAAATACATTTTTTTTTTTGTAAATACATACTTATTATACAAAGAAAATACCCAGACCAATACAAACAGACATTTTCCTGCACACAAATGTTTGTACTGTGTGGGAATCGAACCCACGAGCGTTGGTGTCCAAGTAGCGTAACAGCGCGTTTCACCACTGCGCCACCGAGCTCGTCAAAGAAATCATAGAAAGGAAACTATTTAATTATAAAAAATCACAACTCAAAACGTAGCGCTTTTTTATATTGTTTTAACACTATTTAATATTTAGCAATAAAATCCCTGAAAATAAATTCTAAAACATTCAGAAAAATAAAGTGGGACATTATAATCGGAATCCTCGATACATCGTTCTCTTTTTAGAAATGACAGCGCACACTTTGCATACGCACTAAAAATCCAATTTCGTGTTGGACTCTCACGCAACCTACAAGTCGCCTCGTGTAGAATAAATAGTGCCCAAATGACGACTATTTCTACCCTTTCAAAATATTAAATGATATAAAAGTATTAATCGTTTCATCATCATATAAACAACACAGGAATGCGCCACGTCATCAAAACGTGATTTGTGAATTACATTAAAATGTAAAACGAATCTAAGTGTCCGCGAGCGCCCATAGCAAACAAATGAGTTTTTTTTTACTATATTATATTTTTACTATATTATAAAGTATCTGACTATATTAATGATAAAAATGCCTGGGAGTGAGTCGATCCAATAATAATGTAATTAATAAAATATGTAAATTTGTTTGGACACCAAAAGAGGGATGCCTGAGTTTTTTGGCAGTATTTTTATCAGTGCTCACCTAGTCATAAACTGCACGGTAGGGAAAAAAATTGTGACGATTCCAAACAAATGTAGCCATTTTTACGGAATAAAAAGATTTTGACTTTGACTTTGACTTTATATTTTCCATTTGCCGACGTGTATTATAAATATTAGTACAGGTACCTCTCTTTCATCAGGGCCTCGGTAGAGTGTACCACATGCATGTGAAGATCCTTTTAGTGCGATGGTTTACCTTTCACCGCATTCGTGCCGACTAAAATGATAGAAGGGACACAAAATGTTACAGAACTGCCTCTAAACATAATATTATCAAGTTTACCTATCTCTACGATCTAGCTACGTAGTACAGTATGAAATTTAATGCTTCTGAATACTTGATTAGATAACCAAAAACAGGACAATATCAAGGCTACTTCCCCTACTCCAACCTACTCGTGATCTCGTGATTGGGGTCAATAAATATCAACATTAACTATTTCAAGTTACTGCTCTACGAATAGGCTCATTGATTGCCTGTCATAAGGAGTAGAGTTCAAGGACATAGTAGGTATCCTTGAATATCGCTTTCAAATAGGAGAAATGAGTTTGAATACATGAACTCAGAGATAGGGTGCTAGATCAAAGTGAGTGAGCTTCTATATCCCTATTCTTTTTCTACTCGCTGCTTCCATTGCTAACACGTGCCCATATCTTATTTACCAAACTTCTAACGTAAATGTAAATTTTAGCTACTGAAATTATTATTAATTTTATTTTTATAATCGCTTGCCACATCCCTCTCTCCATATGGAATGAATTGTTAGAATCCATCAAAATACGCTTTTTTTACAACCTAACCCGAAAACCAAAACAGAAAAATAGTTTTAATTATTATTACATAAACAATTATAGTTTTGTTGTTTTTGCAGTTGTTATTAGTATCGATTTTTGATAGTTTGTTAAACTTTAAATTTTTTAGATCTTATATCAGTCATTGGAAATCGGATATTATGACAGGATAAGGAGTGAAAGATTGGCAAGTAAAGTGTAAAAATGATGTATCTCGTCAGTAAAAAACTTGCGAACTTTCGTTTTAGTTGCTGGAAAACGTTTTATATGACGAGTAGCATTAAATCCAAGTTATTAGTGAAAGATCGAAACTATTTAATTTTTATAAAATATAGTACGCGATTTTGTGCACCCTTGTACCAACCAGTACCTCTGTGAATGATTAAGATTGTTACTCTACCAAAACGTTAGATAGAGTTTATAGTGTTGCAAGTATTTATAGGTTGCTTGCTTAATATTAGACAGACATTTATTACGAATGTAATATTATGCCAAAAGGGATAAACTCATACAGCTGTTTTATTACAGCGTATTTTCTTACGTCTGGAGGTGTAATAATAATATACATCGAGAATTCCGTACGTGCCCTGGATCGCTTAACAAACCTTTATTTATTAAAGTATTTTTATAATGTTATATAAACTGTACACGTTAGTAACATTATTTCTATTCTGTAACTGACAAGTACCTAAAACTTGTTCCAAAGCGGAGCCAAATCTGTCCCACGCCAGCCTCAGACCGGATCTATACTGAATCCTAACCTGATACAAACCAGAGCCTACTCTAATCCACACTGGACCTAAATTTGAATAACTGTAGCCATAACTATACCGGCATAACCCTATACTTAGTCCAAACCGAATGGAAATCTGACCTAAACCGCTAGCTCAACGGCCCCCGAGTACGTTTTCCAAACTGCATAACTAAGTTTGAAATCAAACAAACATACTTAATGATGTCAATTCTCATGATTTCTGTAAAACAATACGTGTTTGAAACATCATTCTATTCATATGTTTCTTTTTCTTCCTAACGGTATTTCGCTTTCTTATCCATTCGGATTGATGGAATTATCGAACCCCCCTAATCCTAAGGATTTGGCGAAAATACAGATTTTTTCATGGAGACGATTGGCGTCTGGCCTTCACAAAGACTTCTATGTATACTTAGAAGTCTTTGTCTTTGGGCCTTCACTATCCAGAGGGAAACCCAAACCTTCATCGGGTAGTTCACACGTCTTTCGAAGTGACGTGACCTGCGGGTTTTCTTGCGATGTTTTCTTCACTGCTGAATACACTGAATAAGTGATAATGACAAATATGTACTACTACTACTACTATAACTTCACGCCAAATCCCTTGCGGGGTAGGCAGAGAGAACCGAGCGCCACGTGACTCGATCCTTACATATCTCACTCGCTTCTTTAACATTCATTGCTCTTCTCATGCACGCACGCCGGTTTCTATGGCTCCTGACATCACCTTCTGATAGAACATGACCAATTTGGTCATGATAGGTAAGTCTTGGCCTTCCCCGGCTCCTACATCCTTCCACTTTTGCATTGTATATCTGCTTCGTCATTCTTTCATCTTGCATTCTTTCTACGTGCCCGAACCATCGGAGCATGCCTCTTCTTATTTTAACACCGACGCTCTCTTTCAGACCAACTCTATTTCTAACATCATCATTGCGAATACGGTCTACAAGCCTTACGCCACAAATTTTGCGCAGCGCTCGCATTTCAAATACATGACAAATATGTGCAAATCAAAAATACATATTTAGTGATACATAACCGCAACAAGATTCATTCCAGGGACCAGTCGGTCAATGGACCGGTAAAGTAAATTCTGTTCTTAAGTTTATGAACTGTAATTTAGACATTCGATTTCATGAGGGTTTTTTTTGACGGAACACCATGGTCAAACTTTACTCGTAAATGATGGTGTCAGCTCCTAGATTAGGTAAATCTATAGTTGCAGGGCTTGCTAAATTAGTGTATATTACTATTAAATGGAATACATAATGTGCCATTCCGACTCCATCATCAAAACAGCCCTCGATTCTGATTATTGATTCCTTAGAGCTGTTTTGTTTTCTGATTGTAAAACTACATGACAAAAGAAGCTGCAGAAAGGACCACAACTGTTAGGTTCAAAATGAATGTGGAATTGAGTTGTTGGGCACAAGGTTTAAGAGTTTAAATATAATATGCAAAGTAGATCCTTTGAACCAATCAAATTCGCTTAGAAGTCAACCAAACACAGCTACTACAAAACAGGTATAGTGAAGTAGTAACACTTTACGAAAACCGCTTTCCAGAAACCACAGCCATCGCCTACTGACACGCTAAAATCAAATCTCAAATAGTGCTAAAACAAGATAAGCTTCAGTGCCGCGGAAGTCACACAAGTTATACTACATACTAATAAAAAAAAAATTTGTGATTACATGAAGTTTAACTTCGATATATTATTTCGTATACAATGGAGCCAAAGAAATGTTAAAGAAGCGAATGCGCGTAGGGACCGAATCATTAGGCGATCCGTTCTCTCTACCTACCCTGCAATAGACTATTTTGATCACTAAAAACAATCTACACAGATAAATAAAATTAGAGTGTCTGTTTGTAATATTAAAATAACCGCTTTTTACTAAATGCATATGGATGTATACACGGTGCATATACCAAAATGAATATTTTTACAATTTTTGTCTGTCTGTTTGTTCCAGCTAATCTCTGAAACGGCTGGACCGATTTTGACGGACTTTCACTGGTAGATAGCTGATTGAATAAGGAGTAACGCTGGCTACTTTTATTTTAGAAACTTTATTTATATTTATTAAAATAAATAAATAATAAAAAAATAACACGTAATACATATGTATTATTATTTTGCTATTTTACTCTGCTTATTTAGGTACTTATAATCAAATCAAATAAATAAAGACGAAGTCACGGGCACCGCTAGTAAACAATAAAATAGATAATTTACAGATAAATTCAACACAGACGTTTCCGTCGTTTCCCGCTTTTTAGGGTTACGTTTTAGGGTTACTAGAAATCCTTTAACAATATGTTTTTGTTTTAATACCACGAAATATTCCACACTATATTTGAGTGAATAGATGTGTGTTCGCAGAACAAAATTTACCAATCAATTTTCTTCAGAATTCGTGAACAAATTGAGCATTTTTCAAGTCAATTAGGCATGTTTCGATTTTCACTATTACGAGATCAGTTTTCTTTCACTTATACTATTGATTTATTACCAGGATATATATGGATTGAATACAATTTACAACAAAAGATCTTTAAAATAAATAACGTAACAGTATCCTAATTAAAAACACAACTATAAACTAAAATTATCTAAACTTAACTACTAAAAAATATTTAAAAAATTGGGGTATAATATAAATATAATTTGTTGGAGGTGTGGGTTTCCTCACGATGTTTTCCTTCACTGCCGAGCAAGTCTCGCTAGGATTTGAACCGGGGACCAGGTGGTCAATAGGTCGGTTTGTTATTCACTGAGCTATATCATACTATTTTATCAGGCACATAACTAAATAATGTATCTTTTTTTTTATACAACGTCGGGCGTCGCGCGATGCCAACTCTGCCGCTATCACAGTTTACTCTCATTCGCAGGAACACAATAACCATCCAAAGGGAGTTGTTATTTAACTGCGATTTTCAGTGAGATGGAAGTACCTACTTCTCCAGAGAGATTGTTTTGATGCCGTGCCTAGGCCGTACATACAGACTTGTCCTGTGTGGGAATTGAACATTCGAGCGTTGGTGTCAAAGCAGCGTTACTAACTACTGCGTCACCGAGCTCGTCAAAGTATATCTATCTCTTCACACCAGGTACCTGCGGGGTATGCAGAGAGATCCGACCGCCTTAAGAAACGGCCCTTACAAACCTCGCTCTCTTATTTAACATTCATAGCTCTTTTCATGCACGCTCGCCAGTTCCTATGGCTCCTGATATCTCCTTATTTTAAAACACAACCAATTTGGTCGTGGTAAGAGAGTCTTAGCTTTACTCGGTTCCTACATCCTTTCCTACAGCTTTCGCATTGCATATCTGTTTCGTCAAGTAGAAAGAATGCCAGATGAAAGAGTCATTCGGCATTCTTTTCTTTGCCGACACTCTTACTAAATAACAATAATAAAATTAGATATAAAATTAAAATAATACTTTATGAAAGAAACTAAAAAGTTGTAAATACAGGTGACCAAACAAAAAACTTTTTACCTGCATAAACAATATGTGAATGTAAGAAAAACGCCAAAGTTGTGCTATTCTATTAGTCAATGAGATTTAGTACAATTAGTTTATTACTTTTTTAACAAAGTAATTATAAATTTTGTAATTTTGCACTGTACTAAAACTTAAATCATGTTTTTAAGCCACCGCTGTCCATGTTTTTAATCTAATTCCTCGACACCTCAGAATTGCTGTTTTGACTTTTGTTGTAATTGAAAACCTAACAAAGATTATGATATGTTTTTTACACTATATTTCACTTACAGTCTATACTGTTAGTGTTCTTTCTATGGGTTTAGTGATAAAATTTAATAACAAGACTAACTGCCACAGATACATAATTCTAGACATTTTAAACGAACACTGTAATAAAAATAAAGTACTACACATAAATTGGCAAATTGTTCTGGGTGGACATCGTAAAGCAGTTTCTATTCTTTCTGTTCGTCCATTGTCTCCACTTATTCATTTTGAAAGCAATTATGTTTAAAGATGTTCCTTGTATCCATCTCTTTCACACCACCGTTCTCAAAATTATGAATAAGAAAGAGAAAGACGCTATACAAGAACTTTTTTTTTCTAAAGTATTGATAAAGGAACTACAATGGCGCCCGAATGGTGTATTTGATCTGGCAACGTAGCGGTCCATATGTTCTTGGGAATAGCTTCGCCAACGAAGTAACGATGCAAAAAAAGTTCCTCTATGTGGACGTATAAATGATTTTGATCATAACACAGTAGTATCTTTGAACGTAACACTTCAGCAGCGGTTTGTTATGAGATGGGTTCGTTCACCTCGAAGTAGTCGCGTGCATTTAACACTAGTATTTCAGCGCATGAAATTGTTGATTGCGGGTTATTTATGGTGCCTGCAGATTTAGCGTTGCATATTACGAAATATGATTTATAAATTGCATGGAACTAAACTTTGGTTAACTAGAAGCCACCATTTATAAACGAGTTGGTTATAGATAATAATGGAAAATGATTTATCTTTCTATATACCTATATATGCCAAGTTCTCGAATGCGATCACCGACATGATGTTCGACTTGTTTAGTCTCAAGCAAGCTCCTCTCAACAATTATGCTATATGGCATGTTATGCTACTAGTCGGAATAAACGAGTAAAAAGAATTCATTTCGTGATGATAACCGACAACCAGGATCATCAGTCATAAATTCACAATGGATTCAACCAAAGAATATTAAACAGGCTAAGTAATAAATTATATTCACGTCATTGTATGTACAGTTTTAATGCGCGAACATAATGGCTTAATCGTGACTAAAGAAATCGATATTTTCAATTTGCATAATTACTGAACCTGAATAAACACATAGCGATGTGACTGCCGATGAAAACTATACTTTTTCCTTTAGCAAATGTCAACATATCACGCAACTTTGTACAACATTATCAAGCAACTTTGAATATTTTACAGTCAAAAATCACGGCAAAATATCAAGACTGTTTCGTCGGCACACACTGGCACACAGAGACAATTTATAATAGACACAGCTGCTAGACACAGACACACACTAACAAGTTCTTCTTGGTGCATCGCACACTGGCATCTTGGTTAACAAAAAATGCATTATTATTATCCTGGAACAAGGACACGCGTATGCATCACCTAAAAATGAACCATGTTGCATCTGCATCAAGGACGAAGATAGTGTGAAGTGACCTTGTAAACGATTAACTTAGATTTCATCCTTGACGTATAGTGATGACTGCTGATATATACCTTATTACTATGGTAGTAAGTTCAATATTGTGCAATGATATTCGTAAGGAATTTAAGTTTAATAATTGTCGGAGAAAAAAACTATCTCGCTAGGCGCCAAATGCACGTTGCACTACGCCTACGACTAGGACGGATTCTATGGAATTTTGAGTTAACGAACGTGGTGTTTGAGGCTCTACAATTATTCTAAATATTTATACAATCGCACGTAAAGCAAATACTGATATTATTTGCACATAGCCGCGATCACGCACACGTTTTGATACTGTACCTACTTCTTTATTATGACTCGGCTTTGTCCTAATAAAATGGGGGTGATCTGAAATCATAGACCTTGTGACTCAGTGCAAAGACGAGCTGTGAGCATCGTCGATGATCTTAAACACACGGTATTGAGCCCTCGAGTTTAAGGAGAGATTTTACCGAACAGCCCAATGAGCGGGAACGAGCCTCCCTTTGTGTTCTAACGATTGTACAATGGGTTGTGTTCTGAGGAGTTGTTCGGTATAATACCAACAGCCTTGTTTTACAATGGCACAGCTCCCGACGGCTGGAAGTTCATCCTCATGCACTGGTACCGGATTGGTCGCGTACTGTGCGGTTCCTGAGAAGCTTTCTATCGAGAACTATTAAGTTATGGAATGAGCTCTCTGCCGAGGTTTTCCTAAGGGACTACAATATGGGGTTCTAAAAAGGCGTGAAGAGGTTCTTATAGGATCGGCAACGCAAGACACCCTTGGTGTTGCAAATGTCCGTAGGCTACGGTAACTGCTTACAATCAGGTAGGCCGCACGCTTGTTTGCCACCTTAGTGGTATAAAAAAATATCATTCAATTGTTTATTACGACATAACTACTGGGTAATTTTGGTACTGCTGGGGGTATTACTGGACCTTTGTCCTATTATGTCGGTTCTTAATCCAATGCTCACATAATTCTAATTTTTAATAGATATGTAACTATGTTAAATCTTGATCAAAATGTCACATAAACAGGATTATTTATACAAAATTCTTAAAAACTATTCTAGTGTAATCTATGCATAGGTATTTATCATAATACAAAAAATATTATTACATGGAATAAAGTATAAATAGAAATAGGGGTTAAAGTATGAAATTGCCGTTTTATAGTACCTACCTACTAGATACTTTGAATTGACATTAAACCTTCATGAGATAAGTGTGAGATTTTCGAGAAAAACTTTTTTCACATGATACCCATGAGGTTTTTCTTTTAAAAAATGTGCAACGTTTGATTTTCGAATCTCAATTGTATTTTTATTCAGCTTAGACCAATGATGTTATCAAAAAAGTACTTACTATAATATCATTGGCTTAGACGGGAAAGATGGATACTTCGAAAATCCGAATAATTTTTGAATCCGACGCGGAACTAACGCGGCAGAAACGGCTTGCAATATCAATGCAGCGTTTGGAGAGGAGACTGCTAATGATCGCACCGTGCGTTTTTGGTTTCAACGCTTTCGTAATGGAAACTTCGACTTGAAGAACGAACCACGTGGAAGACCGCCCATACAGGTGAATAACGCTGAATTGAAAGAGATGGTGAAAGCCGATCCGAGTCAAACTACGCACGTATTAGCGGCATGGTTTAACGTTACCTTACCTACAATATTGACTAGTTTGCATCAAATCTATAAGATAATAATGAAAAATGGGTGCCTCATGATTTAACTGATCTGCAGAAAGAAACGCGTGTTGAAACTTGTGTTGCCTTGTTGAATCGGTGCAGAAATGATGAACTATTAGATCGAATTGTGACATGTGACGAAAAGTGGATTCTTTTCGATAACCGTAAGCGAAAAATGCAATGCCCGACCGCAGGTCAAACGCCGCAACAGTGCCCTAAAGCAAAGCTTACCAATAAAAAGGTAATGGTAACTATTTGGTGGTCTCTTCATTGTGTTATTCTCTTTCTTTGGTCTGGTCATGCAATAATAGCAGATGTTTACTGTACCGAACTTCGAACAATGATAGGGAAAATGGCAGTGAAAGAACCCCGACTCGTGAATCGATCTTCACCGTTATTGCTCAGGGATAACGCAAGATCTCGTACTGCACGAGACACCGTTGTAACTCTACAGGAGCTGCGGTTAGAAATCATACGTCATCCTCCGTACTCGTCAGACCTTGCTCCAACTGACTACCATTTTTTCCGTGATTTGGACAATTTTCTACGTGGTAAAAAATTTTCTTCCCAGGAGGCAGTACAAAATGCTTTCACACAGTTTATCGAATCTAGATCCCCAGAGTTCTATTGCAAAGGCATAAATAAACTACCGATTGTCAGCAATGTATAGATAATGAGGGTAAATATTTTGATTAAATAAATATGTTACATCTTAGAAAAAAACCAGTTTTATTTTTTCAGTACTAATCGTCAATTTCATATTTTAACCCCTAATCTTTCAACAATTAGACTACATAAATTATTGCTGAGTAGTAATTATCACTTACTCGGCGGTGAATCTTTTGGATTAGGTAGCGGACCCCGCCAATCCTAATGAATTATAGATCGGGATAACGCTAGTAAGAACAAAGTATTTTTGAGTTAAATGGGAATAAATATGTCGTGTATTATCTGTTTTTGAATTCATAGAAAATATTTCTTTTCGGCATGCTTAATAAATAATAAACGCCACAAACAATGTCACAAAAACGGTTGTATTATGATGACAATTGTATTAAATAAACGTTTTTATCAATTAAGTATAACGACTTTTTCAATTCACCTATTTTCAATGTGGTTAAATAGGATTATACGTAATCTTATTTACTAAGAGATGCTGACTTTTGAAAACATTTGAAACTTTGGGCGAGGGCTCAAAAACTTAGAACAATAGCTGTGGCCACTCTGTGTAGGTGTATTGTCCCGACCATTTCTACACTCAACTGTTTTGAATGAAAAATAATATGAAGTGAAACAAAAGGCTTAACGCAAACGAATTGTCGTTCTGTTTAGGTATTCCTTAGAGATTGATTGGGGAGCTTTCATTTACGAACCAGTTGAGAATACGCAAGCTTGCATTGCCAGAGGAACACCTGGCTCGTCAATTATATAACAATTTAATGATTTTTTTAAAAACTTTGTCGGCCATTTTGACCATGTTCCTTAAATGATATTAGTTTTTAAGACATTCCTATTCTACTTTTTAATTTACTTTTCGAATCTGAAATAAAAATTCGAATATTCGAAAAAAAAGTACGAGTATATTCTTTTTATAAAATGTCGGGATTATTATTATTTGCATACTACCCACCTGATATAAAGTGGTTACCGTAGCCTATGAACGTACAGGAAGTATCACTCGGAGCTCACTGGTAACCTGATACACTCTCCGGAACACAATAACCCACCAGAGTTGTTATATGGCCGTGGTTTTCTGTGGAAGTCGAGACACATCCCCAGCTGAAATATATTGTTTGAGTGTATGTTTGTCTCGTTATTACTTCTTGCGCACCAAAAATGTGAGTAACAGTACGTAACAATTTGATGTAACATACTAAACCCTTAATTCGTCTTGCCTTTGGCTGGATTTTTTAATCTAACAGCGCTTTTTACACACCAATGATCTCTTTAATACTTATTTCTGAAATTAATTAATATGTAGGTATGTACAACATGTAATAACTTCACATGTACCAGATTTCAACGCTATATGTCGAATAGTCTCTTTGAGGTACTGGTGGCTAACCATAATTTTTCGGTTCCGTACCCAAAGGGTACCAACAGAACCCTATTAACAGGGTTAGCCCCGATGTTTGTATGACCTATCACTAGGCTGTATCTAGAAACCGCAATACACAAACCGTCGAACTTTTCCCAGAGTGCGTATAAAAATATAATTTTATTAACAAAAATGAGACCAAATCAAGTTTTATTTCGCATTTTTTTACGGTAATACGGAACCCTCCATTTGTGAGCCAATTTTTAGTTAATCCTAATACCGTTTACATATTCATAAATTGAATTATAAATACAATATTGTAAATACATAGTCAACTATTTGACATTTGACTATTTGACATTTGTTCCAATTAATTTTATTTAGGATTTAGACATGAACTGAATCCAAATTAAAACAGCAGTGGTGAATCGCGCTGCTTCGCTACTTTGACACCAACGCTCATGGGTTCGATTCCTACACAGGACAAACATTTGTGTGCATGAACATGTCTTGGTCTGGTCTGGCTACTTTCTATGTATAATAAGTATGTATTTACAAAAAAAATGTGTTTACGTATATTTATCAGTTGTCTAGTACCCGTAACACAAGCTTCGCTTACTTTAGGGCTAGGTGGCGCTGTGTAATTTGTCCGACAAAACAATAGGTAGCGGACCATGCCAATCTTAACTATTTTCTAATTAATGGTGAGGTAACAGGATAACGCTGGAAAGAATATGTAGAATAATATCTACCAGCTTAATGACCAACTGGTCCCCAGTTCGAATCCTACCTGCTGCATGTTACCACTAAATTCGGCGTGAAGGAAAACACCATGAGGAAATCCACACGTCCAAGAAATTATATTTCGAAAGATGTGACCTAACCTAAGATAGATCTGATTTTCCCTCTGCGATTGCGGAGATCTGACAGCAGTCGCTCCATGTAGAAATCAGTGTTTTCGCCAAATCCATAGGCTTCACACCTCACAGAAAACCGCACCCAAATAACAACTCCCTAGAGGGTTGTTGTGTTCCTGTGCGTGAGTGAGGTCACCAGTAAGCTCCTAAGGAGTTGCTGTGTAAGCAGCAGAGGAGGCAACAACATATGTGTGCATGAACATGTTTGTTTGTCTTGGTCTGGATGTTTTAAGTGAGGTAAGGAGCATCAAAGCAGCTCGTCTGGGGAAATACCACCACCTCACAGAAAACCACAGCCAAATAACAACTCCCTAGAGGGTTGTTGTGTTCCTGTGTATGACTGAGGTCACCAGTAAGCTCCTAAGGAGTTGCTGTGTAAGCAGCAGAGGAGGCATCGCGCGAGTGATACTCAATATATTACACGCGTTAATAGGCTACGGTAACTTTACATCAGGTGGACCGTATGCTTGCATGACTCCCGATGCTGTATATAAAAAAATGGTTTAGCGGACCCCACCGATCCTAACGGATTAGGAAACGAACATTAAAAAGAAGAGTTAATAAATTACTAATATACATCATAGTCATTTTTAGGGTTCCGTACCCAAAGGGTAAAACGGAATTACTGAGGCTCCGCTGTCCGTCCGTCCGTCCGTCCGTCCGTCTGTCACCAGGCTGTATCCCATGAACCGTGATAGTTAGACAGTTGAAATTTCCACAGATGATGTATTTCTGTTGCCGCTATAACAACAAATACTAAAAAATAGAATAAAATAAATATTTAAGGGAGCCCCATACAATAAACGTTATTTTTTTGCCTTTTTTATAGATAATGGTACGGAACCCTTCGTGCGCGAGTCCCACTCGCACTTGGCCGATTTTTATATTAAACACAAGTCTTCACAAGTCCCATATTCAGATGGTCATGTAAACTGCAGTGAAACTGTAAAGTTGTAGAAAAATAGTCGTGTATATTCTATAAGTACGTACCTAACCGTTACAATATATTAGTTTTATTATTACGCTAAGGGACAGGAAGCTACATATTTCATTTCCGAGATCAATGTAAGTTCATGCACTTGCAACCAACACAATAGAAACCCGTTATGCCAGTGACCAGGACAATGCAACCTGTGGCCAGGTCAGGTCCCTACAAAGGCCACACCGACCGTATCTCAAACTTTTAATCACAATACGCTGACCCCCCGGTGCCAAATGGATCTAAAATGTATTTTGGCTACGCCCTTAAAAACGAAACGCTATTGGCAATTTAAGGTTCAACTGATTTATCTCCTTTTTTCTAGGCTACTTAAATTACATTTTTTTAATAGTTGTCAGCATTGACTTGCTTGACATGCTTTAAAGAAAAAAATCAACTTCGTAAAAAAAACTAAAATAGCTATATTGAACGGGTATTGATAAGTAGAAGTACGATGTATTTTTTTTATACAACGGAGGCATACAAGCATACGGCCTACCTAAAGTAGCAGTTACCGTAGCCTATTAATGCTTGTAATATATTAAGTATCACTCGCACGATGCCTCCTCTGCTGCTTACACAGCAACTCCTTAGGAGCTTACTGGTGACCTCAGTCATACACAGGAACACAACAACCCTCTAGGGAGTTGTTATTTGGCTGTGGTTTTCTGTGAGGTGGTGGTATTTCCCCAGACGAGCTGCTTTGATGCTCCTTACCTCACTTAAAACATCCAGACCAAGACAAACAAATATGTTCATGCACACATATGTTTGTGTGTGTGGAATTGAATGCACGAGCGTTGGTGTCTAAGTCGCGTCATTCACGATTGAGCGACCGACCGAGCTCGTCAGAATGGAGTCTAACGTATAACTATACATATGTAACGATGTTGCTTTTTTTACCATGAGATGACAGTAAGTAAGTCAGTTGGTTGTCTTCGGCCAAAAGCTTAAAAGGAGAAAAGAGAATAAGCTTTAAACATCCTATTTATTATAGATTAAATTTTAAGAAATTTAAGGGAGGGAAGGCAGGACTTCGAGTTGTACTTACGGTATCAGTGTTGCACCCTGCCAATTAACAGCGATAGCAGGACTCGGGAAGTAACTCTACCTAACAGGAGACCTTAACCAAATAACAATTCCCTGGAAATTTGTTGCGATTCTGCGAGTGAACTTGTTTCTGGTTAGTTGGTGCACAGACAGCGGAGGTAGCAATGTGCGAGCGAGACTTCCTATATTGCAATGTCATAGGCAATGGTAATCGTTTCGCATCAAGCGGGCTGAATGCTGGTTTTCCAACAAACACAGTATAAAAAAGGCTTATACCCCTTGTGGGATGTATATCGGGTTTATCGCAATCAGCATAACGAGAAAAATCTTAGGTGGCAATATATACTTATGGATTTATAATAACGGCACGTTACAAATGATTAAATATAGCATCTTACTAAAATACATATATTCCCGAGTCTCAACATCTCATGATATGTGTCCTTAAAGTTAGAAGTTCTTGCTTTTAGCGTGTAATAGTGCACACACACATGCACACACTCACCCTCATGAGCATATATTCTATCGAAATGCACCCGTAAAAACAATATACCTTATATACATAAAATTGTAACATACTAACATGTAAGCTAAAGAGGAGCGGTGTCTCCTGGCACAGGCATTCGTACGCTTAAAAGGAGACTCCGGATATAGTTTAAGAAAAACTTGTATGTTAAAGCAAATAAATATTATTTAATATATATCTTCTCGCTCTCGGGTATTAATCCCGGTCATTTGATAGGCGTGCGCGGGGATAAGGATCCAACGCGTAGAGGCCCCTTTGAAAAGACTATGTAATGTTGTACACCCGCCGTGACCCACTCCAGGGGATATCAATGGGACAATATACCAATGAACAGGTCACAGCAGGTATTGCGACTATTGGAAATATGTCGGAAAAAAGTGGGCTATTAAAATGAAATTTGGAGGTATTATTAGTACTGGGCTATTAGTGCTATTACAGAAGAGGGACGGATTATTATTATTATTAATATTGAACATGTTTACGACAATAATTGGTTAAAAAATAGTTCCCATATGTATATGAATTGATATCATTTGTGACATTGCGCAAAATGTCGGTTATGGATTTCAAAAGCACCCTACACACCGGCAGTAGACCCCTTTGCACTAGAATATATCGGACAAAGCCTGTCGCGCGAATATGTAGCAACGTATCGAGTAAATAAAGGGATGATATATTGTGAAGACTGATGTGATTAAAAAAACACTTCCCTTAGCCCGCTGTCAAGGTGCATTCTTGATAGTGATGAGAGTCACGCTTTATCGATATAGGTGTATTTTAGTTGATGTATATTTCCGAATACTTCATTCTAATACGAACACTATCCATTTAAATTTAATGCAAGATCTTAGCTACTTAAAAAATCTCTAACGTGCATGTTTCTTATTAATAATGTTTTAGTGATGTTAGTATTCTCAACCGTATATTTATTTCATTGCTTCTTCTTCTTAGCGTTATCCTGTTTCCTAATCCATTACCATTGGCTATGTCCGCTGCCTAAGCCTAAGAATTTGGCGAAGACACAGATATTGTCATAGAGCCACTGTCAATAGACCTCCCCAATCCAGAGAGAAAACCAGATATTTCTTAGGTAAACACACACAAACACAATATGGATCTATTAAACGATTTATCTCATAAATGTAAATAAAATAATGCACGTTTATTTACTGTCATATTCCTCAATTTTATTTACAACTATGCAATTGAATATTAACCTCCCTTTTGTATTTTATCGACTCCAAATCTTTAAAAATTTTGTCTAAATACATCACTACCCTCTCAGGTGAAGGTAATCGTTGTGGGAACTATTACGTCTATCTCACACAAATTATATCTGTCTCTTTCTAAAATTGTTCGCTAGACAATCTCATAGATGCATAGTGAACAAGTTGAATGCGATAGGTGATTCAATAGGGAACTTATATGGCTCGCTTGCGACATGCAATATTTATGCATAATAATTTCACAACTTTATTCTCCTACACAATGTTAATATTAAGTTGAAGACATCGCGGTATACGTTGAACTTTGGAATTTTTTGAGATACTTTTCTCTAATCTGAAATATTATGCTTAGGCGATTAAATTTGAAAAAAATATTTAAAGATGCACTACATCAGAATGATAAAAAATATAACGTATGACCAATCACCTGTATATTCTCCTTTTCGTGGAGTAGTCACATCTACACCAAGAAAGCTAGTCCTCATGGCTATTCCACGTGATTAAGCTAAGCCCAAAGCTTGTTTTACACAATTAGTTGGCAATTTAAAAAGTCATTTAGTTGGTGCATAGTGTAGCAGTAGTATACCGTAATTTTTTTTGGGCACTCTAAACGAAATTAACACGATGGACGGTCAAGGACTCGTTATTATTAACCGAACCCCGATTACAACCGTGACACGGCCTTTACGCAAAATTTAAGAACAAATCCATTGCCATCATTGAAAAAAAGCTGTTGAAAAGATTCGTGGGAAAGACAATGGTTAACGTGGATGGATGGAGTGAAGTAAAATTTAAAGCATTTTAACATACAGGGAATGTCAGAGAAATTGTTCAGCTATGGTCCGGCTTACTTACAAACTTCAGGAGTTTCTAGTTTCCGCTTCCTGATGATCATTAAGTACTATACTTACAGTCATCATCGGCAACGCATGAGTGGCACACCTGGTATTGCAAATGTCTATAGACTACGGTGACTGTACCTGTTACCATCAGGCAGGCGGTATGCTTGTTTGTCACCTTAGTGATATATAAAAAAAGTATCTCCAATTAAACATCAGTTTGATCGCAAAATCCTCAGGCTTAGGTGACGGACCCCGCCCCAATAGATTAGGAAACGAGATAGCACTTGGAAGACGATTAAAATCTAAAATATATTCCTTTTATTAAAAATCTATACATCATCGGCATAATTGAATCGAAAATAACTCAACTATCTGGCATATCATATACATACCGCGTATTTAACATTAACCACGTATTAAGAACAATGCTTTTCGACGTAACCTACGATAAATTCTTCGAAAAATACGGAAAATAAATTCCGCGAACTACTATCGACTATTGGAAATGAACACGAAAATACCTCGATAATGAACACTAGTAAGATAAATTACTGAAGGCAATAAATTTAAAACAACAGGCAGATATTAAGATACTTTTTTAACGTGTATAGGTATGTATAAGCGATGTATATCTCCGAAATTGAATTTGTGTTCGATATATATCGAGCCAAACGGCGACTCGATTTTCCATCGACCAATCAGGAGGTAAACTACCTTTTAAGGAAATGATTCTGTAGCGTGCTGATGAGCTGTCTGTTGTGCCGTTGAGTTTGTAAAACGCCCCTTAAGTATTTTATTTCGTGACACATTTTAAATGACACAAAAATGTATACTTAAATAACTTTTTATACCCCGTCAAGTAGCGAATAAGGGTACGTCTAATATAATGTGGTGGCAGTAGCTCGTTGGTGCATGCAACACAAGAAGTATCAATATAACGCAAGACTCAGACGCTTACCCCACTCCTTCAGGAGCACAACAACCCTAAATGGAAATGTCATTTGGTTGTGATTATACAGTTACGTGGAATTATTAAAAAGTAAGGTGTTCCTAACAACTTTATATTTCTTTATGTCGTGAGGCTTACAATCATGGTCCACATTAGCTTATGAACGTTTGCAATTCATTAACTATCGATGCCACCTCTGCAGCTAAAACAGCAACTCCTTATGGGATTACTCGTGACCTTACTCCCCAGGGACCCACCAGTGAGCTGTTATTTGACTGCGGTTTTCTGTGAGGTGGAGTTATTACCCAGACACCCGTCTGGGTGAGGTGGAGTTATTACCCAGACGCCCGTCTGCTTTGATGCCCTCTACCTCTCTTAAAAACACCCAGGTCAAGACAAATAAAGGTGACCACTGCGCTACCAAGCTTATGATTTCTTTGTGCTATTTCTCTCTTTTGCCAAGACCGTTTCTTGCGACAGGGTACACCATGTACTGGCATGCCATGGGAGGAAAGTCATAGTAGAAGTTAACTGTGATACTAAAGATGACACTGAACTACAAAATACTTTTGAAGCAATTGTAACTTTATTTTGAGTATTATATTCGACCTATATTTTGTGTGGCATATGTCACGGATTGTAAGTTTTGAGGCATCTCACATTTATTAAGAGGTCAAGATACTATGGTTACAAAAGTCCGTTAAAACTAACTTCAATGAAGTCGCACCTTCGTATGGGACAACTAGAAGCTATCTAATTAAAAAAAAAATCATTAAATAAAATTGAAATGCCGAAATGAAGTTTGTAATGTCATAATTACAGTTTCATACTAATTGCATAAACGTATACACGGTAGACATACAATTTTTTGTTTTGTCTGTTTGTTTGTCCTGGCTAATCTCCGACAGAACTGGATCGATTTTGACGGGATGGAACCCTGATAGATAGCTGATGTTATAAGGAGTAACTTAGACTACTTTAAAAAAATATTGCGATCCAACAAATTCAATATCCTCGCAGACGTCACGGGTCACTGGTGGCACTAGTATATTTATTTTATATTGTTTTGCAAATTCTATAATTTGCAAAAAAAATCCACAAATCTGTACATTGACTTAACACCTTCTTTATAATTAAAGCAAGAAGGGGTAGAGTAGCGTTCAACATCAGTTGACAAAAACGCATTCTAAATTTTGATGGATACTAAAAAAACCCAAATCAGAGGTTTTTCAAAACTATGTTTGTATTTTGATTTCCTCAGCTTTCGTTAATCCATTAAATGACACACCGCGTGAAAATAAATTTTAATCATATAGTTTTATCATTTATACGTGCCAGGAAAATGATACAAAATAATATGTAGGTGAATAAATATAGTTTGTTTTCGTGTAATAAACACACGCGGAAGAGTGTCAGGCAAGTTTGAAAAATAACACCTTACTTTGTATATTATATTATATATATTACATTATATATATTACATGAAACATTTCAAGCTACTTTCCATCCTTTTATTTCTCAAAACTATTCGATCTACATATTTGCAGTATTGAATTAATTGAGGAATGTTGTATGTTCCTACGATTATACTAAAGGAATTTCTATAGAACTTAACTTCGCCTACAGCCATTTCTAATGACTGTCTTTCACATTTATGTTATTGACAGGATAAAATTTAAACATGTATATTTATCATTACTCAGAGCCAGAGAGAGACTAAGTATGGCGTAATAGCGTAAAGTTGATTCCACGTTGTATTTAAATCAAAAAAACACTGCTAAGTTTCATAACTTTACTTTCTGTTAATCTGAGCAAATTTCTTGTCAAATTTTAAATCCTAAGATAAACAAATATACCTAGTTTTACAACGACCAATAGAAATTGAAGTCGTCAACGATTGTAATACTCTATGGTACGGAAAATTAACAATAGTTGGACGGCGGGAGGGTGTGTATCGGTACCTTTGTCGGGTGTCTTTGTTGTCTTCAAAGGTGCCGCCCGATACGCATGTTTGCCTTGAGGGCATTAAAAATCGATTTCTATGTGAAAATTATTGCTCGCAAATTGACCCACTAATGGGGTGTTTAACAGGCAAAGTGTGGACGATAAAATATTTTACGAGGACAGTGTCGAAGAAAGCACGGCATTTGGGAAAAGAAACTTTCTATCACAGATATTTTATGCTAAGTTTTAGTAGCTAAAAGTGATTTAAGAGTGTCAAAATATCTCTCTACTGTTGTTTTTGTTTCATGGAATCGGGTACCCTATGCCTACCATGGTTTATTATTTAACTAGCTCCCAAAGCTTTGGATTCTCAATAATTCGTTGGTGATCTGATTCACTCTCAGGCACACAACAAACTCGACGAATCTCCACCAAACCAATCTCCAGTCTTCTATAACGTGGAGATATTTTTCCTATTAAAATGTTACTAATATCGCAGTGCACTATGTCTTCGCCTAATTCTGGTTTACTAAATATTTTTTTGCGCCACTAGCATTGGCTCTCAAGATGATGATGAGCAATTGACTTCTAGTAGTGCTAGTACTGCTAGCAATTAATTCACATCTCAAGTGTACAAAAAAGAGAAAAAAAATGTTAGATAAACGTATACAAACAATTTAAAAAAATAAGCAATATTCATTAGCGCATACAAAACAAAAGTGTGAGGGTTAACGTCTAAGTTGAAACTGATATACGAGCAATTTAAAATCAATATTGAAATATAAAAAAGTAGGAGGTTTAACATGACACTTTCAGTAGCAACTATGTATTCGTGAGATAATACTAAAAATTGGTAGATATAAAGTTATCGTTAACTTTTGGATATTATCTTATTAATGTATGATTATCAAGAGTACAATAATGCCTTTCAAGAACTATTTATGACGAATATGTAATTGTTAACCATTTAAGATACTATATTACAATAGCCGTAGTGGCTTTAGATGGAGAAATTAATTAATTTAACTGAATAGAAACTTAAATATCTCAAATTTCGACAATAAGTTCATCAATGTTACAACAATTGTCTAAAATAATAAACTAATAAAAACTTAAATTATCTGCTCCGATAGAAATTGCGACAACAATAAAATAGATTTTGCTGTATTTTGACAAGTTCAGTATTTGCAATATGTTTATAATCTGACCAATTTCTGTCTGAACAGTCGGAAAATGTCGTAAAATGGCGATAAAGTGAGGAAAGTTTACCCGCACGGTGTAGGCCGCCTCCTCGCCGGTGTCTGCCGTCCTACTACACCGCGGCACTGTACCTACTGTAATCATAACCTTCAGCTTAAGCCACGTTCATAATTGATAACACGCGAGTTAATCGCGACATTCTATGAAATTAGGCTAATGTAGTCGTTACGTCGATAATGCAGTACAAACAGTTACGGGCATAATTTGTTACTTTCTTTTTTTATGTGTAGCTTTCAAAAGTTCAGATGTTTTATGTATTAGACATGCAATTTCAAAATAGTTTAATTAATAATTATTTTAATTGATTTTAAATAACTCCGAAAGTTGTATTGTGAAAAATTTGAAATAATTAAAGTTGATAAAGTATAAGTAAGTACATATTACAGATATAATAAATAAATTTATAATTAACAATTTTTTTTATCATCATACTTCCTCACAGCGTAACTAATTTGAAAGTTATTTCTTTACAAACAGACTTAGTTTAGCGGTTTAAGTTAAAGTACGGAACGATAAAATTCACATTTGACTACCTTGACATCTAGCTGGTTTTGGTTAGGTTTATATTTTGGTCAGGTTTGTGTCACGTTTGGGTCACATTTGAGTGAAAATTGAGAAATACTAACACCGTTTAAGGTAAAATCATCATGAATTTTATACAAATAAACTTACTTATATAGTTTAAGAACGTACAAAATATGTGAGCGACCTACATTTAACCGGCATTTATAAGACTGTTTAGAAATAAAAACACTTATATTTATTTATGTATAATTTAAAATTTTGCTCTACAGTACACGTAGCTACTACAAACACAAAGCCATTAAGGCCACCAGCGCTTGCCCATCTTATTATAACCTCGTTGTGGTCCATACAATTTTATAAATTGATAGAATAGATAAATTAGTTTTATAATGAAATGAATGAGGAAACCCTTGTGACAATACTCTTTTACCAATTCTACTTTCATAGTACTGAGTTAAATAGTTTTGTTATCGAACTATAAGGTCGTAGAAGATCTACGAAATCGTAGACGTCCTACGTCTGTCAGCCTAGGATTATGACACTTAACATAGGTCTGAATATAGATCACATAGTGAACAACGTGAGTCAATTGCAAGTCAAAAGTGTGCACCAAGGGATCCGTAATTATTTCTTTATTGGAATTTTAGATGATTCCTAAATCTAATTAATAATTAAATAAAATTTAATTTCATCGATATTTCTTTATGTTTGTTCAAAACCGATTCAAACTTGATCAAACCTGACTTATATCAGACCGTAACCTAACTTAAGTCTGACCCAAACCTGACCTAAATTTGTTTCAATCCTAACACAACCCCTAAGATTATGCGAGAAGGCAAAAACCTTGACCAAATGACAAATATTATTTGGTCAGGGTATTTTCGACGGTATTATTATAGATATTTCGCATTCCAAATTTTGGAGGTATTTCACTTTCTAAACTTCACGCCGCACCACCCTCGTGTCGTCATAAAATATTCATAAATAAGAAATCCTAAAAAGTAATAAATTCAAGTATCATAACATTTGTGGTTGTTTGTGTCAATTTTCGGACGCATTTATTTACAGAGATTCTCAACGTGGTATTTATTTTTGACCAAATATTTGTACAAGTGTTGTGACCAAATATATAGTACGAGTAGTAGTGCTATATTTATATAATTATAGAAAGTTTTCAGTATTATATAACTTTGTAATGAGTAAATAAGGCATACCTAACGTGTAAGATAATTACAAAGTCATATTATAGAAAAAACTACATTACTGTTACATTTTTCTTATAAATAATTGTTCCACTAAAGGTCAATATCCAATAAAAAATGTTCAGCTGAGCGACAACCGCGTTATGGCTATTGACCTTTCGTTTATTGCATCTCAAGGGGTAATTTCAAAAATCTTCAAAACGCTTCTGACTCTACACCCTGTTAAAAAAATATTAAACTCATCAGTTTGAACCATGCATTAATATGTAAGTCCGTTTCAAGTTCTTGTACATAGGTACGGGTAAGTCACATAAAAGCTAATAATAACAAATAGTTTAAGCTCAAGCAAATCTCCCCGCGTCTCGAACAAAGTAATGCACGTAATTCTTCCACTAATATCAAGCGCTCGATAGTCAAAATTTCTGTACCTGAACAATTCCACAATTAAACAAAATTTTGTATCAACTGTCGTGCTGAGTCCTGTTTACGAGTATATGACCTTTACATTTAGATTTTAACTGTAGAGTAAAAGTACAGTCGTACCCATTTTGTCAACCTCATTATAGACACTTATGCTCGTGTAGCCATAGGAATTAAATGCTTATGTTAACTTGCAGTGGTACAGTTTTCTTTTTAATTATTACACTTATATTAACTATCATGACAAGCGAATATAGATGCGGACACATCTAGTCCATACTAACACCATTATTCAGAAACTAAATCTGTGTATACTTCAATGTTCCTTACCTTTTTTTTGCGTAAACCCCTAAACTGATCATAATCTGATAAGTAAAAAGCCTTGATAATGACATAAGCTAATTATTACTATGATGATTATTATTGCAGTATTATGACGTGATCTAGGCTCGGGGGCAAAAGCTAGTGATTCTTACTACTCGTAACATAGGAAAGTTACGAAGGTAAAAAGGTTGAGCTTGATGTGCACTAGCTGTACATACAACTATTACCAAGCGGAAGTGTTTGTTTGTGTATTTGTTTGAACGCACTATTTTTTTTTTGTATTTGATACCCCAATTCTTGAGAAAGGTTATAAACTATTCAACATACATGACCCTTAGCCAACGAAAAAGATAGAAATTAAGAAAAAGCGCATGCCACGTGACTCCAGTTTACGCGAGAATGAAGTCGCGGGATGCAGCTAGTAAAATATATTTGAAGATAAAGAAGTTAGGAACACGTCACCTGTTTTTGACGTGACTGTAAAACTCTATCGGATGATTCGGCGTTTATTTTAGGTTAATTTTACATAGATCCGTCATCAACTTAGGAGGTGAGGTCATTGTGCATTAACCACGCAAACGAAGTTACGACAATCGCTAGTTAAATGTTAATAGTTAGGCAAGCAAACTGTTTACAAATAACTAACCCCGTTGCCGTGAGCGCGCCCTTGCCTCGTGCGAATGCTATAATTCATATACAAGGTGTCCTGCTTCTGTTTTAGCCAAGCTTTTACGAGTTAGACTCATGCTAGACTTGACAACTTGAGAAATATTGTACGCCTTGACGTGCTTTTATATAGCTCGTGAAATTGTTTGCTTTTTGCAGTACCATATCGTGTGGTGATCGGCACATGTTTGCCTGATATAAGCGGTTACTGTAGCTTATACAGATTTACAACACAATATTCAGATTGAGTTTGTAATATGGGATTATTAGTATGATGATTATTATTGCAGTATTCACGCGATCTAGGCTCGGGGGCAAAAGCTAGTGATTATTACTACGTACGACATAGGAAAGTTACGAAGGTTAAAATGTTGAGCTTGATGTGCACAACTATTACCAAGCGGAAGTGTTTGTTTGTGTATTTGTTTGAACGCATTATTCTCTGGAAATACTAGTCGGATTTGAAAAGTTTTATTGTAGTATTTGATACCCCAAATACAAAAAAAAACTTTTATTAAGAAATTTATTAAGAAATGTGGTACAAAACTACATGGATTATGAACATGGTTATGGTTATATATAACAAATATGGTTGGACAAAAATTAGTCGATTAAAGTCGATTAATGGAACGGATCCCTGCCCCTAATAACACCAACATGAATGATATTTTGGGCAAACGATGTCTCGCCACTGGCTGATTCCCTTAAAATGCCCGGAAAAGTGGGCCGAAGGCAACACCGTTGTAAGTGACTCAGAGGCATCGAGATTTCGTGTTCGTCCGTGCTTCCGTCGATACGTTGTCTCCATTGCAAGTTACCCCCCTAAAAGCTCCTTCCTCTTCCTAGCGTTCCTCACCTTCGTCTTCTTAGCGTTCTCCCGTTTCCCAATTAGGGTTGGCAGTGTCCGCTGCTTAAGCTAAAGATTTTTTTTTAAATATTAGTAGAGCATAGTGTCTCCTCTTAGCTTGATGGTAAGCGAAAGAGGAGCCCAAGTCGCAACTGCAACTGACAACTGTCGATCCTTTACATTCTACACCATATCCTGTCAGTTGTCGCTGCCATGCTGACCCGCAAGATGCTTTTTCACGCTTAGTTTGAAGGATCCCATATTGTAGGAAGGAGGGAACACATGTGCAGGCAAGGCGTTCCACTTTTTAATGGTACGACAAAGATATGAGTTGCCGAACTTTTTAGTACGCGAAGAGATATTCTCAACAGTGGAACGATGACATCGCAAGCCCGCACTTGTGGTTCTATGACAGAAGGGAGAGGGTGGGATAAGGGAAAACAGTTCTTCAGTCTTCCCTTCTTCTCCACTCCCACGTATAATGCGGGACTAAAATACTCGGTAGCGGCAGCTACCGAAGACCGCCCGAGCAAAGAGCTCAAAGCTTGAGGCCCGTACGCACCCGTTCCCGCGGGTGCACGATTGAGAAGAAGAAGAGTTCTTCAGAGCACTCGCCATGGTAAAGGTGGTAAAATAATTTGACGAAAATACTAATATTTATATAATAATATAATAATATTCTTTATTTATTTCTTCACACGAATTACAAATTATTTTACATGCATTTTCTATAACTATGTATGCTAAGTGTGAAGACTGGCGCTTGTAATAGGTTGCAACCTGTGCTACAAGACACCAGCTCTTCACCTACCTTCACTATGACGTTAATATCTGTAAATGTAAATCTGTAAATCTCTATAAAGTGACAGACTGTCAGACCTCCACAACTCAGATAGAAAACCAGATCTTTCTTATGTTAGGTCACACGTCTTTCGAAATATAATTTCTAGGCCATTCGGGTTTCCCCATAATGTATTAATTCACAGCCGATCAAGTGATAATAACAAATATATAAATAAATCCGAAAACACAAATTTAGTGGTACATGCCCACGCTAGCATTCGAACCACGGACTACCAAATAATTAGTCGATCCTTTATCCGCTGAGCTATATAAAAATTGGATTACATAATAGTTAGCGTAAATTATAAATATTGATATCCTATTTTGTTTATTTCATTTGAATCACTAAACAACTGATACAAATATTTATGTTCGTAAATGTGTAAATTTTCTAATATTCAATGTTAAGATACTTATACCTGCCTGGTACCAAATGTTCACAGAATACCGACCTTTCACGCAGTCTTTTAACTGCGCTACTATACATGATCAGCGGCTTAAGTACAGCAATTCAGGAAATCTATTTGTGGACAGCGACTCCTTGCCGACTACGCGTTACGGAATTAGAGACCATAGAACAATGAATTGTTTTGGTTTCCTTACTGCAATGTTAAGTAAACATTTTTTTTATAGAATGTCGGGAGGCATACAAGCATACGGCTCACCTGATGTAAAACCGTTATCGTAGCCTATGAACACTTGTAATACATTAAGTATCACTCGCGCGATGCCACATCTGCTACAAACACAGTAACTTGGGAGTTCGCTAGTGACCTCACTCACGCGTAAGAACACAACAACCCTCTTATTTGGCTGGGGTTTTCTGTGAGATGGTTCCCAGACTGGCTACTTTGATGCGGCCTATCAAAACTACTGCTGAGTCTAGGTATTGAAATGACTGTTAGCGTTACGTCAATGACTTTTAATCATACAATCATGGTCGTAGCTTCTCATGCACACGAGTGGGCGAGTAGAGGGAAGACGAGTGATGTAGCCCCTGTTCTGCGTCGTTGGATCTGCAGACTAAGAAACTTTGAAACGGAAAATTCGAAATTATCTTCTGTACTTCTAGGTATAAATTATATTATACAAAATTCACAAGCGCATTTGGTATCTGGCACAGCACTGCACCTTGCTTCCTCACTGTATCACACCTAAGTAGTCCAACAACTCCTCCAACATCGACGCCGCTAATAGCGAGATATTAAATATCAAGGGGCGGACACTCCCCTGGAGGGTTACCCAGTAAATTAGTAACTCAACTTTAGTTTGAAATTCGCACCACAGCACAAGCTGTATGCTCAGCGAGGTAAAGACGAGCTCGGTGGCGCAGTGGTGAAACGCGCTGTTACGCTACTTTGACACCAACGCTCGTGGGTTCGATTCCCACACAGTACAAACATTTGTGTGCATGAACATGTCTGTTTGTATTGGTCTGAGTATTTTCTATGTATGTATAATAAGTATGTATTTACAAAAAAAAAATGTATTTACGTATGTTTATCAGTTGTCTAGTACCCATAATACAAGCTTCGCTTACTTTGGGGCTAGGTGGCGCTGTGTAATTTGTCCGACAATATTTACATTTATTTATTTATAATACGAATTGTTTGTTTTAATCACTCCCTAGCAATACAATTTGACTTCGTTCGCCTGCTGCGGAAAACACCATCGTACCTTCATCTTTATTTAATTTGTCAAAAATTTGAAATAAATCAAATACCTAATCGATAGCTTACATCAAACAATGAAACTTTCGTCGAAATTCGTACACTCATCGTGGAAATTCGCGCGTAGAAATGCATAGATAGACAAAAGGCGAGTTAACAACTTTTAATAAATCTAACCATTTTAAAAATTAATACAACGTGGGAAGACCACCCTAAATCAGCAACAGTAATAATAGACAAACAAAATGTTTCTATAACTGACAAAGACAGATTTATAATTCACTATGCTCGAGAAGGAGATAGCAAATACGTCGCAACAGTATGGGTGGTCGAAGACTTAGTTTTTTTCCTTTGCAATCTACGTGAGCAATATGCTTGGAATAAATGTTTGCATGTAAATTATTTAAAAAATAATATATTTTTTTTCTGTTTTGTAGAGTATTTCCTAGCGTTAACCCGTTTCCTAATCCATTAGTATTGGTAGGGTCCGCTACCTAACTCTAATAATTTGACGAAGACACTGATTTTGACCTAGAGCGCCTGCCCTCAAACTTCCAGATCCAGAGGAAAACTAGACCTAATAAGGTCACACGTTTTTCGAAATTTAATTTCTTGAATTGAAATTTGGGGGTACATTAGTTTTTTTTTTACTACCTACGTCGGGAGGAATTCAAGCATACGGCCCACCTGATGTAAAGGGTATTCCGTAGCCTATCAACGCTTGCGATATATATGTATCACTCGTGCGATGCCTCCTCTGCCGTTTACACAGAAACTCCTTGGGAGCTTACTGGTGACCTCACTCACACGCAGGAACATGAGTTGTTATTTGGCTGCGGTTTTCTGTGAGGTGGAGGTATTTCCCCAGACGGGCTGCTTTGATGGCTAGGCACGTAAAATTTAAAATACAAACTTAGTTGTAAGCGAAGCTTGTGTTATGGGTACTAGACAACTGTTAAACATACGTAAATACATTTTTTTTGTAAATACATACTTATTATACATAGAAAATACCCAGACCAAGACAAACAGACATGTTCATGCACACAAATGTTTGTACTGTGTGGGAATCGAACCCACAAGCGTTGGTGTCAAAGTAGCGTAACAGCTCGTTTCACCACTGCACCACCGAGCTCGTCATTATTAGTATCATTATTAGTACTTAGTATTATTACAGTATAATACTAATTGATTATTTCTATCAGTGATAGCCCAGTGGATAAGGATGGCCTATTGACCAACTGGTATTCGGTTCGACTCCTATCAGTGGCATGTATCACTAAATTCGTGGTTTTCGGATTTATGTTCATGTATGCTCGGCGGTGAAGGAAAACATCGTGAGGGAACCCAGAAGTCCAAGAAAGGTAGCGGACCCCGCCAATCCTAATGGCTTAGGAAACGGGACACGAACACGAACAAGAAGAAAAAAGCTAATTGCTCATTTTAATTACTGCTTAGCTTTTTGACTTTTTTTGACAAGCCCGGTGGTGAAGTGGTTAGCAATGCAACTGTAACACCAACGTTCGAGGTTTCGATTCCCACACAGGACGAACGTTTGTGTGCATGAACATGTCGCACCTTCAGTATAACAAGGGCACAATTGCAACTTCTGCTATTTTATAGAAGATCCATTTTAAAAGTATATTTTGTAAAATTACATCATTTAATTATTTAAGACATTTTCATTAAATAAATTAAGAGCCCGGATAGCCTAGTGGATAAGAACCGACCTTGTAACCAATAGGGCCCTGATAAAAATCTGTATCTTCGCCAAATCCTTAGACTTAGGTAGCGGACCCCACGCCAATCCTAAAGAATTAGGAAAAACGGTATTCGTTTCGAATTCCAGTGAATAAGGATAGCTTATTAACCAGGGACCAGAAATATATATTAACAAAATACAGTTTCCGTATCCAAATTCGGTGAGCTGTTGTGGAAATATAGACTCATAAAAAGATGGAAGAAGTACGCTTCCTAATTTATTATAATTTAAAAGATAGAACCTTTTCGTATCTGTCTGCTACTACTCACACTATTACCCTCCTTTGTTGAATATGAAGATAAACTGACATTAATAAACGCTTATGTAAATTATTATAAAATAAAATAAACCAAATTGGTCGTGTTCTAGCAGAAGGTGATGTCAGGAGCTCTAGAAACCGGCGAGCGTGCATGAGAAGAGCAATGAATGTTAAAGAAGCGAGTGAGATATGTAAGGATCGAGTCACGTGGCGCTCGGTCCTCTCTGCCTACCCCGCAAGGGATTTGGCGTGATGTTATAGATAGATAATGTAGATTACTGAAAAATGAAACGATGATTCTAACTAGCGTAGTAATTGTAGAAATTATCACAAAAGCCCGCCCGAATTTGCGAAGTTTTTTCCTTACCAATCAAACTTCGATATGCGGCTGTACTTTTTTACAGCGTAAATCCGATTCATACTTGGTCACAGATTTATACTTGGATTCATGATTAATGCCCGAGTCAATAGAAAATAATGATATACAGAATAATTCTAAAAATAACTATGTGCTAATAACACAGTTTCGTAAATCCGCAGTTACGAAACTGTGCGTGCGGAACCCTTATTTTAGATAAAAGTTATAAACACAATATATATTTTTTCATCTGACAGCAAATTATGCGATTAAATAATGAAAACTAAAAAACTAAAACAACTAAACTAACTAACTGAAAACTAAAAAAATGTGCAATAATTAAAATTAATGGCTATCATGATTTATTAGAAATATACTTTACATATATACTTTTATTAAAAAACATTAGTGACAGAAATTAACAAAATAATTATGTATAAAAAAAAACAAAAACTATGCTAGTTAGAAACGTATTTATTTATTTATCTTTTAATATTTAAATAGTTCTCCGTTCAAATAGATATTTTATAAACGAAACGAATATAATCATAAGAGAGGTAGGGTGCATCAAAGCAACCCATTTAATTCCACCTCACAGAAAACCGCAGCCAAATAACAACTACCTTTAGGGTTGTGAGTAAGGTCACCAGTAAGCTCCTAAGGAGTTGCTGTGTTAGCAGCAGCAGAGGCATCGCGCGAGTAATACTTAATGTATTACAAGTGTTCAAAGGCTACGGTGACCGCTTTATAAAAAAAAAAAAAACAGAAATAATCAAAGTGGACAAGTATTCACATTGATTATTTCAGATTCATTGGCTTTATAAACTGCATATATTATGGTGGATATCTATGTCAGACAGAGAGAGGGACGGGCGTCATAAGGGTTCCTTTTTTACCTTTTTGGTACGGAACCATTACTAAATGGTCAAGTGCGTTTCTGACCTCATTGACGGTTTCGTGCATTCGTGTACAATACGTGCACTTAATTATTTCTCAATTGAGCTTTACAGATTATAGTAGCAGGTCTTGCGAATTTCAAGATAATAAATAATAATTTCAATATGTCTTGTGACAAACAATCTAATATTAAGCGGTTACTGTAACGCGATGCCAACTCCGCTGTTAACGTAAGAAAAAAACATAAAAGTAGTCCGCGTAAAGTTTGGTTTTCAAGTTTTAAGAACTCACAAGAACACTTACTACCCACTTCTGAGAAAATACCTAGCCTAATCAAAATTCACTTAGTTTTTGTGTAATGGATGCAAAAATGGTATATAGACAAGAATTTTAAAAATAACTATTTTTGTTTCTGCATCGATATTAGAACCACTGCTTAACTTAAAATATACCATATATGCAAACTTCCCAACCTGGTCGCCGATTAGGAAGAGCAAAAATTTATTAATATTTGTTCTAATAAATATTAATTCTTCCGAGCATAACTCCATCCTTATTTTTGATTATTCCTAACATTACCCGAAGTGCTACAATAAAAAAACATATTGTATAATTCATAGTATTATCAATTGTACATTCCACATCAACCCTTACTCATCCCACTGCAGGGATACGGGTCTCCCTTCAACCGAAGGGGTTTAGAGCATACTCCACGCTGCTCAAATGCGGATTGGCGGAGGCCAGTGTTTTCAAGCCGCCCGAGGGTTACTGACTTAGCTTAACTGACATCTATCGACAACGGCAGGGACCGACGGCTTAACGTGCCCTCCGAGCACGGAGAGACTCGAGATAGATATGCCCATCCATAGACAGGCTGCGGTCGACGTTGCTTACAATAGTAAACTATATTTTATAATTGTACGATATTAATCTATAGATCTACGATACGAGGTATTCAAATAAATGCACAATATGTATCAAGTATACATATTGTGCATTTATTTGAATACTTCCTCTTCTTCTGAAACATGCACCCGCGGGAACGGGTGCGTACGGGCCTCGAGCTGTGAGCTCATTACCCGGGCTGTTTTCGGTAGCAGGCCGCTACCGAGTGTTTTGATCCCGCTTTACGTGGGAGTGGAGAGGAAGGGAAGCATATGAGCGCCAGCCGTACAATGGACAGACATACAGATAGACACTTCGCAAGGAATAAGATAGTGAGGTAATAACAATAAAAAGGTAAATAATAATTGGTAACAAAAACCAGAAGGAAAACGACGTAGACCCGCAGAATTATTTGAATACCCCCCGTTATACACTTGTTGCCATTAAGTTATTGCCATTAAGAGAAACAATCTCATTTGCTAATATCGATTAGGGTAACATGGGAATGATAAGTACTGCAGTTTATGACAGGAAGACGTTCAAGCTCAGAACTAATATGAATAAATTGTACTTTTCCTAAAGTAGGTAACTCGAAACTGCCTTAGCATTTCAGTTGTTTAAGGTTATATTGGTGATAACACTTTTTAAAAATGTACCATGGACTTTCCAGCAGGCCTCTGCACCTGATCACAAAGCACGAACTACGTAAGCCAGGCTCGAAACCAACATTCAGGACTTTATATAAGCTGAAGACTGGCCCTCGACACGCCGACATTGTCTCACTAAAGAAATCTCTGGTGCAAGCAGTGGCTAATTTTCCCATGGAAACAGTGCATAAATCCATACAGATTAACGGCCTGTATCAATGCCAAATGGTGGTCATTTCGGTTAGAATCATTTTTTTATTATTTTTTACTGAGTTGTTCCATAAATATGTATAAGTTTTATTAAGATTACATTACTTCATACATAAATAAATGCATGTTCATTTGTAACAGAACTTATGGCCGGACTAGGTAGATAGCTGTGCTGTGCAGCTGTACTGTATACCTCTTAAAACCTTGTTTAGACTTATTATGTACTATAAGTTTTCACATACAAAAAAAACCAATTTGCAACCGATGACTAACTTCACCTTTAAAATAAAAATAAAAATACAAACGTTGTCTCGTTCCAGTTATACTTAGTGAGCACTAATAAATCTTGATTACAGTTTGTGTACCTAGTTTCGTGTGCAGCAAGGGTCTGCGGTTTATAATAACACAAGTAACACGAAGGTTGGCATTAGGTAGGTGACACAATGGGCAACATTCGTTATGAATTATCACCTCCACACGATATCAACCGATCCTCATACCACTGCAATGACTGTTGAGATATATGTCTCTATTCAACTGCAGGTTAGATCGTCTTCATTACGTTGCTCAACTACAAATTGAGGAACGTTAGTGTTTTCAATCAACCGCCCGAAGACTACTGGCTAACGATTAAACGATTATCCCCTATCGCCAATTGGGACCGACATCTTAAGGTGTCCTCTAAACCACGGTGGAGCTCAAAATAAAGAAGCCTATCAGTTGACAAGCTGCAGTCTACATTATTTAACTGGTGTTTTTAAGAAGTGAAACGCATAAGTGACACCAGTTGCTTATATTTTATTTAAGAAATATGACTAATACAAAAATAAATCGCACACTTAGATGTCAGAAATAAGGATTGCAATATATTGATGCGTAGGTATATAGTTACAGACCTGCTCAGCTCCGTAGTTCTAAAAATTATGAACAATAAATGAGGACGAGAGTCAGTCTTCTTGATGTGATTGGAACATATACTGGAGTTAATTTAAAAATTTCATTTTGGAATGATTATTTAATTATATTCTTACTTTTTTCTGCTTATCCTTACCATCGATACCCAGGATGACATCATCTTTAGAGTAAAAGATTACTTACGTGTAATGTGTTCTGTCATTTTACAAATTAGGCTCTGACGGGCTTAGTAAAGAACAGCCCAACTGTCGATATATTTCGTTACAAAAAATAACAGCAATAATAGTTTTATAAATTTATTTTTTAAAAACGAACAATCTTTAAATAGCCTATTGATAAACAATTAGTGCAGTCTACAGTTACAACAACAGGGGCATCACTCGTGTGACATCGGTCTTGTTAAATCTCTTCACTACGTCCGCCCAACCCTATTTAAAATACATTAAAATAAGTAAAATTAAAAAATAAAATGTCAGACTGCATATAATGCAGAGATAAATGATAAAAACTTCTTATTTAAACTTAGTATGATATCTTTTACTTTGATGCACCCTACCTCACTCAAAAGTTTAAGTGTCATGAAACTTGCACGTCATGCATATTACAAATTATTTAGTAATCTTATAAATATATAAATACTTACAATGTGTATAAAATAATCGAATAAACAAAAACGTTTTGTGTATTACGACCCTTACTCAGGGCTTGGTACGGCTTTACTCTACGCGACTCACGGACACAAAGGCGCTATAGGGCGCGAAGGGCCGTGATCACATATTTACACCTAAAATAGTGTATAATAGATACTCCTAACTCGTCAATAAAAGGATTGATGAGTTACAACGATCCACAGTCACCTATATTTTATGGCCAATACTGGCTCTACACCGTGTGTGCAATTTGATCCAACCTGCTTTGTGTGCTTCCGCCTCCAATTAGTTCATGCGGCCTAGCGCCGGCCGGCATCCACCCACTACTGTTAGTGCGTGCTACATGCCGACGCTGCCATGGCTGTTCCAGATGGCGGATGACCGCAGCAAGCAGCCGAGGCAGAATCCGCATGGTTCACCACCACCGTCGCTGCCACGACTGGCCTGGTCGTCGCTGCGACACGTGTTTCGCCTCTCCACGAGGCATCATCAGGCGTTGTAGACGTTAATCGTAAGAATAACATGCTACTTGTAGCAGAAGCAGTTGTTCCAGATGGCGGACGACCGCAGCAGCCGAGGCAGTGGGTGCCGGCCGGCGCTAGGCCGCATGAACTAATTGGTGGCGGAAGCACACAAATCAGGTTGGATCAAATTGCATGTAAATTTGACTTTCGCAAAATAACGCCTGAATCTATTACCTATTCAATGAGTACCAACAGACAGATATAGACAGAGATCCCCCCCCCCCCCCACGATGGACAGACGATCTTGTAAAGATCCGGGAGCCGGGAGCCGTTGGATGAAAGCAGCACAAGATCGATTGCTGTGGAAGTCTAAGGGTGAGGCCTATGTTCAGCAGTGGACGTCTTTCGCCTGATATGATGATGAATAATAATGAGGATATGTGAATTGGGTTACCCAATATAAATATTCTTTTGAGGTTTTTTTATACAACGTCGGAAGGCATACAAGCATACGACCTACCTGATGTGAAGCCGTTACCGTAGCCTATGAATACTTCTAATACTCGCTCGCATCACTCGCACGATGCCTTCTCTGCTGCTAAAACAGCAACTACTCCTTAGGAGCTTACTGGTGACCTCATGATCCTGCGTGTGAGTGACGTCACCAGTAAGCTCCCAAGGAGTAGCTGTGTAAGCAGCAGAGGAGACATCGCGCGAGTGATACTTAATATATCGCAAGCGGTAATAGGCTACGGTACCCCCTTTATATCAGGTGGGTCGTATGCCTGTGCGTCCCCCAACGTAGTATAAAAAAAAATGTTGGTAAAGCAGTCCTTGTACAATTAAACTACCTTAACACAACATCTCAACGGCAATAGAACGGCATCGTACCTTTGGGTGATACAAATACTCATATACCAAATAACTTATGCAGAAACATTGAACATCTGAATATATCATCACTGTGAAACAGTTGCATTCACTGGTACTACTTAGTACTATTACAGTATTTGTAACTTGTGCCTCGCCTGCTGTCAGGGAAGTCAGGGTACTGTCACAATGACTACAGCTGTACAGTCAGTATACTCGTAACTGTACGCCAACTGTGCACTTGTTGCCGTTTTCAATACGACATTTTGAACTCTGTTCGAACTGCAATTTTAAGTTCAAATGCAGTTCGTTTATAGCAGTGGTTTCCAACCTGTGATCCGTATGAGCTAAAATATAATTTGACAATTATTTACTATTTTCAACTGCTATTGATTTTAATTCTCTACCCAATATTTTTATCCAAACAAGATTTTTCGACGTTATAAACATTACTAAAAAGTTCAATAATGTGTTGACTGATATCAACATGCTCAATCTACATATTCATGTAGATTGGACATATACTATTGTGAAACATGTTCGAACATGTTTCGCAATAACTATTAACTGTCTTAATAACTCAAACCCTAGTTTGACTTTACTTTCCGTCTAACAATATTTATAAATATAACGTTTGGCACAGATTACTTTTTTTACCTTGAGAGCTGTGTTAAGAACAAAAAATCAAAATACTTCTTAGTCAAGAAAAATGTTGAAGACCAAAGCTTTAGAGCCATAGACTGCTCTAGACCACCCGCTCTTGTTTCTTTTCTGTAAATCTCTCAAAATTGCTATTGGCTATTGGAAGCTTACTAGGTACTCTTTAAAACATTTACATTTATGCCTTAATATATATGCATATTACCACCCGTTCGAAGTGAAAAATACGTCCATTTGAATGTAAAGTGGACATTTCGTATTGTTACGCTGAATGCGCCTGTCAAAAGACTAAAAGAGTCGATTTAATTTTCGTAATTAATCAAAGTGCATAAACACGAGACGTGGATGTTCTCGAGGCAACAATTACTTGACGGTGCACCACGCAACATCGCGTTTGTAGCGATATGGCAACCATCCTTCGCAGAAATACCGGATAATACAGACTTATACTTCGGAAGGTACTGTCACTGGTATTAGACAGATCGTACGCTTGTTTGATCGTAAGTATCTTAGAAAAACGGCATCTACTTCATCATGCGGACCGTTCTATGTTTGCTTACCGTCCGAATACCGCACAATTAAACAGAGCTGTATTATTTGTATAACCAACCTGTTGTATAAATAAAAACTTTTTGTGAGACAATAACACACAAAGAGTGAGTGTCAGAAAAACATACACATATAACATACAAACAGAGAAATAAATAAATATTTCAAGACAAATTGTGTAGCGCCCTCTGGTCCTATACTAAATAAAGCTTGTACTATGGATAACTCATAAAAACACGTATTTTGAAATTACATACCAATAATTCATAGATAATACGCGGTACAGGAAAAGCAAATATATTCAAGCATTTGTTCACAAATCGAATCAACAACCTTTGATGTTAAAGTAGCAAAATAGGAAATGATTATTTGTAACTTATTCATTTGCTAATGAGATATTTTCCTAACACTACTACAATATTTACTGAAACATTATATCATTCTCAATTATCTATTAAAAAAAAACTATTAACAGAAATAATTTTAGTTATAGACTATACGTATATGTATATACATAGAGTATATGTATAAAAAGTAAGTGAAAATAGTAAAATGAAGCTTGTTTTATAACGGGCTTCATTTTCTTTACTGACCGATACTCACTTACAATTTTCCAGACGAAAAAAATAACTGCGACGTAGATACCTAACAGATAATTATTTCTTACCCCAGTACACGTTACACGCATGGGATCCCTATGTGATTGAACTGAGCAAAAAATCACACTAGGGCGTAGTTAAAGTAATTTATTGTGTATTCATAAATACTTGCTTTGAATAACTTGAAAATTTTCAACGTTCTAAACCTAGCGGATTGGGCAGTGAGTTAATATAATTAGCCAGACTGTCAATTAGTTTTTTTTGACTAATTAACCTTTGACTTATCCACTTAGGTACTTTTCATCTATGTTCCGGTCGAATTTCTTAAAGAGATTTTTGGTAATTTGTAATCGATCAATACTAATGATACTTGCCACGCATATATTATCCTCATGAAATACAAATTGTGATAACAATGTTCGATCTTTAAATCTGGATGCTGTAGAGATCCTACC
This sequence comes from Pyralis farinalis, assembly GCA_947507595.1. Lineage (NCBI taxonomy): Eukaryota > Metazoa > Arthropoda > Insecta > Lepidoptera > Pyralidae > Pyralis > Pyralis farinalis. The sequence goes on from OX382265.1 coordinate 30,904,020, forward strand.
TATCTTAACCGTGATACAAGTATTTTTTTCATACATTATTTTAGTTTTAAAGCGACAACATTGTCATTTTAGATTGACTTTTTACTTCACTGTTATGATGCTGTAGAGGCACTGTCTATCGTAATAAAGGCACTGCCTACAACGGTAATGTTTGTGGTAAGTAGTGCCCCTACAGTACACAAATGTTTATTCTGCGTGGGAATCGAATCCACAAGCCTTGATATTAAGATAGTATTGTTAATCACTCCGCTAACGGGCTCGTCAGCGATTTAAAGATAAAAAAATCCAGAATGGAAGCGATGAAGCCAAAAACACACACATGCATTCAGTAGCGATACTTGTTTTATACACGTCATCGTAATTACGTGCAGACTGTCTTTTTAAAGAAGTTGATAGTACTCGTATTTCATAAAATTAAATTGAGTTTTCAGTCTCAGAACGATGAAAGATTTTTAATTCACATCAAAAATCATCAATTTCAAAGGTTTCACCATTTCTTTACGGTTACACTCAAGAACCTGCTGATATTATTTAAATATTTTAGGTATCAAGGATTTATTTGCTTTAATGTTGACTTCCAAATCGTCAAACCGACAGTTGCAGGAGTACAGCTGTTAAGCACGGAATACACTTTGGGTAATTTAGAATGTCCCAATCTATAGCAATCTTTTGGTGTTATTACTAACAGCGAAGTATGTGATGTGCTCAAATTACTATTATAAAATGCAAAACTGTTGTAAATTAAATGCATTAGTTTCCATAGCATTTATTCACCCTGTGATTATTCCTTAACTCGAATATGAATTTAAATAGTATTACGATATTCAGGCATTTTATGTCGTGCCTGCAATTCTGAACGGTGAATTTGCGTCAGCGAATCATGATTTCTTCCCACAATTATTGTCATTTTCCTAATGCTTATTCAGAGTATTGAAGACAAGTGGCATATACAGGGCAACGTTAGAAGGACGCTCCTGGTGTTGCAAGCATACATAGGATATGGTAACAGCTTACAATGAAGTAGGACTTTTTTATTCAACGTCTGGAGGCATACAAACATACGCCTTACCTGATGTAAAGTGGATATAGTAAGTATTATTCACTCGTAGCATAGGAAATATTACTGCAGTGAACACAGCAACAGGAGTTTACTGATAATCTCAATTTCTCGCAGGAACACAGCCAGGAAGCTGTGCAGGCTGCTCCGGTAGTCTCTGCCTCGGCTGCTGCGGTCGTCCGCCATCTGGAACAGAAACCGCATGCCCCCACCACCGTCGCTGTCACGACTGGCCTGGTCGTCGCTGCGACACGTGTTTCGCCTCTCCACGAGGCATCATCAGCATCTTAACATGCTAATTGGTGGCGGAAGCACACAAAGCAGGTTAGATCAAATTGCATGTAAATTTGACTTTTGCAAAATAACGCCTGAATCTATTAACTACAAAAGTTTATTCTTGTATAGAAATCGAACCCAAACTTGGTGTTAAAGAAACATTACCAATCAGTAAAACGCTTTACATTGATTTGCCACTTTTTTACACACTTTTTTAATACCTTCATGCTTGTATGTATATATTCACGTCAGGTCCCTTGTGGGATAGGCAGAGAGAACCGAGCGCCATAAGACGCATTACTTACACAACTCATTCGCTTCATTAACATTCATTGCTCTTTTCAAGCACCTGACATCATCTTCTGATAAAACACGACCAGTTGGACGGCCTACTGAAGAAAAGATCCCCGGTTCGATTCCCAGCATTTAAGTACCATTAAATTTGTGTTACAGTCTTATGTAATTATCACTTGCTCGGCGATGATGGAAACCATCGTGAGGAAACCCGCTCGTCCTAAAATAGGTCTGGTTTTCTGGTTGGATTATGAAGGTCTGACAGCAGTTGCTCCATGTTAAAATCCGTATATTCGCCAAATCACTATGCTTTATTAGTAGACTCTGCCAACCCCAATGGATCAGAAAACGCTACGAAGAAGAGGTGAGTTGGTCATCTTCGGTTTCTACAGCTTTTCACTTTCGCATTGTATATCTGTTTCGTCATTCTTTCATCCTGCATTATTTCTACATGTCCGAATCATTTGCACCCGCCCAGAGACGAAAGTACTCCATATGCGATCTGACTTGGGACTTATATACTATAAGTCTTTGCCCCGGGCTGAAGTACTGATTGGCTCTGTTGAGCACACCAAGCTTCTTTGACGCCAGCATGACCTTCTCTTCCAAGTGACGTCGGTACTGAACTTCGCTGGAGATCTCGACACCGAGAATCCCAACACTCTTGGCGATGGTTAGTGGCGTGTTCTAGAATTGGGTGGCCACAGCAAATGGGGGTTTTTTTAGCGACTAACGCGCAGACCTATATCTTGGTAGGGTTGAACTAAACCAAGTTCAACCGCCCCCAGTCTTTAGTGTTCATTGTGCCAAGTGTGGGTTGAACTTGTGCATTTTGAGTCCTGTACCACCGTAATGAAAAAATGAAGAAGAATGCGCTTGTTTTTTGGTGGTTCCATAAATTTTTAACTTCACTAAAAATTGATATGAAAACTTATGTGAAACAAATGTAAAATTTGTATTAAACAGACAAACAGAAAGGCTGACAGACAGCGGAGCGTTAAAATGTTAGATAAAAAGAAGTGTGGATGCCAAATCTGCATCTAGCAAATATAAAAAACCCCCATATACAAAGGAATACTTAGTTTCGATAATTGTATTATTGTTTTACTATTAACATTTATTGTCATTTTACTAGATGTCCGTTTTGTAGCCATAAAGTTTAATGACCAAAACAAAAAGTCTTACCTTATAATTTAAAAAATAAAATAATAGACTAGCTATGAAAACACGTACGTCGATAGCATGCACACAAATGGTTCTCCTGTGTGAGAATCGAACCCACGAGCGTTGGTGTCAAAGCAGCATCACTGACCTCTGCGCCACCGAGCTCGTCAAAATAGGTCATCATTATCTCTGGTTTCATAGTTTGGTTTTTATATTAATTTCACCTGTTCGAGGCACGCTTGGTGAATTGCTTAAACCCTTGAAAAAAAGAGATATGGTACAGCTAGTTCAAAGCAAAGGGACTACCTCAACCTATTAAGCTAACTAATTATGGTGTTTTCCTAACAATCACGTCCGAGTGTTTTTTTATATTAGAGGAGGGCAAAGGAGCATGTGGGTCACCTGATGGTAAGTGGTCACCGTCGCCCATGGACATCAGCAACACCAAAGGGTCACTGATACATTGCCAGCCTTTGTAGGGAAAGATAGGCTCTTTTATTAAAGGCAACCATATCGCATTTGTTCGGGAACACCGCTGAGGGTAATTTATTCCACAATTTTACCGTACGTGGTAAAAAAAAACAATTTTGAGTTTATCAGAAGGCGTTTCATTTGAGGCAATGCAATGTCTAACTTGACTTGCCGCTTTGTGTATATTTAAAGTTCGTTGTTTCGCTAGGTGTATACCTTGAACACAAAAAGTTTGCGGAACACCGCTTTAGAGCATCGTTCATCAATAGACAGGATCTACCATGTGCAGGTAATCTGGCTCTAAAGATGAAAGTGAAGTGAGTCTTATTCACATCTAAAATATATCTACAACTACTACGACTATAATAAAACCTAGTACTGTATAGATACCTGTATATTTCTTTTTCCAGTGCCTATTTTGAAGGTTAAAAAACGAATTACAAGGAACATCAAGGTAAAGACATCTAAACGTAACTTACTTTTTTATACGATGCGAAGTGGTTAACTTTGCCTACGAATAGGTTGCAACCAAGGTGTGTGACTCGTGCTTTACCGCGAAAAGTGTTGCTACGCAAGCAGCTGGTGCTTGCGTAGCAACACTTTTACTGCCCAGCACAGGAACCGTCCATTACTACAAGTCACTGTTGCATTTATTATTAAACATTAAGAAGTCCTTTGGGCTATTGTAAACCTCAATATCCATTGGACCAGCCATTGGTGCTATATTATTATATTATCTATAGATATTTTGGGACACCCCTGGTGTTGCAAATGTCCTTGGGCTACGGTGACTGGTTACCATAAGGCAGATCGTATGCTTGATTGCCACCTTAGTGGTCATAAAAAAATATTACTCGGTTGGGCAGCTTGTGGCGAGCTGATGGTGAATAACGAGACTAAGGGCCCTAAGTCCCAGAGAAGCAATAGGCCCTTCATCTCCGGCGTGTCATCGTCGGTCGGAGTGAAAACCAGAAAAGGCCCGCAGGTCCCTCAGCTCTGCCTTACCTTCATTTGCCGCCCAGAGAAAAGTCTTTAGACCAATATGCTTCTGGTGTCTCTCACTCTCGTCGATGTTGACACCGATCGACTTTATTTGACATTTCGGGGTCCATACAGCGAACCAATGTCTACCGGAAGTAGCGATCAGATATAATAGTTGTGGCAGGCATCCATCCCTCTTCTGTGATAACTCAGTACCAATAATCCCTCCAGATCTTATTAAAGAGCCTAATAATTTCCAACATAATCACAAAAACCAACCAATACCTGCCGAGACCTGCTCAAGGGTATATTGTTCCATTGATATCCTCTAGCATCGGATCACGGCAGGTTTACAGGTTGTACTATATTCCATAAATCGTTTCAATGAGGCCTCCACGGTTTGGATCGATGTCCCCGAGCACGCCTATCAAATGACCAGACCGTGATTTAAGAGACAAGATAATAAAATTTGTAAATCAGGTAATGATCCTGTGAATTGCTCACACGAAGCGCTCACCATTATTATCGACTATTTTTTATACTCATGTCATTCCGATATGAGGTTTTACGTAAAAATGACGTCGGCTCTTTGTTCTTAATTAAGCAGTCGAGTTTTAATAAGAAATTAGTTTCGTTCCAGAGATGCATTTTGATTTATTGCATGTTTTTATTGGCGTATTCTCGGTAAAATTTAACTGTTTTGATCTCATGTAGTCCGCCAAATTACATATTATCAACCTACAGAAATTTAATTGTGCAAAACAACAGTGGAACTACAGCGAAACATCTATTAACAATGAATTTAACTTTGTTTCACATGCATAGTCGTTTTTGTAAGGCTTTTAAACGGTAAGAGCTCTATTATACTGGTAATGTATAACATGCGAATACCAAATGAAGCGGATATTTGTGTTATTCGATTTTTCGTGGTGGATTTCGAGCGAGAAACAAAGTCAACGTAAATGTTATTTCAAGGTGATATATCAAAAATACCGCACTGAGTGTGTGGTCCAGCGATGATGCATGATTAAATAAACTTTATAAGCACTCCATTGTAATACAAAGCTAATTTGCGACAGAATTGTTTAGGATTTACTACTGTTTCCCCGTGTTATGATTCCCCCGCAAATTACCTAATTTAATTACATTCTAAAGTCGTTTAAAAAATTGTAATTAATATTATCATACAGTTAAACTAGTATTCAGAATACAAGAGACGATGATCGAGCAGCACATCTTTCACGTGTGGATTGATAATCATCACGATATCTATTCTTGGTCGTAAAAGTCAAAACTCCGTTCATATTGCTTACTGATTTTCGGTAAAATGAAGAAATCACAGTTTACGAGGTCCGAACTATTTTATGTTATGTTCGCCGTATGTGACGAAGTATTGACATAGTGCAAGAGTATGCGGCTTCTCGGTCGCTTTGCTTGTATTTCTGTTCGGGTTTTCGAACATCCATCCATAGAAATATTGATGTTTTTCTCTGATCAAAACAATAAATCCACGTATCGTCTCCTGTGAGAATTTCGTACGAAATAACATTGGAATGACCGTGACCATACCTTAACATTCACCCTTGTACTTAACAACACTCTTGTATTAGATAGTGAGAAATCCAACAGCAAAGAGTTTTATTAATTTTAAGTTTTCGAATCATTTCGTAAGTGATACGTCGGTTGTCTTCAATTAACACTTAACTGGATCATGTTAACTTCGGTAGTTACAATTGTAAGCAAAATCTTTAAGTATGTCGTCATTTAGAGAAATCCTCACTCAAATTCTGCGTACCACCGTATTAAGGTAAACAGACGACGTATTTCCTTCTTAAAAGCATTTTGAAGGTGAACAGAACATTTAGCTTAAAAGGAGCACTTTCAAAATCACAAAAAAAAACAATACTTTTGCATTATTTCCTGTTCCACTATGGATGTCATAACTATACTATAACTAATATAAAATACTACTATTACCCGTTATATTCTGATTTTTTTTTTTCTAATTACATGATTTTGATTAAATAGACGTAATATTTGCAATTAAAATAAACTTTTAACTTTAAACACAAAACTTTTATTAATTCTATATTAAATTAATGAAAACATAATTGTTCATATTAGGTGTATTTTTATATATATCATTGCTAGCCCACGTCCCTTCGAATGAAAATTTCGTCCTGTGTAGGTTTACTCAAGAATCTATAGGTATATATAAAAATGAATGTTTGTCTGTATGTCCTCTATAGACTCGAAAACGGCTGGATCGAATTTGATGAAATTTTCAGAAAATATTCAGATTAGCCTAGCGCAGGATCCTGTGAAGTTTGGTGGCGATCGGATCACCCGTGCGAAGCCGGGGTGGGACACTAGTTATAAATAAATAAAAAATCGGGCAAGTGCGAGTAGGACTCGCGCACGAAGGGTTCTGTACCATATCTATAAAAACGGCAAAAAAAATCACGTTTGTTGTATGGGAGCCCCCTTAAATATTTGTTTTATTTTAATTTAATTATTTATTTTTAAAGTGAATATATAATTAAATATTCTGTGAATATTTCAAGCGTCTACCTGTTGCCGTTATCAATATCGAGCAAAAGCGAGCAAAAAAATCACGATTGTTGTATGGGAGCCCCCTTAAATATTTATTTTATTCTAGTTTTTAGTATTTGTTGTTATAGCGGCAACAGAAATACATCATCTGTGAAAATTTCAACTGTCTAACTATCACGGTTCATGAGATACAGCCTGGTGACAGACGGACGGACGGACGGACAGCGAAGTTTCAGTAATAGGGTTCCGTTTTACCCTTTCGGTACGGAACCCTAAAAATAGTCTAAAGCAAGCACTCAGAATTTCCAATTGGCAAAAGAAATTTCAAAATCAGATTATTTCAACGACAACGTCTTTATAATATGGATGTTCTACAACATAATTATATAATTTAGAATATATCCTACTAATATTATAAATGTGAATGTCCGTTTGCTTGTTACGCTTTCACGCGAAAACTACTCAACCGATCATCATGAAGCTTTGTACACATATTCTTGGAGGTATCAGAAGTAAAATAGGATACTTTTTATTAATATATATATATAATATTATCAATGCGAGCGAAGCCGCGGGTAAAAGCCAGTAATTTATAAATCAATACCAACCGATGCAGATTAAACATCAGTTTTATGTTTTATAATATAATATTGTAAAAATAAAGTGTGTATGTTCGTTACTCCTCTATGCACTTCTTTTTCTTAGTCTATTGCGTGCGTTATCCTGTTTACGAATTCATTAGATTCGCTCCGCTGCCTAAGCCTAAGAATTTGGCGAGCGTAATGATTTTGACCGGGTAAACCAAACCTTTCTTAGGTTAGGTCATGCGTAGTTCGAAATATAATTTCTTGGGCTTGCGGGTTTCTTCACAAAGATTTCCCTCTCCACCTAGTAAATGATAATTACAAATGTACATATTTGTATAAATGTACATAATGTACATATAAATCCGAAAACCCGAATTTAGTGATACATGCCCATACAAGGATTCGAATCAGGACCTCGGTCGTTTAAAAGATGATTCTTTGTTCACTGGGCTATCACTACTCCTCTGTGCACTTCTATCTAAAAAAAACTTTTTTTAAGGTTCAATTTATAAGTTGATCTGATCGAGCGGAGTTGAGTTAATTGAGTTAATTCCCCAAATCTACATATTTCCTAAGAAATCCATTTTATTTTATTTTCGGGAAAAAAGTAGCTTACGTGTTGATCATTGTCAATATGTTGGCCTAGTATTTAGATACCAAATATCCATCACAAAAATTCTAAATATCGGCACAAACTGTACTTATTTTCTATATTTTTTTTTTTTTTTTTATATTGGCTCAGCATAGTGGCTCCTCTTCGCCTGTTGGTAAGCGAAAAGGGGAGCCCAAATTGCAGCGGCAACTGACAAAGGACTACGGTGTCCTGTCAGTTGACGCTACCATGCTGGCCCGCAAGGTGCTTCTTCACGCTTCGTTTGAAGGATCCCATGTTGTAGGAAGGAGGAAACACATGTGCAGGCAAGGCGTTCCACTTTTTAATAGTTCGACAGAGATAGGAGTTGCCGAACTTTTTAGTACGAGAACAAATGTCCTCAACAGTGGAATGATGACATCGCAAGCCTGCACGTGTGGTTCTATGACGGAAGGGAGAGGGTGGGATAAGGGAAAATAGTTCTTCAGAGCACTCACCATGGTACAGGCGGTAAGTTAGTAAGTAAGTATATATATATATCTGTTCTGCACACACTTACCTCACAGAGAATATACATGTATAAATTGGGAACTGATAATTGAGAATACATTTAAAGAGTAAAAAAGTACTTAAAAGAAGTACAGAAATGTTCTAAGGCATCATGTCATCAAAATCATTCGCAAAAAAATGTTAGTAACAGATTTTCAAGCCACAATCTTTTTTTTATCTTTTTAAGTAGCGAGCTGTAGCTTTTAATGTTCTACCACAGCTACCGCTTGCTGCCTACTACTTCAACTACTGCTTTATTCAGTTTATGTAGTATGACTTTTCTAGAGTTACGGGTATCAATTTACAGTCAATTGATAGCCATGCGGGTGAATTTTTGGGTTATGAAATATTTATTTCTCATAAAGATATACATAATTCACTTCCTGAGAAAACATTAAAATTACATTTATACAATGATATTTATAAACGTGTAGTGAGCGCACAGTAGATTGATTAAATGATTATAACAATTCTGTCGGGGGGTATATTTAATAAAAGTTATATCGGCTGATTTGACGAAGCGATAGCAAAGTGAAACATGAAGGTGCATCGTCTATTCGTTACTCACCAAGCAAACACGGATATAAAGCACACAGAGCGTACTTGCATACTATACATACATATTGCATAGGATGTGTTGTGTTTTTGTGTAGTTGATATTTTGCTATAGAGTAATTTCGCATGTATACCTGTATGTATATATTTACGGAGCCAACACGTAGAGGTACCTTTGGGAAAATTATTGTAATGATGTCCACCCGCCGTCATCCGCTATAAGGATGTCAATGGAACAAAATACCAGCTATGAGCTACCAGGTAGGTATTGGGACTATTCCGACGGTGTAGGAAATTATTAGGCTATTTAATTGAGGTCGACAGTCAGAACAGTTTCAGAAAAACATTCGAGAAGGTTTCACTGAGATAATCCTGAAGTTTCAACATTACTTGTAATTTTACAATTGCACCTTCATGGTCGTCCTTAAATAAATTTTACACAAACTTCACTCTCTCGAAACCCACAAATAGTACTACCTATATTATTCATTAAAATAACTTAATGTTTGTAATTTACACATAATAAATATGCGCGTCGGAAAAATTACGTGAGCCTACAAGACTCTCGAGAATATTTCGAATCAAAATAGCGTAATTTTGCAAATTATGAAGAAGAAATCGTTTTGACCAGAAATCGTAAATTGCATGGATTCAAATCCCATAAAATATTTGTACGTTTGCTACATTAGCAACGGGGATGGCAATACGTGCTACTTCTGGGCAATGGCAATACGTTTAGCAGGCATTTATAGACTACGATAACCACTTTGCATCAAGTGGGCCATATTGTTTGCTTCACGACGGTATATAAAATAAATCTCTCTTCACCCGGTATATTAACGCTTTCATACCGGACTGACAACAAAATCAACAAAACACATATTATTGTTATGCACCTCACGTCGAAGCAATAAAGACGATATTGCCAAGGAATTATTGAGCTTCAGTTGTCGCTATGTTTACATGAAAGTAGCGATTGGGTTACAGGGGAGGCGTTATTTTCTTTAGTGTATAAAAGCCAAAACTCACAGGTGCGTGATAAGTGGAAAAGCGGCAGCAAAACGGTGTGGAATTCTTCGTAACATTCATGCTTTTTGAGTACTTGAGTCGGGCAGTAGATGAAGCGCAGGAGCGGTACTCTACTGCAGAGATGGTTTGTTTGGGGGACTTTAACTCTCACCACGACTCCTGGTTGAGATCCTCCATAACTAATCATGTAGGAAGGACTGCCCACCCGTTCGCTCTTTCGCACAGTCTGACGCAACTGGTAGACCAACTTACCAGAATACCAGACATCGCTGATCAGGCGCCCTCTCTACCGGACCTACTGCTGACTACCCACCCTGCTGGCTACCGGTTTGAGCTCAGGGCACCGCTGGGTACATTTGACCACTGCCTTGTATCCTGCCCAATGCCAAGCGCGATTCCACCATAGTTCGAGTTCTGAGGCTATTATTGGCGTCGGCATTGGCATGGAATACTACATTTCTCACTCGGATGTCGTCTTCAAAAGCCAGAGACGCCCTTGGTTTAATCGCGAGTGAGCTGAAGCTTTTAGTAATAAACTGGCGGCATATTGCGCTTGGATCAGGGATCGCGCCCTCAAAGATTTATTAACTCGCTGAAATCAGCCTACAATATTGCCACCAAAGTCTGCAAGAGCGCATACATAAGAGCGGACTCCCGTCGCGTTACTCGCATCCATGTAACGTACATGGAACTAGCGTCGCACCCTACTGGGTCGTGCATCTAACTACTGGCGACCAGCCAAAGTCGTGCAGGCCAATATGCCTTTATGCCTGATATCCATATCATCGCGATGTGTGTTTTGCACCACAATCACTCGATGTGCGAAAAGCCAGTGGTCCTGATGGTATCCCAGCGATTGTTTTGAAAAAATGTGCAACGGAGTTGGCTCCGGTATTGACGCGCCTCTTTCGGCTCTCGTACTCGACCGATTGTATTCCGGAGGCTTGCAGAGAGGCCAATGAGCAACCAGCCCCCAAAAAGGGAGACCGTTCAGACCCTTCAAATTACCGCCCCATTGCTGTAACTTCAGCGTTACGCAAAGTCATGGAACGAATCCTTAACAAACAATTGATCCGCTACCTAGAAGATCACTCCCTAATTAACGATCGTCAGTAGGGTTTTAGACCGAAACGATCAACGGGTGATATTCTAGTGTATGAGACGCACCTCTGGGGGTAGGCTATCGATAAACATGAAGATGGCAGTCAGCCTCGATATTGTATTTAATCGGATGTCAAACTTCTGGCATCTGGTAATTGGATTGCTGGCTTCCTGCATGAGCGTATAATCCATGTTCTTTCAGATAGATGCGCTTCGCGGTTCATAATGACTGTGTCCCACAGGACTGCGTTATATCGCCCTCCCTCTATCTTTTTCATATCAATGACATGCTGCTACTTGGTAATATTCATTGCTATGCATAACAGTACGGTCCATGGGCGATATTTCAGTCGACCTGGTGCTAGTCGTACATAAATCTATGAGAAGCGTGAGAGTCTTGTCGTTGAACTGAATCGGGTTTTGGATCTCATTAGTAAATAGGACTCCAATAACCTGTATGTATGTATGTATATCTTCACGCCAAGTCCCTTGCGAGGTAGGCAGAGAGAACCGAGCGCCATAAGACGCGGTCCTTGCATACTTCACTCGCTTCTGTGACATTCATAGCTCTTTTCATGCACGCTCGCCGGTTCCTGGGGCTTCTGACATCACCTTCTGATAAAACACGACCAATTTGATCATGGTAGGTTAGTCTCGGCCTTCCTCGGCTCCTACATCCTTCGACATTTGCATTGTATATCTGTTTCGTCATTCTTTCGTCCCGCATTCTTTCTACATGTCCGAACCAACGGAGCATGCAGTTTCTTATCTTAACACCGACACTCTCTTTTAGACCAACCCTTTCTCTCACGTCTTTATTACGAACGCGGTCAGCAAGCGTTATGCCACAAATTTTGCGCAATGCTCGCATCTCGACCGCATTTATTCTACTTTCATGCTCTCTCTGCCATACCCAGCTCTCACTTCCATAAGTTAGCGTTGGAATTAGCATCGCGTTGTGTACAGCGAGCTGTGCCTTCTGGCTTAGATATCGGCTGCCTAGAAGTTTACCCAACGCTCCATTCACCCTATTCCCGGCACTCACTCGTCTCTCCACATCAGCGGTGTACCTTCCATTGCTGCTAAAAACACTTCCAAGATATACAATCTCATTCACTTGCTCCAACACTACATCATCAACCATAATCCTAGTGTTCGTTCTGGTTGTCTCTCTTTCAAATACCATTATCTTGGTTTTCTTCGCATTCAATTGTAAGCCTTTCTTCATACAATCATCTTTCATTGTTGTAACTAGTGTTTGCAGTTCGGATGGTGATTCTGCTATTAATGCCGCATCGTCTGCATAAAGCAGGCAGTTGACCACTAAGTCACCCATTCGCATTCCCACATTCATATTTCTTATTCTCTGAAGACAACTGTCCAGATACAGGATGAACAGCCGAGCCGACAGCACGCATCCCTGTCTGACACCAATGTTGACATCAAACCAGGGCGACAAGCTGCCGTCCACCCGCACACATGCTGTACAATCCTCATAAGTGGATTGCACAGCACGGAGTAGGTCACCGTCAACCCCATATCCGGGCAAAATGTTCCAGAGATTCTTTCGCACGACTCTATCAAATGCTTTCTCAAAGTCCACAAAACCGCAGAAAACCTTCTGGTCCAAAGCCAGATGCTTCTCTACGATGTTGCGGAGTGAAAAAACTTGATCCGTACATCCTCTGCCGCTTCGAAATCCACCCTGTGCTTCCCAAAGCATTCCATCGGATTTCACCCTCATTCTCCTTTCAATGATTTTGCCATACACTTTAGCTGCTAAGCTGATCAAACTGATGGCCCTATAGTTGGCGCAGTCCATACGTGAGCCCTTGCCTTTATACAAGGGCACGATGACTGCGCGTCTCCAATCGCTCGGGACCCTTCCGGTTCTCCAGCATAATTTGCTCAAAAACCAGAAGGCGTCCCTAACGCAGGTACCACCTAGCTTGATCATCTCAGCTGTTACCATATCGATTCCCGCTGACTTTCCATCTTTCAAACTTCGTATCGACCATTCAATCTCATCCATAGTAATGTCTTCATGGTACGCTGGCACTGCCGAGTCAATCACAGACTCATTCACAATGCCAGCGTCATGGACATAATCATACATTTCTCTAAAATATTCACTCCACCGTTCTAACACTTCCTGAGTGTTAGCAAGAATGCCACCAGCTTTACATCTTATATTGTCCATTCTGGATGCTGACGAACCACTTCGAGACTTCTTTAGCTCTCTCCATAAGAGTTTGATATTTGCCTCGAAGATATTTTCTTCGTCAGCTTCTCTTCCTCACTCATATGTAGTCTTTCACGCTTCTCTTTCACTAAAGCTTTGGAGTCATTCTTGCATCGACGGTATATTTTTTTCTTCATTTCTTTCATACCATCACTCTGGTGCAAAGATGATACGTAATCCAGCCACGCTTTCCTCTTTTTTTCCACGGAGGATTGAACCTCCGCATCACACCAGGCATCTCCTTTTAGTGTTCTACGTCTCTTTGCGCATCCAGATGCTTCTTTCGCACTGTCCACCATACTTTCTTTCAGAACTTTCCAACATTCGTCTACATCTGAGTCGGAAAGACTCGCGTTCGCAAGTCTTTCACTGACTAGACGTACATACGTATTCCTCACACTTTCATCTTCCAATTTTTCACTTCTTATTCTTTTATGGTCTCCGAAAGGAATATGCACTCGCCAGTGCCTCCACTTCTTGAAAAGGCCCACAAATCGGCTTATCACCAGATAGTGGTCCGTTTCAAGAGTGGGACCTCTGAAGGCTCTTGTATCCATTAACGACTTTCGGAGACGTCCATCTATCAAAATCAAATCAATCACACTTTTCTGTTCATTCCGTCTCCATGTGTAAGTGTGAATATCCTTGTGATGGAAGAGCGTGTTCGACACAAGGAGGTTTCGTTCGATACATACGTCTAAAAGTAACTTACCAGCATCGTTCACTCTCTTATCTCCGTATGGACCAAGCACAGCCTCATAACTGCTTCGCTTGGTCCCAACCCATCCATTCAGATCACCACACATAATTATCCGTTCATTCGCTTCGGCCAAATCCAGAATACCCCTTACAGTCTCCCAAAACCTCTCGAGCTCCTGGGGATCAGCAGAGCTCACAGGAGCATATGCTGCAACTAAAAACACTCTCGTAATCCCCAGTTTTATCTTAACCCAGAGAAGTCTTGGACCTACTAAATCGTAATCTTTCACACCCGCGGCCAAGCGAGATGAAAGCACGACACCTACGCCAGCGCTGGCATGAACGTCCTGGTCCACCCCGGACCACAGGGCCATCATGCCACCGGGCAGATCTTCGGTGTCGCTTCCCTTTCGCTTGGTCTCTGACACACACAAAGCATCTAGGCATCTCACGTTCATTATATCTATCAACTCATTCATCTTATCTTTTAGACCACCTCTCACATTCCATGTGCCTATACGACACTCAGCTCTCCTCGACCCGCCGGGGTGGGCGTTGCGTGGTGGGTGGCGGCCCCCACCGCCGCATGCCTTAGATTTCGCACCGACGGGGGCGGATCGGTGCGCGTCGCCTCCGGGGGACGCCCTAATCCGCGCGTCTGTGCGGTTTGGGTCCAGAATTGCAGTCCACAGTGTTGGACTGGCAGGGTCGCGGCGTGCACGCTTCTGGTACCGACTCCAATAACCTGGTTGAGTTAATGCCAAGAAAACTCAGGTGTGCGCGTTTACAACAAAAATGTTCCCATTCCTTCACACTCCCTGTCTTCAGGGCGCTTCCCTCAGTATGCGAGATAGTCTGAATATGCTAGGCAGGTATATTCGTTGCGATCTCAACCAACGTAACCACATCGAGAGCCTCATCTCAACAGCTTAAAAAAAACTCGGAGTCCCGAATAGGGTGCGCCGGTTCTTCATGCCGGAAAAGCTTTGTCTGCTTTATAAGACTCAAGTTCGGGCCTGCGTGGAGTATTGCTCGCATCTCTGGGACGGTTCCCTACAGTATCTTCTCGGGGCTCTCGATAGGTTACAGCGATGAGCTATACACATAATCGACGACGAAGAGATCACCAAAACCTAGACTCTCTTCATCTCCGTAGAGATATTGCCTTGCTGTGCGTATTATACCACCTTTACCATGGTGACTGCTCTGAAGAACTGTTTTCCGTCCTTCCGTGATAGAACCACAGGCTTGAAATGTCATTATTCTACAGTTGAGAACATTTCTTCACGTGCTTAAAAGTTTGGCAAGTCATATCATTGTCGTATCATTATGTTGTTCGTATTGGCAAGGACGAGATATCTAACCTACAAGGTATACTATCTATATGCAGTATCAGTGTTTCCATTCATACGTGAACACACAGATGTACATATAAATCAATATCTATTTTTACATAATACATGTAGGGTAAATGTTCAAACAAAGTCCGTGCTAAATGTTAGTCTTGTTTAAAAGATTAAAACAACACTCGAACTCGCACCAATGACCTATGAGTAACCGTGGATTTTTTATAACAAAACAAAATCCTGTGCAACAGGGTCACCACTCTTCTTGAAATTCTGGGATATAAAATACTATGAAGCGCTTACTTTTGTCGTTTGTGTAGTGGCAAACAACATATAGTACGGTTTTCAACAACATATAGCCATAAATGTGACAATATCCGTAGCTGCGACTCAACAGGTAACCTGATAGTAAACACACCACGGTTTGTGTTATTGTAGGCCATAACAGAAGCAAACATTAAGTCCTTAGCATTTAAATTTCAATACTCATGAATGGGATATTGATACACTACCTAACATTTAACCTCCACTATCTGCCATAATAGGTCTTTACTACCCTACCATGTGTAATGTTCATAGAATATGCAAGTTTCATCATTTGCGAAACCAAAAATTAAAAAACGATTCTAAGAAACACAACACAAGACACAAAATTATAGGAAACATTATTATTTTATGTATGATAATCTTTACACACCTCGCTCGTTTCTTTAACATTCATAGCTCTTTTCTTGCACGCTCGCCGTGTTATTTATTTATTAACAAAGAAAGAAAAGATAAAATTTTATTCGTATCTGTGTTCGAAACTATGTGTGCGAGCGTACAATTTAAGAAAAGATAATATTTATACATATCGCTAATGCAAAACTACATTAATTAACAGAGTCAAAGACTGATACTATAAAAATAAATATTTATTAAAAAAAAAATCAGACATAAGAGAATTGAATAAGACACAATAAGATTATATTTAAAAACGTACGTGTCTAAGTGCTCACGATGGCCCAATCGCAAATATTTGTTTTTGGTCTATTTACTAAGTAACTTTGCATTAATTAATATTTATAACACTAATTAAAACAAAGTATACACCACATACACCTACACACATCCTTCATCTTATGCTTTTAAGGATATTTATATAATATAACCTACCTGATATTATTAAGTGAATTTACATTTATCTTCTGAAAATCATAAAAACTTTTGTTTACGGAAGACTATAACTTATTCTGGTAGATATGTTGTTACACTTTTTACACTAAAAACAAAAATAAGCCTCGCTTGTGTAATGCAACATACCTAACAAGCGAAATATTGAAACAAACTAACCAATATTATGTCCATATTTGTTTCAAATAGTTAAATTCTTGTGTGTGTGTCTGCTCTAATATATTACCAGTCCGATATTACACTGAAAAGAGATAAGAGACAATTTATTGTAGCAAATATATATGCAGTCATTATAATTAAAATTTTCTTACAACGGATCCTGCCCCAACTTCTCTGTATATTTTCTGTGTCAAAACATGTTTATTGATAACCGCACAATTCAGCGTAACAACGCAAATCCCATCCAATTTAATGGATGGCGTTCGTTACACAATAAGAATTTTGCTAATTCATAGGTCATTTCAACAAATCACTGAGGATATACAAAAAGCGACATTTCAAGCCAGACTGTTTGACCTTTAATTCGTTCATTTGGCGACGAGAATAAAAGTTAAAATTGTGCTGCAAGGTCTCACATGACTTGTCCTATGTGTACTAAAATGACAACGATCGAATCCATAGTCAAATACATTTTTTCTTTATACAGGCTCCTAAAGAGTTGCTGTGTTAGCAGCAGAGGTGGCAACGCGCGAGTAATACTTAACGTCTTGCAAGCGTTCATAGGCTACAGTAACCGTTTTAAATCAGGTGGGTCATATGCTTATACACTTCCCAACATTGTATGTAAAAAAACCGATTTACCAGCAGTTTAGTTGTCACAATATAAAAAAGATAAATACAAAAATAAACGGACTTTACTTACATATTTATTAGAACGGATTTTCGATTAGCACCCAATATCACAAATACCTCACTACCGGACTCACTTCAAGTCTCTATTCTATCCCAAGGATAAGTTAAATTGTGTGCAACCTACTACGAAATACCGCGAATTTGCTTCGTGCGAATATATCACTATGTCGCCGGAAACTATCGGATGCCCATCTCAGCAAATCTCAGTAATATTATATATATTTTTATTAAATCTACCACATCGATATATTCAGGAACACCGTTCCTATATGTTTGTCTGTGCGTTTGTCCATGCGTTTGTCTGTGCGTTTGTCTGTCGCATTTTTTCGAATATTCGAAATTTGACTTCAGATTCGGATTCAGCATAAAAAAGTAGAATAGGAATGTTCAGGAACACCTTTCCTATCTCATAAGGACCATGGTCAAATGGCCGACAAATTAATTTTTTTTTTGTTATATAATTGACGAGCCAGGTGTTCCTCTGGCAATGCAAGCTTGAGCATTCTCTACTGGTTTATCTGTACTATACAATCTTACCGGTACATTGGGACGGAGTTACCATCGTGACACATCTCGTCTATGAAG
Source organism: Pyralis farinalis (assembly GCA_947507595.1). NCBI lineage: Eukaryota > Metazoa > Arthropoda > Insecta > Lepidoptera > Pyralidae > Pyralis > Pyralis farinalis. The sequence continues at coordinate 30,922,126 of OX382265.1, forward strand.
GAATTAACCTATAGAGAACCAATGAGAACTATATTACGTAGTAACTCAATTCACCGCTATGGTTAGGGGTAAAGTAGAACGCGTAGGTCTTATTGGCTATCTCGTGGATCGGAATCGCGGCACTTATCGGCTTATTGGTTAAAATATTCTATCATTAGTCAGTAGGTTCGCATCGCTGCGATATTTAGGCGCTAAAACACAACGTTTTTGTGAGCGCGGGGTGCCTTCGTGCACAGTCAATGGTTTATAGGTTTGTGATACCACCACACTTTGAATGTAATTATTGTCAACCAGTACTCATCCCAATACAGGATTTTTTACATTACATGCACATGGAGCACCTGACGTAAACACGTAAAGTCACCGTATTGACCCACGTCACACGCTTGCGATACAGGAAGTGTCACTCGAAAAAAAAAGCCACCACAGCTGATAATACAGCAACTCCTCAGGAGCTTACTTACAGGAACACAACAACCCTCCAGTGTAGTTCTTAATGCGTCTTACCCACAAACCAATAAACCACTTTTTTAAATACTGCATCGGGTGGTGTACAAGCACACGGCCCACCTGATGTAAAGCGGGTACCATAGCCTATTAACGCTTGCGATGTATAAATTATCACTCGTGCGATACCTCCTCTGCTGCTTACACAGCAACTCCTTGGGAGCTTACTGGTGACCTCACTCACAGGCAGGAACACAACAATCCTCTAAGGAGTTGTTATGTGGCCGCGGTTTTCTGTGAGGCGGAGGTAGTTTGCTTTGATGCGCCCTACCTCTCTTAAAACATCCAAACTAAGACAAACAGACATGTTCATGCACACAAATGTTTGCCTTCTGTGGGAATCAACCCACGAGCGTTGGTGTCAAAGTCGCGTCATTCACGACTGAGCCACCGAGCTCGTCAAAACCACTTGAATGCGCATGAAGGTACCCCGCGCTCACAATAACGTGGTGCTTTACCGTGTAAATATTTCAGCGATTTGATCCTACAGACGAAGGGGGCAATATTTTAAACAATAATCCGATAAGAGTCATACGAGAAACAATAAGAGAAGCAATAAGAGAAGCGCATCCTACTTCACTATACACATACTACTACTCTTCAAAATACCCAAAAATCAGATATTTTCATGACATTAAAAACCAGTTGAGAATGCGCAAGCTTGCATTGCCAGAGGAACACCTGGCTTGTCAATTATATAGGTAACAATTCAATTTTTGTTTTTATTTGTCGGCCATTTTGACCATGTTCCTTAAGAGACAGGAACGGTGTTCCTGAACATTCCTATTCTACTTTTTTATGCTGTATCCGAATCTGAAGTCAAAATTCGAATATTCGAAAAAAACGCACACACAGACAAACATATAGATTTCATATAGGAACGGTGTTCCTGAAAATTCAAACAATCTAAAATAGAATAATACTATTTATCTAAATATCAACATGAAGCACGTTTAGTACTCAAGGAAGGATATTAGAACCACTTTTTATCTTTATAACGAGCACTTTTAAAAAATATTGAGTTCCTAATTCAATCTTTTCTGACGACGTTCTATTTCTATCTATAATTAAATTAAAAACTAAAGCCTAAATTACTCGTACCTGCAACGTGGCGTTCATAATGAAAATCTCGGTATGAAAACACATTACCTGGTTATATATATATATATATATATATATATATATACATTAGAATACATTTTATTCCAACAAACGTGTTCTGTAAAAATCGAAAGTTGCATAACTTTTGCTTTTCTATGAAGCTTTTTTTGGCAGTAGACATGACAAAATCAATTAAGATGGAAACTGCACTATATATCTCACATTCGATTGTCCCTTCTCCTTTTCTTCTCTCAGTTACATGAAGAACAATTCACATGAGATAGCTTAAATTCACTTTATTTTCTAAGTACTAGAGTGATCTACTAGTAGTAGCTTAATTATTTTTATAGCATTGAAAAGATACATTGTTTTAATATTAAGTTTTTCATTTCAGTACTTCGGCCTTACAGCGCCGACGAACTGTTTTATACCGTTATGTAACACGCTAATCAATCGTACCTCCTGACTATAGTGAGCAGTTACTGTAGCCAGTTACTTATAATAACAGGATCGTCACTCGTACGTTGCCAATCCTGATCTCTTCACGCCTTTTTGAACTAGCTCTTGCTGTAGTCACAGCCTTGAAGCAAAACTGCAACAGGGAATTAATGCCACAAGTTAATAGTTCTCGGAAAAAAAAAACTTCTCTGTAACCCACAGTACGCGACCATTGCGATTTCACTGTGTGAGCTATGGGCATCATATCAAACAACTCCTCGTATACAATTCCCTAAATATATCCTTAAATTCAATAAAAAGAAAATATCCTTAAATTCACCGTGTGTGATCTTAGGACGATTATCACAGCTCACGAGCTTTGCATGAGAGCATAGCTAGTATCCAACTGGTCCCGCCCAAACGTTGACTTCAATTTTTCATGTGCTATCTGGCTTGACACGTGCGTAACGTAAATCCGAACCTCGAGCTAAAATACTGCTTTACTCTATTGTGTATACCAAGTTAAATAAACTAAACAAACTGACAATAACCAGCAGAACGGGGCTACTTTCCTAGGTGTCTCATGAGAGAAGAAACTCCAAATGTAGGCGCTCCAGCCAGATACCCGGCAAACTAACTACACATGACAATGGTCTAAGTACCCTACTGCATCAATTTCATCGAAATCACTATCCTTAAATAGTGAGAGCAAGATTCGAGTAGGAAGTGGCAGAGGGGCGGCTATAATTGGCAAGTCAGTGAAGGTAGTGGGGTGAAGAAAGTCCTAGATTGGAGGTCAAGTAAGGGACGACGAAGTGATGGGGGTCCTTTGTTTAGCCCCATAACCCCAAACGATCGACTGGTAGTTGCATACAAATAGAAATATTACAAAAATCCCGTTCTAAATTGCTGCCACTTTTTCCGTTTTTCTCGACATTAGCTTTAAGTAAAGTCTATATCTAGCAACTGGTATAATGAAGACCAATAATGGCGTTATCGTTACAAATATCGTTGTAATAAAAATAATGCAAACCGGTCATTAAACTTTCAACAGAATATCACAAAAACCGCTAAAGGATTGTGCTACACAGACAATTATAGAGATCTAAAATTTGAGAGCTCAACCTTGGTCCCGAAACACAGATTAAAACAGTTAGTTGCTGTCGTTTTCTATATCCTGTGAAGCGATTTACATTACACGTCACGAATATCGTGTCGGTTGGTACCTAGGTGCTATTTTTCTTGGTTCATGCATAACAGCAGCTTTTACAGGCACTCCCACATACAAGTGCTGCCACACACTCAACTAGAGCCTGGGTTTTCCATACCAACCACTTGGTGAGGAAAGAAACCAGAAACATTGTATTGCGAGGCTACATATTACGTCATGAAGCATGAGCTCGTTTGTTCGCTTGTTTTCAAGATTTGAGCAGTCAGAACCCGTTATATACGTTTTCCCATACATTTCGCGGTCGTATACGACCACCCGGGTTTCGAAGGGTTAATAGTCAAATATGATGGCTTATAGTTTTACTATATATGCCCTATCCAAGTTCGCTGGCCCTATCTATCTGTCTAGCAAACAAGATATCTAGCATACGAAACATATTTAAGGTAAACTAGAGTAAAGGTGATTTTTATTTCCTTTTTTATCCCATGGTGCCGTTGGATATATCGTTCAATAATATAAATCGAAAATTCATTTACATACTCGTATACCCGTAAAAATTTTCTCAATTCAAGAAACCGTTTGCGGAATATAAAGTTTTAAAGTACTAGCTTTCGTAAGAATCAAGGAGTCTGTCCATCCGCCACATCGCTGTAACATACAGATACGTAGGTATAATTTTCACAGAGTGCGTATTATGGCTATTATATTATATTATATATCTATATATTATAACTATTATACTATGGCTGCTGTAACAAAATAGTAAAAGTTAATGAGAGCCTCCATACAAGAAACTGTACCTGTCGGTACGGAACCCTTGGTGTGTGGGTTCGATATCTTAGCAATATAAAGTATATATATATATATATATATAGTTTCTGATATTTCATGATTACGGAATGGTATTTTCACACCTTTCTTCCCATGAACTATTCTGATGACATAAATCATAATTTCTCGCTGATTATACTTTATACTCTTTATAAGTAAGATCAGAGGAAGGCAGAGAGACGTATCATCTACCATTGTCGTTAATAATAAACGGAATGCCACCAAGAAAGAACCAATATCTTTGAAAAACACACAGTTGACAACCCTAGCGTTGTAATGCAATGACCCCTACAAGCATAGCCTACCAACAGTAACCTATCAACATGGATTATTGTCTTCAGCCCGTGCCAGTGAATGAGTGTTGCGATACACTGACAACTTACAAAGCTTTCATTAACATTGTGGTGGGCAATGTGCCTAATTATTATAAAAATATTGATTGTGAACATAAAGGATCATAAACTAGATAGGATACTTAAAAGTGACGCGAAATTTGAGTATATATACCATTATGAGTATCATTTCGATAAATCGTATAGTGTGAAAAGCCCCATAGTTTAGATCCGAACGCGTTTGAAATGAATGACGTCACTGGTCGACCTGACAAACCCGTTTCCAGCAGCCCTAATTTAGTGTTTGATTCTTTATGCATAACTCTGGGCCCTAAGGTCGTCTGAGATTCAAGGATAGTTGAGTCTTCTCATGACATTTTCTTTTGTTTAACGCCCGTGCGGTGCGGGCATTTATTTTTGTACGACTTCCAACTTGTTATACTTCTTAGTACACAGCTACCGTAATATATATATAATAAAAATGTAACTGACAGATGTTTGTTCATGTAGGACATTCATAGGAGATATTTAGGAAAAAATAAATAGTAAAAAAATATATCAGGGGTCTATAAAACATAACAGAAACGAAAACAATATCTTAAACCACATGAAACTAGATGCGGTTTTTACTTACCTTTTTTATTTATTTTTTATTTGCCTTGCTTGGAGATATTTGGTGCATTCTTCGTCTTCAGACAGGCGTCTGGAAACCGAGTTATATATATATATATCTATATCTATATTAACACACAAAGTGGAAGAGATTGTTTGTTTGAACGCAATATAAAGGATATTAGTGCGATGGATTAGGTGTTAGTCTAAAATATGCGCCTAATGCGGCCTTGCATGCATTTCCTCTTTCAGAAGGTGAACAAGCGCAGAGGCGACCACAACGGTGATTGTTAATGGTGGTTGTCTGCTACGAGACACTACATCTGGAGAGACTATTGCAGCAGGTGGGTTAAAGTCGACAAGAGCACCCGCGACATCCATCAACTAATAGTAATATAGTTAACCAGCTCGCGCTAGTTCACAAGAACTAAAGCCATCCAAAACTGTACACGTAATATCGCCACAAATGCTTCTCTTTCCATTTTATTTCAAAAAATCCGTATGATTTTTAATTCTATCATACATTGAGTAAATAATCTAACCCCAACTTCTCCTTCCCGTCTAAATATCCACTGTCTGGACCAAATGCACCCTCAAAAGGTTGCCATTCCCCCGCTGGTAAACGCGATACAAAAATCACAATAGATCTTAAAGCGTAGGTTGTCTTATAATAAGAAGAATTAATTAATATCTCACCGAGTAAATAAAAAATGCTGTTAAAATCATAACTACATTTTTGGTTGTTGCACCTGAGCAAAAATGAAGCCTGCGGCCGAAATATTCTTGTTTACGTATCGTCGAGGAATGTCAGAGATTTCGAGTTTGAACGTGATTTGTGGCTTCCAAATTATCTTTTATTGAGTTTTTATACAGCTCATTTACAAAAAATGTAAAATAAACTCGTCGAACCAAATTAATAATAAATGCTCGTATTTGTATATCTACAAAATAAATTGTACAATTTAGCTAACCTGTAAGTGTATACTTACGCACCTGTATATACACCTTCATAAATAAATTCTGTAACGTGTTGAAATATTATTAAAAGTGCCTGATACAACGGGTAAGTTCTGCCATTCATTATTGTGTGACGTTTAAATAACTGAGGGATACTAAAGTGTCAGGCTGACGTCTTAATGAGAGTTAATCATTGCCAACTATTCAACAAATTTAATGTCGTTGCACGCATGTTCAAATAACTTACTCGTAACTATTGTGTGATAAAATATATTTTTACAGAACCATCCAACTAGCTCTCAGCTAAAAAAGTGATATTTCGTAAACAAATATAAAAAGATGGTTATCAAAACAGGCATTTATCACAAAATCAATAAAATATATATGATTATCGAAATTATTAATATTTAAAATAATATATAGCAAAGCGGAGCTTTTATTCATCTAGAACAATACGAGATATACAGATATGCGGATTAAGTAGATCGATCGAGCTTTAAAACAGCACGGTGATGAATGTTATAATTAAGCCGCAAAAGGGTACCGTATATCTCATGCGTTGGCGTGTAATGACTCGCAACTAACTATAGAGCCAAAGCCAAGCTTATCTATAGGATATACAGGTCCTGTCGATTAGCAAATAAGAGTTTGGCTCAAGAGAGGTAGTGATATTAGATCAACCCCGTTGGAGAACTCCTTAACTCTGGTTCACAAAAGATCACAAATAAAGCAGAAGCACTTAAGGATTTGCTCATTTAGCAGCAGAGATGGAAATTCGCAGGTGAATCACTTTTTATTTCACGAGCTGAAGAGCTACAGTAACCGCATCACTTCAGTCGAAACGTAAAAAAAAACTGCAAGCATAGTCCTTTATTCGTCGCTTCGTCGTATAAAGAAGTCCTTTGTTATAAATTGCACGAAGAAGTAATTTAATAAGATATGCAATTAAAACATATTCCAAGTGCATACCTACCCGACAATAAGGAAGCCCAAAGCGTCACAAGACGCGACCAACGCGCACAATATGGGTCAAAAAACGTTTCCCCTTGCAACCTCCTTGAAATGCACGGCCAATCACCAACGCATGCGCTATACTTTTTTTATTCCAAATCAAATCATTTTTATTTACGTATTACTTGACCACCGAGCCGGGTTATCTGGACATCGTCAAGGACAAATTCAAACTCTAAATAAGGAAGAACGAGATATTCCACATTATATTCATGAAGTGTGGTTTTGTATATCGCTGATTACTTACCGATGCATAAGTAGTATACATAGAAGTCTTTGTGCATAAAGCTACAAATAAGTCGCACTGATGTTGGTGAAATCAATGGCTAGGCTATTATCAACTTGTAGTTATATACGATTAGTTGTTTTCAATAAGGAAAGATGGGATCATGAATCATGAAGCAAGCCGATATTCAGTAGGCCAATTCTGCAAAATAACTGCAACTGCACTGCTGCTCGGTGTGTGTCAAAATGTGAACATTTTGACGTTTCGCTATTCTGTTAAGCGATCTGACAGCAGCGGTGTTGCAGCAACGCCGCAGTAAATGACTCGCTATTCTGTTAAAAACCCTGCACTCAACCTGCACGTTTCCTGCAATATAATCATATAGGTACTGTTAAATTGTATTGACTTTTATTTGTATAGCGATGACAGAAGTTTTGAAGGAGTTTATCTGCAGTTTTGCTAATGTTAGTCTCAAAAACTTTTGCGAAGAGAAATTAATATTCTAAAGCGGTGATTTATATTGCAAAATGTTTATTTAGTTTTGTTTTGGGAAATGTTTGTAGGAATATATGATTAAGTAAAGCTTCAGTTACAAATACCTTCACGCCGGCAACGAAGGCCAATCGGGTGTGAAACTATAGGAGTCAACATTAAGTAAAAATCCAATTAAATTTGATTATTAGATTGAAATATGGTAACATGACAGGAGTTAAGTAGTTCATTTGCAGGATACGCACAGTTCCAGCATGTTACAGTGCAGGAAACTTTAATAGAATACACGTATTGGCACTGCACTATTCCTGCACGACTCAAGTGATAGGCGTAAACGTGCAGTTGCAGTTATTTAGCAGAATTGGCCTACAGATATCGATCGCAGAATAAATATTATGACAGTAACATTATATTTACTTCTACAGAGCAGTGCTTGCTCAGTGGATAAAGCACCGGCCTATTAACCAACAGGTCCTCGGGACGAATCTTGGAATGTGTCACCAAATTTTCAGTTTAACTTTTTCGATTTTAAGTATATATCTATAACTATAACTTGCTCGGCGGTGAAGGAAACCTTCGTGAGGAAACCCTCACGCTTAAGAAATAATATTTCGTATCTTCTGTCTTCACTCCAACAACTATAAGAATCACTAGTAAAAAGAGTGCATAAAAATAATAGTAGTATTTTACTAGACATAAATAATAATATTTTACATTTATTTAAAAATCCCAAAAATGATTATCCCATTACCTTTAATGAAAAGTATTTTTATATTTTCAATTATTTTACTACTGTAAATATTATATATATATATATAATATATACAACTATGTGCTATATCTATAAATAAACTATTCTTGTATTCATGAATCATTATTTATTATTATTCAAGAATAGTTAATAATATTAATAAAGATTAAATATCATTAATTAGATAATTATATTAAATTCAGTGCATACCATTGCAGTCGCTTTATTTTCTGGGATTTACTGAAGATTCTTACCCTTAGGGACGAAGCTCTAAACCAGTACTGTGTAAAGTTTCGTCACTCTGCCTTAAGTAGTTTTTTGCATTTGCACAGTAGTTACTTACAGAATATACAAAGATATATTAATTAAATTTAAGAATAAGATAATTCGCAGTTCCACTATAAGATTCCACTTGCATTCTACCGACCTGATAGGCTAACTTCCCAAACTTGTCCATTTCTTATTTGGTACACTTGCCTAAACACAAACTCCGTAATAATGTACGCTTGAAAATTTAGTTTATGTTTACCAAAATGTCAAATTTTAATTTTCATGGCGGATGTCATCAAGTAATATAATTTTTAAATTAATATTGTTGAGTAAACAGAAATGTACACATAATTCAGAGGACTCTTCGAGTCATTAGATATAATAAACGACTAGACTAATATTGCCTATTAGTAAATACCAAATAATTTATGTCTTCTCATTATAGGTACGTATCCCCTAAAATAGTATAGAAATAAACCGTTCGGGAGGCGTTGCAACGTGAATTAACATCATATATAATAATAATAAATAACCAAGAAAATAATAATGAAGGAATTATATTTCTTTGATATAAGTAATATAATAATATAATTTAAGTAATATAATAGCTTAAAAGTAATGCGGGAGCACTTGTTAATTTAAACACTTAAAAATATGGTATAACAATAAATTCAAGCAAAATTGAGAAACTAGTTTTGTTTTTTTTTTTATGTACAACGTCGAGAGGCATATGTGCAGTTACCGTAGCCTATTAACGCTTGTAATATATTAAGTATCACTCGCGCGATACCTCCTCTGCTGCTTACACAGCAACTCCTTAGGGGCTTACTGGTGACCTCCCTCCTTCTTCCCCAGACGGGCTGCTTTGATGCGCCCTACCTCTCTTAAAACATCCAGACGAAGACATACAGACATGTTCACACACACAAATGTTTGTCTTGTGTGGGAATCAAACCCACGAGAGTTGGTGTCAAAGTCACGTCATTCACGACTGAACCACCGAGCTCGTCATTTGTATACTTATATCTCCACACCAGGACCCCGAAGGGGTATGTAGTAAAATTAACCTTTTTCCAGTATTACTAAAGGATATTTCAGGCATCCATCAGAGATGACTGAAATATCCTGCTATCGCGGAAATGAGAAGATTTCTCGATATAAAAAGTAGCCTGTGATACTCCAGGGCCTATGCTTTCTCATAATTAATTTCAACCAAAATGGTTCCGTTATTAAAAACATGAGGTTAAATTTAAAAAAAAGTCCACAATATAAAGAAAATACATAAAATGACACCGACTGTAAAAAGGTCTGATATGAAAAAATGCACTAAAACTACAAAATAATCTATCTATAACTTCACGCCAAATCCCTTGCGGGGTAGGCAGAGAGAACCGAGCGCCACGTGACTCGATCATACACATATCTCACTCGCTTCTTTAACATTCATTGCTCTTCTCATGCACGCACGCCGGTTTCTAGGGCTCCTGACATCACCTTCTGATAGAACATGACCAATTTGGTCATGGTAGGTAAGTCTTGGCCTTCCCCGGCTCCTACATCCTTCCACTTTTGCATTGTATATCTGCTTCGTCATTCTTTCATCTTGCATTCTTTCTACATGCCCGAACCATCGGAGCATGCCTCTTCTTATTTTAACACCGACGCTCTCTTTCAGACCAACTCTATTTCTAACATCATCATTGCGAATACGGTCTACGAGCCTTACGCCACAAATTTTGCGCAGCGCTCGCATTTCAACCGCGTTTATTCTACTTTCATGCTCTTTCTGCCATACCCAACTCTCGCTTCCATAAGTTAGCGTTGAGACCAACACTGCATTGTGTATAGCGAGTTGTGCCTTCTGGCTCAGGATTTTACTGCCAAGAAGTTTTCCCAACGCTCCATTCACACTATTCCCAGCACTCACTCGTCTTTCCACATCTGCGGTGTACCTTCCATCCCTGCTGAAAGCGCATCCAAGATATACAAACTCATCCACTTGTTCCAACACTTCATCATCAATCGTAATCCTTACATTAGTTCTGGATTCTTCTCTTTCAAATACCATTATCTTTGTTTTCTTCGCATTCAGTAGTAAGCCTTTCTCCATACAGTCGTCTTTCATCGCTGTGACCAGTGTTTGCAGTTTAGATGGTGTATCTGCTAATAGCACGGCATCGTCTGCATACAGCAGACAGTTCACCACTTGGTCACCCATGCGCAATCCCACATTCGTTGACCTTATTCTCTGCAGACAACTATCGAGATACAGGATAAACAGCCTAGCAGATAGCATGCAACCCTGTTTGACACCAATTTTGACATCAAACCAGGGTGACATGCCACCGTCTATCCGCACACATGCTGAGCAATCCTTGTAAGTGGACTGCACAGCACGGAGCAGTGAACCGTCAATCCCATATCTCGGCAATATGTCCCACAGTTCCTTTCGCACAACCCTATCAAAGGCTTTCTCAAGATCCACAAAACCGCAGAAAACCTTCCGGTCTATGGCCAGATGCTTCTCTACGATATTGCGGAGCGAGAAAACTTGATCCGTACATCCCCTTCCATTTCGGAAACCTCCTTGTGCGTCCCACAGCATTTCATCGGATTTCACCCTCATTCTCCTTTCAATCACCTTTCCATATACTTTTGCTGCTAAGCTGATCAAACTGATGGCCCTATAGTTGGCGCAGTCCATGCGTGATCCTTTATACAAGGGCACGATGACTGCGCGTCTCCAGTCCATTGGGACCCTTCCAGTTCTCCAGCATAGGTTGCATAGGTACCAGAAGGCGTCCCGGACGTAAGTGCCACCTAATTTGATCATCTCAGCTGTGATCAGATCAATTCCCGCTGATTTTCCATTTTTCAAGCTTCGACCATTCGATCTCATCCATAGTTATGCCTTCGTCGGACGCCGTCAACGTGGAGTAAGCATCCGACTCACTCTCATTGCCAGCGTCCGAGGCATACTCATACATTTCCTCAAAATATTCACTCCACCGTTCTAACACTTCCTGAGTGTTGGCAAGAATGACACCAGCTTTAGACTTTATCTTATCCATTCTGGATGCCGACGAACCACTCCGAGACTTCTTTACCTCTCTCCAAAAGAGTTTGGTATTTGCCTCGAAGTTTTTCGTCAGCCTCTCTTCCTCATTCATATTTTGTCTTTCACGCTTCTCTTTCACTAAAGCCTTGGTTTCATTCTTGCATAGACGGTACATTTCTTTCTTCTTTTCTCTCATATTTTCATTTAAAGGCAAAGATGATACGTAATCCAGCCACGCTTTCCTCTTTCTTGCTACGGAGGATTCAACCTCCGCATCCCACCAGGCATCTCCTTTCGCTGTTTTACGTCTCTTTGCGCATCCACAGGCTTCTTTTGCACTATTCACCATACTTTCTTTCAAAACTTTGCAACAATCATCCACATCTGAGTCGGAGAGGCTTGCATTTGCAAGTCTCTCACTTACCAGATGCACATACATTCTCCTTACACTTTCATCTTGCAATTTTTCGCTCATTATCCTTTCATGATCTCCGAAAGGGATACGCACTCGCCAGTGCCTCCACTTCCTAAAAAGGCCCACAAACCGGCTTACCACCAGGTAGTGGTCCGTCTCAAGAGTGGGGCCTCTAAAGGCTCTTGTATCCATTAAAACATTTCGGAGACGTCTATCTATTAAAATCAAATCAATCACACTTTTTTGATCATTCCTTCTCCATGTATACGTGTGAATATCCTTATGATGAAATAAAGTATTCGACACGAGGAGGCCTCGTTCCATACATAAATCTAGTATAGACTTACCTGCTTCGTTCACTCTCTTATCTCCATACGGACCAAGAACAGCTTCATAGCTGTATCGCTTGGTCCCAACCCATCCATTCAAGTCTCCACACATAATCACTCTTTCGTTCCCTTCAACTAAGTCCAGAACATCCCTCACAGACTCCCAAAACTTCTCCAGTTCTTGAGCACACGCTGAGCTTACGGGAGCGTATGGTGCAACCAAAAATACTCGCGTGATGCCCAGTTTAATACGAACCCAGAGAAGTCTAGGCCCTACCATACAGTAATCTCTTACACCAGTGGCTAAGCGAGAGGAGAGTACGACACCTACACCAGCACTGGCATGATCGTCACGGTCTACCCCAGACCATAGGGCCATCATACCACCGGGCAGATCATCGGTGTCGCTCCCCTTGCGCTTAGTCTCTGTCACACATAAAGCATCCAAACGTCTATCATTCATTACGTCTATCAGTTCATTCGTCTTATCTTTCAATCCACCTCTCACATTCCACGTGCCTATGCGGCACTCGGCTCCCCTCGTCCCGCCGGAATTGGCGCTGCGTGGTGGGTGGCGGCCCCCACCGCCGCATGCAGCTGTATTCGCACCGACGGGGGCGGATCGGTGCGCGTCGCCGATCCGCCCCCGGGGGACGCCCTAATCCGCACGTCGGTGCGCTCTTGGTCCAGAATTGCAATCGACTGATTGGCAGGGGTCGCGAACGAGCACGCTTCTGGCACATGACCCCCTACAAAATAATTGAATTAAATTACCGTAAACAAATATTATTGTGTTTATTTGTACTTAACCAAAAATAAGAAACATATTTTTAGATTACTTAGAATAAAATCCATGTATTAGGACAATACTTATTGTCAATTTTGGAGACGGTGCCAGCCAAGCTTGTAAGATTATTTGAGAAATTTCCTTAGATTTAGAAAATATATTTAAAGTTACATTAATGCGATAATGTAGCAATGCCTAAATTGCCTAATTAAACCTGTTTACAAACAAACACAACAAATGCTCTAGTGCCGACTTGTGTGACATTCATTTTATTCTAATTAGTCTAAACATATATTACTGATTTCTGTTAACGACGATTAACTTGTGTTTAAAATTGAGGGTACTTTGACTAAAGTATCTGACTACTTAGTTAAACTTAAACACGGCTAAACTAGTTTGCACGTTTACCGCTAAGAAAACCCTATTTGCTGTGTTTCCTCAATTCCAGAATACACTTACCATACCAATAGCATTGAAATTCTAGGTGTCAACATCTGGAAACGTAATGGCTGCGTACTGCGCGGTTTCAGAGAAATTTTCTTCCGAGAACTCTCAAGTTGTGGAATAAACTCTCAGCCGAGGGTTGTCCTATGGACTAGTATGCGGCTCTTCAAGAAAGGCGTGAAGATGTTTTTACATGACATTACAATGACATCTCTGGTGTTGCAAATGTCCATAGATTACGGTAATTGCTTACCATCTGGTGGGTCGTACGCTTGTTTGCTATATCAGTGGTATAAAGAAAAAAAATATGGCCGTAAACACCACTGAATGCTGACATATTTTTTCCAGTTATTTTTGATTTAAAAACCAAACTACTAAATATTTTTTAATAGTTTTAGTTTAGGTAATTTTAGTTTGTAGTTGTATTTTTAATTAGGATACGATTATTATTATATTTATATTATTTTTTTGGTTGACAAATACATTAGTTTACTTTAAACTACTAAATCGATTTTGATAAAATTTCGACGGGAGTAGTATGACAGTATATATCCTTTCGATTAAAAAAATGACGGACTTTTGAGGTAACAAAAAATACAACCGAATTGATGACCTCCTCCGATTTTGAAGTCGGTTAAAAAGGGAAGCTGTACTTAAAGAGTTTTCCTTATGCTATAATGCGGTTTTTGAGAAGTCATTCTCAATAGATTGACCTCGGGTCCAACGACCTGCAGGGTTAAGCGTGTAATTTCAAATTTCGTGTTTCTAGTCTTGATGATGCATTTGTTGCAAACTATTCCCATTTCTCAATTTAGGGAATAGTTATGTGCAAAAATGTTAACTACTTCCCTAAGTCTTGAATGCCGATGAACTTCAAAAAGTTATTTATTTCATTTAGTATAACAAATAATTGTGTGTATTTAAGAGAGGTAAAGCATACCAGAACAGCCAGATTGGAGAACTATCTACACCTCGTAGAAAAGCACCGCCAAATAACAACTCTCTTTATTATTATCATAAATTGCCAGGAAGCACCTGAGGAGTTACTGTAACAATAGTCGGTGTGGCAACGCGCGAGTTATACTTCCTCTATTAAAGCTTTCATCGGTTACAGGGACCACTTAACATGAGGTGGGTCATCAAGTCCAACTAAGCGAAGTTTTGGTAATAAACTTTTTTGTGAACAAATACTAATAGTAAATTTAAAATAAGATTAAAATAAACAGATATGTTTTAGCCTACGAATAGTTAATGGTAGTTATTGTTTACCACTCCACGTTCAGGCTTCCTTTCTCCTTTATCCTCAACTCATACGACTCCACTGATAAAAAATATGTTTTTTTAGCGAGTGAAACTTTATAAAAAAGGGAGATACGTGATCTTTAATAAGCCGTACTTATACGGCCGTATTCTGAATTCAAAAACTCGGATATTATGATCAAATGCTGTCAGTATTTCGTTTTTCCTTCTTTATCTCTCTAGATTATACAACATAATAGCCCAGTGGATAAAAAACCGGCCTATTATAATAATATTTTATTTGCATAAAACATAGTATTATAATAGTAATAGTTGTTATAATATTAATAAAGTGCACGTGTCTCGCTAGTTTTATACTGCATGCAAAATTCATAATTACATTAGAATAGATATACTCATTGATTGAAAAGTTAATCTACATAGAATATTCAATGACATAATGCTTCTGTTAAGAAAATTTTTAACGTCATAGATGATTTCCTGAGTAAGCAAATTTATACAATTTCCTTAAACTGGATGATTTAGACATTTTAATACAGAATTTGATTATATATTTGCACACATAAGGTTAAGCAGCTATTTATATATTTATCTGACCTCGGAATGTCTCTTATCACGAATCTATGAGGATTTCTTGCTACTCTGGGATAAACGTCACGTGACATAGGGAACAATTCGTTATGGTTAAATACGAAATTAGCGATTTCATAAATATACAGCCCTGGTAGCGGCAGTAAACCAAGCTCTATTAATAATGGTTAACAAGACTCGCGAGGGGAGATACCACCTATGGCCCTTATGTATTAGGAAAAGGGATAATACTATGAAGAAATAAACTATACAACCTCCATGGAGTTGTTACATAGTTTCAGTCTTCTTACATGTACTTCCCCGGTCGGACTGCTTCGCTGCACCCTATGTTCGCCTCGCTATGAGACAGATGTAGGTGTGTGTAGGTGACTTCATTAGACAATACAATATTCATAATACGGTGCTATTGAGCTGATCTTATGAAAGCTTTATTTATATAATGAGAGCTAATTTGTCCCGTTATCCCGTTTCTAAATCCATTAGCATCGCAGGGATTCACTACCTATACCTAAAGGTTTGGCGAAGATAGAGATTTAGATAAGGAACGACTGCTGTTAGACCACCATGCAGGTGTCCACACGATATTTTCCTTTAACCACCGACCAACAAGTGATTATTTCATATTAGGATCACTCATCACTGTTTCATAGGTATATATATATATTTCATTCAATTATATACTGCTGTCCAACATGAAGAGACGTCTGCCTCTTTTAATCACTCATTTTTTAAGGAACATGTTTGCACTTGCCTTGTGATCCGAAGCTGAGAAGGTTTTGATAGATAGACCCATCTGTATACAGGCTGCGATCACATTGCTTAATCCGCTTGCTCGATTAGAGTGACACGCCAATCGATGCCTTTGAGCTCTTCATCTAGTGTTACATGTCCTCTTAGTTACAGTTTCGAAAACATAATTACCAATGAAATGCTGGATTCTGAGAATATTACAGTTAAGAGACCTAATGAATTTGAGTCACTGAAAAACGCATTGGATTGTAAATTTTCCTTCCCATCTGTTCTGAGTTCGTTCATAGAATAAACAAAGACTGATTGCTAATGCAAATAAGAATAATATTTCTTAAGGAAAACTTAAAGTTTATTTGAGTTTATGAAAGTTCAATGACATGTTGGTAGTTAATAATGACTATGCATACCACACTTATAATTGTTAAATAAATTTGTTTAATATTTTAGGTACCAGTTTTTCAGTATAAGTAGAAATTGAACGAAGGCTATCTAAATTCAAATCATGGCATATATTTTTATTATGTACATTATTTATCCAAGTTTTACGTTTAATGCATTAATTAATAAGAGAGATATTATATTTTATATTATTAATTAATAAGAAAGAATAATAAATAAGATAGCTGGACAAGCTTTCATGTTTCTTTTAAAGAAGGCTTGCTTGATTCCTTTACCAAAAATACTAGCTGCTACCCGCGGCTCCACCTACGTAGTTCAGATATTCATGTTTTAAACGTGAACCCTAAATAAAAAATAGCTTATATCGCTCGAGAATGATGTGAATTTCTATTAGTCACCATCTTCACCAATTATCCCAATCCCAAAATAACTCTCAAAATCCATATGATATTAAAAATATTTTATTGTAAATGCGTGATTTGATTTCATATAAAGATGATGTGTAGTGTTCTGTCTGTCAATCTAAATCGGTTCACATGAAATGTGACAAATGTGACTTTTCCCAATACAGAAGTTCTCATAGACAATAATAAATTAGAATTAGATTATGATACAGTATTTATTGGAACTACACTAGCATTCAAATTGCAGTGCATCACAATAATGAAATCGCCAGTAAGCTCAGCTCCGCCGCAAACGTAGTTAGGAGAATTAGACAATTTGACGGATGTCATGTGGCTAGTGCTCGTTCAGTCTATTTCAGTTTACTTCCGTAACCTTATATTATATAGTATACTACTGTGGGGAAAAGCGGCTGACATAGAAACAATTTTTGTGTTACAAAAGAGAGCCGTCCGCTCTATTTATAACATGGGGTCCAGGGAATCACTAACAGAATTATTCAAAGAAATAAATATCCTCACCGTTACCTCTCAGTATATTTATAAAAATATACTGAGATATACTATAACATGGGGTCCAGGGAATCACTAACAGAATTATTCAAAGAAATAAATATCCTCACCGTTACCTCTCAGTATATTTATAAAAACATAATGAATGCTCGTAAAAATATAAAGTTGTTTTCAGTTCAGTGAAAATCTTAGATGCAGAAATAAGTTGTGCATCGACTTGCAAAGACTAGTAAATCTTATGTTGTACTCGTAAATTGTTTTCGATTCTACAATAAATTGCTTTAAGCCCTTCTGTCCTATTCTGATAATGTTTTCAAAGGGCACATCAAAAATACTCTTCGAAAAGGACTTATTATATAATCGATAAATATCTTACTGAAATCTGACGTGAAGTTGTCGGGAAATGATGCATCATATGTATACATATATATATATATATATATATATATATATTACTATTTTATCACTCGACATCATCATTTTTATTGTGTTGTTATTCTGACATACCTAGATTTATTATTTATACATTGGCAAGTTTCATTCGGCATTTCTTCTTCGCCAATAGTCATTTCGAAATGCTGGTAATTAAAAAAAAGTCGGAAATTATGAGTAATTAATAAAATATAATAAGATTTCATTATTTCAAACATGTATTAAGTATTAGTATTTTAGAGGAGTCTAAGGGCCTGGGAAATAAAGAATTTTTCCATCCATTGGAAACAAAGAATTTTTATCTTTTTTTATAAAATAGGTGAATTTACAGCTTCAGTAAAGTCACTTCTCGTGGTTCCTATACCTACATTATTCCAGAGTTTTCCAAACTGACTGTCCTTGGTGTCCCCTATATACGACACGTCAGATATGTTTTGGGTTTCGAATATGCGGTCAGGGTGCGTAGGCTTGGTGCGGATTACATTTATGGCATGAACCTCACGTGGTCACCCTGTCATATCACTAAATTGCAAGTACCTAATTACAAAACACGGTGGCGTCAGCGACGACAGTGACCTCTACGAGTCAAGAACGATCGGTCATTAGCACCCCGACGCGCTTCTCGACATCAAACCGGGCTGGAGACGTATTGAACATGCCGGCTCGTAACCTGCGATTTATATTAGCACCATTATTAGTTTTGATATCGCTTATTTATCCCACTTCTGGACTGTGATTACTAGTTCCCCTTCATATCCAAATACTGTACGATTATTCAAAATAAAGTAAAAAATTATGTTTTTCACTTTCCAAAAAGATTTAATTGAAGAAAAATTGATGAATCTATTTCCTCAGATCCCGAATGGATTGAAAAAACATAGCACACGTAGAGAACAGCATCTGGAGATGCCAGAAAACGTCGTAATCCTGAAGATTTATGGCAAGCTCGGTAGCGCCGTGGTTAGTAACGCTACTTTAACAACGACGCTGGTGAGATCGATTCCCGCACAGGGCAATCATGTGTGTGAACATGTCTGTTTGACTTGGTCTAGGTATTTGTGAGGGGTAGGCGATATTATACCAGACCCACTTGGGAATTACCTCCACCTCAATATAAACCGCAGTCAAATAACAAGTCCCTAGAGTTTTGTCGTGTTTCTACGTGTAAGTGAGATCACCAGTAAACTCCTAAGGAGTTGCTGTGTAGCAGCAGAGGTGGCATCGCGCGAGTAATATATAAAGTATTGCAAATATTCATAGGCTATCGTAAACGCTAAAAAATCTTTTATAATGAATGTTTGTGTCATAAAGAGAAAAATAAGATCTGTGTAATAAACTTTTAACTTGGAAATTATTGCTGAAGAATGAATGAGTATAACCTCAATATATCAATATGTCAACGTAATATAGATCAGCGTCACTATAATTTTAAAATGCCAGCCGATTGTAAGTTGGACTCGCATCCATTTCCGCAATCGCATTTCCGTACCTCCGGCATTGCTTCGTGCCAAATTTTAGGATCTCATGTCAATTCTAAGTACCTTATAGCTTGCGCTTACACCTTACATACCGACCGATAGGTAGATAAACAACAAAGTAAGCAGATTTCCTATTATTCCAGGTTCACCTGTACATTTTGGTACAGAACCGTAATAAAAATGCTCATTAGATTAATACATACATATCAACACGCGTATCTCCCATTTGGGGTAGGCAGAGACTATGGAACGCCGGGTACACCGATCCAAACTTAACAAAATCCAAAATACAACTTATTCCACACACATCAACCTTTTTTTTCATCCAGCTTTTGGTTTCTTTTGATTCTTTTGATTTGGCCCTTTTTCAACACATCACTAATTTTATCTATATGAGTGCGTCTAGGGCAGCCCCTAACGATAACTCCATTCACTCTTGCCCGAAATACTTCTTTCGTAACTCGCACTCATTCCTTCTATATGACCATCTTAGCCTACCCTTTTCTATATTTGTCAGTACATCATCTTTCATTCCACAAAGTTCCCGTATCGTGTTATCATTCTCACTCCACACATACTCCTCAGCGCTCTCATTTCTACAGGGTTCACCTTACTTTCATCTTACTTTCTTCTGCCATATCCATGTTTCACTGCTATACATCAATGTTGGCATTAATAAATACTGAATGAGAGCAAGGCGATTTTTGCTCGATAGTTATCGCTTGTTACCCCCGAATACAACGCATCATAAATACGGTTTCTTGCTTTCATTCTTCTTTCAATATCGACCTCACATTTTCCATTCTCATTAGGTAAGTCTTTACTTTAAAAACAATATCAGTGAAAAAAGGGCAATCTTCTTAAAAGCAGCCTAACATATGCCATAGTTTTGAACTCTGCCAGTTTCAAACATGATATTTTTTTTAAGTTCAAAAGTGTATTTTTCAATGTTTGTGTCCCTGTTAATAACCAATATTTCACAATACTCCGAGGTCAATAAAAGATTGGGAACCACTGCTCTACAGCAACTCTTATCGTTATTTATTAAATCTACAACCCAATTCCTTCCAATAACTTGTAAAGGATAACGGCAAGTTCTGGCCCAAAACTTATGAGGGATCGTTCAAGTTCTATTTAAAATACCTAAATGCAAAAGTTAGGTTTAAATCTGATTTATTTTTAGAACTTGAAAATCAAAAGTTATATCAATGTTACTTTCCACAAAGTGGAAGGCTTCATGTAATTTTAAGTTCAATTAAAATTATACCTAAGTATATCTCATTTCTAATTTACAGCACAAATGAACTTCCCCCATATGTTCCTCACCACGTATTGAAATCTGCTATACTGCTTAGTAAAAGTTAAAACACACATATTTATACTTCAAAAGCTACGTTGATTGAGCCTACGAAAAAATATAACCTTGGAGAAAACCGCACGCGTTGTTAAAGTATACTTTATAGACATTAAAATAACGAGTGGAGATTTAAAATTTCGAGAAGACTCGACCGCATCAAAGCCTCCCTACCGCCTACACTCGTAATTTATGTTATCAACTACTCGCCGTGTGAGACCGGAAATTAATTGAATTCCTAATAAATTATAGACGTATATTTATGTCTCGATCGGTGTTAACTCGGAATCGAACAATTGGTATCGATCGATTGGTATCCATTGGGTGAGTACAATTATTAGTTTAGTGCTTGTAACAGGCGTCTTGAATATTTAACGTCGTTGAATAATTTTCTCAATATCTATCTAATTGTACATGATGTCTTAGAAAAGGTATATCCAGCCGCAATATTTCTTATTCATTACACACAAACAGGACGTAAACATTAACATGAGTATCTTAACAATTGTGTAAAAATGTCAATGTATGTTTCTCGATATAAACTGTTCGATATCGTTTTCATAGTAAATGTTGTTTACATTATATAGAATCACCACATTGGTCTTGATATATTATTTCTCATTCACCCTGTATAAAGTTGTTTGGGGATTAACATTTTCTCCCTGGATATGATGCATAAAACTCACGCAAATCATTTCTGCCTGTTAACGGTGCCACAAGCGACGACTGTCACTTCGTAGGACACCGGGCGATCTAGTTCAGAGCTCTTGGGTCGCATGAAGCTAATGGTATACTGCGAGATATTATAATATATCAGCAGAAGGTCAAAGGGAGAGCTAGTATGATGTTCTGTCATATAATGTTCTCATCAAAAACCAATTATGTATATCCAAACTGATATACAAATCGCTTGTGATTGAACCAATTAAGAGGTACCAAAGTAAATTCATAAGAATATCTCAATACATAGTCCAGCAACATGATCAATCAACCACCTGATGTTGAATTTCTCACCATCACCAAGTTCGTCAATAGATACAGCTCATTTACTCGCACTTATCGATTAATCGATATTCTGTTGCGTATATCTTTATATTTGCTAAGAGATACTTACACAAAATTACAAGTCATTTTGTGTAAGTATGTCTTAGCAGTATTTGAAAATATACTCAAATAGCTATAATCAAACCTTGAAATAAAACTAAAAATAGAGCACGTGAATATTGTTTATTTCACATCCAAATTTAAAGAGCTCCTATTTCAGAACCTCATCCTACTCGTACCAGTACCGTAGTTATCAAAATTGGTTTTTACGGGTATGTATTCGTTCTTCTCTTGTAGTACTCTTGTTGTACATAGTTCCTTCTGGGATGAAATCCATTCAATTTTCTACAAATTAAATTCGAAGCCTGCCGACCGATGTGCCTTTAATATCCCCTGGAAAGAGCTGCGGCTGCTATTAACCTTCTCGAAAGGACCTCTACATCTATGCTCCATATCCTTGTGTATACCTACCATATGACCATGATTAACAACCTTGAATTAAAATGCTGTTATTTATAGTGCTTCATACCCAATTTGGAAAATCTGAATATTATAAATTCACCTCAGAGTATATCCGCCAGTCTGTCCTTCTGACTCAATCTAACAAATTCAAACGATTTAAACATCCAGGTTTAAACATTTCTGTTTATATTCCTATACTGTAATCTGGAATTCGGTATAAAGAGGTAGTATAGAGAATCCAAAAATGTATCTAAATATATCTAGTAGGATATCAATTCCTAGCTATTCATTTGCACATCAATCATCAAAATATGTTCATATATTACTGTTTTACCGCCTAATAAAATATGTCAAAAATGTTTGGACTTTAAAGACATATTTAACTTATTCTTACCTTACCTAATCAACTTGAAATCTGCATATAACAAGTACGAGAAACGAATTGAAATTGTATTTAATTAAACAACTGTTAAGCACGTATGAGTACATTATATATCAGGGGTGGTAACGAGGTAATTTACAAACGACAGGTTATTTATATAACTGAAACTCGACCTACTAATACATGCGTTATATGTTTTTCATATATTTGCAATAAGAAAAACTTTATTTACTCAGATTTAAAACATTGCCAGAAATTTGGCTGAGGATAATATATCTTATGAAATGCCGAAAGAAACTTGCCAACAACAGGTTTATTTATGCAGAAAAGGTCTTTTAAAAAAAGGTGTAAGTAGATATTACAATTAATTTATGACGAATATGATTATGTCCCATTCGGTGTCGAGACCCTTTATCCGTGGGGTCCTAGCGCTATAAGGCTTTTTAAGGAAATAGCAAAAAGGTTAGTCGACATCACGACATCCTGTGAGGAAACCGAAGAGCTGGCAGCTACCTAGGACAAAGAATTAGTAGGTTCATTGTTCTAGTATATATATGTATATGTATATGTATATATATATATATATATATATATATATTTCTGTATTTCTCGAATAAATTAATTAAGATGAAATACATGACAATTTATGACGCCACAGTGGTTAAATACTAATAGTGCCTAGTTTGTACTTGTAACTTATAAATTTTTCATAGTCTTAGTTCTTTACAGTTTCTTTTTTTCTTAACCTGAAAATTGTAAGGAATAATTAAAATAAAATATTAATATATCATTATGATATTTTTGTTTATTTATTTTATTTCTCACTCCGCAATTTCCCACCCCACAAGGGATCTGGCCTTAAGTTGTGGTTGAGTGAGACGTTATTTTAAAAATGTAATATCTAAACATACGTACATCTCTTCTAATGGACATAATTTTCATGAGCTTCAAGTATGATTGTACATTCACATATGTATCCTTTAAATTGTTTAAATAACTACGTACAGAATTGCTAGCTACGTACAATATAAGTTATGAGAAGTGCGCATATTTGTTTAAATATTCGTTCTTCTGACTGTACCTGACCCTATTTAGTTCAACATAATGTAAATGCACTTGACTACACATGCGACTTCTTTTATTTCTTAAGAACTGAGACTGCTTGAATGCTTTTCTTTCGTCATCCTCGTGCTAATCATGTAAATTGAATGCATATACGGACATCAGTCTTCGTGTGCATTCAATTCACGTGCAAATTATGGATGACCAACACATACAGATGTTTTTTGGATTTTGACTATAGATTGAATTATCTATTTGCAATTTGGAGTTGGTGTGAAGTTATAGATAGATAGACTATAGATGATGTTACTAACTCCCGAAGATAGTCTGCATCTATTCGTGATTTATGAACTATAGAATAGACTACTAGAAACCGAGTATTGACTTATAATTGTGACCTGAATTAGATTCGATCTTTATTAACTTGAAAAACTATTATAAAAAGACATCTCATGAGCTATTAACCGATATAATGATCGATTATAATAAACATAAATTACAATCTTCTTATGAATATCACGAAGAGGCTAATAAGAATTGGTATTAACACTCCGTAACAAGAACTTACACAGATTTTTTCATCCGAATATGCTTACACATGTACCTACATGTTTCGGACACTTGCATACCTGTGTTGTTGTTTCAATTGTTTAGGTAATAATTTTTGTTATAGAGTCACGCGATAGTTCCGCGACAATGGTGACGTCACACAACAAGTGGCAACTACTACTCTGTAATATATACAACTATATACAAACTTGCCACATCTATCATTAATGCGCAAGTTATAAGCGCTATAACCAAAGAAGAGAAGGGAAGCATCGACGATAGACTTTTTTTTTTATACCACTAAGGTGGCAATCAAGCATACGGCCTGCCTGATGTTAAACAGTCACCGTAGCCTATGGACATTTGCAACACCAGGGGCGTCACTCATGCGTTGCCGATCCTCTGAAAACCTCTTCACGCATTTCTTGAAGAACTCCATGCTGTAGTTCCTTGGAAAAACCTCGGCTGGGAGCTCATTCCACAGCTTGAGTGTTCTCGGAAGAAAACTTCTCTGGAACCGCACCGTACGCGACCATAGACTATTTACTACTTAGGTAATTTCATCAAATAGTTCATGCGAACTAACGCTGATCGACTCATATACCTTAGGACTGAGAATGCATTGTGTAGGTTGACCAACGCAGTCAGGACAGCAATAGTGGCGGGCCTATTCTAGATGAGGGGCAATCGCAGACACAACCGCAGCAAACGACGCACGGACAACCATAGCAGCGATGGTATGCATCTACTAACGTCACTAGTTCACATGGACTAATTAGTGGCAGACAATGTAGTTTGGACCAAATTGACTGTAAATTTGACTTTTACAAAAAAACGTCTGAAGATTCACGAAGACAGAAGACAGATGTTAATGATGTTAACTATCAAATTCTGTCAAGCTATTTGTTATATAGTATATAGTAGTAAAGCAGTGGAACGAAATAATTCCATGACTACAGACTGAATACTTTTCTCAGCGACGGATACGACACTGGTTCTGCGATGGCGAGGCGATACCTCATATAATCAAGCCTTTAGTTTGCCTGGAGCTAGGAATTATGTTGTGTGATGACAGTATGCTATTCTAACATATATTTTTTATACCATTAAGGTGGCAAACAAGCATACAGCGTGCCTGATGGTAAACATGCACCGTAGCCTATGAACATTTGCAACACCAGGGGTGTCAATCATACATTGCCAGAGTACTAATACTCGTATGACCGACATATTCAGTTCAACAATGTTTTCACAACGCTACGAATCTGCGTCGGCGTAACTAGCATGTAGTGATGTTTTCTTTGCGATATCGATATTTATTATAACTATACCTACCTATTAGCATGTTACTTATAATATTCCTTTTTTGCACGTACCTACATTTTTACGTTTTGTACACTGTACTCCATGTTTCAAGATCAACTGTCAATCCAAATATAAGCATGTCAGAATTATAAACCTAGGATTTATTATATAGATAGTATAAGTACTAATCCGTAGGTACTTTTACAAAATCGAATATCATAACAGGGAAGAAATAATCCTTAATTTTAGTGAAATAAATAAAATTGACATAATATTCCTATTTGTATTGCCTTATACAATACCCAGTGGCTTACATGAAGTGCACATCAAATATTAATGTTACATAATTACGAATTTATTACGTTAATTTAGAATGCACCTAAGTGAAGGTATTTAAAGTACAAATACGTATCATAACCACATATACTTATTAGTGAAGAATGTATATACATATCACATATTTATGTGTGTAATATTTCTGTATATTGGAAGACGATATGTATGAATATGAAGATGAGAATGAATAACTGGCTTATCAATGCACATCTCAAAGTTTTCCTTAGCCGGCGTTTTTATTTAGTTTCAATGAAAGTGAACACAAGATGATGGCACATCTTGTGTTCACTTTCATTGTTGTCTATGTTCATATTACCTATCGCACGAAGTTCGCTTCCACTTGTCGCTGGTGGACAACTTGCCGACAAGCCAATATCTGCCATGACCATCATAAGCAAATTTCGTTTTATCTGTATGCAGCCTTAGTTCCCTTTTTATTTCATATTTTCGACATTATCATATTTATATTCAGCTATTTGCACCGTATTGCATGTCATTACCTATGGAAATACGGTGCTCATATCATGTTTAGATCTTATTAGAAATATCATATCCTGTCTATCTACAGATCAATCTTATAGTTATATCTATTGATAAATAAATATAAATATTAAGCACGACTTCAGAGATGGAAACCACCTTTTAAAAAGTAATCAGATAAATGCTGATCCTCTTCATTAATTATTATTCTTGCGAGAGAACATTATTTACATAAAGCTCAGCGTTACTCTTGTATCTCAGCAAGAAGATACGGTAACTACTTATAATCAGACGGGCCGTGTTATTACTGATCACCGAAGTACCAGAGAAATTTCTGTGTACCTATTAAATGAATTTATCACATTGTTTCTAGTTGTATAGGTAAGTTTATCTATCGATGGTTGCTAGACCGGCACGGCACTATGCGCCATGGCCGTGATTCAGTGGTGACCTTCGGACGAAAGCGAAACCGGTGTGGGTCATCGTGCTCACGACTGCCGACCCGCGCTCGCTTTCGACCAATACGCTCTGGTCACAAGATTGAAATTGATCTTTTTCTTTCGATGCGCTGTTTCTAGCAACATACAATCTGGTACGAACATAAATGTAATATGCAGCTAACGCTTTTCAGGATACGATGAACATACTACAGACGTTCATGAATGTTGTATGAATGTCATATTTATTTGTGAGATACTTATTAAACGGTTTTACGGAGATTTCGGGCGGATATCAAACAAACATACGACCTACCACAACCGAAAAAAGCAGTCATAGACGCTTGCCTTATGAACAGCCGCCTCGTAACAGTTTTTAAGTAGCATTAAAAGTACCTAAATTAGCTTCTACAACTACGGATATATTAATTAATTCAGAATTTATTAAAATGTCATTCCTACTAGTAAGTAACGTCACCAGTAAGCTCCTACGGAATTGCTGTGTCAGCAGTAAAGGTGGCATCGCTTGAGTGATACTTAAGGTTAAGCGTTCATAGACTACGGTAACCGCTTTACATCAGGTGGGCCGTATGATAGTATGCCTTCGATTCCGGTACTATGCCTAGTACTTTATACATAAGTCGAGTTTTTATTTGGAAATTTTGTTTTGGAAATAAAATAATTATTAGTCACTTGTAGCGAAGTAAGCATACACTATTGACGGGAAGTTTTACTTTACCAGGTTGATTATTACTGAGCTATAGTGTTCATTTCAGGTATTCTAAAAGAGAACGAGATGATAGAGAAGAGTTCTAGTGAGATAAATCCGCCATTGTTGTAACATATTAACTTTATTGTTTATTTTTTATTTATTTTAATTCCACAGTCACTATTTAACAAACCATATGAAAGGTAGTTGAGAATTTATTTACATTTCACTAGTCACAACTTACTTTACATATTTAGTTTTTATAAAATAATATAATATATAGCATACAGGGACGAATCAGAACACTAATGCTTGTAGTGTTTTCGTTTGTTATTTATACTAATTGATCAGCTCACAAAAGCATGAGCAGTGATAGCCCAGTGGATACGGAACCAGCCTATTGAGCAACTGATTCCCGTTACGAATCCTGACCCTGGCATGTATCACTAAATTTGTATTTTCGGATTCATGTACATATTTGTAATCATCACTTGCTCGACAGTGAAGGAAAACATTATTATTATACATTAACTAACAACAGTATACCATACGACATAATGCTGTGAAAGTAGCTGAAATAGACTAAACGCGCAGTAGCCACATCCGTCAATTGCCTGACTCTCCTAACTGCATATGCAGCAGAGCTAAGCTTACTGGCTAGTTTATTTATGTGGGGGCCCCATTGTATGAGTTGTTGTTGTAGTAGAATCAAAACCATAGGTAAGTTGTGATTGATCCATGACAAAACGACACCCACACGTCCAAGATATTATATTTCGATAGATGTGCGACCTGACCTAAGAGAGGTCTCGTTTGTGAAGGTTTGACGGCAGTCGCTCCATGTCAAAATCAGTATCTTCGCCAAGTCGCTTAGGTAGCGAACGCCACCAATACTAATGGATTAGGAAACGGGATATGAGCTGATCTTCGGTTCGGTTAGGACCGGAAGATCAGCTCACAAAAAATATCAACCTGCAAATATTAAACTTACATACCAATATAGTTCTATACTTAATATAGCCTTGATTTTCTGTACTTATTAATTATGTAGCAAAGCATGCTCGATAATATTACTCTCAATCTGACGTTCTATCGGTCATTGGTCAGAATTGAATCATCATCTTAGAAATATTACTCATATATAGACGAATTTGTCCCTAAATTAAAACGTGTATATACCCATACATTGTTATTGCAAAATTGTTTTGTACAATAACTCACGGACAAAGAAGTCGTAAAAATATTTTGTGTATGCCCGTTGATATCTTTTGTACGGCGCGCATTACAGTGAGCAATTTAAGGCTATATTCATCCACTTGCTCACTATCAGTCATATGTAGCATTCTATACATGCAGTATAATATTTTAATATCATTGTAGATAAAAAAAGAGAGATTAAAACTAAAAAAAAAATCGAAAATTATTAAGATGATGATATGATATGATCTAATGTAAAGAATATAAGACGTGTCTAAGGGCCTAATGGCAAATAAATGATTTTTATCGTTATCTTATCTTTATCTATCACTAAGAGTCATGAGATCAAAATACCCCTAGCTTCGGTATATACATCTTTGTCTAAAATCAAAACTAAGCTCACGAGTCTATGATCAGAATAGATTAATAAAAAGTATATTAATTTCGAAATAAATCCTAAAACCTATTCAGTAATATATACCTTCATGACAACTTCCTTGCATGGTAGGCAGAGAGAACCAAGTGGCACAAAACAATCCTTACGCACCACACTCGCTTCTTTTACTCTTTTCATTTCCATCGGACATAGCTCTTTTGATTCGCGCTCGCCAGTTCATGATTCATTAATCATGAGTAATCAAAGTAAACAAATTCAAACAATATCTTTGAATTCATTCATTCATTCTATACATGAATTGAAACATTATTTAGTGGTATATATGTATACGGGTTGTTTTAGAAGAGGTAATCAATCGAACAATAAAAAGTGACCCATTATATTTGTACCTACATCATCAGACGAGAACCGGTGTTTTCAACATGGTATTTGTAACGACGTGGTTACGACGTTGGCAATATCTACTAACAAATATACCTATAAAATAATTAATTTCATAACTATACAAAAAGCATGTCTCGCAAGTAATTGCAAACTACCCTCGAGATTAGAGTCCCGCTTCAGAAATGTTAATACGTCGTCATGTCAGTTATGACTTATGTTTTATTGACTAAACTTAAAAACCCAACCAATGGCCTAAAATGTGATTAACATGTAACAATGAAGTAAAAGCAAAAATTGGTACAACATCGGTATTATGAATAACAAATCAAGTTGTCCCTATTCTAACGTTCTTTCTGGGTGGCTATTTGTTGAAATTTTATTTGTTTAAATACCTAATGGTAAATTTTGTACATTTTTTTATTCATAAAACGTCGTGAGGCATACAAACATATACATAGCTGATGTAAGATCGTCATCGTAGTTTACTGGGGACATAATTATGACATTATGTGATACGATATATCCACACCAACCCATATTCATCCCACTGCATACTGAGATACGGGTGTCCCTTCAACCCAAGGGGCTTATTTTGGTGTAAGGGGTAATCTCTGTAATAGTCTCTGTTATCCGACTTTGCAAATTCTTTAATAACCCTGAGCGCCGTTAATTATGATCATGGTGTAAAACTGTAAATCTAGGTAGGGCCGTGAGAAAATTTTAAAAATGTATGAAATATCAAAGAAAGTAAAACTTAGCAACTAGTAATTATTAAGTTCAATTATAAAATATCCCGGACAATCATTTATAGTTTGTATAGAATAAATATTATGTTAAACTAACAGACCAATGTGATCAATGCTGTCCTGTAAGATAATGAAAAAAAATTATGCAACCCGATTGCAGAGTATAATTGTGAATTTAAAACACCCAGGAACTCTCTCTCAAACACACAAAATATATTTTTCATCAAAATCTGTCAAACCGTTTAAGACGTTGAATGACATACACACGTACAGAATATATAAAGAATTGAATGTTATAATTGGAAATATAGGAATAAAAAGAAATATGAGTAAAAAATATGTATTTATATGAGCGAAATATTGTAAATTATTGAATAGATCTCAGTGTCGCATCAAGAAATATATATCGTTTTGTTCCGAGGAGTTGTTCGATGTGATGTTAGTTGCTTCCTGCTGCAAAAACACTGTTCTCCGACACGGGGAATCCATACTTACACACTGGAGTCGCAATGGTCGCGTACTGTGCTATTCTAGATAAGTTAATTTCCTTAATCTGTGGAATGAACTCCAACCGAGGTTTACTCACGTCACTACAGCATAAGGTTCTCCAAAGGAGGCGTGAAGACTTTTTTAGCAGGATGCGCAAAGCGACACCCCATGTGTTTATAAGCCAGGCTAATTACTTATCATCGGGCAGACCGTACACTTGTTGGCACCATAGCGGTATATATACATTTTATTGCCCATACATAATTGCGAAACAAAGTTAAACTTAATTCAACAGAGTGGCGGCGTAGATACTAATTCGATAACAATTTGAACTAAACATTATTATAATAAGGATACAAATTATTCGATACAAACCTAATCAACTGAAATAACTAGTATTTTAATATGCTTATCACAAGCATATCTATTTCAGCAATGTCTATATTAACACGAGTATTAAGTGTACATTGTTAACGAATACAGTATCTTCGACACTACTCTATGGATCTGTGTTAATCTTAAGTAGTTTAACACCATATTTGTAGCTAGAGCCAAACTTGGTTGTACACTTTGTAAACTTGACTAGTAAACGAAGGTTCATTGAGAAAGACGTCGAGCATATTGCTATTTGATCAGGAACAGCCAGACTGTGGAACTGCCTCCACCATATGGGATCCAAAAACGTTCTGAGTGAGTATAAAGCTACTGACAAAGGTGATATGTTAGCATCTGGAGGGTCAACATGCGTGCGATAAGTGGTGTTGCAAGTATATTTATTGTAACAGTGATCGCTTCACATCAAGCCAACGGTGTACTTGTTTATCACTTTATAAAAAAAGATTCACTCAACGTTTATACAAAACTGAACGATAGATAGTTTATGAACGAATATAAAACTAATCGGAGGGAAAAATCGAAAGTTATTGCTATGTACAAAAGTTACCTATTGCCATATAAAAAATATCAAAAGTTATTACTATATGTAATACTAAAAATTGATTAAAAACAATTCATATTGAGACTTCCAAGCAAAATTTTTAGTTCATTAAATTTTGTGTGAAAGAAACCATGCAAATATTTAATTACCTACACTCGGGCAAAATAGACTGTGCGTTATTTATTACAGAAGTCAACTAGTGTCTTGTTTTATAAACACGCAGAGAAACGTATCATGTAAAGTAATTATTCATGTTTTACGAGGTCGGTGGCTCAGTCGTGAATGATGCGACTTTAACACCAACGCTCGTGGGTTCGATTCCCACACAAGGCAAACATTTGTGTGTATGAACATGTCTGTTTGTATTAGTCTGGATGTTTTAAGAGAGGTAGGGCGCCAGCAACCTGTCTGGGGAACTACCTCCACCTCACAGAAAACCGCAGCCAAATAACAACTCCCTAGAGGGTTGTTGTGTTCGTTCCTTCGTATGAGTGAGGTCACCAGTAAACTCCTAAGGAGTTGCTATGTAAGCAACAGAGTAGGCATCGCGCGAGCGATACTAAATATACTTAATAGGCTACTCACTTTGCATCAAGTGGACCGTATGCTCGTATGCCTTCCGACATAGATGTGTTAGGTTTTGAAATAAAAGGAAAATAACTCCTCGAAATGGTACTGCAGTGAGTTCCAAGAATCTTGGGGCTATGATGACACCATCAGACAGATCGTATGCCTTGTTTCCTACTGTATTAGTGTACAAGCAATATAATTGACGAGCTCGGTGGCTTAGTCGTGAATGACGCGACTTTGACACCAACGCTAGTGGGTTCGATTCCCACACAAGGCAAACATTTGTGTGCATGAACATGTCTGTTTGTCTTGGTCTGGGTATTTTCTATCTATAAAAAGTATGTATTTACAAAAATGTATTTACGTATGTTTATCAGTTGTCTAGTACCCATAACACAAGCTTCGCTTACTTCGGGCTAGATGGCGCTGTGTAATTTGTCCGACATTATTTATTTATTAATTTTGTAAATTAAAAAAAAAAAATATTGTCGGACAAATTACACAGCGCCGTCCAGCCCCAAAGTAAGCGAAGCTTGTGTTATGGGTACTAGACAACTGATAAACATACGTAAATACATTTTTTTTTCGTAAATACATACTTATTATACATAGAAAATACCCAGACCAAGACAAACAGACATGTTTATGCACACAAATGTTTGTACTGTATGGGAATCGAACCCACGAGCGTTGGTGTCAAAGTTGCGTAACAACGCGTTTCACCACTGCGCCACCGAGCTCGTCGATGTTAATAGTTTATATTTATTTTCTACTTTTTAATACAAATTTGCCAACAAGTTAATACTTACAATACTTACGATAATGCGCATTTGCAATCAGCATACTCGGTTATCTCCAAACACCCGTCCCGCGGTGATTTGTTCTGGCTCCAGTTAGAATCATTTACGTTATAGACTAATATTTTAGTGTCTTATTTCTTTGACAGTGTAGTACCTTACGAATCATATGGTAAAACATGCGCATTATGTATAAACGAAATTATATTCTCTATGATTGTACCGTGAATTCAAAATAATATTATGCCCATTGTATGATGCAATGATTTGTAGGTTCTTTTTTCACTGTATTGATTCAAAATTAAAGTTTCATGTGATGATGTTCCTTTGTGTTCAGTTCATGTAAAGCCCTTCACAGACGTAGCTATAGTATATCGTAAAATAATAATGCCGTATTGTTCTAAATATATGAAACAAGTTAAATCTATATATTTCCTGTTCCAGTACGTTCTTACGATATATTATAACTACGTCTGTGACGGGCTTAAATCTTTATTATCCAAATCACGAGGCAATTATGACTGAAAAAATGTGCATTAATTGCAATCAGATACGTACTGTACCATCTTCAAGACTGTAATTGTAAATTAAAGATCGTGAATTGGCTCGTGTCTTTAAGATTCTCTCCTTTCAAATATTGAAAAGTGACGCAAAAGTTATTATGCAAGTCTCCAAATCTAGATAATGTTGTTGAAAACTGAGTTAATAATCGTTAAATTTATTTTAATTTGCCGCGACTAGAACCCCATAAAAATATAATTCCCATATTATATATTTTCTTTTTCTTATACTTTTTGTTTTCAATTTATGAACTTAATAATTTAAATTTAATAATTATAAACTTTAAAATAATATAATGTAATAAACAAATGGCTTTTCTTATGAGAAGTTTTCACAGAAAAATAATAAATTTATTCTTTCAGAAATACATAATGTACTATTTGTTTTACACACTTTGATTCATATATAATATCTCTTCGAGATATTGATATCTCGTAGACATATTATATATTAGAAAAACGTACATAAAAAGTTAAGTTGTAGTAACTTTATTACAATTAATAATTACTCGTAATTAAGAATAGTCTCGTCTAGATTCTGTTTGCGTCTCTTTGCCAACAATTATAATAGGAAAAGTATTTCTATATCGCAGCGAGACATGAGTTTCTAATGAATTGTGTAAGAGAAATCACTGATTCTTTACTCACAGTAAAGAATCAGTCTCGATAGATATATCCATATTGTTAATTTTAACCCCCGATCATTATTTAGTAAGTAAGGATATATAGTATACTAATATACCATATATACATTCAGACGCGGCAGTAGATTTTGAAACCAATATAATAAGCAGTTTATGTATAGGTATGAGGAATTAAGTTACTTAAAATCTATCGATATTACTTACCCACACGTCCACTTCACTTACCATGTTACCATAAAACGCATAAATGTAACCTTAAGCTCATGTCTCACTCGGGGAAATCTTCATTTAGGAGTCAATAATATGTGAATAAATTGTACGTGTAAAATATTTTCCAAGTTCAATACATTGTCCAGATGTAGGTAGATTATGTATGGACAAGTGACAAATAAAGGCTATTTTAATCGCACAGCACTCATTCGCACAAGCAATATGGAATTGGGAAATGAAACAACAATTTTTCACATTAAAAGTATATTAACAGATCTGAAACTACGGCTTATACTAAAAGTAAATCATAAACTATATACCTACCAATGGTGAATACTGTTTGTATAATTTGTGAAACCTTCTGCCCACTCGGACAAGCAAGGCTTTTGTACTTGGACAAAATTTCTAAATGCCTGTCAACAGAGAGATCATGAGGTATTGGTGAAGACGTTTTCACACATGTAAAAATCAAATCGCTTTGCTCACAAGTTAAATAAAAATATTCGCTATTGATTTCAATTTTGCGGTGTGTTCGTACGATATTAAACAAGAATTAGTTACTAAATATAAATGCATGTTTGAGTTGTTAAATAAAATCTTAGGTACATTAATTATTTTATTGTAAAAATATTGTGTTTAAGCAAGCTTATTATAACGTATGAGCACACCGCAACGCACAGCATTACAAGCCCTCGCCGTAGCCGTGTAACAGACCTGTAGCCTTAAATCTAGCCTAATCTATAATAAAACTTATTCTAGTACCACGCTGAACGACATTCAAGAGATGATCATTATTCTTTTCAACATCAGCCCATACTCGTATGCCAGTCTGATGTGTTAAGGGAATATTTTCAACCAAATGCGGCTTGGTGTTAAACAATTCATATATTCTCTAGTTACCCAAAAGCTTCAATGGTCTATTATATTTTAACGTGCCTGCTGTATCATAGAGTGAGGGAGATATACCGCAATGAACTTGAGACGAAACTGACGCGCGCACGCGTCAATCTGGTCGAAGCCGCCAGTTTAATGTGAGATCAACTCGCAGATATAACTTCATCGCTTGCATACCGTTCAGCGACCGGGTTGATTTTTGCGCTACGCTTATAGTAAACAAATGTCATATAAAGTAACTGAATGCATGCAATCTCCGCTACATAACATTATGTATCAACACGATTGGACGAGGGAACAATACAAAAAAAACAACATCATTATCGAATTTAACTCCTCCCTTTTTACTCAAATCAATCAATGTAACAGAAATTCTGTGGTAACTAATTATTAAATCAATTCATTATACACAAATATAATCACAAAAAAAAAACTTACAATTAATCCTTATGTTTTTAAAAACTGGAAATCTCTACGTTAAACTTATTTCAAAATAAGTCTATCGATGAATACGATAATAGAATATGATAAATAACAAATGTATCGTTACTTTTATATGTACATTAGTTTTATACCTAATACATACTACTAGTGAGTGATTTAAACAGTATGACGAGAGACAATGTATGCCTGCTAAAATATATATTTATGTATATAAGAGGATGGCGAGCCTCGGGTGCGCGGGCGCAGTCACGGCGCTATGCTGTAAATATTAACGATATCTGAAAGGCAAGATGAGGTACTCGGGTGGCAGCGCGCGCGCCCGCCCCGAAGCCCACTCTTACAACACTATTATAATCCTATTACTCGTTACTTGAGGTAGTTAAGTTTCATATATTGTGACAATGTTACGTTATTGCTATGAAAAACTCTTCTATTATACAAAAACTCTTTCTCAACATCAACATTTGTATGTGGTATATAAACTTGGTAAAGTATGGAAATATGATGGCGTGCAGACGTCGCACCAGTGCGCACATATTGGCATTATGTAGTGATGGAACTGGCACAGGCGTAGCGTCTGCTAGCCGTCGCTACTGATAGTAGTAGGTACGCTAGGGCCACTTCATACAACCGACTCAAATGTGCTACTGCGGGTCCATAAGAACGCATAAATGCTTATATTTTGATCGCGATCGTCAGGGCACAAGTATCGCGTACTTTTTTCTAAAACTACATTGAGTCGGCCGCATCTAGTGATTCACATTATAATAATATAATATGACAAAAACTATGTCTCGTATCTAGGAGGTAGGCCATAATCGGTAAGACATGTACAAACATTTCAATATATTGCTTTTTCATTAATCTTATTAATCGAACAATTATTATTAAGTGTATATATTTTACATCTGAATAAGTGGTTATGTAGATATAGTCGCTGATGAGGTAGATCAACATTTGTGTTATTCTATTTTGTATAAAAATATTTCTGCAATATAATAAACATTTAAATACAAACATTATCAAAATTAAGTAATGATTATAATGTTTATATTGCACATTTTAATAAATGAATACAAAATTTGTAGCATGAAATATTATGCGAGATCAAAAATGTGAACTAAACAAATATAATTCATCGCTATTGAATTGACGGTTCAGGACTTGTGGAGGTCGTGTATTTATAAATTATTCATATTCTACTTCTCTTGATGCGTAATATATCTGATAGAAAAATGTTATAAATCTGTCATACCTTATGCTAGTAAAATAATTGATCTGAGCACAAATTAATAATATTACCTACTTCTTGCCCGTCGAAAACTATCATCATTTCCGTAGAGATAAAGTGTGATTAATATTTGTGACAATACGAATCGAAATATTGATTAATGTCTGTCCAACACAGATATAAAAACGTGTGAGATATATTATGAGAAGTCATACTTCAACGCGCATTTTCACGAATATCTTCTGAAAACATAATAAATTAATGTAGGCCATGTCGCGGATGTAGGTAAACCTACGTCATTGAATGTACAAACCGAACACCTTTTTTTAAATAAACTTACAAATCTATTACGTCAAACAGGTATGTGATGGCATAAACAAATAAATTCTGTACCAATTTCAGATTTTGAATAATCAGGACACAATTAAAAGTAAATTGAGTATACCAAACGTCCATCTAGCAGTTTTAATACTCGGGCACTGCTGAAATTGAAAAGTAAAGCTATCGAATACCATTCTGAGCATCGCTTGAGAAAGGCTAGTGCATCGTACAAAAGAATGCTTGAATCTACATCAACCGATTGATTACTTGGTTTATCATATCATCGAAGGGTTTATCAAACTTGTAGACACTATATATTGCTACTCGGATGTACAATTAATTTAAAAAAAAAGCGTTTGATCTGTGTACCTACGCCATCGGTAGGCTAACCTTCACCCGCCACGTATACTAATTCTCGAAGAATACAAGATATGGTAATATAAGTACTCTAAGGTACATATAAATTTTTCATAATAATATGACTTAACATTCGTTACAGTTAATATAGGATATGTATTTCTCTATGTCGATGCTGTAGATCAGTTCAAATTTATATTCAACAATTAGTCTAATATTGATAAATTTTGCTTGACAAAAAATCTCTCGTACTTTATTTCTACGCCGGACTCAACGTACATTATTATATTTACATATCCAGCGGGCCACAAAAACAACGGGCGGATGTAGTTCCGTTTGTATGTGCAATTTGTTCGTAAACATTTTGAATGAATTTTGTATTGTATAAAAAATAAAACTTTTATTCGATTATTCTAAAGAGATGTATTTCTATCATGACCGCGTTATACCAAACATATAGTGTAATGGTCGTTACAGCACTAGTTTGTTACGATGGATGGAGGAGGCGCGAAACTGGCGGAAAAGCTAGATCCATTTGCAGTAGAACTTTAAATTATATGGCGCGTCGTTTTTTTTTAAAGATTAATTTGATATGACTTTTTATTGAGAATGACAGTGGAGATAATTTGATGCAGCATTCCCG
The DNA here is from genome assembly GCA_947507595.1 of Pyralis farinalis. NCBI lineage: Eukaryota > Metazoa > Arthropoda > Insecta > Lepidoptera > Pyralidae > Pyralis > Pyralis farinalis. Next base: position 30,960,623 of record OX382265.1, read on the forward strand.
AACCTGCAAGAGGGGGCAATGTACAGAGGAAGGAACTGTTATTTGTAGAATGTTACACTACATGTACTAAATATTTTCTTAAAAGTATTTTTATATGGATGTAGATAAAATAATAAATGATACTTGTTGACACATAATTGCATTATAGCACTCGTATAACTTTTTGAAAACCTCGGTCTTGATTTTTTGACTCACTCGTGATTATAATGATACAACTAAGTATAAGACATTGCTGTTTTAACTCTCTTAAGCTGATCAAATATGACATGAATAACTACATGACATTTTATATATTTCGCGTGCATTAAGCAACACGCTACTTCCGGTTACACCTTATCATGGAGTTTTCACCTATCATTACAAGTATGTTCCATCATCATCGTCGTTTTAGCAAAAAGAGATTATACTATTTTATCCATGATTTATATTGATATGTATCCATATAATTAATCGTAGACAATTCACGCTACGACCTCAAAGTACTCGTATCTCTTCAGTATTTCTGCAAATTTCGGATATAGCTGGAGAAATATTCCTATAACTTTAAAAGTTATTGAGGGTGTCCAAAGTTTCTAGTTATTTATATTGCAAAATTGAATATTCCGTCCTAGTAAGAAACTACATAAAATACATATAATTATAAACATTTAGGTATATAGTTCGGAATCGTTTTGTTAACATTTTTGATCTCGGGTTTCATGTTTATGAAGTTTTAAATCGACTCAATGTACACAGCTACCGCATAAACTAAATGCGACCATATTATTCATTCCAAAAAAAGTTTTCGTGTTAGGAGAATAAAATATTCTCATAGTAAAACAATCGACTTGAGTCCTGAAGCTTATGCGGTAGAGTCTGTGTAAAGCGTTTCAGAATATACTGCTTGTTATTAAAGGGTTAATGAACGGTGAACAGAGGGAGGCGAGTCCGCATCAGAAGTAAACCTTAGCGGTACTACCGGCTTCTGCCCTTGGGTCCCGCACTCCAACAAATTAACACCAGTATTCAAAACATAACATTATTATAACGAACGTATATTTTGAGACGCCCGTAAAATAGCCGTGATATGTCCTATCGAACTGTAAATTCATTAATATTCACGTATTATATACAAAGACTTTACGAAATCTTTCTAAATTGTTTAACACATAAATCAATAATCGCGCCATATTTAATACTATACAAAAACATTTACATTATTATTTTAAATTATTGCTAAGAATTTCATTATTATTACGCTAAAAACATTAAACTTAAATTGTTTCGCAACAGACAGTGTTGGAATTAAATTTGGCAACGTTTAGGAAGACTACTTTCCTACCACTAACGAAACAGGAATGCATAAACTAAATTCGCTCAAACAACACATTGGTAACTTATATTGGGCATAAATTAGTAATTTCTCTCTACTCAGGAAAATATTAATTTTAATAAACAAAGTCAACTAGCTTATATTAAAACAAATGTCAACACACAAATAATATTAGGAAGCACCGGAAAAAACTATACAATAATATGTACTAAATAATGGTGTAAGAGTCGGTCATTGGCAAAAAAAGGAAATGCGTTAGGCATCAAACTGGAAATAGAGTAAATTAAAATTTTTTTAGACCTTAAGCTGTTTCGTTAAAGTTCATTTTAATGTTAATAAAACATGTTTATGAGTGAATTGTGTGTATTGACCTTAATACTATAAATAGATTTTTGCAAATGACCGTACATAATGTTAAATTATGATCTCTTTGTGGTAAACTCAATCTTAAATAAACTCAGAGTAAGTCAGAAGTATACAAGTTGGAACAGCCCAACGGCATGGGAAATTCCGAGATAATTTATCTAACAACGCAATGCTTTTTTCGGACTTACTCGATACACAACTAGCTACTATTAAAAACTAGGGTCTACGCACACCGCGGTAGGGACTGTCGATGACATTACCTTCGCTAAAATTAAGCGATCGCTAACTCGATACATGTAGTGTCCCAACTGTGCGTACAAATGAATGAACGTCAGCCCAATCTGCACTGTGCGACCCTAAAGTTGGCCAACCAATAATGTAACTCTTGGCGATAATTGTCATATTTTTTAAATTTGGCATCTACACCTTTTATATAATTTGTACTGATATCGAAATGTTTTTACCACTCATATTTATATACCGACGAACAATTTAATATTTCCGCAGTACCTACTTAAATAAAATGTCTGGCATCCTGTCCCTTTCATTATTTACAAAAATTACTCTACGCGCAATCCACACTATTCCACACCTACATAACAATTAAACCCATCAAATTAGAACGTAGAATTTAACTAAAATAAATCTATGGTCCATATTCTAAAGTAAACTTAAGATATGTCACATGTGATAATATTTAGTAGTTGCGAACCAAAAATAACGAATGATATTTTTTTAACTATCTCTAAGATATTTCCGTTTCCATAATATGTTATACTGATATGGTTCGTTATAGACAACGCAGCAATCGCGCGCCAACATCAATGTAATTACATGTTTAGCGGCCAGACAGCCAGGCATATAAAGTCACCTTGTAGCAACGCAAGGTTAAGTTGAATGAACAATAAAAAAGGGACTGCAAGCCATCGGTTCGCTTATGACCGCTCTGGCGCGCTGCATAAGGCAGTCGTTTCGATTAACACATTACATGAATTTATATTTTGTATGAGTCCTGTCGAATCTACACCTAAATAAATCCCATCGCTCAAGAATCATTTAACATTAAAAGCTCCTATAAATTTCATTTTTGCTTATTCCATTAAAAAATTCGAGTGAACAATTTTATGCACTCACCGGTCTTGGGACGTCAGCATTTACCAAAGACATATCATAAAGTGGCTTTGGAATTTATATTGCCCGAAATTAAACAACAACATAATTATTACAAACTACAAATCTACGTCAAAATAATTTTATTGCAAAGTTTTATTTTGTATTCAAAATTATATGTGTATACTACACTTTTACATTTAAAAGGATATCAATTGATAATGACTTTTATTGATGAGTTTGGCGAAGTTGACGAAGGCGATGTCGTTGAAGACGACGTTCGCATATTTTTTTTTATATGAGTGTCGAAGTGCTTTACCATATGATCTTTTCTTATAAATGCTTTACCGCAATGTTCACAAGCAAACGGTTTACAGCCCGAGTGAAGACACATGTGCCGGCGCAGATCTGTCTTATGATTAAATGATTTTGGACATTCGCTACATTTGAATGGTTTATTGTCTGTATGTTTTACATAGTGCCCTTCGTAAGATGCGCCGTCAGAGAAACGCTTCCCGCAACGATCGCATTTAAATGGCTTAGCACCTGAGTGAAATGTTTTATTATGTTGAGTTAGATAGCAAGCTTTATTGAATACTTTATCGCAATCGTAACATTTGTGTATTGTAACAGGAGCGGCCTTTTTCACCTGGTTTCTCTCAGTGAGGGGCGTGCTCACTGTCGACGATACTGACGGAGACCTATCGTTTTCCGCCTTTGCGCTCTCAGGACTAGCTGGAGACTTCATTTGAGTACCGTAATTTTCTTTATTCGCGTAATCCATTATATCTTCTATTTTTAATATTTGTAACTGGCTAGAGTCTGAACGTATTTCATCATCTTCGCGCTTTATTGTTTTACCTCCGACCGCGTACCCATATGGGTAAATTTTTACATGTTCAGGATTATAATTTATTACGTTATCTTTAACGGGTTTCGGCGAAAAACTGTAATTATCATAATCCATCGATTGGCCACATATTTCGATATTATTATATTGGATAGGATCGACAATAATATAGCCGGCGGTTGACTCATCTGCGACAACTTGACCCCCCACGTTAGGCTGAACATAATTAGAAACATAAACGCTGAAGCTCTGCGTTTGGAGCTGTGCGAAGCTGGGCAAGCATCCGCCGGCAGACTGATTCGACGTTTCCTGTTCCATAACTTCTGCTACTTCGGATGTTGATTCACCAAAAGTAGCCGGATTGGCTATAGGCGGATTGTTGATAGCCATATCCATAACGTGGGGGGCCATCCCGTTTGGGTAGTTCGGTGCTAAACTCGGCTGAAAATTCTGACCCAAATATAATGGGGTGTGCGTGGGGTCCGGTACCGAAGGTCCCAAAGGTTCCGTAGACCTCGGGCTGTACGGATTGACACCCAAATGACTGAACGGAGGTAGCGTGTGAGCCGTAAGTGCCGGGGTACTCTGTGTTACAGCTGGTGTTGAAATATTCCTGATTGAGGTTGACAGCAGGCCCCTCATATGATGATTTTGAGTAACAGAGGGACCTGCTTCCCCGTTTGGGGGATTCCCGGTGGATGATATAGCGGTATTTTTAGTCCCCTGATGATTACTATCATTAGGATTACCTATGCCCGGAGGTTGTTGATTACCTATGTTGAGCGCATGAGATCCCACTTGATGTTGTAAGTGGTGATTAGCTAAAGGATTATTAGTGAAATTATTATCTAAATTACCCTGTTGAAGATGCGTATATGGCGATTTGGATTGCATAGTCGCAACACGGTGCGCTCGGTCGAAAGTCTGCGATGCGTAGGGTGACTGAAGGGTGGTGTCGTCAACGCTGCGGCCGTCTTCGGAAGGGACGGGGCTCTGCGTGTTCGAATCCGCGCTCTGTTGCTGTGCGCTTCTTTGTATAGCGTCACGACTTGGATGATGATGACTGGATATGGGCATAGTAGCCGGGTCTGGCTGGCCCGATGACCTTACTGCATTTTTATGCAGCGTAGTATTATAGTGCCTTTTAAGATGACCTGAGCTGGTGAACCACTTATTACAGGCAGTGCAATTATAAGTTTTTGGCCGCCTTGCTTCATTTGATTTCCAGTTAGCACCCTTACCACCTATAGATGGCAACGTCGACGAAGTCGGATTCGCAGGCTGTGTGCTAGATATTTGTGGCGCCGTTGGAGAATCGTAAGGGCGATATGGTGGCTTCATATCGGGGGTGGTAGATGATAATCCCGCATAGTTAGACAAGGGAGGCATCTGTACGTCTGCATAAATTTTTTGATCAACGTGCATAAATGGTTTCTGATCGTGATGTCCGGAGAGAAATTTTTCATGTGAATATGGAAATTTGTGGTCCGGGTGAAACATTTTTGTTTCCGTTTGGTACTTTTGCTCACCAAACATTTTTTGATCTTTAAATATACCCACATCTCCATTCAGCTGTGGATTATTGTATAATTTTTGAGCTTCCCATGGCATTATAGCTACAGTACGAGTATTGACTTCCCTGCCTTGCGTCGGCGACTCTTCATAGGGAGCAGTTGCCTGTTCGCCTTCGTTACCTTGATAAACAACTTTTTGAGAGTCCAAATCTAATATGTCAGATGACTCTTCGTGCTCCTCTTTCACTTTGTTTTCATTTTGGTAGTTAGAATTATTATATTGCTTACCGGAAAACTGTTGAAATGGCATAGAAGCCGCAGCTGATGTTGAGCTGGAGCCGGCATGAGCTGAGTTGCAGTGCTCATTGAGTTGGACGGCGGAGTCACAAACAAAACCACACTTGTCACACTGGTTGGGTGAGGGTGACGGTGTCGGTTGGTTAAGTGGCTGACCATACAATGGGCTGGACGATGTTACTTGCGGTACACGGTCTTGCATAGTGTATGGATGAAAACGTTCAGTTTTATGATATCCCTGCCCATATTGAGATTGTTCCCAATTTATCTGCTCCGAATGTTGATTTTGAGGAAAGCCGCCATGAGAATAATTGTTACCGAATTGTGCACCAGGTGAGAAGTTGGTCTGATCTGGATTCTGGTACGGCGAAGGAGCGCTGTGGTAACTCTGTGGTGTCGCAGGGTGAGGAAACTGCGCTGACGTCTCTGGCGTCGCTCGCTGCTGAAATTCCGGACTTGGCTTGGTGATCATGCTGTCGCTCGAATCAGCGGGGGCCGAAACTGTGGTCTCACTTTTTATTTTCGCTCCGTTATTGTTATCAGAATCATTCTGCGTGTTCTGCGTTCCCCACTTCGCGTACAGGTTTTCTTTGTGGTACTGTAAATGCACCTCTAAAGAGTCGACCGAGTCCAAATATAAACCACAAATTTTGCAGTGAAAATCCCTCGTCGGTAAGGTCGACGATACAGCGTTGCTGTTAGCCATTTAAGTCATCAATCTAACGGAGAACACCGTCTCCTCCAACGAAAAAATAATAATAAAAAAAACACAGTTCCCGGGTCCACGTACATGTAGTCCGCGCTCGAGTCAGGCGCTACAGGTTAAAGTCATGGTCGCCGAGGCGCGCCTGCCGCGAGTCAACTTATACAACGGCGATGTTTTCGAAGAAAGTTTTCCGCGGCATTTCCGCGGGCGGGCGGTCGGCGCGCCACGTGCGCTCTGTAAACACTCCGCCGCGACACTCGCCCCGCGGAATTACTTCGGCCACCGACACGACCGCTTCACAACCGACAGCCACACACTACACTAATAGTAAAGTTTCTATTTTTCTGAGTTCACGATAACTTATTGTCACTCGGCAAAGTCTAAATGTAAGTCTATATCGAACTAAAATCACAGAAATAGTTGCGGTTTATAACTTGGCACTTGTTTGTAAGCCCGAAGACGAGATGTGTTTAGTTTGTAGTTGAGATGGAGCGGCGCGGACGCGACACAGGTCAGCCGGGTACGGTCACTGCGAACGTTTACAAGCAACTGACAGCCTTCCCGAAGTCGCCTTCGGGGGCATGACTTCAATAACAATTCGCAACGTCGTCCCCCACCGTGGCGCGCGTGCGAGCGAGAGCGACGCGCGGTGATGAAGTTATCGCTCCTTCATCCTTTTGTGCGACCTGTGTGCAAGTGGGACGCATGCCACTGGGCTGTGAGGGGTGCGGGGGCCGGGGCTGGTCCTACTCTTTCTCAAAATTGAAATGCCCGGTCGAAATGTCCGGTGATGCTGCGTCCGAGTAGGACAGCGATAGCACCCACCCTTACCATGCGGGCGGACAGAGCCCTGCGACGAAATTCTCTAAATTTTAAATCATCATCTTAGTTTATTCAGTTTGATTTTATTGAAAAATATATTATAATGATCGGAAGTACTGATCAATTTATGTTTAATTATGCGATATTCGCGAAGATGAATTCATAGAAAAATAATTGTCATGGGTGCATTTAATGCTTATAAGATGCAAGAATCTTAATATATAATGCACTCACTGTATAAATAAAATTTTTTCTGCTATTCTATCACTCATCATGTAATATTATTTATACTGAGCAGGTAGCAAACAAACATACGGCTCGCGCGATGTAAAGCATCTCCGTAGCCTATGAACTTATGCAATACAAGGCATACCACTTTCGTTTTGCCACACGTGGTATTAACAGAGCAACTCCTTAGGAATTTATTTTTTTATACCACTAAGGTGGAAAACATACATACGACCTGCCTGATGGTAAGCAGTTACCGCAGCCTATGGCCATTTGCAACACCAGGGGTGACACTCTTGCGTTGCCGACCCTTTATTTTATAGTATCTGAAAATCGCAGAAGAAACCACACTAATACTATAAATTGATGGTAGTATGTCTGTATGTTTATGATTTAACCCCTGAACTGATTATAACAAAATATGTTACATAGGTAGTCTGATATCTGGACAATCACATTGAGACATTACTTTTACACTGGAGCAAAGTCCCCAGTAGAAACTATCTACAATGATAATATAGTAGCACATGTCAAAACACAAAAATATTAATACCCTAAGTCTGCAATAAAAATACTTCCAAACTTTCAAAAACTAAAAGGTAATCTTTTAAATATGTAAAAATATCTATACCATACCACATACCAATAGAGTCTACTATGAAAGATAGTGTTTCCATACAAACAAAATATATTAGACATAAATTCTTTTTATTGCAGTTATATCCGTGTTATGTTAAATTTATCAATTCAACGTCCCCATTAATCGCTAATTAAAAAACTCTTTATCTATATTCATTAAATTAAGTACACCAGAGTCATATCAATCTATAAAATCTTACCTACTTCATTAGTTACTATTCCTACCCTGACTCATACGTAATAGCCCATTTAATCAATGTTATGCTTCTATTACTATTATGTTACATTTCCAATATATTCAAATACAATATAATAGCAGTAATTTAAAACTACAACCTATTCCAAACGTTAAATTCTCAAACAAAGTCACGAAGCAAGCGTGGTGATATCGGAATGGCCGAGCGCTGCGCAGGGCACTGAAAATTTTGCATCGCGGACAGCGGGGAGGGTGGTTGGGGGCACAGGCGCGGTTCCTTCATTTTTTTCTAAACACATCGAACGTCTCTGCAGCGCTCCCGATCGGACACCGCGCTCTGCCGGCTGCCTTTCCGATCTTCCAAAATATCGAAAACTTAGTTCCAACAACGCTGCCAACGCTCGCGTTGTTAGGCCGGACACAAGCCCCATGCAAACTATGAGGGGAGCCAGCATCGATTTTCTCGGACTATGCCGATCGCTTCCTATTCCTTGTGCCCACCTCCCCTACGATTTTACACTGGACTCTCCACTAGATTTTCGGGTTGCATTTTAACTTTGTATTCTGTTTATTAGGCAGCTGTTTACCATACTAACAGGCCTTTTGTTAATTCGCCTTTCGTTTCCTAATAATGAATTTCCAATTAAGTTCGACAAAATTGTGTTGAGATGTTTACTGCTATATTACAAAAGCGAGGGCTTTTACCTAACATCCATACTTTTAATATAGTTTTCTCAACGATACTATGTCTCTTTAAAATAAGTAGGCCCTCATTTTATCGATATTCATATTTTAGGGAGTGGAAAAGAAATTTGTCGATGTTTTGTACGTCGAAGTTATGACTTCATAACAATATCTAATAGTTGATGAGTCTCTATTGTTATTATCCGCAAGAATCAAAATAGCACGACAACGGCGACGTAAATAGAAATGTTGACCAAACCGGTACTATGTCGCTTAATTTCTGTTCAGTTCAGGGTACGGACCCAAAGACTCTGGTGCATAGAAATTTGAACTGTATCGACGTCACGTAAAGTTAAAAACAGTCTGGACGTCTTGATAAGGAAGAAAACTGTAGGGATCTGTAGGAACATACAAATGACGCTAAATTTCGTGTACTGAATAATACTTTTTTAAACGAAGTTTTCAAGTAGGTAGCTCGGACTTGTTTATGATACTTTTTGTAAGAGTAGTATTACATTTTAGACCACGACTCTTGTCGTAGTGGCATTATGACGACGGAAATTCAGTAGATACCGTGAAGTAAATACAAGTAGGTAGTGGTTGACATAAGACTTAAATTTCTTTTAAATTTGCAATTTATGCTATTGTTATATTGACATTTTCTTCTGCAATCGCTCCCTCATTTCATTACTGAGGACCGTGATCACTAGACCTCCTGAAACTGACAATCTGCCCCTTGGCTCCGATCGAAAGTAGCCCCCACTGACTGGTCAAATTTTAGATGAGGAGGTGGTATATTGGCGTTACAAGAGTGAAAGTTTGTGTATAATGTAAATACCAATATACTTATAATGGGGTTTTCTAACCAATCTTCATACAAGCGTCCATTTGCATAATAATATATATATATAGATATATATATATTCGGCATCGCACGAGTAATCCAATTACTGCTATACGTCACATGAGTACCCGCTTGGTTAATATGAATATTCCCTGAAAGTTCATCAATATAGGTCCAGCCGTTTTCTAGTTCATAAAATAACATATGGTTAAATCATAAACATACACACACACCTCCATTTCTATACATACAAATATAATAGGATATTGTACAGTTTCCTCACTCTATGTAGCAGTTATATACAGCGAAGTAAACTGTACAATATCCTATCATCTTTCATAATATAATCCCTACAGCTGTTGTAAATAATATATTATGAACTCCATTCACCAAGTATAAAAACCAAAAAATATATATTTGGTAAAGCGTTGCGAATACAAATGGCCTAGGGTTTTTCCGTAATATTGCAGCCGAATCATAGAAATATATTAGAGGAATTTTTTGAGCCTACGCTATTAGGTTTAGACCTAATGTTACTTAACCAAGACTCATTTAAATTAAACACGAGGGGATTTTTTTTTCATGTCCTTACTTAAAAGTTCTATGTATCTATCTATAACTTCACGCCAAATCCCTTACGGGGTAGGCAGAGAGAACCGAGCGCCACGTGACTCGATCTCGGATCCAATTTGATCATGGTAGGTCTTGGCCTTCCTCAGCCTACATCCTTCTACTTTTGCATTGTATATCTGCTTCGTCATTCTTTCATACTGCATTCTTTCTACATGTCCGTACCAACATTAGAAGATAATACAACATACTTAGAAGTTGTTTCTAGTAAATTGAATGTTACTTTCCGTGATGAATATCACGAGAAATAATGTAGAACCTGTACTAATACATAAATGTGGAATAATAACATATAAAGAGTTTGTTTGCTTGACCGATTTTTTGTTAGAACCCGCTAATCTCTGGAACTGCAAAAATAATCAAATTCTTGGTGGTTTTCATTATTGTTGCATCTGATAAGGCTAATTCTTGAAGAAAATTCTAGGCTGTTAAACACCACAGTATGATATATGATAAAAGAAAGAAAGTAAGAATGAAGGTTCCCACGGGATATAGTAATACGCCGCGCGAACGAAGACGCAAACTGCAGCTGGCGATGAATAAACTGACACATTAATAAACAAAGCTTTATCAATGTCAGCGAAAAGTTGTGTCTAAATAACAATACTCTTAGGTGATAAGAACACCTGCGGCTCAGTTACGTGTGGTCTCTAATGCATAGGTTTTGTGATGACTCACACATTGACTACGTCAGGTCTACGAATGTATTATTAGGTATTGAGTTCGATGAGCATAATATGATAAGAATATTCGTTGTATAAAACATTCCTCCTATTTTGACGAGCTCGGTGGCTCAGTAAGCCTTCAGAACCCGTTATATACCTTTTCCCATACACTTCGCGGTCATATATGACCACACGGGTTTCGAAGGGGTAGTGAATGACGCGACCTTGACACCAACGCTCGTGGGATGATTCCCCAACAAGGCAAACATTTGTGTGCATGAACATGGTTGTTTGCCTTGTTCTGAATGTTTTAAGAGAGGTAGGGCGCATCAAAGCAGGGGAAGTACCCCACAGAAAACCGCAGCCAAATAACAACTCGCTAGAGGGTTGTTGTGCTCCTGCGTGTGAGTGAGATCACCAGTAAGCTCCCAAGGAGTTGCTGTGTAAGCATCAGAGAAGGCATCGCGCGAGTGATACTTGTAATATCGCAAGCGTTAATAGGCCCGTACCCGCTTTACATCAGGTGGGCCGTATGCTTGTATGCCTCGCGACGTAGTATAAAAAAAAGATATTGAGCGATATGAAAATTTTATGTTAAGATGCCGAGCGATGCAAAGATGAAGATGTCATCATACAGAATGGTTCGAGAAAGGGAGATCGCAACTTAACCGTTTGCGATACCATATAATATTTTAAATCCAGATGTCATAATATAAAATATAGGTATTATAGTATCTTCGCCGTTTGTGACACGCACTGATCCCCTTAGGTATGTTCTACCGATAGTACCGCCCACAATTCTTAACATAACCTATTACAGTGTTCAAAGGAATTGTTACATACGAGGCCTATATCACTATTCTGCAATCGCACTGCTTGTCAACGGACACATACAGAAAATCTTCATAGAATGTTTCCGATCATCGTTTTTACAAATCGTCTAAATTTATCAAACAAACTTAGTTACGTTAGTGCAAGTATCACTGAAACCTCTGAACTGAACTTGTCTCGTGAGTCCGTATTACTTGATTGACCTTGTTTTATACTATGTCCGATGATCAGCATACAAAGTGTTTACCATAGTCGTAGACTATAAATACTTGTAATACAAGGAGTATCAGTATCAATCATCCGCCTGCCTACGTAGCACTTCACTATGAGATTCACATAACCTCACTCACCTCCAGGAATATAACCACCCACTGGTTCGGCGTTTCTCATCAAGTACAGCATTATCCTACTACAGTTTTGCGAGTTCTTCGTTTGCTACAAGAATGGATTAAAACCTGTTCATTGGTACATTGTCCTATTCATATCCCCTGGAGCGGGTCACGGCGGGTGTACAATATTACATACAGTCTTTTCAAAGGGGCCTCTACGCGTTAGATCCTTATCCCCGCGCACTCCTATCAAATGACCGGGATAAATAACCGTGAGTGGAAAGACCTATAAGTAATAATTACTCCATAAGTTCTTGTTATATCGATACATATCATCGCGCCAGTTCCCTTGCGGGGTAGGCAGAGATAAACTGCAAATGAAATCGCTTATTCATCCTCAGTCGTTTGACTCACACATAGCTGTTTTCCCAAAGTACGTCAGCTACTAGACAAAGTTTCATAAATATATACCTTAAAACTGCATTAGTAAATAAATAAATATTGAAAAACTAATACAAAAATTACTAGTGTGATATCGTATTGCTAATCCAGCCATCCCCAACTGTATCACCGTTTATGAGATATGAGCCGGGAGAGCAATAAACACTCCGAAAGTTCTCCAACAACTTTTCCGCCCAATACTTCGCTAATACATAAAATTGCAATCTTGTTTGTTATGTTCCGAGCAATTTAACACCTAAATGTTTACAAGTAATAAATAATGTTTTTTAAATTGCTTTATAAACATTTCTATGACCATTCAGTAGCAGACAGAGTAATTAGAGTGGTAATAGCTCAGTGGATAAAGAATCAGCATATTACGTACCTGTTTCGAATCCTGACACATACTACATTATTCGTCTTTATGCACATATTTGTAATAATCACTTCCCCTTCGGTGAAAGAAAACCTCTCGAATAAACTCACGGGTCCAAGAAATTGTTTCGAAAGATGCGTGACCTAACCTAAAAATGATTTAAATTTCCTTGTTGGTTGTGGAGGTCTGTTAGTGAGGATCGCTCCAAGTCAAAGTCGATACCTTCGCATAATACTTAGGCTTAGATAGCGAAGCCCGTCAATACTAATGGATTAGGAAACGGGATAAAGTTAGGAAGAAGAGGATTCAGTAGTAGGCAAATACGAGCTGATCATGCTTATCTATCTGTATCTTCACACTGAATCCCTAACAGAGTAGGCAGAACAGATGTAACAGTCTTGTTATGTTATTCTCTCTGCCTGCCCTGTCCGTTCACATCTCGCTCGCCTATTTAAAATACATAATGTGTATGAATACAAGCTGCAGCTCGCAACTTCATGCGCACGTATACCTGTATCCTCGTGGGAACGGCTTATTCTTCCTCGACTTCCAAAAGGCGTACTGTGATTTGGAATTGCCTATAACACTCATAAATTGAACTATCGAATACAAAAATACTTTTTCAAATCCGACTGTTAGTTCCAAAGATCGGCGCGTTCAAATAAACGATCAAGCAAACATACTACCGGTTTATATATTAGAATATATCTACCTATTACTTCATGCCAAATCCCTTGCGGGGTAGGCAGAGAGAACCGAGCGCCTCGATCGTGACTCAATCCTTACATATCTCACTCGCTTCTTTAACATTAATTGCTCTTCTCATGCACGCTCGCCGGTTTCTAGGGCTCCTGACATCACCTTCTGTATTAGTATATATTAAAAACATATACTATATTCTCTAGAGGTGAGCGGACAGCTCAATGGCGTCGTTGCGCGTGTCTTTCTAACCGAACGCAGTTAAGCAACGTCGATCGCAGCCCGTCTATGCATGGGTTTCTCCGAGCTCGGAGGGCACGTTAAGCCGTCAGTCCCGGCTATTGTCGATAGATGACAGTCGTTAAGCTAAGTCATTGGTCCTCGAGCGGCTTCAAAACACTGGCCTCCGGCCCTCTGCCAATCCGCATTTGAGCAGCGTGGTGGAGTATGCTCTAAGCCCCTTCAATTGAAGGGAGACCCGTATCCCTGCAGTGGGATGAGTAAGTGTTGATGTTGTGCTACATTGCGCCATTTATAGAAATATATTATTTTTAAAATAAAAGTATGTATCTAGTTCAAAATTCCATTCAAAAGATCGTATGATCAATACCATAACTTTCGTCCAGCATAATATTTATATCCCATAATCGCGGTAGGTAACGAGTCCAGCTCTACTCGTAATCGATATGATTTCACCGAACTTTTACCCGAATTTTACGCGGGCGTCTGTTTGTTGATGTAATGCCGGCATGGAATACAGATTGTACTCGTAAGCATGAACCCGATTCTCTTTTGACCTTGACCTGTGACCTGTAGTGAATACTACTCAGTTTCGTATTAGGTTTCTATATATATGCGTGATGTAATTGAAGTAATTAAGTCGTTTGAAATCTCGTGCATTGTCAAGAGGAATTCTGCCCTCTTTGTTAGTCTTCCGTAATACTTTTTCTGATTTACATTTTGCACTATAGGGGAAGAAAAATGTTTTTGTGTCACACCTTACAAACTATGGTTTATTTTTGAGATAATCCCTACATTCGAGGGTGCACCAAAATTTTTTTTTATACCGCTATGGTGGTAACAGGCGTACGGTTATTTGGTTTTATATTGCCCTGGTGACACGTTTACACAGACGTAATATACCTGTACGTCTCTGTAAACGTTTAATATAATGACATGTAGCTATGGCTCTAAAATCGATATATTTTAAGTCTCCTTATAACCATTTCCTAGTCCCTTAGGATTGACGGGGTCCGCTACCTAAGTCTGAGAATTTTACGAGAAGCTCAGGTCCTGCCTTGTTATTTGTAATAGTTGACGGGAGATGTGCATGTTACCTTCGAGTAAAGCGCTTCTCGCAGTTAAGATTTACTTGCCCATTGCTTTTTATGTTGGTCGCTCATCCCTTTTCTCATAAGCACGCGTTATTGCGTATCAACATTCTTTTTTTCTTAATCCGATTTCCCGATCTGATTTTGACGTAAGTAGAGCCACAACCGTCAGACATCCACAATCCAGAGGTAGAAACCAGACCTTAGGATAGTTCCTTCGGACTACATTTTTTTGGACAAGCGGGTATCCTCATGATGTTTTACTTCACAGTCTGGTTAGTGATAAATACGTATTTAAATCCGAAAACACAAATTTAGTGGTAAATGTCCACCTCAGGACTTGAACTGGAAACCAGTCGGTTAATAGGTAGGGTTAACTTATTAATAGAGGTATACCTCACTTATATTATATGTATATACTCGAAATACTTCGGCATTTTGCTCAAGTATAAGGCATCAGTATTGAGTAAAATGCCAAAGTATTTCGTTTGCATACTCTAGTAGTTATCTCATAAATTTATACTGAGTGATTGATATGGTGTGTGACTGAGATCACCTGTAAGCTCCTAAGGCTCCTGTTAACAGCAGAGATGGCATCCCGCGAATGATACTTAATGTATTGCAAGGGTTTACAGGCTACGGTAATCGCTTTACATCAAGTGGTATGCTTGTATGCCTCCCAACGTTGTATAAAAAATATTGATAACCTCACTTATTTTTAGTAACACAACAACGCTCCAGGGAGTTGTTATCTATCTGTAATCTTATGTGAGGTGGAGTTCCTCAGCCGGGTTTCTTCGACGCGCCTTACGTCTCCATCGTCAGTCTCGTTTATTAATTACCATATGCAGGTTAATTTTGACTCTGAAGATGATAGTAGAAAAACGTTTCTGTTTTAAAAACTTATTAATAGAGGTATACCTCACTTATATTATATATATATACTCGAAATACTTCGGCATTTCGCTCAAGTATAAGGCATTGAGTAAAATGGTATGGTATTGACTAAAATTCCAAAGTATTTCGTTTGCATACTCTAGTAGTTATCTCATAAATTTATTCTGAGTGATTGATAAAATCTGAAGACGTCTAGTAAATTACCTACATGATGCACGGATTTGGCGATGGGGAAGTTTTCAATACCAAGAAATGTAGACTTAGTCATGTAATTTTTAAATTAAATTTCTGATTTTGATCTGAACTCAAGTTAGCCAAATGAGTAATGAATGTGAACAGTCGTATTCGTCGAATAATATACCGAACAACTTATTAACACGCCTGCCACTATGTATAAAATAGAATAGAAAATATTTTTCAACGTATATCAATAGCCACAGAAGTATTATGACACGTATATATAATATATATTATGTAATTCTAATAATACCTAAAGTACCTATATACCTACTGAAAAAATTATGGCACAATTTAATCAATTTTCTAAATTTCATTTTATATTCAGGAAAGGCTAAGACTTACCTACCATGACCAAATTGGTCGTGTTCTATCAGAAGGTGATATCAGGAGACTTAGAAACCGGCGAGCGTGCATGAGAAGAGCAATGAATGTTAAAGAAGCTAGTGAGATATGTAAGGATCGAGTCACGTGGCGCTCGGTTCTCTCTGCCTACCCCACAAGGGATTTGGCGTGAAGTTATAGATAGATAGATAATTTTATATTCATTAAGCAAATTATTGTACCATTATAGTACAAAATTAAATTATTGTACCATTTTCTAATTAAATATTTTATTTTATTAGAGTTAATCAGTTAATAAACTGTCAAAGCCTTTTATTCTCATAGAAAATATGGAGTTATGATGAGTTCGGTGGCGGAATAGTTAGCAATGTTACTTTAACACCGACACTCGTGAGTTGATTTCCCATAAAAAATAAGCATTTGTGCCTATGAACATATCTGTTTGTCTTAGCTGTGTGTTTTCAAGAAAGGTAGGGCGCTCAAAGTAGACCGACTAGGGAGTACCTCCTCTTCACAGAAAACCAAATAAAAACTCCCTAGAGGGTTGAGTTCCTACGAGTGAGTGAGGCTACTAATTAACTCTGAAGGAGTTGTTGTGTTATCATCTAGGTGTGGGAACGCGCGAGTGATACTTTATGTACCGCAAGCATTCATAAACTTCGATAATAACCTTATATCAGGTGAGTCGTATGCTTGCATGCCACCTGACGTTGTATAAAACAATCTCAATCACCATATTGTTGATATTGTAATGTCACATAGCCTATGTTACCCTGGAAACATAAGGATTCAAACGTTACCCTATCCGAATCTGTTCAGGCATTTAGAAATTATGGTGTAATAAAGAACTTACAAACATGCAAACATATATCAACCCTTAAAACATAACACTCCTTTTATATGGTAGTTATTGCCCATCATTGATAACGAATTATTTTCTGAAATAATATCCCTAATAATATAATCCTAAAAACACAAAATGGTTGACAGAAAAATCAAATCAAATTTGCTGTATCAAAGCTGCATCAAACCATAATTGTTTACGCTTCTTAATGTATCTTACATAAACATAACTTCAAACGCCTAGACGCAGTACTGTAGCTATGCGTTGATTTTTCTGTTAAGAAGTTGTGAAGTGAAGTTTTTGATAACATATCACCAACCCGTTACCCGCCCTTTAAGAGAAATATATATCAACTCTTAGACCTTGAAGGTTTGTTTGTTTGCTGCATTTAAACAGCGTGGAGGGAAATTTGATTTTGATGTAGTATGAGCCAGTAGCCTCTTCCAGAGACCGGCATAGCAACTGTGTTGCTCGGTACGGTATTCTGCTGCATTGCTCGAAAACAGCAAATTTGATATTCAAATTTCACCATACTTTGAAAAATTCCTTGAAACGCTTACTGTTTTAAAAGCCAATTAACAAAGTGTTAATGAAATTTCAATTTGTCAAAATCATTTCATTCATAAGTTGTTTGATGTTATAGATATCCATGACCTCTCTCTACAATTGTAGCGCTAATCACCAACAGTGTACGTACCTCGGGAGCAGTGAGATTTTGGTCTCAAGATGTGAAAAGAACTCCCTACCGGAGGTTCACCGCTAGACTACACCATAGTATAATCAAACCATGACATTCATAAAGACAGACATGAAAGGGTTCTCACGGGGTCGATAACGAGCGTCACATGGCGCTCGGTTCTCTCTGTCTACCCCGCAAGAGATTTGGCGTGAAGTAATAGATAGATATACAGCGCGCGTGTGTTTGCAAGCTGCGGTGACTTTTTTTACACAACGTCAGAAGGCATTGTGAACGCTGGTAATACATTAAGTATCACTGGCACAATGCCACCTC
Organism: Pyralis farinalis; assembly: GCA_947507595.1. Lineage (NCBI taxonomy): Eukaryota > Metazoa > Arthropoda > Insecta > Lepidoptera > Pyralidae > Pyralis > Pyralis farinalis. The sequence continues at coordinate 30,978,828 of OX382265.1, forward strand.
TCCTGTTAATACTCCTTAGGAGCTTTCTGGTGACCTCACTCACACGTAGGAACACAACAACCCGCCATGGATTTTGTTATTTGGCTGCGGTTGTCTGAGATGGAGGTACTTCCCCAGACTTTGATACAATACTAACCATCACGTTTCCCATGCTTGTTTGTTCAATTTAGTGTTATCAAATGAGAAAGTCGGTTTCAAATAATTTCATAAATTGCAATTGCAGCACCACTAATTCAACGGAGGTTCAGTAACACTGACTGATTACTAAACAAATGTGTGCATCTGTATGTATATAGGTAATAGAAAATGTTTGTATCATTTATGAATTAAATAATGAGGTGACTGGCCTGAAACGTTAACGTTTATCTGCCTACCTGATGGTAAGTAGTTCCAGTAGACACCTGCAACGCCAGTGACGTATTACGACTGTGTAAAAAACCTCTATACGGCTTTTTTATGAACTTCAAGCTTTAATCACTTACGTAAACTTCGGTAAGGCGGTCGTAAGGGATCGTCTCTGGCACTACACAGGATAAGACTGTTGCAGTTGCAGAGTGTGAAGATTACCTAATTTCCAACCGTCAGCAAACGGTGTGGTTGTATAAGGAAGCTGACAGTATCGTATTAAAAAACTCCTCGGTACATAAGCCATTGCGCAAAAAGGCAGAATACACAAGGGAGGCAAAGTGTCTGATTAACCTCAAGGGGTCAATACCCTGTGTAAGCTTAGGTATCATTGACAATTCTCACAGCTCATTTGCTGACTACAGTACTCTATGTGTGGTCTGATTTAAAATTTGTACAAGTCTTCGCTCCATGCGCGGACTAAGTTTCTTGGAGCTTCAGAGCATTTAAGAACTTGTGATTTGTCGCTAAGCGTATGAATATCATACCACGTGGTCGATAATAATTGTGATTGAGAGAAATTATAGTAACAGTGTAAGATCCATCAGTATCTATCTTGGCTTGATGATAGCCTTCGCACGTTTGCTTCACGTGGTGCAGAAAGAACCGAGCGCCAAAAGACGACATACCCAACTTGGACTTTTAACTTTTATAACTCTTTGGACGCTTGCCGCCTCCTATGGACACTAAAATAGACTACCTAAATAATAGGATAAATACCTACTTTTTTCGCCAGGGTTCAAAAAATCCCCATAACAATCATCAATATGTACGTTATTATATTAATCTTAGAAGTGACCAAACATTGTGTAATTAGTTTCTCCATTAACATATTATTTACATAACTGCTAATTACCCTGGCACACAAAATATCATTAGAACAAAACACTATTACTAATAGCCCCGTCTAGAGCTGGGAAATGAACTACGCTGCTGATATCTGCGTAATCGCGTGCGTAAGTTAAGCAACGTCGATTATAGCCTGTATATGGATGGGTTTATTCACATCAACTTGTTCGGAGAGCACGCTAAGCCGTTGGTTCCAGTTGTTGTCAATGGATGATAATTGCTAAGCTGAGTAAAAGAAGTTTGAAAATACTAGCCTCTGTCTCTGCAGCGAGGTCTATCAGTGAGTTGATGAATCATCCATTCATGTATCAGCGAAGAGGGGAGAATAGAATATCGTCAATGATATTTTGTTCCCACCTAACCAAATTTTTGGCAATGAAAACTTTTTAAATATTTATCTCTTTTATCATCCCATCAACTTTACCAGTCAAATCACAACAACAACGAAGTCACGATGTTAGAACTGCTTTTTTTAAGTATAATTCTAGTATTAGTTCGTTAGTATTATTACTAATAGTGGTATTTATTACGTCTGCTGTCAACACGAGCTCTTTGAAGGCGCCGGCGCAGCGGCGCCGCGCCGCGGCGGCGGCAGTGATTGCAAGGACAACCTGGCGGGCGGCTTCTGCTTTGTAGAATTCCCCATGACGTTGTATCTTATAATGTAAGCCTAAGCCTATCTCATTAAATTTCTGTTTTACATTTATTCCCATTATTGTCCCTTTCATTGATAAAGTACTGTAGAGTACCTACTCATTCAATTGAGATGACTCATTGTAAGTTATGCACAAAATAGATGTAAGTCATCACAATTGGGGCAGTACCTACACTTCATTTGTGTAATCATTGCAACCTATTAGCGAGCTAGAGAGCCACTCACCTCGATTCTGAGCCACCTGCATGCATACATACAAATCATATATCTATCTATAGCTTCAGGTCCGTCAACTAACCAGCCCGAACGCCACATGATTCTGTTCTTACACACCTCACTCGCAAGCATTCATAGCTTGTGCATAGTCTTAAACTATTTTCTATAAGTTTCTTGTATGCTTGCTATATGGGGCTAGCCGTGAACCATATGAGAGTAGTTATCTTAATAACGAGTGTGGCAAGTGCTATTTCAGTTGCAACCTTATACAGAGGACGTCATAGTACTGAAATTATTCATAAATTTCACATACGGCATATCTAAAAAATAGGTTTTCCTAGCTAGTCGACGACGGTTTTTAATTTGATTGGAAAACAATTGTCGTTGCGCGACAATAGAGTCAAGTATAGCTCGAATTTAAATTTATCAATGTACATTCGCCGTTTGCCATATAAGATTTAGGTTGTCGTCCGATTTCCCCGAGGCGATCACTTTCGATTACGCCTTGAAAGCTTTCCCGGCTAGAGACAACCCCAGGTTGTTTTTAGTCAGTAGGAGTCTAACATAGTCCACATAGCCGATTGTCAGGATATCGTAGCGACCTTCCTCCCGAACAGTCCAACTGATTTCCATGCTTCGGGCGTAAAACAGTATTCGAGACAGTACTATGGTGTTATTCAACTTTCCATCATCGCTCATCAAAAAGAATACCCGTACCGACTTGGTAAATGAGTAATTGTTGGAACATTCCGCGAACATTGGCTTGAAACAATTGAAGCATTGCCCTTTGGTCCTGTTCAATAATATGAACAGATCAGGACTTCATTAGTTATATCCACAGAGCACTGCACATGATTCACGTGTTATCCATTGATGATATAAAAACAAAACGTAATTTTATCTTATGGTAAGGGTAATTCCGCTAAATAAGAGAGGTAGGGCGCATCAAAGCAGCCCGCCTGGGGAAGTGCCTCCACCTCACAGAAAACCGCAGCCAAATAATAACTCCCTAGAGGGTTGTTGTGTTCCTGCGTGTGAGTGAGGTCACCAGTAAGCTCCTAAGGAGTTGCTGTGTAAGGAGCAGAGTAGGCATCGCGCGAGTGATACTTAATATATCGCAAGCGTGAATTGGCTACGATACCCACTTTACACATCAGGTGGGCCATTTGGTTCTATGCCTCCCGACGTAGTATAAAAAAATATATACACGTGGGATCCTTTGTTGTTAAATCCCTAATAATACGCCGCTTTGCTGTAATAAAATATTTCTTTACACGACTATCCTGTATTGGAAAATATAATTTAAGAATATATTATAGAAAATATTATAATGATAATCAAACGTAAAACGAGACGTCTCCTAACACAGGTCTCTTTAACAGGGGGCCCTTTAACAGGAAATCCCCAACCCTTGTAAAATGTTCTTATATTAAAAAAAAGAAAATATGAATTTAGATTTTTTAATTTTCTATTTTAGAATTTATAGTAACGTGTTACATCTAACTTACATAGTAAATGCGACTACTTATAGCACCTATCAAATTCAATTTTATGTTTGTCTATATCCATCGAGATTTTAGCAGCAAATTCCGTTCATTAAGCTGAATAAATGCTTAGTTGCTTACTCTTATATACCTAACTTTATTGTCTTAGGTTTTCGCGATTGTTACGCATTGAATTAAACAATTCTTAACAGAAGTATCGCGTGTTTTATTTTTTTGTTGAACCTGACGTTTCGAACGCTTTGCAGCGTCCGTGGTCGCAGGAAGACTAAGGTGATATTTGTCTTACATTAGTTATTCAATTATTACATATACCGACATGGATGGATTAATTATATATGTTCTGATTCACACAAAAATCGCTCGCTGCAAAGCGTTCAAAACGTCAGGTTCAACAAATTAAATAAAACACGCGATACTTCCGTAAATTTTTTTTTAACCTAACTTTATATTTAACTTATACACATGATACGATAATATGAAAATAATTGTCGCTAACTATTTATCAGTAGAAAGGGTCAACATAATGAATAACAGGAACGAATACCTGTTATCTCATTCAAGGAACTGAACTACTTCATAATTGACAAAGATACCTACATATATTATTATTACACTTTTATTTTGCTATTACAAGAACCATAAGATAAGACGTGTAGGCCGTTAAAATGGAAATAATTTTGAAGATGAATGAAATTTAAATGACTGCATTTTAAGATAGCAAAACAATGAGGTGCTATAGAGTTATAGACAGACTTACTGAACAACACCTGTATAGACAAAAGCTACGTTACGATAAGATACTTCGCCAACGCAGTTAAGCATTACCATAGAAATTTAACACAATAGTATTAACAATTGTTAACAAAAGAAAGCCGGATAAGATAAACAAAACCTTTGAAGTTACGGCGAAAATCAAAAGGTACTAGTTTTAATTGCTATGTACAGTTAAAGTAGACTAAATAGCCATTTAGCTTTTTTTAAAAAATAATATTAAGTAGGAAATATAGAGCGTATAATGGTATGGTTTATTCTGGAACAAAACTTTAAAACTGTACAGTTAAGAACTTCAAAATACCATTTGTTTAATATTGCCATATTTCAGCAGCTTCGTCATTTACAGGTATTTCTGTCATCTATGAAAGCCATCTGCATACCTATTAGGCATATACATTTTGATATTATTAACAGTTAAGCTGATAACCTAATTTTAAATGTACAAGTATGTTAACATTGTGGCATCTGATTTGTACACTAAGTTGTGATCAAAGTATTTCGTAACAAGAAGGTTAACGTTCTATATCTTTAAAATAATATTTGTTAATATTGCCATTTTTGAGCAGCTGACTCATCTATGAGTATTTCTGTCGTCTAGGATAGGTATATATATAAGTAGGCATACTTACGGCTAAGCTTATGACTAGCTTTAGCATGTACGAGTATGTGTTACTGTAATGTACATTATGATGTTTCGATCGCCACTCGTATGCAAATTAGATGTTTGTAAGTATATATTTTTTGACGTTCTGTAAATCAATAATCCTTATTGTTTCGTAATGTATGTTTATCTGTTCTATTACGTCACAACTTAACTGGCTGCTCTTTTATTATATATTTTAAGATCTGACTTATTGTTCTAATATCTATAATAACTATAACATACCTCGCTATACACAACGCGGTGCCGATCCCAATGCTATGGAAACTAAACTATGGAAGCGAGAATTGAGTATGACAGCGAGAGCACCAATATAAACACCTATTCTATTTAATCTAGTTTATCCTATATAAACACGAAAGAAATGATAGTGTTGCGCAAAATTTGTAGCGTAACGCTTGTAAACTGCGTTCACAGTCATGATGTCAGTGACGAAGTTATTTCAAAGAGTCTCTGTGTTAAAATTATTAGGGGCGTTGGTTCGTACATGTAGAAAAGGTAAATATAAAACGCGAAAAAGGAACAACGTAAGAGCCTAAAATAGCCAAGTCTCACCTACCATGACCAAATTAGTCGAGTTTTATCAGAAGATGGTATCAGGAGCCCCTATGAACTAGCGAGCGTGTATAAAGAGAGCTATAAATAAAAAGATAAAAATTCTTTATTTGCCTTTAGACCCTCACGGGCACTTAGACACGTCTTACATTTTCAATATTATATATTATCATTTTTTTTTTAATATTAAAGAAGCAAGTGAGGTGAAGAAACGAATTATGTGGCTCTCGGTTCCCTTTACCTACGCCGCAAAGGACTCAGCGTGAAGATATAATAGTACAGTATGTTTATCCATTTTGTATCGTTCACTAGCCGTCTGATTATCACACCGAAGTAGAATATAGAAGAATGAATTACATATACGTAGAATGTGAAGATATATCTACATTTTCACACCCAACCGATTACCGATATGTTTTAAGATCTTCCTTAAAAGTACATCAACTCTCTGTAAATCCGTGAAGATGCAAAAATTATAGTAACGCTACATAATATAGTAGTACATGTTTACGTTTTTTTGTGAATCTAAGTATTTATTGTGAACATATCAAAGTTTTGTCACCTAAAACCGTTATATCGGTTAACGGTACCTATACAAGAGAGTTTAGCATTGTACCTAGTGGGCAGAGGGAACCGATACCAAATGACTCAATCCTTACACTTGATTTTACCTCACTCGAATGTAGGTACGATAAAAACTGCAAAACTTCGTGTAATGTATACCTATTTACGAGTATATTTATCCATTTTTTGCAACTAAGACATCCGTGTGAAGTGTTTGATGGTATCGGCCAGCAATATTTAGAATTCGACGTAAAGACTAAAAGAAGTAAAAAATAGATCGGAGCACCTTATGCGTAGCAGTAAAGGTGAGATTTGCATAGTCTTCACGTATGTATGTTTCGCCCCATAATACAAATCGTCAACACGCGAGTGATGTACTCATGCTGTTGCAAGAGTTCATAGTTTGGGGTAGCTGTGTACCATCCATTTTTCTGTATCCTTAATATTCTTATAATATAATAAAAAAAAAATTAAGAGAGGTAGGGCAAAGCAACCCTTCTTCGGGAAATACCTCCACCTTACAGAAAACCACAGCCAAATAACAACTCCCTAGAGGGTTGTTGTGTTCCTGCGTGTTAGTGAGGTCACCAGTAAGCTCCCAGGGAGTTGCTGTGTAAGCTGCAGAGGAGGCATCGCGCGAGTGATACTTAATATATCGCAAGCTTTAATAGGCTACGGTACCCGCTATGCATCAGGTGGGTTGTATGCTTGTATGTCTCCCGACGTAGTATAAAATAAAATCACCTTATTTCAGAATGAAAATATAGCTTTCAAAGTGAGATATATACAGGATAAAGCTCAATGATTATATGTCTACGTCGATTTTGATATCCATTGCATTAAATAGCGAAGGCTTACCACATTTCCACAGAAATTGGCTGTGAGTTGTACACAACCGTAACACTGCAGAAACAGTAGTCATCGATTTGACAGCGAAGCTTATATACAAATATTAGGGGTTAAAGTATGAAATTACCATAGTTCATTGCTCTATTTAGGAACTCCGAAGCAATGATTGGCTGGAAGAGATTCCTCGAAGGAATAAGCCCACCTTTGCAAATCATGTAATTCTTAAACTTGTAATTATAATTGTGAATAATACAATAAAGTAATAAAACAAACAAAACAAAATTACCGATTTGTACTGAAAAATTAAAACTCGTTTTTTCTAAGATGTAACTTGTATGTAGATGTATATTTATTTAATCTAAATATTTACCCTCATTATCTAAAAATTGCTGCCATCTAATCGGAAGTTTATAGCCTTTGCGATAGAACTCTGGGGATCTAGATTCGCGAAACTGTGTGATAGCATTTTGTACTGCCTCCCGGGAAGAACGATTTTTACCACGTAGAAAATTGTAGTCAATTGAAAAAAAATGGCAGTCAGATGGAGCAAGGTCTGGCGAGTATGGAAGATGATGTATGGTTTCTAACTGCAGCTCCTGTAGAGTTACGACGGTTTCTCGTGCAGTGTGAGGTCTTGCTTTATCATGGAGCGTTCACGAGTCGGGGCTTTTCGCCATCATTGTTCGAAATTCGGCACAGTAAACATCTGCTGTTATTGCTTGACCAGCCCAGAGAAAGCTATAGTGAATAACGCCACGAAGAGATCACCAAACCGTTACCATTACCTTTTTATTGGTAAGCTTTGCTTTAGGGCACTGTAGCGGCGTTAAAAGCATAAATAAAAAAAATAAAAAAAATAAACTTATAATAAATAAATAATAAATAAACTTAACATAAACTTCCGATTAGATGGCAGCAATGTATCGGTAATAAGGGTAAATATTTTAATTAAATAAATATGTTACATCTTAGAAAAAAACGAGTTTTAATTTTTCAGTTCAAATCGGCAATTTCATACCACTAATATTATATGTAATAAAGTCAATAGATTTTCCTTTAACTTTATCTCTCCTGATAAAACCTTTTTTAGAAAGAAGGCTGTTATGTTATGTTACATATATTATTTAATACTTTATAGCTACTATAAGTGTTGGATTTTCTACGACGTCTATAACCTATAACCAGCTCAACAGCGAGACGCTTAAAATTTACCTCATCTGTTAATGTACGATAAATAGTTTAGGCGGCATGTCTCTTAAAATAACCCTTGTTTTGACTTTATAGTAGTCAAATAAATGAAAAGACATGCCCATGAGGAAATAGAAAGACAGTCAGGAAAGACTATATTAGAAAGTTCGCTGTTGAATAGAGGCTAGGTTTTCTCAATAGCATTGTTAACTCCAATTGGTATGCATTTAAATTTTGAGCTAAAGGTATTATCTCTGTATTAGCGAAAATTGGGAAAATCCAACGTTTCCGATATACCTGAAACCTAGATTACTCATGGCTTAATGGCGGTCATAGAATGCAAAATTCTATAGTATAGGTACCGTTAACCAAGATAACGGTTTTAATTGTCAAAATTTTGATATGGTCACAAAAAATACTTAGATTCACAAAAAAAAGGTAAACATGTACTACAATTATTTTTTTTGACGAGCTCGGTGGCGCAGTGGTGAAACGCGCAGTTACGCTACTTTGGCACCAACGCTCGTGGGTTCGATTCCCCCACAATACAAACATTTGTTTGCATGAACATGTCTGTTTGTCTTGGTCTGGGTATTTTCTATGTATAATAAGTATGTATTTACAAAAGAAAATGTATTTACATATGTTTATCAGTTGTCTAGTACCCATAACACAAGCTTCGCTTACTTTGGGGCTAGATGGCGCTGTGTAATTTGTCAGACAATATTTATTATTATATTTATTTAATTATTAAGTATAGTAATCCTATAATGTTTCCATCCTCGCGGATTTCTCGGAAATTGTTGTACTTTTAATAGAGATTTTAAAACATATCGGTCATGCCTGGGGTTTGGTTAAACTCACGGGAGCACATACTGGAACCAAAAAATCGGGTTATCCCCAGTTTCCAGTTTTATTCTAACCCGGAGAAGTCTTGGACCTGCTAGACTACAATCTTTCACATCAGAGACCAAGCGAGATAAAAGCACGATAGCGCTGTCATGATTGTCCTGGCTCACACCGGACCACAGGGCCATCATGCCACCGGATAGATCTTCGCTGTCGCTTTCCTTCAGCTTGGTCTCTGACTCTGATGCACCCAAGGCATTTAGGAATTTCTTATTCATTACATCTATCAGCTCATTCATATTATCTTATAGTCCAACTCTCACATGTGCGTATACGACACTCAGTTCTCCTCGACTCGCCGAGTTGAGCGTTGCGTTGTGAGAGACTGCCCTGAGCACCACCTGCGTTTAAACACACACTGACGAGGGCAGATCGATGCCCGTGGGACGCCCTAATCCGCGCATCAGTGCGATTCAAAGTCCAGAGCCCAAAAGTGAGTCCCAAGCATTACCGATATGTTTTAAGATCTTCCTTAAAAGTACACCAACTCTCGGTAAATCCGTGAAGATGCAAAAATTATAGTAACGCTACATAATATAGTAGTACATGTTTACCTTTAATCTAAGTATTTATTGTGACCATATCAAAGTTTTGTCACCTAAAACCGTTATATCGGTTAACGGTACCTATACAAGAGAGTTTAGCATTGTACCTATGACATCCATTATGCCATGAGTCATCTAGGTTTCAGGTATATCGAAAACGTTGGATTTTCCCAATTTAGGCCACTGAGATAATACTTTCGGCTCAAATTTTAAAAACAAACCTATTGGAATTAACAATCCTGAGGATTGTTATTAACAAAACCCAGCCTTCGACTTGTTTGCAAAGACTTCCCAAAGAATGTATGTGGGATGAACCGCCAAATTAGACATACAACACGACCGGCAAAGTGTTAAGGCCCAGGAAGGCCAAGATCTTACGAGTACCTACCAGGACCAATTTGGTCATGCTTTATAAGGATTTTTTTAATTCACCACTAAGGTGCCAATGAAGCGTATAGCATATTGGTAAGCAGTTACCTATAGCCTATAGTTAGCCTAGTGTTTGTAAGTCTAGGGCCAGATCTCGCGCGTTGCCGCTCCTGTAAAAAACTCTTCGTAACTTTTTTAAACGACCATATCCTGTCATAATTCCTTACGAAAACTTCTATAAAGAGTTTATTCTACAACTTAATCCCGATTCTCCTACTGGTTATAACGCGCAAAATAATAAATAAATACATTTATCCTTAGTTCTCGTTTGCTAAGAATTTGTTGTTTTAGTTGACTATCTTCAGTATTGTAGACAAGTATTCATATATCGGTTTACATCAGGGGTAGAAAAATTACTTTCGATATGTTTGTTATTATCACGCATATGTTCATATGTGCCTATTTAGATTTTGTATAGAATATCTTTATTTATCAAGAAATATGTTAACAATGATGATATGTAATTAATTAGACAATAGTTCTGATGTTTCGTCATTGAATAAATTGACATGCAAATACAAAAAAAAAAATATTTAAATAATTAAAGAAAAAACAATAATTACAAACTCATTCTACTTAAATCAATTCGTTCCTTATAATAATTACATTTTAAAAAATGGATTCCACTACAGATATTATTAATAACAATAATTAATTAATAAATACCCCGCAGGGCAGCTTGTGGCGAGCTGTTGGTGCGTAACGACACCACGGGTACCCGAGTGCTCCAGAGAGTCGATCAGGGCCTTCGTCTCCGGCGTGTCTTCGTCGGTCGGAGTGGAAATCCAAGAAGGCCCGCAGGACTCTCAGCTCTGGCTTGCCTTCATTGGCCGTCCAGAGAGGAGTCGATAGAGTATATTGCTCTAGCAGGTGATATACTCCAGGGGTGGAAGTGTTAAAGGGCATAACGCCGCGAGTAACTTCGGAGAAAGCGCAGCACACCTCTCGACACCCCTGAGTCACTCACACCGGTGTTGCCCCCGGCCGACTTTCTCTGGCATTTCGGGGGTCCAGCTAGTGAGTGGCGAGCCACCACCTGCCAAAAATAACAGTCAGATATGATAGTTATGGCAGGTGTCCGTCCCTCTTCTGCAATAACCCAGTACCAATAATCCCTCCAGACCTCATTACAATAGACTAATCATTTCCTACACATTCGCAATAGTCCCAATACCTGCCGTGACCTGCTCATATATATATGGTTCTACCGATATTTTTAGGAGCGGGTCTCGGTGGGTGTACAACATAACATGAATCTTCTTAAAAGGGCCTCTACGCGTTGGATCCATATCCCCGCGCACGCCTATCAAATGACCGCGATAATACCCGTGAATAAAAATAAAATAAATAATTAATAAACTTTACAATATTCATATATAATTAAGTCTAAGAAAAAAAAGGGTTATCTTTCAAAGAACTCGCCAGAATTGTAAAAACAATTTTTACAATTCCGGCGAGTTCAATTAAGCACTGTTTAAGTTTTAGTTTAAAATAATTTAATCTTCGAATTCCATTGAAATTCTATTGAACACTTTAACAGTCATGGCATTGCAGTTACTTGACTTGATTGACATACAGATGAAAAGCATGCTCCGTTGGTTGGTGGTTGTAGAAAGAATGCAGGATGAAAGAATGATGAAAAAGATACACAATTGGAATGATGTAAAAGCCGAGGAACACCAAGACTAACTTACCATGACCTTTTGATTGGTCGTTTTTAGTCTTCTCAGTTCCTGACTAAGCCCTAGGAACCGGCAAGCATGCATGAAATGAGCTATGAATATTAAAGAAGCAAGTGAGGTGTGTAAAGACCACATCTTGTAGCGCTCGGTCCCTCTGCCTACCACACAAGGGACCTGACGTGAAGATATACATTATAGTTTTTGTCACTTGGATGTTGCGCAGGTATACGATCAACGATGAGAAGTGGTTACCGTAGCCTAACCCATTGTAACACTGTAGAAGTGTCACTTCTCCGTTCCCGCCGCGCGCCGTTATCACAGTAATATCTCAGATGTTGTGATGACCTTTGTTACCCCCGGAATGATAATAAAAAAAAAGTAAGTAAAGTAAGGTAGCGAGATTTTAGAATTACAGATTCCGTATGGTCGGAAAAACGTTAATCAGCAGTGTGCACCACGTTCAGGTAAGATTACGAGCAGATTCGGTTGTGGTAATCACACTTAAAAAATAACTTCAATTAAAAGTCCTATGTGAAAACAAAGAAACTTCACGGTGAACATAATGCATTCGACTTATTCGTCCGAGGTGACTTTGAAATTAATTCTATGAACACTCCTGTTTTTAGGCCAGGCCTGCAGACATGTTATTATATGGTTGTTATTAATAGCCACTTTTTATTCTGTCTGCGATACGTATATAACATCGATCGTTGAAAAATCAGAATCTGTATTTGTACTTCGCTGCCTAGTTTAAAGAAAATTAGATACGGTTAGGAAGTTAGATGTCTAGAATTATTACCTAGAATATTAGATGTTTCGGAATATTGTCACAAAATTGCAGCATCGACAAATTGCCCACACAATTTACATCCTTATCAAAGTGCCCGATACTGACTGTAAAGCTAAGTTCTAAAGTAAACATACCTATAACAAATATGTGCAGGTATGTGGCTGTGTTTTTTATATGATTGAGGTAAATGCACTGCGCAGTATGGGTACAATTAACAATAAGTACAATGGATTGTGTTCTGAGGAGTTATTCAATATAATGTCAACACCCTCGTTTCACAATCGCACAGCTCGCCGACGCAGCGGCGGTTGGGAGTTTATCCTCACGCACTGGGGCAGCAATGGTGTGCGGTTCCAGAGAAGTTTTCTACCGAGAACTATTAAGTTATGGAATGAGCTCATGCCCAGGTTTTCCCAAGGGGTTACAACACAAGGCGTGGGTCGGCACTGCAATAGTGACATCTCTGGTGTTGCAAATGTCCAGAGGCTACGGTAACTGCTTTCTATCAGGCAAACCGTATGATTGTTTGCCACCTTAGTGGTATAAAAAAGCAGTACACTATTGACCCGAACGTTACAAGCCACTTTAGGCTGCACTTAAAATATGTCAAATTAAAATATTTAAGCTCGCCACTAACATAAAATGTAGCACGCTTACAAAAGGCAAACGATCGAAATGCAGGGAAGAGTTTCTTTAGATTTTCTTAATCAGATGAGTTTTCTGGTCGCAATTCCTATACGAAATCAAATTAACTTTAGTTTACTTTTATTTAGATTCCTATACGAAATCAAACTAACAACAATATCTAATCGTGTTGGGACATGAATATTGAAAGTTTGTGAAATCGGCCAATTACAAAATTCAAAAATGAAACTCTCTGAACCGGCAAGGATAGGTCTATAAAAATTATATGCATCTTTTATGAAGGAGCTCATGTAGTTTCTCGGGAAGACGTTTTAAGAACCTAAATCCTAGACCTCAGGGTCTGCAGAAAAAATCCATTTAGAACAGCACACTAAGTGACCACTACGATCCCATTATGGTCAGAAATTCTCTGTCTTTGGCAAACGTTCCGATTGCAGAAGTAGCGTCAGCTCATTTTATTTTAGTTATTTAATATAAACAGGAGACAAAATTCTCCAATGCCAGAATACCAGAACTTAAAAAAGAAGTTATAGCTCTATTTGTGGGTAACCAGTTTCTTATCTAGTTTAGAAGAGTAATTTACTTATTTCTCCTTCAAACTATGGAAGCATATGTTTTTCACGGAATTTATAATATATTCACATGGTTTTTTTAATGCCTTATTTGTCATAATGCTGTCTTTCACTTTGCCAAGAGGGGAAGTCAATTCCAAAACTTCCTACTCCTATAAATTTCTTCTGATTAAATTCGTTGTGAGCAGCTATGCAGCTATAGTTTAACCCTGGGACAGCAATGAATTTCACTGTTCATTGCCTTTTTGGTGGTCACCGCTGTTAATTCTGGCTACACAGGGGACACAGTGGTGTGAATGAGTAATGGACCTGTCTAAATATATACATACCTAGTCTTGCCATAAATACTGAAACAAAGAAAAAAAAATCTATTGCAAATAACATTTATAACTTTTACAGTGTGTTAGTTTAATACGTAAATATAAAAAAAAATATATAAAAAGCTTATTCGAAGTGGTCTCCATTGGCTGCCATACAGTTCTTTAAACGTTGAGGCCAGTTATCAATAGAAACACGCCATATATTGGCGCCAAAATGAGAAAACTCAATGAACAATCATATAAAAATGACAGATTCCAAATTCAAATGTAATATTTTGTTTATTTTTAATTGTAACAGTGTTTATAGCCAGACTAAGTATATTCACATTAATAAGGAGAATGGCCGACGTTGTCATCTTGAGATATTTGTTCACATTAATAAAACTAAAGAGAGGTTAGGTAGAAGTAAATATTTGTATAGCTATTGACTCTGTCTTAAAAGAAAGGAATGATGTCTATCTAATCTACAAATTGAATGAAGGCGCATTACGCCGCCATTGCTGAGGTATTCGTATAGGGATTCGCTAAATACCGTTAAATACTATTCGTACGCGATTAATTTGTATGACGAGTGCTGGTTTCGTGTGTTTACGAGTAGATAATTTGACATAATGGGTGGAGATATATATGGTGGTAGAGATACGTGTTTTACATGTATTTTTATATAGGTATATTCTTTATTGCATCATTTGCAAATCGTCAAATGATGATGTTCTGAAGAAGGGCCAAATCAAAAGCACCCGAAACCGTAGAGCATGCGTAAAGTGGTTGATGAGTGTCGAAGAGGCGAGAGGGGTAAGTGTGGATCCGTACCCCAGGCGTTCCATAGTCTCTGGCTACCCTAATGGAAGACAGGCGTGATAATATGTATACATACATATTATCACGCCTGTATGTGTTAACCGTAAGACCAGTCTTAGTAAAAATCTTAGTTAAAATTATACGCTATTTTCTATGTTCACTAATTTATTAATAGATGTTACTGGATCATACAACATATGAACATATAAAATGTCTTCTATTAGATTGCAACAATCCCTCAGTTTGGTCACGTAGGAAGTGCGTATGATCCAAACAGTAGAAAAGTTATACATACATGTTACAAAAAATAAATATGGATTTTGTTTGCAATGTCTTGATCAGAGTAACTATAGTATATATATATATATATATAAAGTTAGGGAAACATTAATACACCCGTAAAACGATAGTGATTTCTACAAGGTTTCTTGATTAACTTATTCACGTCTTCCAAAAAGTGCGTATACGTGTTATATTTGAGTTTTTTCATTACTGTATAATTTCACTAACACTTATGTTACAAAATACCTACTATCGAAATTTTCACATAAAACAAATTTTATACTGAATTGTAAAATTTCAAGTATAACAACAATGTCACTCGTCAAAAGCGCGGGAAGAAGTCATTTATAAGCTTTTATATGGGCTATATCTGATTAAAGATTTTGTGGCAATTGATGAATGTATCATATATTGTACGATAATACAGGTGAGAATTTAATAAGTAGGTTAATCTACGTAAACAGGCATTATCAAACAGGTAATAAAACACAATAGAGAAATGTGAACCAAAAATTAAATTATAATTAATTTTGCAGTCTTGAATAAATTAAGCTGGCAATCGATCACGTATAATTTCGATTTTGACGACGCGACTTTGACACCTCTCAACAACGCTCTACTCAATGCTTTGACAACGCTCGTGGGTTTGATTCCCACACAGGACAAACATTTATGTGCATGAACATGTGTGTTTGTCTTGGTGTTTTTTAAAGAAGTAGGGCGCACCAAAGCAGTCCCTCTGGGGAAAAACCTCCACCTCACAGAAAACCGCAGCAAATAACAACTCTCTAGAGGACTGTTATGTTCCTGCGTGTGAGTGAGGTCACTAGTAAGTTGCTGTCTTAGCAGCAGAGGTGGCATCGCGCGATTGTTACTTAATGTATAACAACCGTTCATAGGCTACGGTAACGGCTTTACATCAGGTGGGCCATATGCCTGTATGCCCCCCGACGTTGTATAAAAAAAAATATCCCCCAGGGTAGCATGTGGCGAGCTGTGCGTAATGACACCACGGGTACCCGAGTGCTCCAGGGAGTCGATCAGGGCCTTGGTCTCTGGCGTGTCTTCGTCGGTCGGAGGACTTTCTAGTCAAGAAGGCCCGCAGGAGTCTCAGCTCTGGCTTCCATTGGCCGTCCAGAGAGGAGTCGATAGAGCATATTGCTTTGTCAGGTGAAATGCTCCAGGGGTGGAAGTGTTAAAGGGCATAACGCCGCGAGTAACTTCGGAGAAAGCGCACCCTTGAGTCACTTACACCGGTGTTGCCCCCGGCCGAATTTGGCATTTCGGGGGACCATCCAGTAAGTGGCGAGTCTCCGCCTGCCGGAAGTAACATCAGATATGTATGTATGTATATGTATATCTTCACGCCAGGTCCCTTGCGGATACATCAGATATCAGATGAAACATCAGATATGATAGTTGTATACTGTCTCTCCTCTGTAATAGTTAAGTACCAATAATCCCTCCAGATCTCATTTTAATAGCCCAATAATTATCTACACATTTTCAATAGTCCCAATACCTGCCGTGACCTACTTCATGGGTATATTGTCTCATTGATATCCCCTGGAGAAGGTCACGGGTATACAACATTACATCAAGCTTCTCAAAGGGGCATCTACGGGATAAACCAGTGATATAAGAAATAGAATAATAATAATATATTCGATTATCCTGCAAAACCAGGCAATTTGATGTGTAACAGAAATCGTAAAACTCAGTTTTTATAAAGTAAAAGTAGCCCGTTGTTAAGAGTATAAGAGAGGTAACTCCATTGATCCCTAAACCCTTCCTCTGACGTAGTAACGGCCCACAGGGGCCAACTACATAGTCAGTGTCAAAAAAAGAAAAAAAATATCCCCAAAGTCGTATTTTAAAATCTCACAACACATTTAACCTGTTAAAACTAGTCATGGATTAGATCTGTTGTATGATTTCATGGCTCTCAATACACTGTTCGCAAAGCGACTGTGACTGAATTTTACGATGATGGTGGACGAAGTAGGAGATTCATCTTTAATAGGTAGACAGTACAAGTAGCGGATCTCGCATTTCTTGATTTCGACAAGCAGTGAAGCTTTTGAATGAAGTTTACTTTTCTTTGAGGCTTCTTGGGTATAATTCGGAATTTAATTAAGGTTTTTCTAGATTAGCGTTTCAGTTTTCGTATCTATCATTATTTTTCTAAGGAATTAAGTTATATTTGGACCCTATCGATTTGTTTAGAACCATCCTCCTTACACACATGATTTAGAATAAAGTAACCCGCTTTTTGACAAAAAAAAATAATATCAGTGAGATAAAATTTTCTTCACAGGACCATACAACGTACGCTAGCAGCATCCGAGCAGGCCATAGTAGTAGATAGATGTTTTTTATATTATGACTTTATTCACATGCTTTCGTGAAGATCTAGGCGTGATTTCTCCATCATGTTCAGTATTTCCTTAACACGAGCACGAAGAAAATGTTGTAGTGTTTTTTTTATACTAATGTCATGTCGTTCGTTGACAATTGTGCAATCCGTGAAAACTGTGTAAAAAATTCAAAGTAGTATACTTTATTTCATGTAATTCATATTGTCTTATTGTCGTGTAATCTATCATACAGGAGAACTACGGCATTTAAACAAATTTTAATGTGTCAAATGGAATGGAACGTGGAAAATGTAATAAATAAAATATATATGTATCTTGCCCTCGATCTCATCCTTGTGAGTGATAAAAATATATTACAGTCTGTTGGATCGGTACCGGCTACATCGTTTATTTCTGCCATCAATTTTGCGCACCAAGACTACCGGCACTCACCAACTATGGCTAGTATTTGCTAGATACTCAAAGACACAACAACCTCGTTTACTTGTCTCATTTGTTACAGATTGCGGTCAATCGCTGTAGTCGGGGCAAAGCCAACAGCGACTAGATGCATCTACTAACGATAGTGGGTGGACGCTAGCCGGCTCTTTTGCATGAACTATCTGACAATGCAAGCGCAAGATGGCCGTAAATTTCAACAAAATAAAAAGTATCTAAAAAATGAAAGAAAAAGTATTTTAACATTTATAGATGTCTCATACATATACCTAGAAATGACTTCTTCCCAGGGCATGCCCCGCATAATAATACTAAGTAGGTACTCTGTCCTTCCAGTTTCCAGACTTCCCCGTTACCAAATTTACCGTTCTGGAATGTTTAACCGTGAAATGGTAAAAAACAGATAAATTGTTACCTAATTTGGCATTTATAATCTTTATGAACTCCCAAGGTCATGTTTACATGAACTTGTATGAAGATGCTATTTGTAATTGGAACTATTAAAAGTGACACGTGCCTTTATTACCACACATTTAATAGTGTATTTTTGCAATTATCGTTAGATAGTAAAAAAACCTTTTATAATAAGGTAAACATGTGATGCAACTATTACTAGGTACTTATATTGTAGTAATATATATTTCTTATAGCATACGGAGACTAAAAAAAATTATGAATTGTTAAAATATCTATGGCGAAAACCAATCTGCGTCGGAACTAGCTAGTGAAGCGTCCAAATTGCGCGCCGTTGTCAATTTGACATTAGTGCACCAAAATTTGTAATGCATTCTAGCAACAGCGCACGCACTCCACCCCCGAACAACACATGCATAGCTGTAACAGGTGTAAAAACCACCGTGCATAGCACACTACTGCAGCACAAGCAACCCTCTGGAAAGGTTTCTCGGAAATGCACAAACGGAGATGTGTTCGTGTGCAGTCGTGTTATAGAAAAAGTTAAGAAAAAATACGGCACACAGACACGGCGCAGCTTCGACAAAGTTTGCTCCTAGTTGGGAATTCTTTTGCGATTAAATACGTTGGTTTAAAAGTTGAAGTAAGTAAATTTAGTTACTTGTAATCGAAAAAAAACTGATCGTTTACTTCTGTTTTT
The DNA here is from genome assembly GCA_947507595.1 of Pyralis farinalis. NCBI lineage: Eukaryota > Metazoa > Arthropoda > Insecta > Lepidoptera > Pyralidae > Pyralis > Pyralis farinalis. The sequence continues at coordinate 30,997,954 of OX382265.1, forward strand.
CGGATGTTATTTTTGTATTAGTCTGTAAAATGCGATAGATATATTGTTAACGCGAGGTTTTAATATTGTTTACTACATAGATACTTAATAAAAATTCAATAAATATTTTTGATGTAAGTAACTCTTGTGTAAGTATTTGCGTTACTCTGCTTATTAGCAATCAAGCCTCCAGGGAATAAGTCGTAGGGGACAGCTGTCTATTTCTATACATGCGATAAATCTTAGCGAGTTGTGTCATATCGAATTTTGCCACCGGATATTTTTTAAGTGATGCATCTAGACTCCGATAGAGAAGCCACAATTTAATATACTAGTTACTACTTGTCCTTATAGACCACGGACTAATTATAATTTTCTAGAAGACTATTTCTCCATTCTTGCATCTGTGAAATATAATATGATGAGGTATTGCTGTAGTTCGAATTTTGTCGCAAACAACCATAGGTAACGGTAATCGCTACGCACCAGAAGCGCAAAGTTACCTCCAAAAGCACGGCTTTATAACTAAAAAAATATCAGATGGACGTCCAATTTAGGTGATAAAAACTATTTTAAATATTCATACAACTAATGTAAGAAATTATTAGCAAATATCTTAGCTTGAATTAAATCATTGGTGAATATAGTATACACAATAAAAATACCAATGGAAGGAAGAATACGCTTTAAATTAAAACTAAGTCGGCATAATATAGGTATTTTTCTTTTTCGTTAACAAAATTATTAAATCTTATGTGCTTAAATTTCCTATGCAAATTAATAAAATTCTTTACAAAGCTACAAAATATCTAGTTATTTCATATATATATTTTTTTATATTCTAACAGTGACTTATACCTATAAGCAACTCCGCGGAGACCAACTCGCATGCACTTCGATTTCTCAAAACACTACATTCCCGGCAGAAAACGTAGTTTGAACTAATTCGAAATATATTAATATGGGTGCTAAATTTGTTTGGTGACCACTCACAATCATAGTAATCTGTGATTTACGATAGTCGAGTTACATCTGTCTCGTTCTTTATAGGCTTTACTGCCGTAAGTGAAACCAGCATACCAAAAAATAACACGTGGTTGGTCATAGTGGTCTTAAATTATCAAGGAGAGAAGCAGGCAGTTAGGTACTACTCCATCTAACGTCTCCTTATTAAAACCATTTGGAGTTTCATGACGTATATAATTTTATCTCTTGGGAATGCAATAAATTTCACTATTAATTGAGACAACATAGGAGATCCGGTGAGAACATACGTGTCAGATTTACTTGTCTGTACCAAATTTTGTACAAATCAAATGATCGAACCTATGCCGAAACATTCAAATATTTAGCTGAATACTCTCGCATATTTTTTGGACCAACAAACATTAAACAATTATTTATGTAAATAATACCTGCTTTTTTATACAATGTCACATATCCGCATAATATGCAGTTTACGTAACAACCATTGCAGTACAAAAAGTATCACCAAGCTGGCAGCTGACTCGCTGCTAAGGCAATACCTACTTATTTTCAGTAACTTCTAGATAACTTTATATAGAGACACAAAAACCTTTCAAGGACATGGTTACGGTTTTCAAGGGTCGAGGATAACTCTCTCTTTCATTTGTTAATAAATTTCATAGATGTATTCCATATGAGATCTACGACAAAACATGAGATCGCGTTGAATCTGTGCACACAAAACATAGATTCACGATCACCCACTAAGGGGTTATAAGGGTGCGTAGGAATGCAGCGGAAAGTATAAAAAACGATTTACAGTTACAAGCGGGGTGGGGTGGAGAGGAACCGGTTCTACGTGCTCCTACACTGTTATTTTACCAATTCTTTGACTCAAACAAAAGGCTCGATTACAAAATTGTAGATTCACATCCCACGTGGATGTAAATATGTGTTATAAAACGTATAAACAAAGATAAGTATAGATATTAACGTTAGTTACGAAGATATTGATGTGGTTATGTTTTTTGCCTTTGAGATAAAAGATTACAGATATAAAGTTGTAAATGAAGTTATATTTAAGAAGTCGCGTTATATCTCGATTGTTCAAACTGATGCTGACATCGGCTTATTAACACGGCTTATTATATGTACTGGAAATTTAGAAAATAAATTTCACCCCATTTAAATTCTAATCATATTGAAACGTGGAAGTTGAGTGTACGGACGGGTAATAGTAAGGCCATATAAGTTGTCTGGTATCTGATGAATGACACAGGCTACATATGCAAAAGGATTCCCACGCGGACGAAATCGCAGACAAGTTAGTTTTTTTAGGCTAAAGTATGAGTTTTTACAAAAGTTATATTCACTATTATGTTACGTAATATCACGTCTATATTTGGTACTTAAAAATATTATTCAAAGAACTTTCTTCTATTAAATAGAAGAGATTCCGAATCTTTCACCCACAAACACTGTTATTTAGACTTCATAAAACGTACATGTTTAGGAACTATGACAAAATGACGTAAAAGGAGTTGCAAGTTAAACTATTCTTCGACGACTTTCTGCATAATATTGTAATGTTTTAAACGTTTGCTAAGTGATGTGTCTATTTATATCTCCCTTATTGGGTAAGAAGAATTGTTACACAACTTTCGCGTTGTATAACATTTTGCCTTCCCGCGCTATTTCAAAGTCCGAAACAAGGGAACTTTTCTAATCCACCATTATTAATATTCAATTGTAAGCTTTTTTCCATACAATAATTTTCGTCGTTGTGATTAACGTTTGCAGTCTGATTCTGCTAGCTACATGGCATCGCAGATATACAGCAGAGACGTACAATCGCGCGTGCAGTTCGTTGGCCAATATCAATAGATATGTACATAAATATATATATATAAATGCTTTCGGTACTTCAATACCTAATTTCTAGAAATACCGTTTACGTTACCGTTGTTTTTATGGTTAAAGTATTTTTCTAGATTAATGACTTGGTTGATTGTCTGTCCATCTGTCGGTGATCGATGCCTATGTATATCAAGAAATTGCAAATAAAGTTCTAGGGGATACTTATAGTTATGTATTGTATAGTATCATGAATTTAAGAAAGAAAAAAGGTATAATAAGTATAAAGAAAATCATAATAATATTTTTATAGATTTTGATTAATACTTTATCTTTATCGTCAGATGGCAACTATGCTTGCAAATATAAGCTATAAATACACACAGAAACTTATACACTGCAGGAAAAACATAATATGTCTGCGGTAGGTAAAGTAACAAAGTAGGTCAGCTACTGCTGAACAATTCGTTGATTATTCTACTACTACCATAGACCTGCCGCGAAAGTAGAAGATAAATAAACTATCAATGAGTTTAATATGCAACCCAAAGTCTTAATTTTGATACTGTAATAGATAATAATAATAGATAATGTAATAGATAAGTAATATAATACTAATAATAAAGCTGAAGAAAGATAGGTGAGCAGTGATAAACCAGTGGATGAAGAATCAGCCTATTTACCAACTGGACCCCGGTTCGAATCCAGACATCTACCAATAAATTAGTGTTTCCGACTTTATGTACATACTAGCTATCCGCCCCGGCTTCGCACGGGTGATATGATCGCTACCAAACTTCACAAGATCACCTGCTGTGCTAACCTGAAGATTCACTGAAAATTTCATCAAAATCTGCCCAGTCGTTTTCGAGTCCATAGAGGACATACAGACAAACATTCATTTTATACATATATAGATTTATAATTGTCACTTATTCGACGGTGTAGAAAAAAAACGCGAGGAAACCCGCCCATTTACGAAATTATATTTCTAAATACGTGTGACATTACCTAAGAAATGTCTGGTTGGTTATCCCTCTGGGTTGTGGAGGTCTCACGGTAACCACTCCATATAAAAACAGTTTCTTCGCCAAATCCTTAGACTTAGGTAGCGCACCTCGCCAATCTTAATAATTTAGGTAACGGGATAACGCTAAAAGACGAAGAAATAATAATAAAGTTGAAAAGAAAAAGAATAACTAATAACAAAGCTGAAGAGTTTGTTCTGAACGTGCTGTCTGGAGCTACACGTCGCATTTGAAACATTATTTTTGCATTTGATAGCAATTCTTGGAGAATATTATAGGCTATTTAATATCCTGCTACGCAAAGCAACCATTAGTTAACTGTGAGTCACCTAGTGGGTATCTAGGATGTGAAGTGGTACAATTGATAAGGCTCTGTTAAATTAATAAGAATATTAATAAAGTTCAACATTCATTATCATCATCCGAGCGTTAATCCCGCTCGCGTCCTACGCTTTAGTCCGCAGTCCGCTTTCCGAAATCTATCTCTCCACTTCGCGCGGTCTTACCTCTGTAAGAGATCTCTCCCAGCCAACTTCATCATCTTCATCCGAGCGTTAATCCCGCTCGCGTCCTACGCTTTAGTCCGCAGTCCGCTTTCCGAAATCTATCTCTCCACTTCGCGCGGTCTTACCTCTGTAAGAGATCTCTCCCAGCCAACTTCATCATCATCATCCGAGCGTTAATCCCGCTCGCGTCCTACGCTTTAGTCCGCAGTCCGCTTTCCGAAATCTATCTCTCCACTTCACGCGATCTTACCTCTGTAAGAGATCTCTCCCAGCCAACTTCATCATCATCATCCGAGCGTTAATCCCGCTCGCGTCCTACGCTTTAGTCCGCAGTCCGCTTTCCGAAATCTATCTCTCCACTTCACGTGGTCTTACCACTGTAAGAGATCTCTCCCAGCCAACTTCATCATCAGCATCCGAGCGTTAATCCCGCTCGCGTCCTACGCTTTAGTCCGCAGTCCGCTTTCCGAAATCTATCTCTCCACTTCGCGCGGTCTCACCTCTGTAAGAGATCTCTCCCAGCCAACTTCATCATCATCAACCGAGCGTTAATCCCGCTCGCGTCCTACGCTTTAGTCCGCAGTCCGCTTTCCGAAATCTATCTCTCCACTTCGCGCGGTCTCACCTCTGTAAGAGATCTCTCCCAGCCAACTTCATCATCTTCATCCGAGCGTTAATCCCGCTCGCGTCCTACGCTTTTAGTCCGCAGTCCGCTTTCCGAAATCTATCTCTCCACTTCGCGCGGTCTTACCTCTGTAAGAGATCTCTCCCAGCCAACTTCATCATCATCATCCGAGCGTTAATCCCGCTCGCGTCCTACGCTTTAGTCCGCAGTCCGCTTTCCGAAATCTATCTCTCCACTTCACGCGGTCTTACCTCTGTAAGAGATCTCTCCCAGCCAACTTCATCATCATCATCCGAGCGTTAATCCCGCTCGCGTTCTACGCTTTAGTCCGCAGTCCGCTTTCCGAAATCTATCTCTCCACTTCACGTGGTCTTACCACTGTAAGAGATCTCTCCCAGCCAACTTCATCATCAGCATCCGAGCGTTAATCCCGCTCGCGTCCTACGCTTTAGTCCGCAGTCCGCTTTCCGAAATCTATCTCTCCACTTCGCGCGGTCTCACCTCTGTAAGAGATCTCTCCCAGCCAACTTCATCATCATCAACCGAGCGTTAATCCCGCTCGCGTCCTACGCTTTAGTCCGCAGTCCGCTTTCCGAAATCTATCTCTCCACTTCGCGCGGTCTCACCTCTGTAAGAGATCTCTCCCAGCCAACTTCATCATCATCATCCGGGCGTTAATCCCGCTCGCGTCCTACGCTTTAGTCCGCAGTCCGCTTTCCGAAATCTATCTCTCCACTTCACGCGGTATTACCTCTGTAAGAGATCTCTCCCAGCCAACTTCATCATCATCATCCGAGCGTTAATCCCGCTCGCGTTCTACGCTTTAGTCCGCAGTCCGCTTTCCGAAATCTATCTCTCCACTTCACGTGGTCTTACCACTGTAAGAGATCTCTCCCAGCCAACTTCATCATCAGCATCCGAGCGTTAATCCCGCTCGCGTCCTACGCTTTAGTCCGCAGTCCGCTTTCCGAAATCTATCTCTCCACTTCGCGCGGTCTCACCTCTGTAAGAGATCTCTCCCAGCCAACTTCATCATCATCAACCGAGCGTTAATCCCGCCCGCGTCCTACGCTTTAGTCCGCAGTCCGCTTTCCGAAATCTATCTCTCCACTTCGCGCGGTCTCACCTCTGTAAGAGATCTCTCCCAGCCAACTTCATCATCATCATCCGAGCGTTAATCCCGCTCGCGTCCTACGCTTTAGTCCGCAGTCCGCTTTCCGAAATCTATCTCTCCACTTCGCGCGGTCTTACCTCTGTAAGAGATCTCTCCCAGCCAACCTCATCATCATCATCCGAGCGTTAATCCCGGTCGCGTCCTACGCTTTCGCTTCGGAGCCCAGGGTTTTACTCCTCCATTTCGCGCGCGCTTCGGCATCCCTTATAATGAGACCATTGGCTGCATGTCATCCCTGACGACGTCAAGCCGGCACTTCTTGAGTCTAACCATTCTCAGATGTTGCATGGACATAATGAAATCATATATAATATACAAAATCATGTAAACTAACATATGACACAGGAAGCAAAAGCTTTGAAACAAACAGGTCCAATCTATATGGGTTGTGCCTAAATTTTATATCCACAATAAACTAGTTGAGAATGCGCAAACTTACATTGCCAGAGGAACACCTGGCTCGTCAATTATATAACAATTCAATTTTTTTTTTTATTTGTCAGCCATTTTGACCATGTTCCTTAAGAGATAGGAACGGTGCTCCTGAACATTCCTATTCTACTTTTTTATTCTGAAGGCAAAATTAGAATATTCGAAAAAAAAGCGACAGACAAACACACAGACAAACGCACAGACAAACATATAGATTTCATATAGGAACGGTGTTCCTGAAAACTTCCTGTCTATTTGTTTATTTGTAACACGACAGCTCTAGAAACGGCACCTAAAGTTGTTGAAATTAATGTATGTATGATGTACTACTATCACACCAACCCTAACTCATCCACCATCAAGGATGCGGGTCTCCTTTCAAGTGAAGGTATTTAGAGGACACTCCACCACGTTGCTCAACAGTTAATTGGCGGAGGCCAGTGTTATCTAGCTGCCCGAAGGAGACTGACTGACTGTCATCTAACAACAACTGCCGGGACCGACGGCTTAACTTAACTCCGAAACAGGGAGAATTTCGAGATAGATAAACCCATTCACGGGCAAGCTTGCGGTCGACGTTCCTTAACCTGCATTTTCGGTTAGAATGACACGCGAAAAACTAAAAAATATAAATTTCAACGTAACGTAATCTCGCACGTGCATGCGTGTCTCGACAGCAGTCGTATACGATATGACAGATCAGCGTCAATTCAATTTTACTGGTCTACTAGCACTGGTAGTCTAGCAGGCTAGTCGCAGATATCTGTATCTGATAAAAATGTCAACTCTGCATCTAGTTGTAGCGACTAAACGCAGCGAAAAGTAATTCGCATTCCGAAGACTCTTAATCTATCTATCTATCTAAAACTTCACGCCAAATCCCTTTCGGGTTAGGCAGAGAGAACCGAGCGCCACGCGACTCGATCCTTACGTACCTCACTCGCTTCTTTAACATTCATTGCTCTTTTCATACACGCTCGCCGGTTTCTATGGCTCCTGACATCACCTTCTGATAGAACACGACCAATTTGAAGACTCTTAATGTCAACGTAAATCTATTTAGTAATATACCCTTTGTAATAGACGATTGAAGTAAATTGAATATACCCACTAAACATACGTCTATTAGGGTTCTGCAGAACGAGCAGTATTTTGCTGTTGACAAAGGTGACAAGTATTTAATTGTAGCATCAAGTTACGAGTACTTAGGATTCTTGACCAACATGAAAAAGATTTTTTTAGATGAACCAAGGTATTTATTTTTTTCCTTGGGCGTATTTGTTTGCGAGTGATAAAAACATTTCGATTTTCATGAATAATTAATTAAATAACGTAAAGTTTCAAAGGACACCAACGGAAGCGCTTATTATGAATTATTGATATTACATGTGCGTTTTTTTTATTTTTTTCTAGTCCTATCGTCCTGAGCTGAAAGAAATAATAACCTGGTTTTGATGAGTATAAATAAAAAAATGCACGTACGCAAAGCGTCAAATCATAGTAGACACTTTCGGCACCATTTTCGCTCTTAAGTGCGCATAAAAACGGTACAAACCTTCAGGAGTCGCTGTTTGTACTCATCAAATTATGTTTAATATGGAAATGCAATAAAATGGTGCTAAAGTAAAACTACTTTGTTTAGTTAACAATTGTTACTTTCATAATGACTAGCTCGGTGGCGCAATGGTGAAACGCGCTCTTACGCTACTTTGACACCAACGCTCGTGGGATCGATTCCCACACAAGACAAACATTTGTGTGCATGAACATGTCTATTTGTCATGGTTTGGGTACTTTCTATGTATAATAAGTATGTGTTTACAAAAAATATATATATACGTATATTTATTAGTTGTTTAGTACCCATAACACAAGTTTCGCTTACTTTGGGACTAGATGGCGCGGTGTAATTTATCCGACAATATTTATTATAAAATTTCGTCGTATAAAGTCGCGTGCATTTCTAATTGCAGCATCGCTTCCGCAAGCTCAGCGCGTATTCAAGAACTAGAGAAGTTTTGCGAGTCTGTGAGGGATGTTCTGGTTTTAGCTGAAGGTAATGAAAGAATGATTATAAGTGGAGATTTTGATGGATGGGTTGGGACCAAACGAGACAGCTATGAAGCTGTTCTTGGTCCCTATGGAGATAAGAGAGTGAACGAAGCAGGTAATTCGATTCTAGATTACATAGATACATGGATCGAACCCTCCTTGTGTCAAATACTTCATTTCATCATATGGATATTCACACGTATACATGGAGACGGAATGACGAATGTAAGCCTTTTCGACTCAGATGTGGATGATTGCTGGAAAGTTCTGAAAGAAAGAATGATGGATGCTGCAAAAGACGCATGTGGATGCGCAAAAATTTATAAAACATTGTAAGGAGATGCCTGGTGGGATGCGGACGTTGAATCCTCCATAGCAAGAAAGAGGAAAACGTGGTTGGATTATGTATCATGTTTGCCCTTAAATTAAAGTATGAGACAGAAGCAGAAAGAAATGTAACGTATATGAAAGAATGAAACAAGGCGTTAGTGAAAGAGAAGCGTGAAAGACAAATTATGAATGAGGAACAGAGCCTGGCGAAAAACTTCGAGGCAAATACTCAATTCCAAACACTGGTCACAATAATTAAAGACTTGTTGAAATGATAAATTTAAAGCTTACTATTGAATGCGAAGAAGACAAAAATGATGGTGTTTGAAAGAGAAGAAACCAGAACCAATGTAGGGATTACAGTTGCTAGTGAAGTATTGGAATAAGTGGATGAAATTATATATCTTGGATGCGCGTTCAGCAGTGATGGAAGGTACACCGCTGATGTGGAAAGACGAGTGAGTGCTGGGAAGGGTTAGGAGCATTACACCTTGACAGTAATTTTGAGCCAGAAGGCCAGCTCACTATACACAGGGCAGTGCTGACCCCAAAGCTAACTTTTGGAAGCAAGAGCTGGGTATGACAGAGAGAGCATGAAAGTTGGATAAACGCACTCGCAATGCGAGCGTTGCGAAAAATTTGTGGCGTAACGCTTGTAGACCGTATTCGCAATGATAATGTTAGAACCAGAGCTGCTCTGAGTGTCTGAAGTGTCGGCGTTAAAATAAAAAATCGCATGCTCCGTTGGTTCGGCATGTAGAAATAATGCAGGAAAAAAGAATTACGAAATAGATATACAACGCGAAAATAGAAAGATGTAGGAGCCGAGGAAGGCCAAGACTTACATACCATGACCAAATTGATCGTGTTTTATCAGAAGGTGATCTTAGGAGCCATAGAAACCGCCAAGCGTGCATCTGAAGAGCTATGAATATTATAGAAGCGAGTGAGGTGTGTAAGGACCGAGTCCTGCGGCGCTCGGTTCACTCTGCTTACCCCGCCAGGGAACTGCTGCGAAGTTTTAGATTATTATTTACATATGTATATATTAGCTTTTGTGTGTGTGTGCTATGTGCTAAAAATTATTTTGCTATTCAAATATATTTTTATTATCAGAACATAAAGATTTAATTCGTAGTCAATAATCAAAGCACCGGCATGAAATGATAAAATTAATGATTGCAGTCTATTCTAAAGAAGCAGTGTTGAAAAGTGCTTCGATGACATGGATATAGGAATGAATGTCTTTACTTCTCTAGTACTACGAATAGTTTTCGTAAAACTTCTAGTGAACAACTTCATGATGCGGTGTTGATCCCAATGCCAATGCACAGAAATGTAAACTAGATATGGCATAGAAATCATGAAAGCAAAATAGCAGCAAGCGAGTTGCGAGCATTGCATATCTTCCACATGCTGACCGTGTTTGCTATGATGATTTAAGAATGTGTGTAGGTCCAAAAAGATTTATCAAGAAGTTATAGGAAAAAGAGTAAGAGCATTGCAATATTAAATAGAAAACCCTACAGGCGTAGCACTTCTAACACAGCGAAGTTCCCAACCAGATGACTTCCTGGAGTGTCGTCATACTGCAGGGACTAAGCAAGGTTATCTTGAGCGGTAGCTGCTGCCCCAGTAGCCGCGGTGGAAATGCGGAAGTGATAACCCTTGTATTGCTAGGGTACGTAATAAGAAATTAAAATAATAAAAAAATAAAAGTCACGTACGCTTACAAGACAGAGTAGTACAAATAAAATTTATTTTGTAACTAATTTTAACTGTAAAAGTGGTGCAAAATACTGAGTCTGAGAATACTATTTCCGAGAAACCGTAATCTAGTAGCTATATTTTATAATATACTATACAAACGTAACGTATACTGTATTTCGTTTGGATTAAAACATTGTATATAGAAACTAGATTAGGCCATTAAAAATTTGAATTAATTGGAAGTTTAGAGGAACAAACAGTTTTTCTTTATTTAATTTCAAATTATTCTTAATAGATTCATTGTGACTTGAAAATATTTTCGAATACATCCTCCTTTCTCAACTACCCCTTGTGAAATGAAAAAATAAACTCCGGTCTCCGTCAAAATATTCCAACAATTTGCAAGGGAATATTAATGAACGTGGATAAGGTTCTGAAGCGTTTTACTTTTAAATACGATATGTGTTAAATTTGAACAGATCTCCCGCCGGGTGGCTGGTCATCAATTTGGCGAGTGAGGGACGCGGGGCGGGGGGAGCTCAGCCTCATCTAACCCCTTATTTTACATTTCACACTCCGGGAAAATCGTTAGAGAAATCTGCGTAACGTGCATGTCCGAGACATACGCACACACGCACGGCTCTCGTGTGAGCGCGCGTCCGAGCCTCCCGCGCCCACCCTTCTATTATATCGACGAAACTTCAAGAAATCCTCTCGCGTGTGTATACACTCTCGTATGTAAATCAAAATTATACATTCGATATCGCGTACCCTAACTGAACGGACGCGGCCAGCGATTCTTGTCTAATTTCACATCGGATGGCAGACGCACGTCTCGTAGTGAACGCCTACGGGCTACAGCGTAGACGCTTGGTATACGTATTCCATTGTAGATTCTAATATGAAGACCAATTACGTAAATTTAAGTTATTTAAAATGTTCGTATAGATATATTTTAATTAGAGAGCGACCGTGGAGATGCGGTGAGGGTGCGAGGGAGGCCAGAACAAGCGACTAACCAGCCGATCTATTGAAAGATGTCGCCGCAGGGCGAGCCAAGTGGTCACATACATTATTACAGTACAATGTCACTATGCAAATGTATGTGGAAAGGCTTTGTGTGTACGCACTTACGCATACGGGGCGGCGGGAGCGCCTCCACATAATCCGAGGCTCGCCCCCGACGGCCTCGCGCCCGCTGGCTCTCGCCAAAGATGGTTTTACGCATGTGAGTGTACACACGCGGCACTTTCTCTTGAAGCTCGCCACTGGCTTTTAAAGAGGGTGGCGGGCGGGGGGTGGCGGGCGGCGGGAGTGTTCCGACCGGGTGACCACGAGGAGGAGGCCCAGTGTGTCGGACGGCCGCGCGGACTTACGTGCGCCTCCTATCGACTCCGAAGCAGCGTCGTCACCGCCGGCCGCTGTCGTCGTCTTCGGGGTCCACCAGCTCCAGCATGCTAAAAGCAAACCATAAGGGGACTACCAACGAAACGAATCTTCAGTGCAACAGGTTCTCAGTTCTAGATGATTTTTGATTGCCTACTGTAAATATCTTCCCAATATCGCTATCGTCTGTTCGTGTTATAAACATGAATGCCACGTTTTTGAACAAAACTATAATTTGTAATAGTACTCCAGCCAAGGCAGGTGTTTTGATCGTTTCGCGGGCTGGCGGCGCGGCGGCGTCCGGCGCGGCACGCGCGGTACGCGGCTCGAGGCTTGCGGCGGACGGAGGCGGGGGCGCCGGCCTCGTTTAATTGAGTGTACTCAGCGCCCTCGCCAAATGATACTCCTCTGTTCCCGAAATACCTGTAATAGATGTTAATTAGAACGCCGCTCGGCACGGTGCAAAGAAAAAATAATAATTTGAACAGGTCGTAATTAGAGATGTTTACATAACTGTAAAACAAATATTTTCTTAATTTTTAATATTTTTCCTCATTTTCCGGCAGAGGGTCGGGTTTAAGCATATTTATTTTCCGCTGGAGTTTCTCGAGGCTACAGGGAAAAATCTGAAATTACATCTGAACGTCCTCAGCAGTTTGAATGAAACAAGGAGGCAGGTCTAGGTAGGTAGGTGAAGGCAACAGGCACGTGGCGTGCATGGCGGTCGGCGCGTCGTGATCGCGGTGCAGTAGTTTCGGAGCGCACAGTGCAAAGCAGCTCCTAGCGTGACGTCACCCGCGTGCATCGAATAGGAGCTCCAATGATAAAATTGAGCGCGGCCAAAACGGGGCGGCCACGGCTCGTTTGAATCGAACGCACGTCCGGGCCCCGCCACCCTGGGGGTGTGTAGTGGACTTTTCGCTCGACTTGATATATATTTTCCATTCCTCCCGATGTAGGCTACTGCGGCTATAGGTTCCGGACCGTGGCGTCGTCGGCGCTGCCCGCATTTACATGCGCCGCTCGGACGCCGCCCCCTTTGATTGGCGAGCCGGTCTCCGACGCTGGCGGATCATCTCGATCAAACTTAATTAAATTTGTTATCATTTCACGTTCATTCCGGACGACTTACTCACGTTACAATTGCCGACTCAGGTACCTAATAGGTATATCCTATCTAATCAAGCAAATCTGGGACAGTATGTAAGCTCCCTTACATTATAAATTTTGTAAGGTTCATAAGTATACCCAATAGGATTATAGAATCATTTATAATTTCGTTATTTTTGGTAATAAATCAAACTGTTTAGTATTATCTAACTAGATGGTAAGCATACTTATAATAATTTAAAAGAGTTGTTAGTTCAAGTACTGTAAAGTAACAAGTAATCCTATAACTGCGTCGGGTTCTTGTTACGTTAAGGCGAAATGTCACTGGTGCAGCGCCCTCGGATTGCAAGTGCACATAGGCCACAGTAACTACTTACCATCATGCAGGCATTACGTTTATTTGGCATCTCAATGGTATAAAAAAAAACAAGCAGTCGTTCGATGTTGACTGTAAGCTGTGTGTGGCATACCTATACAAGATGATAATGAATGATAAATACAACTACATAAACAACGAAAGATAACACATAGTCGCTTTAATTTAACAATCAATTAAACCCTCTTTGTGCAGTTCGGAATGGGGCAAGTCTGAAAATGCACATTAATTGTCAATGATTTAATTTTGAAACGTAACATAGGTTCTAATTTTGTGTGTTTGATTTTATTTTGATTCTCGTGCAGAGTAGATGAGGACTAGTTTTACCCAAAATTTAGAAAACGTTTTTTCGATGATTTATCTATAATTGAAATTTTTAACCAGCTGCGAAAGATAATATAATGCCTCTACAGCATCTGGACTATTTGGTCTATCGGCTCGATCTGGTCCGTCTTTCTAGTCTATTTTATCTAGTCTGTCTTGTTTATATAGTGCATTTTCACTATTTTGTCAACATTAATATTCATTTATTCACTTTCTAATCTGTGACACACATCATAACATATGTACCAAAATAAAATATAGTATATTAGTTTTTGCCCGCGGCTTCACATGCGTAGATTTTAGAATTCCGGCAATTTTACTAATTTTTATTTTACTTCTTATCTTTAAGTACAGTCAGCATTAAATAGTTTGTAAAAATGCCAAATATCCGTATTTGTGTAGTAATGAAGATGTCATGATCGCTTTGGTTTTTATTAACTATTTAATACTGACTGTATACACTCAAAGCACCTCTTTATACACAACATTCCCTTTTTTAAAAACATAAAAGTTTCAAGTTACTAACTTGAAAAAAATATCTGTCTGGGTTGAAATTCAAAAAATCCTTTCTTATCTCTCATATGCATTACATAAGGAACTTCTTGATTAGTCAGTGAATTAGTCAAGAACTCTATTTCTATAAATATAGATTTTTTGAAAACGCACAAATCATTTCTTTTATATTATAGAGTTTATGTACAAAGTTTTAAGTCATTAACTTCAAAAAATATTTCTACTCCATATAAAGTATCAACCTCCTTTTCAGCCCCCTAAGGGTGGAATTTCGAAAAATGCCGAAATTACTTTTTGACGTATTGATTGAGAGTATATTTACAAAGTCTAAACTTTAAAAAAATCTATTTCGTAACAGTTCAACTTTGAATTCAAAAAATATTTTGACCCCTATTACACCCTTTAAGGGGTGGAATTTTTGAAAACGCGGATATCACATTTTTTGGATTCTAATAGAACTCTCTATTAGAAGAGAGTATATATAGGTATATATATCTGTACCTACAAAGTTTCAAGGCACTAACTTCTAAAAATATTTCTACTTCATAAAAACTGTTAACCCCCTTTTTAATTTGGGAAAACGCTGAAATCGCTATTTATGGATTCTAATAGAGAGTATCAGTACAAAGTTTCAAGTAACTAAGTTGAAATAATATTTCTGCTCCATGCATACTGTCAATCCCCTTTTCATCCACTTAGAGAGATGAGAAAGATTTTTTTGAAATTCCCCCCGAATTTCAAAAAAATCATTCTCATCTCTCGTGATCATTATAAAAGTTACCTCTATGCAAAATTTCAGCTTTCTAGGTTAAAGAGTTTGACCTGGGCGTTGATGCGTCAGTGAATTAGTCAGGAACTCCGTTCTTATTAGTATAGATTAAATAAAATACAAAAAGAATTGTCTTCCTCGTGTGGCGCGAGGCATATGTCTGAGTGGCTGGTGGTCTGGACGACAGACTGAATATCCTTCGCACTTGCACATGCAGTTCCCAAAATTACCCAGCGCAAGTCCTCGGTGATGTTGTGCAGACTTTTCAGTATTAGATTATTACACTTACCTACTGATAATAATATCGGGACATTTGTTGTTGAGTCAACATCTTATTCAGCATTAACATCGTGAGCTAAATTGCGTACTTATTCAGAGTAGTTTCAAAAAAAGTGAAAATAGTTTCGTTAATATAAAAAGTATTTGTCATTCATTATTAAACCTTCAAACATAACAAATTTCCTCGGCTGTCATTCGCATACAATGAACAACATAATTATCATTTATATTTAGCAGGGCAAGTCGCGGGGGCGTTATAAAGTCATGTTGGATGCGAGAGTAGCCCATGCTAGCGGAGCAAATACTATCAATATATGGACGAGAAGCAGCCAATCAATTTGTACAAACCTTCAAGTAATATATATATATAAGTAGTATATATATATGTAGTAGTAATATATATATATAAGTAGTAATATATATATATAAGTAGTATATATACTAAATGATATTCACGAGTGATGTCAAAATGTCGACGTATTCGTAAATTTTTGAAGATGTGTCGTACTCTATATTTTTAAGTAATCAATTATATACTTTAATCATGTACATACATAGTAGAATACGACAAAGCTGTTGTTTGTAATTAAACAAGTTTGTACTATAATTTATTTATAAGTACATATATGAGTGTTTTGGTACCACACTGTAAACTCAAGTATGTTTTTAGAAATAAATAAATATAGAATAGCAAGTTTGATAGAAAACCCCGATGCAGATCCTGCAGAATGTCCTGGCGTTAACCTTGACTCTCAATCATCAAAGCCCTAAAACATGGATGTAACAGTAATGTAAGAGGTGCGGAAGATATAATAGAAGATCCCAGTGGCACGACCATGGCGAAACCTGTATGGTAGAGCTCGTAATCTACCAAGTATGCCAATCCCATCGTATTTATCGCACGTTTCATCATCTTAGAGAGAAGAAAGGTTATAGTGATTGTTGCTAATTATTCCACAAAGACCTTGCCTAGTGGTGTGCGAAAACACTAAATCGCTCGATAGTATAGAATAAACTCAGGATCACACAGTTTTGGTACACCACTGCTGGTATGCCACTGACTATGTGACCAATCAATGTATGAATGTGCGCGTGTTGGTGTCGGAATCAAATCAGAATTACTGAAAGCGGGTGGAATAACCAGAGCTTCAGAAACTATTTCAATTCTATTTTCCTCGAGAGCAAAGCGGCACAGGAATGGAACAGAAGCATGATGGTATTATTAATTGTTTTTTCAAGAAAAATTAGAAAGTCAGGTATTGAAAAACTGTAGATAGATCATTACTGAAAAAACTATAGCAGACATTTCTCGTTTGAGCCATGTCTTCTGTTTTCAAGGGTCACCACGAATCGTTTTGCATACAGGTATGATGACTTTCAGACTTCTCAAACATTAACCATACACACGCGCTACGTCAGGTTACACAGAAGATCAAAAGGTATAACCGGCCCCTACGCTTTGCATTTGCAAACTATGAGAATGCCTTCGATTCGATCGAGACCTGGGCTGTACTCCAGTCTCCCCAACGGTGTCGCATTGATTATAGGTATGTCAAAGTGTCGAGGAATATATATGAAAACGCGACCATCCAACTAAGGTAACAGACGTTAGAGACTTTGTTTCTCCGAAACTGTTCACTGCTACGTTGTAAAATATTTTCATACTACATTATTAAAAATGTAGCAGTATCTATAATGGACACTTGGGTACTGACTCTACCGTACAAAGCTCAAAACAATTGAAGGTAATTTCCCTTAAGGACCTACCACAAAATTTTACGGAGTACCCAACCGTATGCCATTTCGATATCAACAAACGCTATTACGAATTTATATGTGTATTTCGTGGCTTTTTCGAATACGTAACATAAATGTAATCAACCATTCCTCGCGCAATGATACTATTTTGGTGATTATTTTTAACTTCACTTTCACGGCTCTTCTTCACTTTTTCTCTATTGTTGGAGTGTTATTACATTATGCTCCAACAATCATTCGCGCTTCGTTCTGCCATACCTTTCATTTCTGTCATTGCAACACCTCTGTACTTGCTCACTTTTTTCTTATTTCATATCTGCTATTTCTAGGTGTGCAAGTACAAGTCGCACATCATATAATTATTCCATGTCTATACCATAACCTAACCTTAAATTAGGTATCTAAAATATTTACAGGCTTCCTCATAGCATTATCCTAATTTTCTAATCCATTAGTATCTTCACCAAATACTTAGGCTTAGGACCCCACTAGGTCCGCTACGTATGCCCGCTTAAGGGTTTTTGCAAAATACTGATTTTGGCATACAGCGACTGCCGTCAGAATTCCAGGCAACACTGAGAGAAAAGTAGACCTTTCTTAGGCTTTCGAAATATAATTTCATACATATACATATATACATCATACATATATATATATATATACGCTAACTACTGGCCTGTCACTGCTTATTGTAAATATCAAAATTGAAATGTTAAGAAAAAACTAACTTGTGTGCTTGTGACAGCTATTATTAACACCACAGGTAACAGAGCCAGTCAAAGCTTTGTCTGTCTGAATGTCTCGCCAGACGACCCTGACTCTAAGCGCTGACTTGCTTATTAGCGCATGCAATACCTTTTGACGCTAACCATACTGTAGTAATTTCATTCCCCAACCTCAGGGATCGCGAAAGCTTAAACCCTATCTAGAACATTGCAGTACACGCCTATTTGGTTCGAATGTGTTCCCTGATATACTAATATATTCCAAGGTAAATTATCCAAGGATAAATTAAGATGAAACCGGTGGTCGAGTAGCTAGGAATGGCGACTTTAACACCACGAGTCGTGGGTACGATTCTCGTACAAGACAAACGTTTGTAAGTATGAACATGTTTTTTTCTATACTAAATCGGAAGGCATACAAGCATACGGCCAACCTAATGTAAAGCGACCACCGCAGCACATTGAGCGCTTGTAATACATTAAATATCACTCGCCTCCTCTGCTGCTAGCACAGCCACTTCTTACGGGCTTGCTGGTGACCTCACTCACACGCAGGAACACAACAACCCTCTACGGAGTTGTTATTTGGCTGCGGTTTTCTGTGAGGTTGAGGTACTTCCCCAGACTGCTTTGATGCTTAAAACATACATACCTGATTGTGGTCTTGACGTTTCTATGTATTATAAGTATATATTTACAAAGAAAAGTGTTTTGTATTTGTCAGTTGTCTAGTAAGCAAGCTTTTATTGTGAGAGTAGATAGTTCAGTGTAATTTGTTTGGAAATTGGAATTTGACAGTTTAAATCCGGCTTAGTCCGGGTTTAAATCGAGCATAGGTCGGATTTAGGTTACATTTCATAATTACATTTTACTGCTATTATAGATTGAAATAAACCTTTACATTCAAAATTTTGTTTCGTATGGGACTCATTGATTAATGAATTCATTCATACATTATCCCGATTGCATAAGATCCGCTCGGATGCCATTGGTCGCATGCAAATTTACGAATATTTGTGGGTAAATGGGTAAACATGAAAAAAAAAATCCGTCAAGTGCGAGTCCGACTAGCTGAGGGTTACGTATAATATTTTTCAAAAAGAAAATACTTTTTTAACGAAAATACAAATTTACGGTTTTTAGATTTTTCGATTACTTGTACTACATGACATTGCGTCTTTCCAAATTGTATGATTCTAGATCAACAGGAAGTACCCTATAGGTTTTGATTCCCTTCACTCGCAAGGGAATTCGTATTTATAGCAGTAACTAATAGAGTTAATTTGTTATAATCGTCAAATCGGCCTGTGGTGACTAGTCTTTATTTTATTTCCACGAATACATCATCACATCATCTATACATCTATCTATACAGATAAATAAAATTGGAGTGTCTGTTTGTAATATTAAAATAACCGCTTTTTACTAAATGCATATGGATATATATATATACACGGTACATATACCAAAATGAATATTTTTACTATTTTTGTCTGTCTGTCTGTTCGTTCCGGCTAATCTCTGAAACGGCTGGACCAATTTTAACGGGACTTTCACTAGCAGATAGCTGATGTAATAAGGAGTAACTTAGGCTACCTTTATTTTAGAAATTTTATTTATTTTTTATTAATATAAATAAATAATTAAAAAAAACTATTCGAAAACAAAAAAACTATTCGACGAAGTCGCGGGCACAGCTAGTAAAACATAAATTCACATTGTAACTGGCGGCTGCTCGCGATTTCAGGTGTGCAGCGTTTATTTTTTACGCAGCAGCCATAATATTTTTAAGATGAAAAGCATCCTAAATGTTGACCGAGGATCTAAACCGCCACCCTGTAGATTTGGCGTGTAATGTAACAGATAAAAATGTCGAAAACTACAGTTTCGGCTTCTTTAATCACTATTATTATAAAAGAAATCGATTACTGTGCTTACTTTAATTCGACTTTCTCTAATTCGTTCTGTACATGTCATAGTACCTATTTGCAGTGCCTTGTTAATACGCCAATGAAAAGAATACTATGAAAGAGGAACAGTGACAGCTAACTGACCCCAAAGCGAATTCGTAACTTAATTTACTTGCAGCATATTTGAATTAGATCTAGCTAAGCAAAGCAAAGGGCTATTTTTAGTTCATCATCATCATCCAAGCGTTAATCCCGGTCGCGTCCTACGTTTTCGCTTCGGAGCCCAGGGTTCAAAAGGATATCTTTAGTTATTAGTGCAAAATTGATTCTACACTATCACTTTACCTTGAGAGTACGATCCTTTTCACCTTTAGAGATCCTTATTTAGCAAACGAGACTGGGAACAAGAGGCAGGGTATTAGAGAGTTTAGGTACTTCATTATATTCATCTTCTCTAAGTAGCACGACCAATTTGGTTCTTGATATGTGATTCTTGTTTCTCTTCGACTCCTACGTCCTTCCACTTTCATGTTGTATATCCGTTTCATCATTCTTATATCCTGTTTTCTATCTACATATCGGAACCAACGGGTCATGCTTTTTCTCATCTTAACATCGACACTCTCTTACTTCATCATTGCGAACACAGTCAGGAAGCTTTAAGCTACAAATCGCGCTAGGAACCGAAGAAGGAAGGCGTATCTGGCGTGAAGATATATACATTCATAAAGCTGACTGAGAGACATAAAATTATATCATCTCAACATAGTGTCAAAATTTCTTATAATATAGATATGCATGGTAACTCAAATAAATTTGAATTTTTCCAATGGATCATAACTACACAATACAGTACTGGTAGATGCCAACCACCATTGGCAGTCCAAAATTTATTCAATGCGGAGCCCTGCTGTGCGCTAATAGCCGACTAGGGGTAATAGGAGCAACTTACATTAATACGAGTAATATTGCTGTGGTGAGCGAAATTAGGTGTGACTTATGGTCGGGAATCTTAGTCTTATACAAAAATAACAGTACCCTCCTTTTCGCTGTTAAGTTCCAAAAAGAAACATTAGGCTACCGAATGTAACAATGTGTCGTCGGTTCCATACTCTATTAATAAAGATCTCGTGCGGCGAAGTTTGAAACAAAGACTAATAACGATCGGAATCGTACCATTAACTCTCGAGAACTCCCCAGTGCACAGTGGTTTCTGCCGTGTACCAAAATTCCATTAATATTTTATGGAAAATTGAGCAACATAAAATATTAACTGTTTTCTTCGACTTCTGACGTACTCACTTTCGTCAGGTTTGTAAAATAATGAAATTTATTATAAATTAATTTAGAAGCGTCCCGTCGTTTTTGGACTTTCTCTGTCAATGTATCAATTATCACCAAAAAAGTAGTGATTCTAAATTTTCCCGACTGTTCTTTTGTTGCATCTCTTCACCTGTAGGTATTATTCTCACCAGGAAGTAGCTTTACGCTTTCGATTGCGTCGGAAATATCTTTCATATTTCTGTACATAGGACAGTTTCTCGGCCTCGTTTTCGAAGTCACCGAAGTTGTCTCGTGTTTTGCCAATAAAATGTATTAGTACGTCATACAGTTCTAAGACAACGGTAATGTCAATTTCCACACTCTGAAGCTTTTAACGTATGGAGATAATGCGATCCAATAAATATCCCCAAAATACAGTCACGCAGGCCGTTTCGAGACATTTCAGTTTCAAATACCTCTTGCTTCGCATATAACGGCTCTTCTGTAGTGTGTTATTTTAGATGGAGATCAACGCTTTATGGGGTTCATTCTATGATTCGCGTAAACTTTATCATGCGCCTGCAAGAGCTGACCAATGAGTCGTTGATTGTCTTTTGACGGTGACATGGGTTTGAAGGAGTTCCCATCGCTGAGTTGACGCTGCAAAGAAATTGTACAACTCTTGGGAGGAGCGAGTGTTTGTAGTAAACAATGTAATATTTACTTTCGAGTAATTTCTTATTATTATCAGTGCATTTTTGCCGCTAAATGGCCGCCCCGAATATCTGGCTGCCCTAATCCTGAGCAACAGTAACTATACAAAAAACACAAACAACAGAACACTGCAAATAAAATTAGCCTGTAGTACTCGAAGATAATGTAGCATACTATTTGTGAAAATATTATATTCAAGACTCAGATAAATACAAACGAACTTACAAACTTTACTTCTCTAATTTTCATGTAGAAAGAGCACACCTAATGTGGTATACTCTAAGAGCGATCGCGAACGAGATCTAATAGATAGTCACTAGGCTTTGGTCACTACTTCAGATTAGTTGGGCGTTATACTAGTTTACCAGCAACAAAAAAATAACTTCAAATTTTTTGCGTAAAACGACAGAACGAAATTCGACGTAGCAATAACGCATCGCTTAACTTACACTTAAGTTTCAACTTCTTGGTTAAAATTTTTAACTATAATTATAAACTTTTTCATAAAATATGTCATTATCAGTTGAAACATATGTTGCAAAGTTATGTCTTTTAAAGTTCACGAAACGTAAACATTTTTTAATACATTGAAAGGTCTCGACTTATTTTACTCGTAAAGCTCAGCGTAATCAACGAAATGATTTCACGTTACAACAAGTTAAAGCGGATAAATGTTACTTGACCGCTATTTTATGATGTTTATTACATGTTCAAATGGCAATTGATATATCCCGAAATGTATATTGTATTTCTAATTGTACGTACGCAAAATATTCCTACATATGTTTTAAACATATGTAGGAATATTTCTATTATCTCTCTGCCTACCCCGCAAGGGACTTGGCGTGAAGATATACATGTTTTAAACATGTACGAATGCTAATACTTTAGTCACGAACTTCTCTATATAAAGCGGTATTAATATAAGAAAATATGTATATATATTCCAATAAAATTAATTTGGCGCAACATTTGCCTAAAGTTGATCACTGTGCAGTGCCCGACAGCCGCGGCAAAGGTAGCACGTTATACCTACTTATTATTTAAGTCCGACTTTTGTTGCGAATTGTGATGCGTTTTGTTAGATAGTAAAAGTTGTTTTACAGATGGTAAATTAGCATACTGGCCGCCCGATCTAAAGTAGATACCGTAGCCTTTGAGCACGTGTAACACAAACAATGCTACTAACGCTGTGCAGGTATTAAATATATCTTTGCTCTACCTCCCTTTGCCATAGAATTGTTTAATAATCAGCTGAGTATACTTCTTCTATCTAATCTTGCAGATTAGATAGCCTTGGTATCTTTAGAGATGCCAAGTCTAAATGTCAAGCCTGTGAGATTGAAAAATACGTGACTTAAACTAACTTTAGGGTAACTGGAGTAGCACACAAGCGCTGACGGCGGGTTGGCAATGGTGAGTACATGATGATCCTTTTAATTCGTAGAACTTCTCAGGAGCTTCCGGATAATGTCCTATAGTCGGCAACAAGCCTCTATAGAATGGTTATTCGTTCCTAATTGAATATCACTGTGCCTTACTCTCGTTCGTCAATCTCATTTATCCCTTGTATGGTAGATGGATCCACGCCTATTCTTTGATCGGGACCTATAATGGAGCTAACAACCTTATGGGTTGACAAGACACCACGCAATTACTTAATATAAATTTTCAAAGTATGGATAGAAGAGCCACCATTGAAAAATCGTTATGGCCACTTCCAAGCTGTTGGAGATCAGATCGCGATCTGATCTCCAACAGCTCGGAATCGATCGATCAGATTGCGCAGTAGTTATTATCAATATAATACAAACAAATTTATATTATTATTATTTACATATTAATTTTATACAATTTAATAACAGTCAGGCAATTTATCACACACTTTAGATTTCAGTACTTTTTCCTCCTAAATGTGCCCATCGTTTGTGCCCAAAGTGCCAAGATTTTTCTTAAAAAATATTAGTGTATTATATACACTTAGTCGCCACGTTTGATGATGATACAGTAACCCACCCCGCCCCCTCAGACCTTAATCCCAGTAAATGCGCACGGAGTATTAAAAGATTATTTTGTTTGAATAAGAATACAACAATTCGAATTAAAACTGGTTACATACATGCTAATCTAGTAAAAGCGTGTATAATCCGAGTAAGTGAGAATGGTAGCCTTATAAGCGAAAAATTATCAATATTGTTAGTATCTACCAAGTATCACAATATGAAATACAATAATGCTTCTCCCTAAGGCCGACCGCACACTCTTCACTCGAAATACTTTCGATACACACATGAAGATAGCTGGCGTCATACGAATGAAGGCGGTTAGCCGTTCACATCAAGTGCATACGCGGTACACCATACGAATTCAATAACATGACTTGCTTGCCTGTATTTAGAAGTTCCTTTCTGCATATTTTTGACCCCGATGATCAAATTCGAAATACTGGTTGGGAATAAAAATGGAAACTGGGATATAATATTATAATGATTTAAAAAACGTGAGTATTTTTCGACAAATTAAAATATTATTTATCTTCCTCTTTAGATAAGAGGCAGATAAATAATGTTTTAATTTGCTCAGTTTGCATTGGTAGAAAGGGATTATTTATCGGTACATATCTATTTTATATGTATGACAAGAGCTTTGAATGTCAAAGGAGCGAGTGAGGTGTATGAGGACCGAGTCACGTGGCGTTCGGCTCTCTCTGATATATAGATAGATAGATATCATTTTATTTGCATCTTCTTTATATTCACACATATAAAATGCTTACATTGAAATTATTTTTTTTACAATGGTAACAAGCAACCGCATCATGTATGTGCCAAAGTATGACAAAAAGGCCGCAGCTCAGTGTCAGTATTGCTCAAGAGCAAAACACTAGTTTTCAGCCGTAACCTAAGTTACAAGATACGCACGCAACAGTTTTACTATTGTTAACACAACATTACAATATTAACCCACAGTTAACATACTAAATTTGTACTGGAATTATTAGTTTCTTTATAACGAGTCAAACCAACAAATCACACCAATAAAGGCAGCTAATAGTATCACATGTCTTGAATATACCATGATGGTAAATCGAGGCGTTGTTTATGTAATAAAAACAATTTATATTTATGTTTGAAGCTTTCTTTACTATTGAGAAGTCGCAATGGTGGAGGTATGTTATTCCAACATTTGGTGGCTTGATACCGAAAACTGCCGATGAAAGCAACAGTTCTATAGGTATATATCCGAGCAACATGAAACGTCTAGATCTGGCACTGTAGAACTTATTTGACCGAGGAAAGTTCAGCTTGTTGTACAGATATTACTCTCTGGCTACCCCGCAATAGATTTAGCGTGAAGTTTTACATAGATATAGAATTATTTTATATACTTTTTTATCTATACTTGTCCCGCAAGAGACTTGGCGTGAAAAGATAGATTGATCTATTTTATACTCCCAGTAACCGATCCCAGTGATCTGTTGTTGGATATAACCGCACGGACATATGTACACACAGCGACAAGTTACATTAGACATTTGCTACACCATTTTCACTCTTCTAGAATGGTGATTCGAGTTCATAGAAATGGTAGCACTAGTTTTAATGACATCTACAGTTGGATTAAAAAGATAACATACATACAACACAAACTAAGTATAACAACGTAACGTATAACAAATAAGTATGACGTGCTCGGTGGCTCAGTCGTGAATGACGCGACTTTGACACCAACGCTCGTGTGTTCGATTCCCACGCCAGGCAAACATTTGTGTGCATGAACATGTCTATTTGTCTTGGTCTGGATGTTTTAAGAGAGGTAGGGCGCATCAAATTAGTCTAGGGATGTACCTCCACCTCACAGAAAACCGCAACCAAATAACAACTCTGTCTGGATGTTTTAAGAGAGGTAGGGCGCATCAAATTAGTCTAGGGATGTACCTCCACCTCACAGAAAACCGCAGCCAAATAACAACTCCCTAGAGGGTTGTTGTGTTCCTGCGTGTGAATGAGGTCACCAGCAAGCCCCTAAGGACTGGCTGTGCTAGCAGCAGAGGAGGCGAGTGATATTTAATGTATTACAAGCGGGAGCTTACTGGTGACCTCACTCACAGGTCACCAGTAAGCTCCCAAGGAGTTGCTGTGTAAGCAGCAGAGGGGACATCGCGTAAGTGATACTTAATATATCGCAAGTACCCGCTTTACATCAGGTGGGCCATATGCTTGTATGCCTCCCGACGTAATATAAAAAAGAAACAAAAGTGCTAAAGCAGTAGTAATATTTCATTTATTGTTACAAAGTATTGTTTTAATAAGTACAGAGTGAAACTCACAGCTCCGCGCAAGAAATAACGGACCTCAATTCTCCCCCGGAGATTGACAGATTATGAGGGTGTTTATGCACTTATCCAGTTTTATACGAATCCGCAATAATACGGATCCAGTAGTGGGTCAAAACAGGCTAATAGTGATGTTACTACACATATAGGTACTCGTAGTAGTTTAGTTAATATTCACAAGATATTTTATTATTCATTTTACATTTGACGAGCTCGGTGGCGCAGTGGTGAAACGCGTTGTTACGCTGCTTTGACACCAATGCTCGTGGGTTCGATTCCCACACAGTACAAACATTTGTGTGCATGAACATGCCTGTTTGTCTTGATCTGGGTATTTTCTATGTATAATAAGTATGTATTTACAAAAAAAAAATGTATTTACGTATGTTTATCAGTTGTCTAGTACCCATAACACAAGCTTCGCTTACTTTGGGGTTAGATGGCGCTGTGTAATTTGTCCGACAATATTTATTTATATTTATTTATTTATATAATGTACAACTTTAAATTACCTCTTCTTCTTCTTAGCGTTATCACGTTTCCTAATCCACTAGGACTGGCGGGGTCCGCTACCTATGCCTAAGGATTTGACGAAGATACACATTTTTACAAGGAACGACTGCTGTCAGACCTTCGCAGCCCAGAGAGAAAACCAAATCACTCTTAGGTCTACTAATGATATTTTAACAATCAATCATTCTTGTACATACATGTACACCACGCTATATATAATGGATGTCGGAAACAGCTAAAAAAATTGGATCTAACTTTTTAAAAAGATAAAGCCTTTTTAAGTTTATTTATCTAAGTTTCTTTCTTACAAAAAATGCGATTTCATACATAAAATCATAAAAAAACCGCCGGACGAAGGACTGTCGCCCAGGTATTAAACGTAATCTCCTTTCTAACCCGCCAGTCTTCAATTCTAAACAATGTTATTACTGATTACTCTTACATTGTTTATACTAAGCCGGATGGCAAGCAGCCAAAAGCAGCTGGCTGGCAACGGATCAGTGATCCTTTGGTGTTGCTGGTGTCTATGGGCTGTGGTGACCACTTACCATCAGGTGACCCACATGCTCGTTTGCCCCTCTCTAATATAAAAAAAGTACACGTCACATCAAGCTATACAGCTATGTATCTTATATCGTTATAGAAAAGGCAAATTTGAAAGGTTTCTAAAACATGTTCTGTAGCCGTATTTACATCATACAATTACAGTATTCACAAGTCAACTAATAGTTTTGGGCCGAAAAAAAAAAAAAAAAATTTTTTTTGATCAAAAGGCGTCACATTAATATTGACATTATATTTACTTATTTTTACAGGATCGGCAACTGTCTATAGGCTACAATGACTGCTTACCGTCAGGCAGGCTTGTTTGCCACCTTAGTGGTATAAAAAATAGAAATAGTAGTCGAAGAATTGATGCGATGTAACGAAAGCCTTTTTTACCATACATAGTTTTGTATTATGTGGTTTGTGCACAGTTTTCTCGTGTATAATAATATGCTCCATTATAATTACGAGGTCTATTAAAAATTAAAAATACCATGATTTACTACAATACACTAAAATAAACGTTTTATAATTCTTATTCAATTCCAATGGTGATAAATAAACACGTTTTACCAAGGAAGAAATGCAGAATATGTAAATGTAGAATCGTTATAGGACTTCGTATAAACCCATTGTAATATTACTTTTATACTGGTTGCATTAGACTCAACGTTAATCGTAGGTATTTACTATAATCATAAAATAACCGTATAATCGATATCCATAAAATATATTAGGCTCCCATCAAACTTCAATCACGTAAATATACTCAATATCAAAGCAAACGAAATCTATATACGAGTAATATATAACAGGAAATTCAATTTTAAATATCTACTTCTGATGCTGACCCTACTAAAAGTTTCGGGTCTAATTATGGTCCCGAAAGTACATTTAATAATAGACGGAAAACAAAAGCGAACAAGCAACAAAACCAACATCTGCATGAATGAATACAAGAAATACCTAATCTAAGTCGTTGACCGAAAACGTCTGCAATAAGTTCCATCATCGCGATGCAAATAATTAAAACCATCAATTATGTTCGCAAAACGAGAATCAATATTAGAACGATTCCATCTTCAATAGATGTAAGCAAATTTCCGAGCGTTTCGCCCCCTCCCAACCTGCTCCATTTCCTATGCTGCATAATAGATAAACTTATATACATATGTAAATAAGTACCACACAGCCTATAGTATAGGGACCGATATATAGTTTAAAGCTATAGTTATACATTGGCTTGACAATACTAGCCTCCCCATACCAGGATACTTTACTTTCTCTGGACAAGACCAGGCCCCTTAGGCGCGTTGTGAACCGCCCGCTAGGCGCCCCCCTACCCCCTTCTGGCCACCCTTAGGCCCACCTCACGCATAGTATACACCATACAGAACGAACTAACTCTCCTGCCAACCTCTATAGACTCATGTGTGCTTATATATAGGTATGTACTTATTTAAATACGCAATTTAGAATGTAGGTACCCATCTATAGTAACGCGGATTAAATCAATTTGGCGTATAATTTTATTTGGAATATCAGACTGGACGTGAACGGAATCGTGCGTACTCTATCGCGAAAGTTTATTTTTGTCTGTCGTTCCCGACTAGCGCCTACTTCACAGCACGGGAAATGCTCTGAAACTATAATTGGTGATTACGTGAACAACTGTAGGTACATAGCTACAAGAACTAATTGTTCCTGAAGCTTCGAAACTGCCGATCACGAACTTTTAGTTTTGTTTTGTTCGCACTTCGGAATATGTGAAAAATAAATAGTATTTGTGCTGTGGCGTCTCTAAATTTTAATTTCCTAAACTTTTGATATCATCAATGATGCAAAGCTCCGAACCATAATGCAAAAATAGCAAACTATCGCAACATATCAAAATTATTAACATCTGATATCGTTACGAAACTAGAGCACAGGAGATCCATTCGAAAATCCAGGTGTAAAACTTAGTCGACCATTTTTAGTTTAGTATCAATTGCGACCATTTTATCCTTTCAAGTTGTGGTATCTTAAAACCACGAATGTCTCCTACGTATTATACTTCAATTTGTATTTACTTAAGTGAACTCTTAAAAACATTTCTAAAACTATTACAATTTATTAATAAATTCTTCTATCGATTACATTAGAATCGTGCTTGTACTAGGATAACGTGTACCTACCATTTTCCAAGGTTTACTCAAACTATCTCCATACTTCATTTCATCAAAATCGGTTCAAAGATTTCGACATGAAAGAGGCACCAAAACAAACAAAAGCATGAAATATATAAATTATTAGTGGTGTGCCTGGGAAGTTTGACTTCGAAATCCAATTTCTTTAAATGTATTGATTTAAGACCATGTGAATTATGTTTTATAGCTAAAATAGTGAAATATTTACTCTTGTTTATTTAATTTTCAGTAAATTAAGTTTTTTTTTATATTTTTATAATATAACCATCGTTTAACTACAATGGGCATTGAGAAACAGCTTTTATGAATGCCAAGAACCCCAAAAAGAATCATTGGAGCAGGGAGCATTTGTCAAAAAGAATCATAGAAGCAAGAAACATTTTGTCAAAAATAATCATAAAAGCTAGGAGAATTTGTCAAAATAAGTTTTATTTTAATTATTTAAAATAAAACTTAATTTTATTTACTATGCTTATATTATATTAGATTTACCATGCAGGAACACATACGTCTTACTTCGTTACTGTTGTTTATCGTTGTGTTGTGAATAGTTTCGTACTTAATTATTATTTTTATTTATTGTTCAGAAGAATCTATATATTGTTGAATAATAATGAATAATTAATAATATAATTTATACGGTATAAAAATAAGGTGAAGTAAAAGGAACTAATGACAAACTGATTTAACTTTAGTATTTTGTAACATTGCGATCCAAATACATAAATATATTTAGAAGCTTTTTACATTTTTTAATATCTTTTACTTTTAACTTTAAAATTACTTCTGTACAAAATTAAATTGTTTAGCTCAACTTTATTGAGTGTAAGGGGAAACTGTGTAATATACCTCAACGGGTTTTATTATAACGATTACTTTGAAAGTAATCCGCATTCCGAGATATTTTATATTTCAAGCGCTTAGGACACGCTACTCTCTGTGAAATCTACTTTATTTAGTTGTTAGCGCTAGTCACTCCATATAAAGAAATGTAATAACATTACGCTAATACTACGTTCAAATATATTTCCGGATCAAATGACACAGATTTAGTTCCAAACTAAGCAAAGTTTGGGACTAGACAATTGGTTAAAGTATTGGAATTAAAATTGACTATTTTGTTTATGACTAGCTGCTGCCCGCGGCTCCGCCCGCGTGGAGTCAAATAACGTAGCCTATGTGTTAATTCAGATCATAATCTATCTACGTGCCAAATTTCATTCAAATCCGTCAGCCGTTTAAGCGTGAAAGAGCAAGAAACATCCATCCATACATACAAACTTTCGCATTCATAATATTAGTAGGATTGGTGCTACTAACAAACCAATAAACCACTTGACTGCGCATGAGAGTACATTTTGTTTTAGCGTCTAAACATCTCATCGACTTATTTGTTCCGCGTACTAGCCAATAAAATATGCTGTGCGTTCTACTTTACTCTCTGACTCGTAGTGGTGAATTGAGTTACTACGTAATATCTACGTACATAGTAATTATTTTTCTTCATGGCGGTACTGCACTTACGACTTACGACCTTAACCGAACGTTTCATTATCAAAAATCAATTTATGATCGGATGTTAATACGAGTAGACAAGTTCGGAAAACTATTATAACATACTTAGTAGGTAACACGTACTACAAAATAATAAGGGACAATTCCAAAATGTCCAACCTACATTTTATATCTCTTTACGAGTGTATGTGAAGGCTATTCTTCGGGCGTTATAGGTAGGGTATTTGATATTGATACTTATCTATGTAGACCCAGTTTCACACAGACGCATTTTAACCCTTTCCTTTGCCTTCCTGAGCGCCATCTATCGCGACTGGACAATAAAGTAGAAAGTTACACTATCAAGTTTTACTTCATAAAGTTGAAGAGTTACCCATCATATTTTTGCAAGTGTGTAGTCACAATGTCGATAATGAAACCAAATTTAAATTTAAGAATTAAATATTTAGATTTAGTTCGGTGGTACGAGTATAGTGGTTAGTAACGTTACTTTGATAGTACTTGTAGATAGATAAAGACATATTAAGACAATAAAGATTACAAAGCCGCCTCATCATTAGCGGCATATTTATAGAGTAAGCCGATTTGCGGAAATCTAACAGAACGCCTAGCCCTCTGTTTGATTTGCGCACATTGCGATTGGCAAAAAAAAACTTTACTTTGACATCTACGCACGTGGGTTCAATTCTCACACAGAAAAACATTTGTGTGCATGGACATATCTGTTTGTCTTGGTCTGGGTGTCTTGCAGATAAGGTGCGTCAAAGCAGTCTGTATTGGAAGTACCTTCACTACACAGAAAACCGCAGCTAAATAACAACTCTCAGGACGGCTGTTGTGTTCCTACGAGTGAGTGGGGTCACCAATAAGCTTCTAATGAGTAGCTGTGTTTACAGCGACTGACGAGGTGACGTGAGTTCTTGTTCAACACCAAATTTTCGTATACCGGCATTTTTAAACATTACTCATTATTGTGAAGAGTGAGTTAGTCTCGTGTACACTACTAACCAACATAACCCTCCGTTATTTATCTGCGTGAGATACAGGTGCTCACCAGAAAATACTATCAATCTATATATAACTTCACGCCAAATCCCTTGCGGAGTAGGCAGAAAGGACCGACTGCCACAAGACTCGATCCTTACAAACATCACTTACTTCTTTAACATTCATTGCTCTACTTATGCACGCTCGCCGGGTTCTAAGGCTCCTGACATCACTTTCTGATAAAACACGATCAATTTGATCATGGCAGGTAAGTCTTGGCCTTCCTCGGCTCCTACATCCTTCTACTTTCGCGTTGTATATCTGTTTCGTAATTCTTTCTTCCTGCGTTCTTTCCACATGCCCGAACCAGCGGAGCATGCCTCTTAGTTTAACACTGATACTCTTTTTTAGATGAACTCTGTTTCTAATATCACCATTGCAAATACGTTACAAGCGTTACTCCACAAATTTTGTGCAACGCTCGCATTTCGACTGCGTTTATCCTACTTTCAGTTCTCTCTCTGTCGTACCCAGCTCTCGCTTCCACGAGTAAGCTTGGGATCAGCACAACATGGTGTATAGCTGTTCCTTCTGGCTCAAAATTTTACTGCCAAGAAGTTTTCCCAAAGCTTTATTCACACTATTTCCAGCACTCACTCATCTTTCTACATCAGCGGTGTAGCTTCCATCCCTGCTGAAAGCGCATTCAAGATATACCTACATTCTCATTCACTAGTTCCAGTACTTCATCATCAACCGTAATACTTCCATTGGTTCTGGTTTCTTCTTTCTCAAATACCATTATTTTTATCTTTGTCTTCTTCACTTTCATTTTCAAAAGCCTTTCTTCATACAATCGTCTTTCATTATTGCGACCAGTGTTTGCAGTTCAGATGGTGTTTCGGCTAATTGCGCGGCGTCGTCTGCATAAAGCAGACAGTTCACCACTAGGTCACCCATGCGTAATCCTGCATTCGGCGATCTTATTCTCTGCAGACAACTATCAAGATACAGAATAAACAGCCTAGCAGACAGCGTGCAACCCTGTTTGACATACATACATAGGCATCACACCAGTCTCCCATTGGGGTAGGTAGAGACTATGAAACGCAAGGTGCACCAATCCAAACATACCCCTCTCGCTTCTT
This sequence comes from Pyralis farinalis, assembly GCA_947507595.1. Taxonomy (NCBI): domain Eukaryota; kingdom Metazoa; phylum Arthropoda; class Insecta; order Lepidoptera; family Pyralidae; genus Pyralis; species Pyralis farinalis. Next base: position 31,030,971 of record OX382265.1, read on the forward strand.
CCGTACTCATCAACCTCTTCATGCATGCTTTTCGGTTTTGGGTGCTTTTGATTTGGCCCTTTTTCAACACATCACCAATTTGATCTATATTAGTGCATCTAGGGCGGACCCACCCGAAATCTTTCACTCTTGTCTGATATTCTTTTGTCATTCATTCTTTCTAAATGATCAAACCATCTCAGTATAACCTTTTCTATATTTGTCACTACATCATCTTTCATTCCACAAAGTTCCCGTATCGTGTTATCATTCTCACTCCACACATACTCCTCAGCGCTCTCATTTCTACGGCGTTCACCCTGCTTTTATGCTTCTTCCGCCATACCCATATTTCACTGCCGTATGTACATCAATGTTGGCGTTAATACATCCTGTATGACATCAAGGCGAGCTTAGCTCGATATGTTATAATAATAATAAATCTTTATCCAGTAACTTAAACTATTTACATTTCTCGTGGCCGGAGTCTCCATTTAAGCAGGATTATGCTTGTGACTTAAGAGGCACCGCTCTTCCTTTGTTACATGGCGTATAACAAGTCATTTGTTTCGTTATAAAGGACGTGGAGTATGAGTGTAGTTGTGTGGAGTGATTAAGTTTGAGAGTGCCGTGTTTGAGTGTTGTGTTTGTGTGTCTTACATGTGTGTTGAGAATGATAGTGTTGTGTCTGTAAAGTATGTGAATCACCAAATGAGGCCCTGGCAACTCCTATTACACCTGCTTACTAGTAGTAAGGTGTAATTTATTTACTTAAGGCAGTCCTTACACTTTATTACACCTGTTGGCGTGTATACATTGCATCGAATCACTACATTCGAATCAGAACCGAAAAGTTATTCGTTAAAATGTATGGAATCTTAGGGAATTTTTTTCGAATCCGTTTCGGTTATGTTTTCCATGGCAGAAGCAGACTCTGATGAGTCTTTAATCCCCAACTGATATATGATCGCTAATATGATTTTCGGCGTAGAGGTTCAACAACTGATTTATAATGTACGATACTTGACTCACAGTTTAGGTGACGTTTTGGCCGTTATCGGTCGCCAAATCGATTTTTTGTACTAAGGACCACTTTCGAAGATATCATTCTTGGGCAATCGAGTTTGGATCGTCCGTATTATTTCCGGTCGTAGCATCAAAAAGGTAATTGACTGTACTTTTCGTCTACAAGAATATCAATTTGGTCCAACTTAATGCCAACAAGTCACAAGCGTGGCTTCAACAAGCACAAGTTCATCATCAATTTGTATTACATGGGGACTCTTAGTAGCAAATAGGTAGGTACGGGAGAACCTATCGCTTCTGCGTTCTCCCTTTATTGCTTTCCTCTGTTTTCCGTGTTAAGGTTACAACACGTTCAAGTACATTTCTATAACAACAATCAGCTTGCACCAACAGTCCAGATCAAGTGGGTCAGCAAAAGGCGAAACAGGTCACGGTGCAGGAGAGGCGGCACCAGTAGTCCCCCACAAAGGCAGTGGACCGACGTTTTCCGTGTGGTATGTGTACTCGCGGACGTTATTCTGAGCATAATACCGGCTTCTGGATACTATTAAAAATACTTCATTTTTAGAATGGTTCGGGGCATACACTAGATGAGGCAGTCAGAGGTACTGAAAATCCCTCAAACGGATCCAGCAACATGCATTGGGCCTAATCGATACTAAATACATATTTAATGCCTTATTAATTTAGGCCTTATGCCTTGCCTAGGCTTCATTCTACTCCTTAACCTAAAATGCAGGTAAGGTACAGTTAACCACACGTCAAGCAAGCTACAACATTTGTACCTTTGTGTTCTTGTACCGTACATAATAAGAATTATAATCACACTTTGAGTGTCAAGTGTTGTCTGCTCTTAGCTGATATTCAGTTGTTATTAACTAGGATAAAAACTTAATTAGGTAACAGTAAATAAAACAATTGTTGAGAGAAGAAAGATTTAATAAATAGATATAATAATTTTAATCTAAAACAGAGTATCAGAACTAGAAGGTCAATTTTGAAAGAAAATTATGTTAGGAGGAATCACAAACTGACTACACAGAACTTCCAAGTTGCAGTATCGAAAAGCATAGTTGTTTGCACTGAACTGGCAATATCAACAATGTAAATATGACGTCACCTTACAACGAGCTATAATAATGCATGTATTATTGTAAATACATACGGATAACTTGGGACAAAATATTCGTTGCGTACCTACTAGTTCAGTCACGTCATAAAATTGTTGTTATTGAAATAGAAAAGCCCGGCGCATCCAAACTATTTGAGTCAAGCCATCCAAAGTTGCAATAGGAAATCTCAAATAGGTCGACATTAATCAATACACGGTACATCATAAGGTACAATTCTTAAAGAGCAGGGTGCTATTAAGAATCAAATTTGAATAGTGTCTAATTGTAAAATACCAATTACAATTGAATAGATCGACGAAATGTGAAATTTAGAAAGGAACATCAAGAACATAACCGTTTTATTCGCATTGATATGTGATGCACAACAATTAGTAGGCGTACACACGCAGTAATGTATATATTCGTTCTTGAAAACTTAGGTACTACGAACTCTTGTACAATTTGGTCCTTGAAATTAATTCGAGAGCTACGTGTATCGTGGCCTCCTCGCCCGATTTTATTTGCACTTCATATTTGCGATCTCGTGTTTCAGTTTGCATTACTTAGTGCATTGTCATGTGCTGTTTCATGTAAACAAAGACACGGTGCTCATGTGCACAGATGCGAACGGAGCCGGACTACACGAGCCGCGGTAACTTACCGCCGATACGACGTCCCGCTCTCGACTTCCGAAAGCGCACTCTCCGGATTTTCTTTCACAAGGTAACGGCCTAATAAGAAGAGAACATCTATATAAAGTAGTTAAATTACGACATTCCAGACAGAAATATTTTTTTTCATAATTTTGAATCGCTACGTTTATCTGACTCCCCTGGAAAGCTGATTATCTCTCGTTAGATACCTACCCGGAAGGCCGTACGCTACCCGAATCAATAGCACCCTGGGTTTTACAGATAACGTACTCTCTAAGACGCCATACACCTTTACGTATCAAATAATTATATTCTAAACACAGTATTAGTTACTGATCCTTACAAACAAAAGTAGTCATCGAGATTTCTTAGCTAACAATCCTTTAATCTCATAGGATATTTATGCACCATAGATTATAATCAGTGAAGATATTTAAATAGTGGAGAGTACAAATTAGGGAAACTTTTAAGCGTAGTGGAAAATAGCAAATCGTGGTTAACTAGGTGTTAGGGAGAAATGCGAATATTGAGGGCGAATTACACAAGTACAATTAAAACAATAAAAATAACCGCCATATGCGCCATCCACGTCAATACCAGGAGCGATTTAGTTCATTCATTATGTATGTAAAAATTAGCACCCATGTAATGCTAGCAATAAACTAGTATGGTGCTACTAAAATTTCTAGTTAATAACTTTCAAATTTTAAAAACCGGCTATAATTTTTACTTCGTAAAGGCCAATTATACATAGTTTAGTCGTCTACTGCTTATAATACTGGAAGACCATAAAAAAATTAACCTGCTGTGTGGCGTAAATAAGTTATAAGGAATTGTCAAATTTTAACGGAATCCTATCTAATATTTATCTATCTAGAAAATTGTGGTCGGTGATTCGCTTACTTTGCTCGGGGACTACAGTCAACTAGGTAAACAGTGCGTAGTATGTCTGCGTTTCGGCCATGAAGGTTCGCATCGCACGAAACGCAAAGCACTATGCACGTCGCTGGAAGCTCAGATTGGGGCGAGCGACGTTGCCGCTTCGTGCGGCACATCACGCAGTCAACGGTGCAACGGTGCATAAGGCAACCGCACACACATACACACAATGCATTTTTTTTCATTCAACAATTGACTGCGATCTCGTCGCTAAGTTTAAGGAATGAAGCAATAATAGAAAACAATGCGTTCGAAACTTGAACCCACAGGTCCAATCTTAAACTGCTTTAACGCAGATTTTTAGTTTTACGCATTATGGCATGAATAATTATGTACATTTTACATTATAGATATAAGCGAGTCACCGAACCTGTCAAAACTAATGAAGCAGTATCGGACTGTTGTGAGTACAGAATCAACTGCACATAGATGTGTTCAACATAACTACATATATTATTTTATATGAACTATAGGTTAAGGCGTACACTAATAAACATGACCTTTTACGTCTGAGGTATATTTTACGTCGACAGTTGCCAAAGGTCATGTTTGTACTATTCGTTCGGCTTTATACATGCACCTACAGGTAATGGAATCATCTAGGAATCGTCCTCGGAAGTACGCAGAACAAACATCACGACAGTAACACTTTGTTATTAGAGTGAATACATAGGAAGTGTAGAAATGGGAATAGTCAACGTTTCCCTTACAATACACAAATATTCCTAAAATCTGAATGAACATCTAACAATTTGTACATAAATTTAAAATGATATATTAAAAATATCGATCTCTTTTACATTCAACACCGAGAATTTAGAATGTATTATTGCAGAGGTTGCGAATCAAGGTACGACAGTTATTTAACACTCAAAGCTTCGTTAACTTAGCGATATGTAGAACAATGACCGTACAAAATAACTTTACCCAATACAAATTGCGTATATCTCGCCATTCGACGAGCAATTAATACATTCGTTACACGTGCCTCGAATACTTGACTAGCGCAAAAGTAGATCGAACAATGTGTTTTCCCGTGCATATGCTTGGCGCCAGTGCTTGGCGCACATCGCTAATTTGGCGTCGCACCATATGTCCGAGCACACCTAATATGGATCTATACCGCTTATAATAATAAAATTTTATATTCAAAAACTGGTTATGAGTAGATACTATAAATACATACAATTTTAGTTATTAATAATTTATTACAATTTTTTTAGTCTGTAACTTGTACTTAGAAAAAAGATTTCAATATTCAATCAATTCCATAATAAACATTAAGATATTATTAGATAAAACACGAAGCATACGTCAAACATGTTAATAAAAGTAATTATTGTGCGAAAAACAAATAGTTGTGCACTAGATTCAATTCGACGTACTAGCTAGCTAAAAATTTAAATAAAAATTGAGATATTATTGAATTCAGAATTAAATAAAATCAGAACTTATTTATAAACAAATAATTAAAAAAAGTCAATATTATAAAATAAAGGACGCGTGCTAAAATATAGTAGTGCTAGTCGAAAATAATCTAATTGAACAGTGGTCGCGTTGAAATGAACAAGACAACAGGTGTCAACCAAAAGACAGGACGAAGCGATTGTATTGTTACTCTAAAAAGCAAACTATGCAACTGATTATCTTATTACAACTTATTGGAGAGGCACGAAGTAACTTCATAAAAATAACCGATTTGAATTTATTGCATATTAAAAAAGACGTAGGTATCCAAAATAATGTTAACAGACATTGTTACTGATTTATAGTTTTGATGTTAAAACAAGCGGCATCAATCGAAAACAATATCTGCAAAACTAAAGTTGAACATTATCAGAAAATACGTAAGCAAAACTATAACTAAGGAAGTTACTAACCATAAACTATACTGTGAAGTCACTAAAGAAATATTAATTTTAATACATTTTATAAACATGAACATTAGGGTTCATACTATTGATTAAGAGCCGATAATGGCTTAATCCTGTATTTGAAATTTATTACTGCTACCTTTGAGCGGCGGCGGTGTGAGACTGTTTGCACATTACTTACAGTACCTACTACTATTTCAACAGCTCCCGACAATCTTCATGACCCAGCTAAAACTAAACACCAATAACACAATCATGTAGTACAGAACATAAAATTAATTATTAGTATAATAATAGGTATGACATACGGGCGAAATCAGAATCACGAAGATAGCTGAGAGTTATTATTAATAAAACAGAAGAAAAGATTGTATACATATTTCAATGCCAGCCATTAATCAAGTATTTAACTCAATTATGTGAAGACGAAACATTCAATGTTTCGTCTTCACATAATTGCCACAGCCACAGTAAATTTAAGGAATGACGATTATCCGACCTGCTATAGTTTCAGCAATGTTTCCATCGGTGCACATTGTCTCACTCTTTAAATATGCAATATACCTACAGTAATTATATTACCATGACGTTTACTAATACTAATCACAACGTAATAATTTCTGTTTAGTTATTCAAGCGTACAATAAGTGGACTCAGATGGCTAACCCTAGCCGGGATCGTTCGTTCTATTTTACAACTATAAAAAATGTAAATATATTTAAAAAAATATTTTATATTCATCTTTTTAGAGAACTGTATGACGTTCAATTGGAAGAAATTTAATATTAATAAAATTTGGCTCAGATTGAAATTTGAACCTGGTAACACATGAAATGTGGTAAAATGATTCGGAACGTGTTTAGAATCTGTGATTAGTAGTATGCTAATAATGAAAAGTATAAACATAGTAGGCACGTAATAATTGAGTTGAAATGAGTGATCCTATTCCCAAACCCATTAGGATTGGCGGGTACCGCTACCCAAGTACCCAATTTGGCGAAAATACTAGTTTTTAAATGGAGCGGCTGCAGTCACAACTCCACAACCTACGATGGAAAACCAGATTTTTCTTAGGTCAGATCATATGTCTTTTTGAATATAATTTCTGGGACATGCGGATTTCCTCACGATGATTTCCTTCACCGCCGAGCAAGTGTTAAAGACAAATATGTACTTAAATCTGAAAACACGAATTTTATGATACACGTACATACCAGGATTCGAACTGGCGACTAGTCGGTCAATGGGCCGATTCTTTATCCACTGGGCTATCACTGCTCATGTTCAGTGCTTTTAACGTTGCTCATTATTTTTAAATGAGAATACGTGCTACATAACTGTGCTGTTGTTATTGCTATCGCATACAGAACCGCATTTTTTTGTTGATATAATTACTTATTGTTATATTTATTTAGTCGGTCGGTTTTACCGGGTAAAAATATATCTATGACGATTATTGCATTTTATTATCTACTGTTGGTGTCTCTATGCACAGTTAATATAAGATGCAAATGAAGAAACAAGAAAACCACGGTGAGATACACAGTAATTACATTGAGTTCCAAAACAAGAAATAAATTAGATATAACGCCGATTGAAACTATGACTCAACCATACGGTCTATATCAAATTGCCAGCTGCGATAATATTAGCAACTGAATGACACTTTCCAATATTACTGTTTATAACAAATGTTCAAAACAATCAACACCTTATTTCCTATCATTACAAACTATTTTGTCAATTCGTACGTACTCGTATAAATAAAGATTACATGTTCGCTCTTAATAACTAACGCATTAGAGCCATATGTAATGCGTCGGGTTTCATGTACAGTATTTTACTTACGATTCAGAAGCCGTCAATATGAGAGAGATTTATCACACCCACTATCTATCTATAAATTTGGGTAATTGATCATTTAAAAAGTGAGGCAATTTGAAACCGCGAAATTTTTATTATGTCAGGCATTAACCGTCCATATACCACCATTTCAGACAATAAGTAAACAGTCTCACTCCATTCTCTACAGAACATTGTTACCGACCAACCACCGCGCTACTTCAACATCAACGTTTTAGTCGAATGAATCGTGTATAAATAGGAAGAAACGTAACTAAAACTGATCGAATATACTAAAACGAAATAATGTGATACTGTAGGTACAACACGGTTACCGCGGGTAACGCCGCTTCATCGCATATTCGAATAAATTATAGCAATCATGTGCAATTTAATTTGGATCCAAGATTAATAATCCCAATAACACTTTGTACAGGAAGTAGATTCCAAAATACCTTAACACTTGAAAAGCAAAGTCTTCGAACAGTGTGTTGCCAGTGATTACACGGAACTGAGACGTGGCCCGTCACCGTGCGCCGATGAGGGAAGGTCGAAAGGTCGCTCAGCATGCTGTAGAAAGAGCTATGCTCGGGGTTTTGTCTGCGGATATCAGCAGTGGAACTAAGGTAATCAATATAGCCCAAAGGATAAACAAGTTCACGTGGGCCTGCCACATAGTTCGTAGAACTGAAAACCATTGGGGAAAATGGTCCCGTACTGGTACACGCAGTGTATGACGATACCCCACTAGATGGACCGACGACCTCAAGAGGTTTGTAGGGAATAATGGATGCAGGTGACACAGGGTCGAGACGCACGGCACTCTAAGAGGCCTAAGTTCAGCAGTGCACGAATACGGGCTAGATCATGATACTAATGATGGTAGGATCACAAGAGATGAGAAATATGATAAGCACATTGACACTGGGCTAAGGGCCACGTACATTTTCTTGAAGATAGTACCAATCAGTAACTGAACAAACGTGTATGGAATTATGGTTCAAAATATTCTGTTTCAATGGTAACTGAATTAACGGTTTGCCTTAAATTCCGCTCATTGGTCGAAAACGGCTTATAATAATCCGTATGGTATAAGTAAGACTGTAGACAGTTACGTATCTATATATACTACCGAAATAAATTGGTAAACTGCACGCAGACTGCTAGAATCGCTGACTAAAAATAGTATTAGCTAATAAGAGAATGATAAATACTATTCTTGTTAAAAATATAGATTTACGAATGGAACATACGTGTTCTTTACTCTTTCATCTTTTCTATTAACCCTTCCGAATAATTCATGTCAAATGTTAACCATCACGTTTATAATTTTATTAAAGTAGCAGTTAATGCATTCAGAATAATTCGCTCACTACCATTTTTATACAATACTTTAAATAGTATCTAATGTAACTGTATTCTGTAAATCAAGATCACTTGTATTTGAAATAACGTTACCGCGACTAAGTATGGAAATAGTAATTTAAGATAGTGTCATATAAAAATATTATTATAATCCCGAGCGTCATAATAGCCAGTTACATGTGCATGACACTACATATTTTAGCCACACCCACATTAGCGTCTGCGTATACTTTCCACTGAACGACGCCGCTTTTGGAATATTTCTGACGTCAACAAGCTATCAATTGTCGCTACTTCAAGTGGGCACAGAAAAAACATATTATATATATAACACCATTATATTACAAGTTCCATATAACGTAGCCGTGATAGCAATACTTCCCGCAGGAAAGTTTTGAATTTGTTGTATATTACGATGAAAGGTATAGAAGAAAAATATATATTGCATGAAATGGTTTTCAATATAAGCATTCGCCGCGGTAACTTAATTTTGAAGCATAATTCTATTCCTATTTGTTCAGTTATGGGACTTAGGTAGAACACAGAGTTATAGAGTCAAAACATATGCAAGGAAAATGTGTTTGTAATATGCGTATGAATATTTTTGGTACATAGTATCAATTTAAATTAAGATAGGTCCAATGTATTCACAAAATATAATAAAGAGTTACGTTTCTTGACTATTATTATTCGTGTGACAACTACTGCAAAGATGTTATTGTATGATCTAAGGTCAAATGTTACGTTTGAGAGTAACCACATCAAATACCATTTCAGATCGTATTATAACATAAGAATCGAATAATACTTAGGCTGACTTTAGTGCTATAATTATATGCTTTCATATTTTTTTTTCAATCATTAAAAACTAAACCTTAATAATATCTGCTACGCGAAAAGATTAGCGTAAATATTTCGTACAATTATTTCGTATAATTATAAATTAACATTAAATTGTATATTATTCGTCTGAATCGTTTCTTGCGCAAATGTCTTCTTAAATGTTGTGCATTGAATTTGCTACCTTCGCAGTGCTAGCGTCGTGAATTGGAATACAATTGTTGTGTATAAATATAAGGCATTTCATTCAAATGTAGAACAATAAATATCTATACATCTACCTTCACATATATTGTATAAACTCCAGCCGAGGCTAGCAGTGTTAAGAAAGCTGTACAACTTTTTGCATTACTGCCATTTTATGCGAGCCGTCAGATGTGCAGTGCAGTTACCAGAGCCATCTAGCGAAAACTCATCGCAAACAGCGGACTAGCAGTTGGAGCGTTGAAAAATGAGAACGGAAAACTAAAACAAGTCCATGATTTAGTAATCAAATAAAATAAATAATTGCACTACACATTTGCGCTTCACATCGGACTCAACTCTTGAATCAAAGCGAAGATACAATCGATGGGATATTTTAACATTCGAGGGCGTAACGTAACTAGGCATTAATTAGTATATAATATGCGTATGATCTCTGATAAAGCTATCTAATATAATTAATATTAGGTAGATACAGGAAAGACACAAAACTTAATTTTAAATACGGCTGTACTACGAGATGTCTTGAATTATCAAGTTTTGATGCAAGCGCTCTTACGAAGGTATTCTAATAGTGCTAATAAAAAATCGGTAACACTATATTGCTCTTTGACCAGAGCGTAGAATTTCGGACATTCAAATTGATATTGCTTTTTCTTATAAATAGAGAGTCCTTTTGAACTTCATCGCCTAGTTTGAGGATCGACTTAGTAAATATAGAGCGCTCCCAGCCCTTACTTCGTGAACAAATCTCAAGATCACGAAATATTTCACCTAATACAAAGCAAAAATTCCTACTTGTATGTTTTAGTGATTTTAGATTCCATCCCACAGCCGCAAATGGAAAATATCAACTAACATTACTGAGTGGGTCGTCAACAATTTTCAAAGGACCCTGTATACTATATATAAATTTTGGTGTTGTATAACTATCAGTAAAGGATTAACTAATTTATTACGTCCCCTTAAATACCCGGTCAACCTTAAATAACAGGCAACAAAATTTTGTTTCGTTTTAAGTGGATAACATCAAAACGTCGTATACTACGGATAATGTAAAGCGTATAAAGCAGGGCACTTGTGTGTTTCAAAATATTTAAACATCATCTCTAATCGACAGAGATGTGGTTCGGAACCAGGGGTGGAGACTGTGCGTGAATTAAATTCCAATACTTTACTGCGTTCTCTCGGACTATATTCTACGCAGTGTACCGAAAGACTCGACGCTTTTACAACCTTTTGACATTTAGGAAGCCAATAACAGCATACGTCTACTTAGATCTCGAGCATAATAATATAATAACCTTAAATCTGACTATACAATGTATCAGAGAGGGCATAATATCATGCCGAAAGATGAATCTACTCATTACCATGAGCAACTTTTACTGCGATACATTATCATCAGCTCACTGGGCCGTTTATAAGGAAATATGTTGAAATTCTTTCACGACTTCGAAGTTGATCCGATAACAATAATTGTACCTATTTATTTATAATTTTCATCACACCTTTCGGCTGAATATTCTTAAACGTCCGAAACAGCCTGTATAGTATATTGAAGGTCTAGTCCTTGACCAAACGCTCAACATTTGGTCAAGGACCTTAAACATTGTAACGTGTTTTGATTTCAAACGAAAATATTATTCAATTGTTAGTCTCGAGTACGACTGGTAATGAATTGTTTTTAACTTAGTACTACATGCAACTTGAACTACTCTTATGACTTGAATCACAAAAGGACCAAGTTTTTAATAAATCAAACGATTTATTTTGCACCGGCCGACACTTTGAATCCCTAACCTGTCCTCTAGTGCACAATTCCTAAAAGTAATCCGATAGCTTTCAATTTAAGGCTAAAAACTCAAGTCTTCGGGAACACTTAATTCTATATTTGCGAAACACGTGAACAATCACATAATCATTTGTCTTTTTTATTCGAACAAGTCGAGTACTTCGTTTTAAATTGAAGAGAGCTTAAAACTACGTTACGCAAACACTCTTATAATACCTAATCTAGGATATAACCCGGTAAGAGCCCTCTAACACGAACTATTCAAATATCTCATATTACAGCCATTCTATTATTGGTACATAACACTTCTTATAATGTACACCTTATCTATAATTAGATATAATTGAAATTGTAGGTAAGGTAAACATTTGTGTATCCGTAAGAGCATACGGCGTGCGCAGGTTTTCCTGCTTTAGAATATTCACGAATGTATGGGCAAAAAGGGTATGTAACCTAACTACACTCATTATAATAGCACGTAATTCTCCTGGCATCTGGCTTTTAATTGGACATATTCAATTTCCAATTTATTGTACGATTGTATACAATAAGTTAATTTTTGGAAAAAAAAACTATATGTATTAAGTCCTCGCACATTAATAGAAGTGAAGAAGTGTGCAACTATTAATACATTAACAAAGCGCATACACATCTCCATGGAACGGATATGCCATGAGCTGTAATCAAATATTTATTTAGCAGAATCGATCCTTTGAGTTGCTGCCCAAATGCGATGGTAATGGAGGTAACAAAACCATGCTATTAGGACTAAAAACTAACAGAAAACAATATCTACAAGGGAATTTAATACAATTTTTAAACTCTATTTATTATCGTTTACACAGATCCTTTAATTTAAGACTGCACTCAGTCATATTTCCAAATGTTTGCAGCCAAAGACCAGGACAATACGATTTCAAAAGAGATATCTCACGTGTAATGACGCTTACGCCGCGCACTAGCTCTTACAAGCATCAAAAGTGATATTTTACAAAGGTTTTTTATTAGTGTGGATAGATCAAGTAGTTCTCAACGCCCAAATATTAAAATTAAGTAGTAATTTTAATATTTCGGGTATCACTGTGATTGTGGGTCACATTGTAGAAGTCGAACGATGGATGGATCGCTCTTTGCGCCCTCTATGAACTCCTCGAGAGAAAGTTTCCCGTCTTTGTTTCTGTCCATTTGCCTGAATATTTTGTCGGTTCTCTTCTCGGGCGTAGACTCGTCTTCCGGCATCTTCATCACAGAACCAACCATTTTGTAAATAGCCTGCAAAATATAATGACGCGCTTAAAACTGGGTAGGTAATGCGTTCGAATATCAACAAATAATAGTAACTAACTAAACAAGTATCTCTAATTTTGGTTAGATGATGGTTTGTATAATGTCCTCTACATCAGGTACGAATTTATAGAAATTTAAATTTTGAAGTTGAAGCGGTTCAACTTTTTGTATAATACTTTTATACATAGCAGAATACGAAAATGAAAATAAATGTTAGTTATTCAAAATAATGTATGTGTAATTCAAATTATTGTAAATTTCTACCTGCAAAAGAATTTGGTGACAGAACTTATCTATCTATCTATAACTTCACGCCAAATCATTTGCGGGGTAGACAGAGAGGACCGAGCGCCCCGTGACTCGATCCTCAAATACGCGAGGTATCTTCTTTAACTTTTATTGGTTTTCTCATGGACGCTCGGCGGTTTCTAGGGCTCATGACATCACCTTCATGACCAAATTACAAAACATGACCAATTTGGTCATGGTAGGTAAATCTTGACCTTTCTCGGCTCCTACACCCTTCCACTTTTGCATTGTATATCTGCTTCGTCATTCTTTCTTCCTGCATTCTTTCTACATGTCTGAACCAACGGTCTGAGCCATGCCTCTTCTTATTTTAACACTGACGCTCTACAAGCGTTACGCCACAAATTTTGCGCAACGCTCGCATTTCAGCCGCGTGTATCATAATTGCATGCTCTCTCTGCCATACCCAGCTCTCGCTTCTATAAATAAGCGTTGGGACCAGCACAGCATTGTGTATAGCGTGCTGTGTCTACTGGCTCAAGTTTTTACTGCCAAGAAGTTTTCCCAACGCTCCATTCACACAATTCCCAGCACTCACTCGTCTTTCCACAACTGCGGTGTACCTTCCATCCCTGCTGAAAGCGCATCCAAGATATACAATCTCATCCACTTATTCCAACACTTCATCATCAACCGTAATCCTGACCTTATATGAGTATTATATATGAAGTTAATAGAATAATAGCTTTTGTGTTTCACAGGGGAGAAAGGATTCAAAAGAATGAGAGAGAAACAGAAGCTAAAGTAGAGTCACAGGAAATATTTAGGGTCGAAGTTTACTACTTTTGGTACAAAAATAACTGAGAACATAGGTTAGTATATATTTTTTTAATATGTATTTATATTACATAGAAGGTATACAGAAAGGAGAGCACCCCGAGAATAATACCAACAGATATACTCTGATATATCATTGAAATAGACTCCATTAGCCGCCGTCTTAACATAAAATCCTATGTGACAGATTGCGCCCAACCTCACTTCAAAGCACCCAGACCAAGACAAACAGGCATGTTCATGCACACAAATGATTGTCTTGTGTGGGAATCGAACCCACGAGCATCGGTGTCAAAGTCGCGTCATTCACGGCTGTGCCACCGAGCTTGTCAATATGACATTAAACGTGAAAATTTATATGCAATGAGCGACAGGCAATTTAACATCAGATAATTATAAACTAACAATGTTTATATTTTAATTGTTCGATATAAAAACACCTAATGACATGTAAATACTAGGCTACGATACCGACATCGCTTGAAGATGAGCTCGGTGGCGCAGCGATTAATAATGCGACCTTATCACCAACGCTCGTGGGTTTGATTCCCACACGGGACAAACATTTGCGTGCATGAACAAGTCTGTTTGTCTTGGTATGGGTGTTTTTAAGAGGTAGAGCGAATCAAAGCAGCCCGTCTGGGGAAGTACCTCCACCTCACAGAAAACCGCAGCTAAATAACAACGATCATATTGCTTTTTTTTTATACTACGTCGGGAGGCATACAAGCATACGGCCCACCTGATGGAAAGCGGTTACCGTGGTCTAAAAACGCTCGCTGTACATCAAGTATTATTCACACGATGCCACTCCTACTGCTAACACAGCAACTCCTTAGGAGCTCACTGGAGACTATAGGGAGTTATTATTTGGCTACATGGATGTCTGTTGTGTTCCTGCGTGTGATTGATGTCACCAGTAAGCTCCTAAGGTGTTGCAGTGTTACCAGCGGAGGTGGCATCGCGCGATTGACAGTGTGTTGCAAGCGTTCATAGGCTACGGTAGCCGCTTTGCATACGGAGGTGGTTGCATGCTTGTATAACTCCGGACGTTGTAAACCAAATAACGGGCGCCGATGCTTATTTACGACATGTTATAAAGAAGGCTAAGTACAAAGTAACAAAATACTTACAGTAACAATCTCCAGCATCTCCTGCCGTGATATATATCCGTTTCCGTCGAGGTCGTACATAGAGAAGGCCCACTTCAGTTTCTGCTCGAGTTTCCCGCGTGACGTCACGCTCAGCGCGCAGAGAAACTCCCGAAAGTCTATCGTGCCATCGCCGTTCGCGTCGAATGTACGAAACACGTGCTCTGCAAACTAGACCCAAGTTGGGTTGAATAAATGTTGAACTAATATCACTTGAGCTCAGTAGCTCAACTGTTTATAAGAAAGGTAGAGCGCATTAAAGCAGGCCTGTACGTCCACATCACGGAATACCTTAGCCACGTAATAACTCGCTGGAGGGTTGTAGTATTAGTAGAGTTTCTATGTTAGCAGTACGCGTGGTAACACGCTACGGATACTTCCTGTATTGCAAGCGTTTAGATGCGACAACCACTTTTCGTCAGGCGGGCTATGCTATTATGTATCCCAAAGTTGTATTAAAGTCTTTAGACTGGTTCTTCTTCCCGCGCTTTTGACGAGTGACATTGTTGTTTTACTTGAAAATTTTAAAATTCAGTATAAAATTAGTTTTATGTGACAATTTTGATAGTATTTTTGTAACATAACTGCTAGTGAAATTATACAGTAATGAAAAAATTCAAATATAACACGTTTATGCACTTTTTGGAAGACGTGAATAAGTTCATCAAAAAAACCTTGTAAAAATCACTATCGTTTTACGGGTGGTATTTAACCTGGGTTGATTGGGTTGAGTATCCCTAACTTTGACACTGGCATAAAGTAGCAACACTATATGGCATATATATAGGCAATAGCCATATATTAATAAAAAAAAAGTCTTTAGACTTTTTTGAGAAAACATGCCTGTGACTGCCGCATAAGGTACGTACGGTAGTACAATTCAAACAGATATTTTTCATTCCGAATATCGCACTTCGGTAATAAGTGATAAACTTCAATTGGTCATTGAATATGAGGCGAGAAATAATTAACACGGGTTATTATCAATTCTTCTAAGCTGGGTAAGCGCGCTACGCACGACTTTTGACTTATGACATTCAGTTCCAAGGCAGCTGTAGTTTAACCCCCGGGATAGCAATGAACTTCACTGTTCATTGCCTTTTTGGTGGTCGCCGCTGTTAATTCTGGCTACACAGGAGACACAGTGGTGGGCCTGTCCCGTTAAAAAAAAATATGACATTCAGTCATCGTTAGATTTAGTTATATATTCAATATCAGTAAAACTGTTTTGAATCGTCTTCACCTTAGGAAGTTGACTACCTCGGTATATTAATCCAGCATATTAACGAAATGTCACCGAAATTACCGTTTCACGGTCCATGAATCACTCAGAAATAAGGAGATAGTAAGTTACCAGATTCTCTTATTTTGCTACACGTTGTGAGGTATAACATGATAATAAAAAAAAGGGTAATTAATAAAAAGTACATATGGTTGGTATTAAGTCTTTCGTATCCCAAACAATACCCGGGTAGTACTATTCTAGTCATCTAGTAATACCTTATAATAATGACAAATACGCAAGACGTACCTTACTGGCATCGCCATATGGAAAGAAATTCCCGTATATTTTTTTAAATTCTTCTACAGACAAGTGACCACTGGGACAATCTTTTAGAAACCCTTTGTACCATTCTTGTATTTCTGCATCTAAAATTGAGAGAATTATACTATATAAAATTATGAAATTAGAATATATATTACACGCATTTCGTGCAGTTTGGTGTAGTAAATATAACTCAAAGATTACCAACAAACCAGATGGACTAGCTGTTAACCATTGATCTCTGACCTCTACAATTACACTATGGTGATGGAGTTATACTTATATATTGTATAACAATAAGTTTCAAAATACAACAACTAAAAGTGACGTAAATTTAGTTCCTTAGATTTTATTACATCAGATTTTCATTATGAGACCAACCCGACGTTATCAAGTCATTGTAAATTAATCTGAACTACACCTAATGGCCGGTCCATTGATAGTACAATCTAGTCCATCCAGTGATAATACAACCTAGAAGTGGCTGAAATTCGACTGTTAAGTTCCCATACATACGTAGGTACATATAGGCCATTCTAATAAGAACGAGAGGTGGACAAATAAAAACGTTCCCCATCTCTTAGTCTGGTAAGAAATACGTAAACGTAAAAGTTTAGTGCAGACTTGCAGTGATGGCAAAAAGGCATTTAATATTTTTTTCTTTATTTCGTCAGTATAAATGGCAAACGGCAAAGCACTAATCATTATACACATACTTATAAATAATTAAATGTATTGAAAACTCCATTATAAATACCTGAAAACTCAGTATTTTGCTTCAGATCTTCTAAGACCTCTGGTTTTAGTTTGCTATTTTGTTTACCCATTTTGTATATATGTTAACAACGTAATGTAGACGTTACGATAAGTTACACAACCAGCTCACGTTTAATTAGTCAAATCTTGTGCCCTAAAACATACCATTGTAAACACAAATTATAACAATGAAAAATAGAATTAATTATTGGAATATGGTTGAACTTACACTGATCCAAATACCTCTTTGCTGAATGAAATCTGATGAGAATATACTTAAGAAACTGGTGCGCAAAAAAGGAATCCTCATGATTGTATTCAATACTAGGTCGAAGTGATAAGTATGATAAAATCAAGTTAAGTATAAAGCTAAAGTAAATTGATGCGATATTTTTATTCGAATAAAATTCTTTTGAAAGGCCACAAGATTATTAGTCAGTCAGTTCCGTGGTTATTTCTGTCTGAATTAAAGGAAAAAAGTGTGTTTTCGCCAACATTGGAAATAATATAGATCTTCTCCATTCTTGATTAAACATAGCGTTCTACGTTAAACCAACTGCTGCAGAAATTAAACAAAACAAAGTTATGGAGACCCGGCTCCGGCGATCATGTTCGTTGTGAATGTACTAGCGCAAGTAAAGACGAACGTTGAGATAACCTGCCAAATTCCCTACACTAGAGATTATTACCAATATCTATGACATCCTATTGAATGACCGGAGAATGAAAATGCATGGGAATAGGCGAAATAGTATGCTCTCAGGTGAAGTCTGTTCAATGTGTGACGCTTCAAAGGCAGGTTTGGCGTTGTTTCAATAACATAAAAAATATTTACTCGTCATTTTATTATAGGAGTATAGAAACAAAGAAAATTTAAGACCTTCCTTCTGGCGTAATAGAGACCAACCAGAACACACCGAATCGGTGTGGGGGTAAGGTACAATTCACACTGATTCGTTGTAGACAGCTATCGAGTATGTAGACAGCTAATATTTCTTTGGGTGAATATTGATCCCATATATAACATCATTTGAACAAAATTTTAATGAAACTGTTAAATTTGATAATAAGATTTTTTCCCCTTCAGGATGTAGCCCGCACTAATAGCTACGTGTATTTCAATGTTGTCAGTTATCTTAATTTGATATCTTAATAACAAAAAATTATGAAATGTAATATTACTATTCGGCAGATGACGTTGATAAAAAAGGAGGCAAGGAAGTATTCTGTCTATTCAAGTCAAGTTAGAAAGAATTTCCATTTCAAACAACAATAATAATTTATTCCGAGTGGATATTAATGAGCAGATTGAACGGATTGAACTTCATTATTACATTGTGAGACCAAAAGGAGAAAGATAAGCAAGAGTTATATTTCATGTGTATTTAATTAGTGGTTATAATGTATTTTTGCGCACCAGTGCTCATTTAATTTTAAGGCAAAAAAATATCAAGCAGAAAAAAAAATGGTGGTCGGAAATGATTAGACAAATTACCACTATTTTGTTTTTGTAATTTGTATATTATACATGAATAGGCAAAATGTGAATCATTAAAAATATGGTACTCTTAGAGATACACGGAGACTTCATGGGACATAGTGGTTTATTTCCATCTATTTCAAGTGCCTATTTTAATTTGATATCTTAATAATTTAGGGTTCGAAATTATCAAGATAATTATCACACATTAAATAAAAAAGGGTTGGCGACTGATGTAGCTCGGATAAAATAATTGAGGCTCTCTTAAAGCAAATGTCTGCTGCATGGCTAGGGAATACAATTTAAGTAGACAACAAGCAAGCCCGTAGGGCAAGTTTGTGACGACTGTTGTTTGGTAGGCTTTTGGTTGGTAACAACCAGAACAATACCGAGTGCTCAAAGAAGTTGATCAACTCCGGCATATTTTCATATGTCAAATTCTCAGCAGGACAATCGGCTCTGTCATGTCTTTATTAGCCGTCCAGAGTCGTTAGAACCATATGCTCAAGGGATGGGAAGTGTTAAATGCATAACGCCGCAAGTAATATTGCAGAAAGCTCACGACATCTTGGAGGTCCAACCAGTGAGTGACGAGTCACCGTCTGATTATCTTAAAAATAAAATATTTATTATCCTGACAATTAACATGATAATATTGAAATAAAATTATCTTGATAATTAATAGTTCGAACCCTGTTATAATAGGCGTCTGCATGACGCTGTTACACTAACATACACTGTATTCGGTATATAATGAGTATACAATGTAATGTAAATACTTTTAAAAACGTTTACTCAGACTTGGAGATTCTTCAGAAGTAAGTATACAGAACATGCGAGAGTATAGTTTTGTCAAGACATACCATTCGAGAGGGACCTACGAACTTTTGTTTACGAGTAGTTGACATTTACGTGAGAATAAATACTGTATTATTAATATTAATTAGTTCCATGTATAAAGGACACTATTGTACGTACATAGTTTAAGGAATTGACGTTTCTTTGTAAATAGTATATACTTTACGGTTAAAAATAAAGCATAGTTTTAAATATGATTCAATTATTTCACTTCACTTACTTTTATATAGAATATCGCATATACATGGAACGTTACAGAAATACAAGATTATCCTATGAGAACGTCGAGAAGTGACCAACTAGTAGATAACAGCTCTCAACAGCGGATGTGTACTTGAAAATAATTTAAGGTCACGTTTTAAATGCTCATGGCTCAGTGTGTAAGTATAGGAGAGCAACTTTGTCCTCCACGAACTTGCAGTAGAACGTCGCGGTGTTTGCTCCTAAAGCACATCGAAGAAACCCAAAGACGAGCAATGAGATGTCTATGTGTAGTTGATATTTTAATGCGTGGATTGGAGATATTAAGTTTCCTCAGCAGTATTAGTTTTCGTACAATGATTAAAAAACATTGTGAATTTGTATATCGTCTGTAAATATTTTAATGGCTATGAGATTTATATTAAATATGTAATTCAATGTAATTATTTGTATTCAACTTTGTCCTCCACCAACTTGCAGTAGAACGTCGCGGTGTTTGCTCCTAAAGCACATCGAAGAAACCCAAAGACGAGCAATGGGATGTCTATGTGTAGTTGATATTTTAATGCGTGGATTGGAGATATTAAGTTTCCTTAGCAGTATTAGTTTTCGTACAATGATTAAAAAACATTGTGAATTTGTATATCGTCTGTAAATATTTTCATGGCTATGAGATTTATTTTAAATATGTAATTCAATGTAATTATGCATCAAAATATAAAGATAAGTGGTGTCAATTGAAAGACTTTGACTACTAGTTGGTACTACAGCGTCCTTTAAACTTACAATCATAATAATCATCTAGAAAGCAATACTGAAGAATTCTACACGAAATTCTTAACGTCACCCGTCACACACAGTGGCGAAGAAATAGGCCCTCGAAGTAAGTAGTTCAGGAGAGTTCATAGGTCCTATTATATGCATGTGGATACAGCTATTAATTTGAAAGTTCTATTACCGCTTAGTGCAACTAATGCATCTAAATTACATATCTTAGAATAAAACCTATTCTATTACATGTACTATAGAAATGAATACAAAGTGTAACAAATAATGTTGTGCTCGACCTCTATTACAGTAAGACGTACGATCTACTGAATAATGAAATATGCAGCAATCGTTAATAACAGCGTTAAGTGTATCAAGTTCAAAATAAATATGCATACAGCCCAGAGGAAAATGATTTTGATGCATGCAGGTACAGGCCCAAGATGTCTAGAGGGGATGGATTCAGTATGAAATTGCAGACTCCTGTTATAAAAACATCCTATTCTTATGATTATTTGAAAGTGGTTAAATTACGCGAAACTAGCGACATAAAGGAATAAAAAGGTCATATAGATCGTGAACAAAAATAGTCATTTTAACGATTAGCTAACACTTACGATGTAACATCGTTAATGTTGGCTAATGCCATAAAAATAATATTGTCCCATAACAAATTAATTGTTTGACTAGTTTCCCTTTTTTTATCACAATCCATGGTTTCTTTTTTTTTTATTATAGCTCAAATTTCGTCGGTCTAATCACTTTAATAAGATTTCATAGAGTAATGCTCACGAAAAAGGGCCTATACCTACCATTCTCCTTTTCATATACTGTTACAGATATCAACTAGAAATATGTGTTACCAAATAGATTGTTTAACTTTGATAAAACGTAATTCAGTACTCATTAAATACTAAACGCTATGAATATAAAATGAAATAAGTTACAATACGACTTAAAGTATGCTTTAGGCGCATTTTGTTCGCTCTTTGAGCGATTACAATTGAGACGGAACTAGGTATATATGACATACTAATAGAATGATAATACATGAAATAATTGAAAGCTGCACTGTCCTTGAGTGACCGGCGACTTCAGTATAGAAGTACGACATATAAATTGCAGATCAAACAATTTTATCATAGTGAGAATACTTTCAGTAAATATTTTTTTTCCTGAAAGACAGAGCAGATTTCAAAATATATAAGCGTTGAAAGAGAGAAATATATAAACTCATTTGCAAAAAAGGGGTTGTGTCACCGATAGCAATAATTTTGGAATGGATGTTCAGTTTACATCTCCACAGCTGCTGTCGTATGAAAAGAGTAAAAAAAAATTCTATGTCTTGATAACTTTAAAATTTTGGCAATGTTGATAGTACCTCTATAAAACGCAAAGTTAACATATCTGTAACTAGGTAGGTACACAAAAATATGAAGACTGGAGCGGTGTGATATTTGATCAGGAACAGCCCTACTCGAGAACTACCTCCACCTTACAGTAGACTGCACCCAAATAACAATGGCATGGAGAATTATAATTCTCTGTGTGCGAGCAAAGTCACCAGAGATCTCCTGAGGTAGTGTTACGTTAGCAGTGGGAGTGGAAGACCGGAGTTATTTTCCTTGAGTTTTTAGATCGGTGTACCGATAAACAATAGCTACCACTTCATATTAGGCGGATTGTACGTTACAAGTAGCATAAAAAGATAGTATTTTAAAATTGCTATGAAAATTGACATCATCATCTGTCCGTATTAACTCACTGTTGAATATAGGTCTTCCCTAATTCTTTCTACCATAATTTAATCATCCAGTTCTCACATTCAGCTTAGTAGCCCGGCCGCTAGTTTGATGGACGTCCGTCCGACTTTCTTCACCCATCTGCCTTTACTGATTCCTTAGATATAACCAGCCCACTTTTTCTTCGCTACTCATTACACTACACACTACTACTTTGCTGACTTTGTGTTCTGTATAGTTAATTTTGATCCTCCGTCGAATTTCTTCGTTAGGGATTCTACCCCTTAGACTTTAATTCGATGCTCGGGGTTACTCTAAGGCTTAGAGTCAGGCTTAGGATCTATCCATCGCTCTGAGAAAATGTAAGAAAGAAAAAATACAATACCCTTTTTTTACAAATGAGTCCAACTTCTTCATATCGTCCAGACCCCTCTAATAGAGAGTTGAAAATATAGATATGACACGAAATCTTAAAGGTACTATTATGGCAACGTTTTCACAAAATCGTTACATATATTACATTTTAATATTAGCAGCTTTAACGTAGTTTGGTGCTAAGAAAGTGCGCAATATGTATGCACTTTGAAGAGATAAAAAGTTTCTATGCGTATAGTGGAAATTAAGAGAAACAAGGTACAAATAAAATTGTATACCGATTACTTCCTAGCCTCTTTCAATATTGGATTTGTCACATAGGCCTGGATCGCGCGATAAACGATGCATAAATAAAACAATAATAATTGACCAAACATTGTGAAATTTCATTTCTCAGATATTGAGATATGTATATTCGCTTCAAACTTAAAGTAGATGTATATATACGTGGGTATGTACACATTTGTGGACGTGAAGTGCAACTGGCCAATGTGTCTCACGACGTCGACTTAGATGCTTAACACGTTAACAGTCAACGACATTAACATGGCGCTTGGTTGGTTTATTAGCATGTGTATGATTTCCATGACTTAGATTGATAGGCATACAATAAATGTATAGATTCTTCTATAGGAACTTACCTATACATACTTTATGCTCCGATTGTCATGATACACTTACATAAGCACGGCGTTAACCTATAATACGCCCACCTACAGTCGCACTTCCAATGCTATCCGTGCCACAAACAGTCACGACAAAACGATTGCCCGCTGTCGCAGGCGTATCGACGGTTTAAAAAGCTATTAAAACTTTCACACTCTCAATTAAAATTTCGATTTTGTGATATGTTACGCAAAACCCTGTCTACGAGAGCAACCTACGGGTCCAAGATGAGTATTATTGATCCCTCTTCCCTACTTGGATAAATTCAGTCATTTTCGTTCATTTCTCCTAGGTATGTATCATGATCAAATTCATATTAAGTAATTCTTATGTCTGTTTTGAGTGAACATATAATTCGTTATAAGCATTAAACGATTTAATCACATATGTTTGTGATTTAAAACTAATAGTACAAAGGTTGTATGAATCACAAGAAATCTTTCAAATAACGCTTTAAGATTACATAAAGCATTGATAATAAAAATATAGTTTGAGCTTACGTACTAATTGCACAAAATTAAACAACGACAATGAAATAAGAAAATCTATAGATGATACACATTAAAACTATTAAAGTTGATACTTAAAAACTATTCAATATCTCAAATACAACGTGGAATGTTTCTGCATCATAAATTAACGGAAAAAGTTTTCAGTGCACAGTAAGTTGTTGTTGAAAATTTATTAAATCGACTAAGTAACAAATTTAGCTTACCAAATATGCGTAAAAAATTGTAAACCTAGCAGTTCTTTCCATTAAATTAAATAAACTATAAAAAATCAAAGTTTGTGCTCATTTGTGCGTTCCGTTTCACGCTCATTCACAAAAAATATTCTCTACATGCACTGAAAACTGTATCTTAAGGATGAACGAACAATGTTAAAAAAGTAATTTTGCGGCCCCATAAATGTATGGTAATCAGATAATATGACGACAAAATATGACGAAATCAATCACTAAAGAATAACTTGACTAGGGCAGATTAACAATCTAGTTCCTAACTTAAGAGAACAGACTGCGGCTGTCTCCTGTCACCTTTGGTGTAGCTCCACGACGTCGGCACGCAATGATCATAAAAGGCTGAAGTAACTGAAATTCGATAAATGATTCACAAACTATTTACAGAGAACTAGAAGGCACAGTGGGAAAATGAGATGATGCTAAAATTACAGCATAGAATAGAAAAGGTGAATACAATTCATACAGTTAAAATTTCCAATACCTATTTCCATAGCCCAAATAGGTTGAAGATAAAATGGATTAATAGCCCCAGAGATCATTAGAAGAGTTAACCTATACATACGAATAAAGCGTTCAAACAATAAATGGAAGGTTAAAAGCTCATTCAATTCATCAGGTCAGTTTTCAACCGCGGCTGCAGGACTTCGTAAAAGTTTGAAGATCGCTGATATAGAACAAATAACATCAAAAATAAATAAAGAAACAACACCGATATCCGTTAAACAGTTTGAATGTTACTCGCGTAAAACATTATCGTTACTTTAATAAAACTTACATAATTCGACTGTATGCCCACAGAGCAGATCAGATTGCCGGTGCGTCGCGGATCGCGGAACGCGCTACTCGATATAGCTGTTACCCAGGGATGTTTAATTGCGTATTTATAGAACAATCTGACCGATTCTGTTAATACAACGCTACACTAATTGTTGCCTTAACAGTAAAACAAGATTGACAGTAGTTTACGTAGTGCACTAGATTTAAACCAGAGAAGTTTACAGGGGACACGTCGTATATCTAAATCATGTCTGGTTCAGACACAATACTTATTGATTAGCGAAGTGGACAATAAACAGCAATAGAAACTTTTATATACGACATACAATTATCGTTCATACATTTATTAATAGGAATGGACATTTTCAATTTTTATTAATACTCGAGAATTCATTGACGTCAAATTCGTTACATCAACGTTACGCCTAACATTAAGTACATTTTATTTTTATACAAAAAACGACGAAAAATACTTTAGAATAAGCTTATGGCATAGTGCAGCTCAAGTCAAAGCGAGTTGTGGTTTGAACGAAGCGCTGCAAACAATCGAATCAGCGCCAGATTGTACTTACATTATCGATTGAGTTGTCTTATTAGACAAATATGAAATCGCAGAACATAGACCATACATGAACACGCAATCAGCAGGAGTAACGATAAAGCCGCCGCACACTGCACACTCCGCCAGATAATAATAGCTAAGCTGTGTCTACCCGTATCACAACCGCTCTGCTTTCACATTAATTATTCAGGCATAAGAGTGCTTACGCTCCGTTCTAGAGCCGCATTGAAAACAAATCGTAGCTTGTGTACGTAAATAAAAAATAGATTATGCTCAGTCGCAACAATGAAGAAGACAATAAAGTATTTATACATCACTTGACTAACATTCAAAATGTCATTTGGTATTCCGCAAAAAGGTTCTAACGATCGTTTTTAGCCATTGCGCATAACACTACCAAATATTGTAAAATTTGAAATGATAGCTGTGACAGAGTATACATTATATAAAGTCTTTCTAAAATGAGCAGAGCATAATTTTGCTTTTTCATTTTCGTCTACGAGGCATACTTTTTTTCAATGGCGGCGCTATATAGAGCTCGCAAACTGCTATGTTTCGAATCACTTTAAAACAAATCTGATTTTATGAAATGCTCGTGTATTTTAATTAAAAATTATGGATTAATCTGCTCGAATTTTAGATATACCGATTTCACTCGTGAATGCAAGACGTGTTTAGTAGTTGTCCACACTTTGTAATATAGGTGTAATGTATAAACAAAAGGCCAACATAATTCGCTTAAAACTCTTATTTGCAGGCGCCGGCATCGCCATCATTCGTACAAACAACCGCAATAATGTCCAAAGCATACGACGACTAGTATGAATATGTATTCTGCCGACTAGGTCTGTGTATTTAATTTTATCTGAACGAATATTTGAACAATCTGCAGCCTGCACTTGACGCCGACGATCCGCGCTTCGCGTAGTACAATACAAACCACAGGTACAACCCGTCACTCGGCAGAGCGACGCACTTGTGCACCTTAGGGGAAATAAAGTATAGACTGTACCAATGAACCGGTATAAAGCAACGAGTGACCCTCAATACTCATGCCATGTCGACACGACAGCAGCACAACACAACCTTAAACTCTAAACATTTTAAATTCACATTCTGAAATGTGTTTCTGAAAAATTTCTAAATACTACGCGATATAATTTTAAAAATCTCTGAGATATAAAAAGGTAATATTTTCATCATTCCTTCCTTCTCAAAACCAGTTGTTTTCTGAAATGTGCGCCATGTTTCTTAATTGAAAAATATTTACAGTCGCGACGTGCTCGAGAGCCAGACGACGGAGCAGCGCTTCGCTAAGCCCCTCTCCGGTGAAGGTTCACATTCCGCCCGCTCTGTCAATATCTGTCTAGTTGCTGAGAATAAACAATACAACGTCGCCTTGGAGCGTGTGCGCTCGGCTACTGATGCTGTCGTGTGGACAAGACAACGTCATTGGGTTATCGTGAGGTATAAAATGTAAGGGTGGGTTTGTGAAGCTGGGCCGTGCTAATGTGGACCAAGGCCGCTTAGGGCGCTAGCATTTTCGACAGCTCCTCGTCCTGCAAGCAGCCCTTAAGGAACTCGTCCTGTGTGAGTTGTCCGTCGTTGTTCTCGTCCATCTTGGCGAAGATATTCTTGGCGCGCTCCTCGGCAGAGTCGGCGGGTCGGTTACTCGAGCAAGCTCCGAGCATATCATAGATAGCCTGAAATCAAATGAAATGAAGTATTAACAAGAGATATCGGTCGATATCATCAAATATCATTAAAAATTTGTCTCATTTTGTAACTCGTTGGATTGAATGGAGATGGAAACAGATTTTTATTACACATCACATTAATTGGCCACTTTGTCGTACATTTTTTTTCGCCAGAGTAGTATAGGTGCAGGCTCTTAAAATGTATCAGATCGCCAGACTCCTGATAAAAGCGATTGCAAAGTATACGAATGAAGTATACCCACTACACGCACTACACGAAATCATGCATCCGTTTCTAAAAAAAATGTATACTATTGCCTACTATTAAAGATAAAAAGATAAAGATAAAAATTCTTTATTTGCCATTGGGCCCTCGCGGGCACTTAGACACGTCTTACAGTTTTTGAAATATATAAAGATAAAGATAAAAATTCTTTATTTGCCTTTAGACCCTCACGGGGACTTAGACACGTCTTACATTCTCAATATTATATCCTGATTGTATCTTATTCATTTTTCATAGTTTTGATTTCTCTTTTTAATCTACCAGCATTTTAAATGACCATTGGCGAAGAAGAAATGCCAAAAGAAACTTGCCAATATAGGTCTCATTTCAAATCCTCAATTTATCTATACATCTTCTATACAGATAAATAAAATTGGAGTGTCTGTTTGTAATATTAAAATAACCGCTTTTTACTAAATGCATATGGATGTATACACGGTACATATACCAAGATGAATATTTTTACAATTTTTGTCTGTCTGTCTGTCTGTTTGTTCCGGCTAATCTCTGAAACGGCTGGACCGATTTTGACGGGACTTTCACTGGTAGGTAGACGACTGTTCAGAGCACAATATAGGGTACTTTTTATCCCGTAAATATTAAGAGTTCCTGCGTAAAATATGAAAAACTGTTAAAATTAGGGGGAAATATCTTCCCTTCGGGGGACTTTGCAGTTTTATTTTTATTATTTTCACAGAATACGTATTTATTGTGACATAAAATAACTACGCATTTTTTTATCTATACATCTATCTATACAGATAAATAAAATTGGAGTGTCTGTTTGTAATATTAAAATAACCGCTTTTTACTAAATGCATATGGATATATACACGGTACATATACCAAAATGAATATTTTTGCAATTTTTGTCTGTCTGTCCGTCTGTCTGTTTGTTCCGGCTAATCTCTGAAACGGCTGGACCGATTTTGACGGGACTTTCACTGGCAGATAGCTGATGTAATAAGGAGTAACTTAGGCTACCTTTATTTTAGAAATTTCATTTATTTTTATTAATATAAATAAATAATAAAAAAACTATTCAGCGCGGACGAAGTCGCGGGCACAGCTAGTATTACAATAAATTTATGATAGTGTATAATGGCGACAAGTTGTACATGAGCATTTTTGATGTGCCTTTTGAACATATTGTCAGGCAAGGACAGAACCGTTTCAGGTGTAATTTATTATAGAATCGAATAGAATTTACAACAAAAGATCTACTCGTCTTAGCAAGCCGATGTACTGGCATACGCAATCTATTCCTGCTTCTAAGATTTTCACTTAATTTTGAAAACGATTTTATATTTTTACAATACATTATGTTCTCATAAATGTTGTGACAGGTAACCGTGAGGATTATTATTTCTTTGAATATTTCTCTAAGTGATTCCCAGGAGCCCGTGTTATAAATAGAGCGGATGGCTGTTTTTTTTTGTAATATAAAAATAGTTTCAAAATCAGCCACTCTTCCTCACAACAGTATACCATATGACATAATGCTGTAAAAGTAGCTGAAATAGACTAAGCGAGCAGTAGCCACGTCAGTCAATAATTGTCTAATTCTCCTAACAGCATATGGGGCAGAGCTGTGGCCCACTGCAATTTTGAGTCTATCGTAATCGCAACTATTTTATAATTATTAATTCCTAATAATATTTCACTTTTAGCCACATAGTTTAACCAATGTTCAGTTAAACATAGTATATCAATTTTCCTAAAAATAATTGTACTATTTCTTCACAGCCAGGAAAGTCTTGAATATGTTGATGTACGATTTGGATGAATTTAGGAAGATGTTTAAATCTACACAACATCTTTGTAGTTTAAATTGTAAACTGTTTATGCTATTAATATTATAGGCCCATAAAGAGCCTATCTTATTCCTAGATTTCTTTGAAAGATATGATATATCCTTCGTAAAATAAAAGTCACTAATAAAATTATTAGTGGTAAAAAAAAAACAAATTTGACATTGTGATAATATGTCAGATGAATTAAATTGTTAATATTGTATATATTAGTATTTTTTTGGTGACTGACTACTAACATATGGAAGTGAGCACAATAATATTTTATTAACCTTTAATTAGTACAATTTATCTAATGAGTGAATTATACCCTTTTTGGATTTCTAAACTATATCCTATTAAACAGAACAGTAGTAGTATTTCATCCACCACCTTATTTGGCTGTAGGTTGCATTTGTCATACAATAATTACTTTGATTTGTGTGCAAAAACAAGTGCAGCGATTCAAACCGATTTGTATTGTACTTACTGATATCAATGATTTCATCCAGTGTCGAAATGTGTTCCTTTATTTGGCGTTGTGATAAATTGATTTAGCCTCTAAGTCGTGAAGCTACTCTGGTCGAATCGCTTCACGACTTAGCGGCTAAATACAATTTATCAGTTTTCAATTTTGCATTGATGGTACTTTGTGTCAGCATCGTACATGTGTTGGCTTTTAACCAGTAGTTTTTGACATAAGCTGAGATCTTAAGCTCTAAATGAAGTTTCACATTAATCATGGACGTTTTCTTACTTTTAGAAATGTTGCGATATTTTCTTTTAAACATTTTCTCTAATTTGGTACCAGATTTCTTAACTTTAAAATATATCTTTATTTTATTGAGAGCTAGTCAGGTATCTTGTTTCATGCTGATTGCATGTTGAGGCAGACGTAGAACCCTTGTGAACTAGTTCATTATATAAATTTATTACAGTCTCTGTTTCATGATGCTCTGCACGTCGTTGGTATTGATTAACCAGCTTGTACGCTCTCTCAACTATGCTTCTAAGGTAGTCATACTAGTTCACTAGGTGATACGCTTGAGAGCTTCCTCATGAGTTTCATTACATTGGTGAAAAGTATCAATGGTTTTTTGAAGTTGGTCACGCTGATCGAGGACATCATGGTAGGTAATGTTTAGTAGTGGGGACTCATTTTTTAGTTCGGTGTTTTTTTAAGGCCTTCGTGACTTCACTTTCCTCTCTCTCATGCAACAATTGTTCATTAAGCTCTTTTGATGCCTTAAGTTCTTGTAAGGCCCTAGTTAATTTAATTTCTATTTGACGCTAACAGGACGGGTAGCATTTGTTGTCATTATAGGTACTGTGGCAAGGTAAATAAAGGAGAACAACTACTGTATGGATGAAGAGATTTTTTTTATATCACTAAGGTGGTAATCAAGCATACGGCCTACCTGATGGTAAACAGTCACCGTAGCCTATGGACATTTGCAACACCAGGGGTGTCATGCGTTACCGACCCTCTAAAAACCTCTTCACGCATTTCTTGAAGAACTCTATGCTGTAGTCCCTTGGAAAAACCTCGTCTGGGAGCTCATTCCACAGCTTGAGAGTTCTCGGAAGAAAAGTTCTCTGAAACCGCACAGTACGCAACCATTGCGGTTCCAGCGTGTGAGGGTGAACTCCCCGCCGTTGGCGAGCGGTGCGGTTATAAAAAGTAGCTGTCGGTATCATTTCGAACAACTCTTCAGAACACAACCCGTTGTATAATCGGTAGAACACACAAAGGGAAGCAAAATCTCTCCTTAAACTTAAGGGTTCAATACCGTGTGTAAGCTTAGGATTGTCGACAATTCTGACAGAATGCAATAATTGCGAACAGAAACCACCACCAGCAAGAGCAACAACAAAATAAGAGGACTACAATTCTAAGTTTTAAATTGTTTTAATAAGTGGATGACTGTGTTTTATATTTCTATTTTGCACTTTGGGATGACTTCGACAGTCGAACAATACCCAAATAACAGTGAAGTTGCTGACCACACTCTTCGCTACGTTTTCGAAGGGCGGGGAGCGCACTGATTCCGAAGCAATATTAGACTAGCCCTAGTACCTAGTTGTCAATAATTATGTTACGTACTCTAGTTTCTACTATAATTTTAGGGTTGGCTATAGAATAGAGGCGCAGGCATTTCTTGTAGGTTGAATTATGTAGAAATTGATGTCGGCTTTCTAAATACATCATTCCTGTTCCGCAA
Source organism: Pyralis farinalis (assembly GCA_947507595.1). Lineage (NCBI taxonomy): Eukaryota > Metazoa > Arthropoda > Insecta > Lepidoptera > Pyralidae > Pyralis > Pyralis farinalis. Next base: position 31,062,592 of record OX382265.1, read on the forward strand.
AAAACGTAGTTTTTTATTTTTTAAATTCGTGAAAATGAACGTACTTTTAACCTTTTCAAATGAATAAAGTCATATACATTTAGCATAAAGGAGCATAGTTTAACCTGCCACTATGTGTTGTGTGCTGAAATGTTAAATGTTTATTAAATGTACTTTCAGATGTTGTTTATTTCTTTTTTGATCGAAATTTAATACCGTAAAACGGAACGTACTCCGCCATTTTGAATGTCACACTTAAAATTATAAATTACCACATTAAAAGATACACCACCAGGAAAAAACATATTCAACCAACTCTCACTGCTGACAGTAGGTTACTTAGGTTCCCTTTAGACCCCACACCCAGAAACAGACCGTTGATCCGTCGACTTCCTTTTGATCACTTTTAGTTAGAATTTAGTAACATTTTTGGTGCATTACCTAGTCATAGGAATGCATAGTGGAAATAGAATATTTAAAGGATAGAAAAGTAAAAAAAAATGTCGTAAATTTTTGTAAGCCTATTTATTCAGAGTTATTATTTATATTACGGGTGATAACATTGAATCACTTGTACGACCGTACCCTATTCATCTGTAATAGCTTTAGAAGTAACTCATTTGACTGTTTGCGCTGTCTTTCGCCCCATTCCTATTACGTATGCCGTCGTGGACGGAAGGGTTCAACATTGACATTCTATTCAGGGCAGAAGCCAAGGGCAGTCGGTGCGCGGTAGAAACTCTGTGCAAATTGTAAGTCCTTGTCATGTCTTTTATTATATTTTACTTTATATTTTACTATGTACTGTGTATCTACTTGTGTTCTGTGAATTATAATTGAGATTAAGAATCTGTTTTTCTATTCGTAATTAACCTCAAAGTTTAGAGCTGTTCCTATCCTTTATCCAATAATTTCAAACCAGCTGATAGCCGTTAACCTAATTTCGAAGTGACAATAACTCAAATTATAACAAATACGCGAGTAATGGTATCACGAACGCTGACACATAAGTTTTACGCACTATTATTGCTAAAATGCACATTAAGTACGAATTTACACTGCCTAAGTAAGTAATTATAATTTAATATATGCGCAGTAACAATTTTGACAAATTGTCTCCAGTGTTGCGAACGACCAAGAAAAATGTGAAAGTATTGGTCGAGATCATCAGAATATTACTCATTTTTTTATAAACTTTACTGAATAGAATCTTTTTAAAATCTCTAAATTAACAAAACTTGAATTTGTGTTTAGATGGAAAGGATTATTTTTAAATAAAAAATTCAAAAGGAAAGCGAACACTTCTACTCTGAAAAGAATTTCGTTGCAAATTCTGAGATTAGTTTTAAATGAAGAAAGAAAGAAACCATTAAACAAAGTGTTGCCAAACAGAAAATCTCACGCTTATTCTGATACTATCATACTCACCTAGATTTTATTTATATTTATTTTATAATAAAAATGGAGCAAGAAGCTTTGACGAATAATTCATATATACGTGAGAAGAGCTATGCAATAAGTCAAAAATAAGATTCTAGACGATTTAGTATGAACAAAAATTGAAATATATTTCAATTCACACAATGAACTAGAATATCATGGCAGCAAACTTCATCCACCATCTAGGTTTAACGGTATTATGCATTAACCCGGGTCGTAACGCCGCCCAACGTATTCGGTTATAATAATATCGCAGTGGGTTGAAATCATGTTGAAATATGACGCGTAGCATAATCTAATGTGGAGGTTAAAATTTTGTAATTAAGCCAAATCTTCAATTAAATTCCATTGTGATTGACCATGTCTGCTTTATCCCAAAATAGAGTATGTGTTAGGCATGAAGTTATTATACCGTTAAATTATCTTTGTGAAATTACGTAATTAAGTAGCCTTTATGTTACATTTATGTAATTGAAAAATTATATATTCGGTCATGGATAGATTCAATTCAATTATAGCTGTTTAAAATTATAGATATTTTCAAGCAGTATTTTATGCTGAACATTAATATAATTTATGCCTGTTATTTAACTCTAAATAAATTGGGTAGAGCTGACTCTACACTGTAGTATAATTACAGGAGCCATAATTTTGTTTCTTATGAATAAACGGGTATGTTTCTAATTTAGGAATCAGAAACAGTAGTATCAACCCTATTGTTAGAAAATTTTATCTGCTAAAATATTAATATCAATTAAGGTTTGATGTTTCTTAGATTATCGTGTTTATTGTTTCCTCACGAATGAGAGAAAAGCGAGCAAAATAACAATCAACGTGTAGTTAATAAAGCCCTGTGTAGTTAAATTCTAATATTACTCAACTGTTAATAACTTTATTTTTGGCCTGGACTCCAATACCTGTAATAATAGTAACTGTTCTAGTCCAACCCCCAAACTTCGTCGTTGAAAAATCATATACGAATTTTTACAGGAGTAACGAGCATGTACGTCATGTTTATTAATATAGCTTGGTTAATATTTTTACTATATATATATATTGTGTATACAACTACTTTGTTAGCTTTCTTAATAAAATTATACCAGTTTAACGAATAATTTTAACCGAAATTGATATTTCACATTAAACCTTGTTCAGTGTAAGTACGAGTATGTCCATCGTTTAGTTATCCATTTTTTGTACTGATTATAAACGTTAAAGAGTGACGGCCCATACATAACATAAACTTTCGTGGTTTCTATATTCAAACATTTTCATTATATTGCTTATTACATCTCGGTTTATGTATTTACACATCAAAAACCTCAAAGCAACATGATTGAGCTAATTTCAATATTTAATTCATATTCACATTGTAATATTTGTATTTGATTTGTATACATTAGTATCATTTTGATGTAAACCTCAGTTTTTTTTTCAGTTATATGAATAATAATAATTGTACTGTATTACACACATTACAAAGTAAACTTGTTCTGTTACACAAAATGAAATTGAAAAACTTTTAGTAACAATATAAAAAAACTATTATTAAGTGTGGCCTCCATTTCCTTCAATTTTTCCTAGAATTGATGAGTTTATTTTTGTTATCTTGCAGCAGTCGCTCCTAATGAAATTTTAATAAAGCGGCCACGTCTCGAAGCCTGTCCCATGTGTGCTCAATGAGATTGAGGCTGGTGATTGTGCAGACCGGGCAATACCCGGATGTTATCTATTACCAAGTACCTACTCACTCTGAGCACTCAGAGACCCCGAGGTGTATGCGAGCGCGCATCGTCGTACATCACAGTGAAATTTAATCAAAAACTAATGTTGTATGAATGATGTACATTAAGGACATACTTCATATTTCATTTTGCCAACTAATAATATTATTTGCAGTATTTTTTTTATTAAATTCGATTATTTATTAATTCATTGCAATGAATACATTTCTAAAAAATTTCATTATATCTTGCAAGCCAAGCCAAGTTCATTCACCTTTACTTTATATCAAGCTAAGTTTTAATTTTATTTCTCCTCTCAAACTTTGACCTTACATTAATTAATGTAAATCATAAAGGACACGATTTCATTGATAACCAAGAGAGAAGAAGATAAGAACACATATGTTTTAAATTTCGTAATAATATTGTTCACCATAATGACAATTATATAATGTCTCCTCCTTGTATCAAACACGTTCTTCCATCACAAGGATATTTACACTTACACGTGGAGACGCAATGAACAGAAGAGTGGGATTAATTTGATTTTGATACATGGACGTCTCTGAAAATCGTTAATGGATACAAGAGCTACCACACTCTTCTGGAGAGAGGTAAAGAAGTTTCGAAGTGGTTCGTTAGTATTCAAAATGGACAAGGTAAAATGTAATAATATAGAATATTGGAAGACGTTGGCACTGTGAATGAGTCTGTGACAGTGCCAGCGTCCTGGACATAATCATACATTGAATGAGATTGAATGGTCGATACGAAGTTTGAAAAATGGAAAGTCAGCGGAAATCGAAATGGTTACAGCTGAGATTATCAATAATATAACAATACAATATATACAATATTTAATGACTGTAAATCTTTTAGCGAAACAAATCTGAAACAAAATTGAGAAACATACCTAAATGACTATGAAAGTTTGGTAAGTCGTCCATTTGGGGCCTGTTCTATCAATGAAAAAATTAAGCTATTGCTCTGGGTATAAATTATGTAAGTATACAAATTAAAATTAATTTTGGTATTGGTACCTGGAGACACTACGTTAATTTATAAAATCAGTTATTTATGTTTTTAAGTAAGAAATGACTTTTGTGTATGAACAAAATGAGGGAAGTTGTATATTTCATACAAAAAAAAAAATTGAAATTTTCTGATAACTGAATTTTTTAAAGTTTTGAAATCATGATGAGACAATATATAACACAATACTGCGATAATTGTTATAACAAAAACTGTAAGAACTGTGTCTTATGGCGCTCGGTTGTCTCTGCCTACCCCGTAAGGGACCTAGCGTGAAGATATACATACATACAAAAACTGGATTCCTTATAAAAACACATGAAGACGAACCAGCAAAACTGGCATCAAATAGGGATATAAAAAAAAGAGATATTATTAGCTATCCGGAAGTGCTCTTATAGCCCAGTGGTAAAGGGTCAGGCTATTTACCAACGGTTCGAATCCTTGTATGGGCATGTATCACTAAATTCGTGTTTTCGGATTTATGTACATATTTGTAATTATCACTTGTTCGGCGATGAAGGAAAACATCACGAGAAAACCCGCACGTCCAAGAAACTGTATTTCAAGAAGACGTGTAACCTGAGAAAGATTTGGGTTTCCTGTGGATAATGGAGGTCTGACAGCAGTCGCTGCTTGTCAAAATCAGTATCTTCGCCAAACGCAGTATATCGCAACACATTACATTCACCTCACAAGAGGCAGCAGCCAAATACAATTCCCAGATAGGTTATGAGTATCTGCGAGTAAGTGCATGCATTGCATTTTGTATTACATGCGATCATGGGCTACGATTACCATTTTAGTTGATCCGTGCGCTTGTTCGCCCTACGACATTTTATAAAAAATACGCATGAATACTTTACATGAAATCAGGACTAAAAAATTAACGTTAATGTTTTTAACTATAAAACTTCATTAGAATTTAAGCCTTTTTTTAATATTAGTCATTATCTTAGAACAAAAAATCAACGTACAGCGCGAACTGTATATGACTGTATCAAACAAACATATTTCTGTTGGGTTTGTAATAAATAAAATAAAAAAACCAGGAACAATTTCTTCCTTATTTTCTGATTATAATTTTCTCTGCATATAATAGAGTATAAAATGGCTAAAATTCAAATTAGGTCCACAAATTGAAATTTCATAAAGGCGAATAATTACGATCTTGTTGCTAAAATTATATCTAGTTATGTTTATAGAGTAGCTTACTAACCACAGCATTACCGAACTCGTCAATTTTTTTTACACCTTGACCACACCACACGAAACGTTTGCGGAACCCTGATCGAAACCATTTGCACTTGCAACACTATCGATACCTATCACTCAAGTACATTTAGGTTCTGCTAAATTTGTTATTTAGACATGCGAGATACGATATATGAAGTTGCCATCGATTGGGAGCTTGATTTGGCATGAAAATCCTAGTTTAGAGCTAACATAAACCCAATTAGTGTGTAATTACATGGTCTTCGGTTTCATATCCGGCAACATGCGCTCTCGTAATGTAATCTGTATTGTATCCAACGGTGAACAATATGCTCATCCCATTTATTTACCACCACATTATATCTAAATGTGAAATCCTACTCCTTTAAACGAACAATTCGGTGCACAAATATAAATGTATAATCTGGCCATAAATACTGTTACATAGAAACTTTTATTTTTTTTAACTCTTTATTTTAAATTTAAAACGCGTATATTATGTTAAAATTTTCATTCGATTTCACGCCGTTTCACATATTTTTTTCGTGTTTATTATCAAATTATAATATGAAATGGGGTGTTAAAGAAAATAGGATTGCAGTGATTTCGTTGCACAAAGTGATTATGGGGCCGTCGGTCATATTCAAGACTCTTCAAAAGTTTGGTATCAGCCGTATGTTCGTGTATCGTACTATGGGATCTAAAAGATCGGGGCGACTGCGTGCTATTAAAACTACAAAGGTTGTTAATGCTGTTAAAGACAGAATTCACCGAAACCCCCATTAGAAAACAAAAATCTTATCGCGAGAAATGAAGATTCTCGCTAGGACTCTGTCGAGTATAATAAAACAAGACCTGAAGCTCAGCGCTTATCGTCGATGAACAGGACATGCCCTAAATCAATCCCTGCAGTTAAAGAGAGTGGATCCATCATAATGCCTTCTGTCCCGATACGCAGGTGAAAGGCACAGAAATATGCTCTTTACTGATGAAAAAATATTCACAATTTAATAGCACTAACAACAAGCAAAATGACAAAGTGTACGCACACAGTTCGAAAGAAGCTGCCCAAGTGGTCGGAAAGGTACAACGTGGTCATCATCCCGCGTCTGTAATGGCTTGGTAGGGGGTGTTTTATCAAGGAGTCACAAAGCATTTTTGTGAAAAAGGAGTGAAGACTTCAGCTAAAGAGTTTCAAGGGACTGACTTGGATCGTGTTGTAAATCCTCTCAGCAATACACTTTGTACAAATGTACTGTGGACATTCCAGTAGGACTCTGCACCTGATCACAAGGCACGAACTACCCAAGCAAGGCTCGAAAATAACGTTCCAGACTTTATAAGAGCTGAAGACTGATCTTAACTCCTTAGACTACAAATTAGGGTCAGTTTTAGATGACACGGCCTGCTCGAAACGACACGCTGACATCGTGTATCTTAAGAAATCTCTGGACCAAGCAGTGGCTAAATTTCCCATGGAAACAGTGCGTAAATCCATAGATTCGTGGCCAGACAGATTAATTACCTGTATCAAAGCTAAAAGTGACCATTTCGAATAAAAACATTTTATTTTTTGCTGAGACTTCCATAAATATGTAAATATAAGTTTTATTAAGATTACGTTACTTCATTACTTTCTCTCTGCCTACCCCGCAAGGGACTTGGCGTGAAGATATACATACATACATACATACGTTACTTCATATAAAAATAAATGCATATTCCTTTGAAACAGAACTTATGGCCGGACTGGATATATACGTGTATCTACCCCGAGGTCAGATAACTAAGGGTGGACACACAGGTACTTGAGCATAAATTAATTACCACTAAACGGTACGCATTAGTGTTATTATTTATTCAGATGCGGTACCGTCTTGATAATTAAATCTCACCTGGACAATTTTCGTCATTTCTTGGATGTCTATGACACCGTTCCCGTCCACATCGTACATACGGAAAGCCCACTTCAGTTTCTCCTCGGGGGTACCGCTAGATGTCACGTGAATCGCCTGCAGGAATTCCTATAAAAGAACACAGTGATCTCGATACAAGAAAGCAAGCCAACTCAACTTCAGAACAAACAGAAATGTATAATTTGTTGAGCAAACTTTACAGAAATCATAGAACAGTTAGCAATTGGAATCTTAATAATTATGCGGAACTCGCTCTGCACAAACTGAATGTATAATTTATCGTTCGCTTAGGCAGATAACTTATAATGAAATCTTGCATAGCCGGACATTCGCATTATGCACAGATTTTCATCATCATCATTTTTTACATTCATCATCTTTATTTGATATGCAGTTTCATATATAGATTGTTACTTTTGTCAATTTTGTACCTTAAAATCTATGTAGCCGTTCTTGTCCATGTCGAATGTGCGAAACACATGATCACAGAATTCGACTGCGTTCCCAGAAGGGAAAAACATCTTGTACATGTCCACAAATTTTGCAGGCGTTAGCCGACCGTTCGGGCAGTCTTGCTGTAATTTAAAACACACACTTTATAGAAGCCATAACAAACTACTTTATTTAAAATATAATTAACACTAATTTTGTTGGAAGTACATGACGCCAGTGCAATTGTGTATGAATCCCCACTAGTTCTAATGCAAACATTAAAATAAAAATTGACAATATGATCAGTAAAGTTATCTCAAATTCTAAGATTATTTTGAATAAAATTGAGCATTGGGTGCCGAATAACCTCTTAACAATATTAAAAATATCAAACAATTTCTAAACTATTAACATAAGCTTAACCATATAGAGAGACGACATTACATTTCTCACAGTTTCTGTTAGACACGGTTGGTAATTCAAGCCTTCAGACATTGTATAAAATAGTAAGATCATAAATGTTATTTCATCAAACATGAAATGTAGGACTAAATTGATCAGTATTCCTTAAAAATGGAATCGACTTTAATAAACAATGTCAATATTCATTCCACATTTAGAATGTGTCCCTATTGTGTATTAGCGTAGCTAGATTTTAAATTGCACTTTGATCCTGTTATGCCGAATGCCGTAACGAAAGCTGTAATGTTCATGACATTGCACCGAGAAACTCTCATCATTAACCTATGAACTACCTACGCACTTAATCTTTATGTTGGGTAAGACTATTTCTGTATTTTACCTTAAATCCCTTATACCACTCTTTGATAGTGGTTTCGTCGTATGATGTGTGAGTTTTGAGAAAATCCATATCCTCTTTGGTAAGTTTGTCTTTACTGACGAAGCAGCCCATTTTGTATCTGTAACAAGGAAAAGAGATTATAAATACCTTTGTTTCGAACATCATAATCGCAATTATACGGTCGGGAGAAAGGATTTGTTTTTCAGTAATCCTATTTCAGAAGATTTTGTGCATCATCGAAGCAAAGGCCTGTTTGACTCAATTCAAAATTATTTAAATTTAAAAAAGGCGTTATTACGAAACAAACAAACAAATGTTATTGTCTGATCCAACACTAATAACTAGCAAATACAAGGAGTGGTTGAAAACTAATCTACAGGAGTAGAAAAGGAAAAACAATACACAGTTTGATTTAAAATTATTTTTCTATAACCCTCTATGTGTCCTGCAACTGAAATATTTATGTGATATTTCTTAATTAGTGACATATTTCCTCCTAGCATTATCCTGTTTCCTAATCCATTAGGATAGTACTACACAAGTATATTATGATGAAGATACTCATTTTAATATACAGAGACTGCTGTCAGACCTCCACAACCCAAAAACCACAACTTTCAGATAAGTCTTCGAAATATAATTTCTTGGACAAGCGGGGTTTCTCACGATGTTTTGCTTTATCCACTGGGCTATCACTGCTCTATAATATATAATGATTCTGGTCCTGATATTCGTCATGTCATTATAATAGGAGGCTAAATCAGGATTATAGGGAGGGTGATTGATCTCTACACAGCATTTCATCGTCAAGAAAGGCCGCGTCACAAAGGTAGTACTTGCGCATTGTCATGCAAAATCATAACCCCTTTACTGAGTTCGCCTATTTCTTTTTTTCTTCACGAAACCGGACAGCTAATCTTGCATAGTATGCAGCATTTTTTTATATAACTAATCAATCATTAAAATCTGTTTCACGTAATATGGTTGCCATTAGTCTGGCTGCTAACAATGGGATCATGAATCTCCTACCTTTAATATATATATATATATATACCTTTTAATTCACATTGTATTTTATTTATTTTCAGGATCCGACTATTTTAGTCACAAATCACTATTTACGATATAGTGTCTTTCACTGTGTCGAAAAAAACTTAGAACATTCCACACGCCTTTGATTACCAAATGGTGTCAACATTGTAGACACCCACCGCGCGATCGCTTTGAACATCCCCAAATATTAATGAATTATTTCATGAATTCTTACTCATGCTGACATATATAGCTAACTCCCACTGCTAAATTCGTCGACTAGCTAGGGTGCGTGCGTGGCGCTTTTGACGTTATCTACAGTTATTGCAGGTAACCGGCTACGGAGATCGTTTCCTAAGCTATCACGCCCTCGTTGCATGGCTTCGACCAAAAACTAACTAGCTGCACACAGCGAATTCATTCCCACGAATCCTAGTATCATGTGGGAACCACTTTTTCTTACTTTGTTTCTATTTTCTCGGCTTCTAAAGGTCGTATTGTGATGTCAAATAGCCTATAACCTCCCTCAAGAATTAAGCTATTAAATGCAAAAAATAAATATTTCAAATCCGACTGATAGTTCCAAAGATCAGCGCGTTTAAACAAACTCTTCCGCTTTGTATACGTGAATTTTTGAACTCTTTTAACATGCGCTTCTGAATTTGCGAAGATGCGAGTCGCTGTGATATTGAGGCCCTAAAACGTATTACGTTTACGGTGTTTTGATGCTCCCTATCTCTCTTAAAAGCAACTAGACCAAGACAACCAGGCATGTTCATGCACACAAATCTTTGTCCTATTAGCGGACCTGGGCTACGAAGCGAAAGCGTAGGACGCGACCGGGATCAACGCTCGGATGACATATACAAATTTTTGTCCTGTGTGAGAGTTGAACCCACGAGCATTGGTGCCGAAATTGCGTTACAAACCACTGCGCCTCCGTGCTTGTCAATATTGTTTTTATTTGTGCGTTGGCACACATATTTGTTTACAGCCTTGTATACAATTTGTTTCCAAATTTATTAGAGATTTAGCTGAAACAAAACGCTTAAAGACCTTTGTACACAGAATTTGACAGAGAATATTATTGTATTGTTTATTTATGTGCAATTAAGAAATTGGTAGACCGAGTCCTTGGATCTACCCAGATCTTCCTAGGGGCCTGAAGATATAATTAAATAGATATACTTAGTCAGGCCATAAATACTGTTACAATTAAAAATAAACAAAATATTACATTTGAATTTGAAATCTGTCATTTTTATATGATTGTTCATTGAGTTTTCTCATTTTGGCGCCAATACATTGTGCAATATTTGTGCGATATTAAAATGGAGTGGGGTGATAAAGGGAACCGAATTCTGTGATTGCATTACACAAAGTAGGTATGGAGTCACATGCAATTTTTAAAACTCTCCATACGCTTGGAATTAGTAAAATGTTTGTGTACCGGGCTATTAATAGGTACAATGAGACCTCCTCTGTTTGTGACAGAAAAAGATCTGGCCGTCCACGTAGTGTTCGTACGAAAAAGGTGGTCAAAGCAGTAAGGGAAAGAATTCGAAGCATCCTGTCCGAAAGCAAAAGATTTTATCTCGGGAGATGAAGATAGCGCCTAGAACCATTTCGCGTATTTTAAAAGATGACTAAGGACTTGCAGCCTATAAGAGACGTACTGGTCATTTCTTATCTGATAATTTAAAAAAGAATAGGGTGGTAAAATCGAAACAACTACTGAAGCGGTACGCAAAGGAAGTCACAGAAAAATTTTGTTTACGGATGAGAAAATTTTTACAATTGAGCAACATTTTAACAAACTAAATGACCGTATTTATGCTCAAAGCTCTAAGGAAGGAAGCTTCTAAATTAGTCGACAGAGTGCAACGTGGGCACTATCCGACTTCAGTGATGGTTTGGTGGGGTATTAGCTATGAAGGAGTGGCTGAACCATACTTTTGTGAAAAAGATATCAAAACATCGGCACAAGTGTATCAAGATACCATTCTTGAGAAGGTAGTGAAGCCCCTTAACAACACCATGTTCAATAACCAAGAATGGTCCTTCCAGCAAGACTCGGTGTCGGTCATAAAGCTCGGTCTACGCAGTCTTGGTTGGAAACGAACGTTTCGGACGGCCAGTCTTCATCAGAGCTGAAGACTGGCCGTCGTCTAGTCCCGATCTTAATCCGCTGGATTATGATTTATGATCAGTTTTAGAGAGTACGGCTTGCTCTAAACGCCATGATAATTTGGAGTCCCTAAAATAATCCGTACGATTGGCAGTGAAGAATTTTCCCATGGAAAGAGTGCGTGCTTCTATTGATAACTGGCCTCAACATTTAAAGGTCTGTATGGCAGCCAATGGAGACCACTTCGAATAAGCTTTTTATATTTTAAATATTTATGTATTAAACTAACACACTGTAAAAGTAATAAATGTTACAAATAATGTAACAGAAATTTTATTTTTCTTTGTTTCAGTATTTATGGCAAGACTAGGTATAGTTAGCGTATTCGTGTCATCGCAATGTTTTAAAAGTAGATAAAATAATACATCGAACGTCACCTCAAAAACTGTTTTATAGCATTATAAATATCTTGGAATAAAACGAACGTAGCAGATTCGTGTACTATAAAATCGGACGCAGCGTATAGCTGGTTTTACTGATATAAACCTGAATGAGTAACTATTTTTCTATAAAAACCAACGAAATGGAATTGAATAATAAATATTTAAGTACCTAACGTAACTTTACCCAACGCGGTCAAATACCAAACTTAATTTGCAGAGTGCAGTGACCCGAAAATATAATTCTTCAGTTAATGAAACTAATTTCCACAAGTGTAATTCTACATAACTATTGTGGTACTAGAAAGATATATTTTTAGTAAAATCATTGTCAAAAAAATATCATTTCAATTAAGTAAAAATTTTGAAAGTAAGCATATACTAATAAATAAACAAATAATGTTGGACATATTACACAGCGGCAACTAGCTCCAAGGTAAGTGAAGTTTGTGTTATGGGTACTACAACTGATAAACATAAGGAATTATTGATTTACTTAAAAAAATATAGATAATATGCCGTGCTCAATGAACCAATATAAACAGGATCCCTAAACAATAAAAAAAAACAGCGAAAATATGAAGAAACCGGGAGAAAATAATATAATATGCAATAGGGTTATCCATCCAAATAATTAACGCACTATTTCCTCATGGTCGACGAGCCAGAAATCGGCAGACTGATTTTAGCAAACTGCATATTGATGGTAGTTACACCATCTTTGCCTATACCGCAAGGGATTTGGCGTGAAGTTATAGATAGATAGTTATACTATTAGACTTGACGTAAGTGAATTGGCGATTCTGCGATCACGTTTTTAAAAGTAAAATTTTGGCGATTTTGGAATTCTGGGCACGGCCAAAGGAACCATCGCCAGGGATAGTGAATCGCCATTTCACCTACGCCAAGTCTTATAGTATAACTATCTATAATCTATAACTTCACGCTAAATCCCTTGCGGGTTAGGCAGAGGGAACCGAGCGCCACATGACTCGACCCTTACAAACTTTACTCGCTTCTCTAACATTAATTGCTCTCCTTATGCACGCTCGCCGGTTTCTAAGGCTCCTGATATCATCTACTGATAAAACACGAGCAATTTGGTCATGGTAGGTAAGTTTTGGCCTTCCTCATCTCCTACATCCTTCAACTTTCGTGTTGTATATCTGTTTCATAATTCTTTCTTCATCCATTCTTTCTACATACCCGAACAAACGGAGCATGCCTCTTTTAATTTTAACACCGACTCTCTCTTTCAGACCAGCTCTGTTTCTAACATCATCATTGCGAATACGGTCTATAAGCGTTACGCCACAGATTTTGCGCAAAGCTCTCATTTCGACCGCGTTTATTCTACGTTCATGCTTTCTGTGCCATTCCCAGCTCTTGTTTCCATAAGCAATTGCTAGGACCAGCATTGCACTGTGTATGGCGAGCTGTGCTTTCTGGCTCAAATTTTACTGCCAAGAAGTTTTCCCAACGCTCTATTCACACTATTTCCAGCACTCAATCGTCTTTCCACATCAGCGGTGTACCTTCCATCCCTGCTGAAAGCGCATCAAAGATAATATACAATCTCATTCACTTTTTCCAACCCTTCGTCATCAACCGTAATGTTTACATTGGTTCTGGTTTCTTCTCTTTCAAATACCATCACCTTCGTTTTGTTTGAATTCAGTAGTAAGCCTTTTTCTATACAGTCAGTCGTCTTTCATCACTTTGACCAGTGTTTGCAGTTCAGATGGTGTTTCTGCTAATAGTACGGCATCGTATACATAAAGCAGACAACTCACCACGAAGTCATCCATGCGTAATCCTACATTCGTCAATCTCATACAGAATAAACAGCCTAGCAGAAAACATACAACCCTGTTTGACACCAATTTTGACACCTAACCAGGGTGACATGTTGCCATCTATCCGCACACATGCTGAGCAATTCTTGTAGCTGGACTACACAGCACGGAGCAGTGCACCGTCAATCCCATATCTCGGTAATATGTCCCACAGTTCCTTTCACACAATCCTATCACACGCTTTCTCAAGATCCACAAAACCGCAGAAAACCTTTTGGTCTATGGCCAGATGCTTCTCCACGATATTGCGAGCGAGAAAACTTGATTCATACATACTCTTCCATTTCGGAATCCTCCCTGTGCCTGCGACAGCATTTCGTCAGATTTCATCCTCATTCTCCTTTCAATTACCTTATCATATACTTTTGATGCAAAGCTGATCAAACTGATGGCCCTATAGCTGGCGCAGACCATGCGTGACCCCTTACTTTTATACAAGGGCACGATGACTACGCGTGTCCAGTCTGGCGGGACCCTTCCAGTTCTCCAGCATAGATTGCTTAAGTCCGGCGTCCCAGATGCAAGTGCTACCTAGTTTGACAATCTCAGCTGTGATCGTATCAATTTCCGCACCGCCGCATGCACATACGTTAGCACCGACGGGGGCGGATCGGTGCGCGTCGCCTCCGGGGGACACCCTAACCACATCGATGCGCGTTCGATCCAGAATTACAAACCAATTGATTGGCAGAGTCCGCTTAAAATTAAATATTTCAACATAATGAATGCTAGTCTGCTATCCAAATGCAGAATTCCCAAAACATAAATAAGAAGATTATGAAGATATAAAAGCTACATTCAGTGTCTCCTAAACCTCGGTTCTTATGCGAGACTTAACTGTGAGGTCTTATCTCAAAGGACTGATAGTGCCCTAATTTTATAACTACCAAGCCGGACGATTCACAGTTTATTGATTAGACAAGTAAATCAAGTAATAGATTTATCTACTCGTACTAATAAAATAAAATCTAAACCTGCACATGTTTATGTTGCGGACGTTATACGCTTACCACCAGGTTATATTTGGCCACTAAACATTAAAAAAAAACATACAGGTACGTTCAATATTAAGAACACAAACGATTTATAGTCCAAAGAAATGAAGACTTTTAGCAAAGAATAAATATTTCGTTAGAGGTTCACAAGATTATGTTGAGTAGGTGAAAGTGTTTATTGTATTATTGGACAACGGGTGGAATTTAGATTGACGACAGGGTGTGGAAATGTCACGGACACTCCATCGATAAAGATAAAGTCGACGCGAATAACCTCTAACAACTTCTATAAGTTGGTTTTTATCCCATATTCAATTCGATAGCTTTTTCCAGTAGCTTGAATCTAGAGTCTACATAATTATAATTAAGTATCTAATGAATTTACTGAGAATTGAGCAAAATCCACTGCCTCTCATTCTAGGCTATTCAGGTTTTATTCGGGAATGTTTTAACATTCATATTCAGTTATTCTGGCACATTTGCTAGAATTATATCGTACTAATCGGTAATCCATCAATGTCATAAGTTACAATGAATAAGTTAACAATGAATTTTCAATTCATTAATATTTCAGAGAAATCAGCTTGTATCCTCTCGACTTAAAAATATTAGTCTAAAATATAACACTGGGCTAATCCCATGAAACCATTCATTTCTAGTTTCGAAAGTAAAATTTAGAATTTTCCGTTCCGAAGCAGCAATATCAAAGAAATATTTATAAATATCACAGCTACTACTATGTGTGTCATACTGGCCACTATTAAAAAGCAGCAATTTCTTAAGCGAGGACACAGAATTACAGGAAAAATGAAAGACAAACATTAATTTTTATATATATAAAAAAGCAGCGTTCTTTTTAAAAAATTGCAAATACCTCCCTCCCCACTTTGTTAAGTTGGTAAAGGATATTAATTCGTATATAAACTTCATTATACCTCTGAAGAACGGCGGCCCGACTCGTACTTTGAAACTAGGGTTAGATTTAGGTCTGCCTTTGCGTCAGACGTTTATCAGGTTAAGGTCAAGTTTGGGCAAAGAGGGGAAAAAATAGAATGATTGGAACTAGCACAGTTTTATAAATAATCTTAACTGTGCAGTTAAAAGACGTATTTAACCTTGTCTTTAATGTTCTGCCAGAATATCCTTATTACGTCCATTATAAAACGTCGACGGAAACAAGACATGGGCACCGCCATCTCGTTTCTTAGCGACGATTAAAACCCTGTGCTAGAAACGCATTTCGAATCTCCATATTAAGACAGAAATATATGCTGCTGAAACCCCCACCCTACCCACTTTATAAAAGTTACCCAAAATAAAGCAGGGTAAATTTAATAGATCACATTTGACACTTCAGCAAAATAAACAACGTAACCAAAGTTAGAACTGTACAATTGTTTAATTTTTTTCAGTTACAAATGCATATCGATGTGTCAATGACGAGCTCGGGGGCGCAGTGGTGAAACGCACTGTTACGCTACTTTGTCACCAACGCTCGTGGGTTCGATTCCCACACAGTTTAAACATTTGTGTGCGTGAACATGTCTGTTTGTCTTGGTCTGGGTATTTTCTATGTATAATAAGTATGTATTTACAAAAACAAAAATGTATTTACGTATGTTTATCAGTTGTCTAGTACCCATAAGCTTCGCTTACTTTGGGGCTAGGTGGCGCTGTGTAATTTGTCCGACAATATTAATATTTATTTATATTTATTGTAATATAAGTATAGCATAGTATAATTGACCAAAGAAGGTAATTTTACGATTTACTTTAACTAATAAACCATTCTAAACACAATAAATATTTTTTGTTCTAAAAAACTAAACGTCGTTACAAGGTTACGTCAGTAAACCCTTTTTCTTTTTAAACGCCGGGGATGTTACCCAAAAAAATCAAAAAATGGAAAGTGGAATTGAATGTAATGATTACTTGTGATTATTATATTTCCCCATAAATAAATAACCACCATCACCACATCAACCATTAATTACTCATCCCACTGCAGGGATATGGGTCACCCTTCAACCGAAGGGGTTTAGAGCATACTCTGCCACGCTGCTCAAATGCGGATTGGCGGAGGCCAGTGTTTTCAAACCGCCTGAGGGCCACTGACTTATGTTAACGACAGTCATCTATCGACAGATCTAGGGACAGACGGCTTAACGTGCCCTCCGAAGCACGGAGAACCTCGAGATAGATAAACCCATCCATAGAAAGGCTGCGGTCGAGACAAGCCACCAACTCAAGCAAATAAATAGCAAGTAATTGACTAGTGGCTGGAAAGAGGAGGTAAGGTAGCAAGTCCAAATTTATTAAAAGTAGTGTTGTGAAATTTGGCAAAACCACCTAAGCCGTCCAAACCTCGCTATGTACTCGATGTACTAGCCCGAGAGCATGGACACGAAGTTACTCACTACCACTACCAGTATAACGCTATCGAGCTTATTTAAGCACAAATAAAGGGTCATGCAGTGCATAACAATACTGAGCCAACCTTCAGTACTGCAAAAAGGCTGACTCTGCTACAAACTGTATGTGCTGAAGTTACTACAGTCTGGAGAAATGTAGAGAAAACAAAGAAAATAATTTTAGAAGATTTTGAACGAAATGTGAAAATATGCAATATTGTTGAAAATGAATTAATCTCTCTATATCTCTGAGTGCGGACAGTAGTGATGACTTCGCAGAGTCACATACTAAGAATAAAAACATACTCAGTTAAAACACAAAATAAAAAAAAGCACTGACGTTGGCGAGAGCACCATGATTGCCATTAGGAAGAATTGAATTGAAATAAAGTAGGTACGTACTACGGATTCTAGTCAGAAAATAAACATAAGTAAAATACCTTTTTTATGTAACTACATACTTACTAATATCTAGATTGCAAGATTAGCCTAGAACCCAATACTAGCAGACATAATCATGCAGACAAATATTTGCCTTTTTTTATACAACGTCGGAAGGCATACACGCATACGCACTACTTGATGCAAGGCGTATATCGTCGCATGTAAACGTCTGTAATACATAAGTATTAATCGCGTGATGCACCTGTGCTATTAACACAGCCACTCTTTAGGAGTTTACTGGTGACCTCACTCTCACACAGGAACACAACAACTGTTATTTGGCTGCGGTATTCTGTGAGGCGGAGGCACTTCTCCAGGTGGACTGCTTTGATGTGCCCTAACTCTCTTAAAAACACCCAAACCAAGACAAACAGACATGTTCATGCACACAAATATTTATACCGTGCGGGAAGGAACTTACAAGCGTAGATGTCAATCAAAGTACTCGTAGCGTTACTAACTGCTGCGCTACCGAGCTGATCAAAAAAGTCCTTGCAGCACAGCAATTGCATCCACAACCCTTGCTCTCTAGTCCGATTGTCAAGAAGCTATTGCTTATTGGCCATCAAACTTATCAAATTACGTTTACCTAATTCATCATCATTATCTCAGCCCGTATTCGTCCATTGCTGAACATAGGCCTCCCCTCTATTGTGCCCCATTCGTCTCGCTCCTGTGCCTTTACCTAATTAGACGTATGCATTAATGAGGATGCAATGCACGTCTGTAGTACACCAATATAGTACCTGTATAATGACGTTGCAATGAAAGCCAATTTGCCGTACTTTCGAGTTCATTTAAACTACACGATATCAATGAGATACGATGTGAAGTAGTTACCGTAAGTCTATAGATATTTGTAATACTGGAAATTTCGCTCGCCATGTGCCACCCCCGCTGTTTCTACAGCAACTTTGGCAAGAACTTACTTTCTCAATCGCAGGCGACAGTCCTTCAGTGAGCTCGATAATTATCTCAACACCTTCCTCGTGCGCTGGATAATCAAGCATGTCTCAGCGAGTAAGAAATTACCATTAACTTTTTATATTAGACGTCATAGGTTGTTTGATCTACGTTGCAGCGTAGATGAAAGATAAATCCGAGAGCTACACTAATGGTCAATACACTTTTTAATTGTTTGTTTGTTTGAAAACGCTAATCTCTGGATAGCTCAATTATTGAGAAAGGTGTGATGTTAAATAGCGTATAATTTAACATCACAATACGACTCTTAGAAGTCGAGAAAAAAGAAATATCGGAATACGCGCAGAAGAAGTCGCGGGCTGCAGCTAGGACTTATACATACAATGAATTATTATTTATCTATACCTTTACGGCAGATGCCTAGTGGGGTAGCAGAGAAAACCGACAGCGCCACACGACTCTGTCCTTACACACCTCACTCGCTTCTCACCTGAAGCTGTGCCATTAATGTTAATGTATGTGAATTACAAATCTCTCATCTCAAATATAGATAACTCGCGCACCTTACTTACTCTCAATAACCTTCTAAATTGACCTCGTATAATGTCATTTTGCCGTTTCATACATTCCATAATATTTGGGATTCTATCAGAGAACAGCGCGATAACTTCAACATACCCACTTGTTCTGTAAATTATGGTATTATCGTCCCTCCAGAAAACCATATAATTTTTTGTTTCCATATATGCTCGGAAATAATTCTACGTTGCGTAATAACGAAAGTAAGTCCGTCATTTTGATTTGCGGTGTAGATCTTACCATAATTGGGGCAAACTCACCTACACGTGATACAATTGTGGTTAAAGAATAAAACAAGTCATTTAATTAAGAAATTAAATAAACACGTTTAAAGTTAATGATTACATTATATTTTATTAATTGAAAAGTAGCTTTAATCATGTAAGTTCTATACGTTTTTAAGATCACGTTATTTTGATTTTGATACCCACTCGATAGTTACGAAGATTTGTTTTTCTTCAGTCTGCACAACATTAAGTATACAACACAACATAATCCTCGATATTGCTTTTATCATGACGTCACGTAACCTATGTCATCTAAGATTACCTAAGAAATCTAACGATAACTCATACATCTGAATCGCTTAAGGAATTTAGTAGTTAGGTTGCAACTTTATTTCACTATTACTACCGTCCAACTTACAAACATACATGAACTTTGAAAATTTTATACTCTATTTTCTGGGGCAGTCGAGTAAAACAAGACTAGAGAATATTTTAGTATATTTTTTCATACCGTCTAAATCATTTTTCTTGGTTATCTCTTTCAGCTTGTCCATCTTTTCTATCTTACCTACCTTGACTGTATCGCTACCTCGTTGGTTATAAATAAAAATATCGTCGTTATGTATTAAGAGAGGTAGGGCGCATCAAAGCAGCCCATCTGGGGAAGTACCTCCACCCACAGAAACCGCAAATAACAACTCCCTGGAGGGTTGTTGTGTTCCTGCGTGTGAGTGAGCTCATCAGTAAGCTCCCAAGGAGCCAAGACATGTACGTTTCATAAACAATGTGTCGAACTGCTAATAGATTGAATGCGATACTATAATAACTGAATGTTCTCGTCATAGTCGCATTATACAATATTTATGCATTCCATTTTTTTTATACTACGTCGGGAGGCATACGGCCCATCTGGTGTAAAGCGGGTTCCGTAGCCTATTAACGCTTGTCATATTAAGTGTCACTCGTGCGATGCCTCCTCTACTGCTTACACAGCAACTCCTTGGGAGCTTACTGGTGATCTCACTCACCCGCAGGAACACATCAACCCTCTAAGGAGTTGTTATTTGGCTGCGGTTTTCTGTGAGGTTGAGGTACTTCCACAGACGGGCTGGTTTTATTGTGCCCTACCTCTCATAAAACATCCCGACCAAGACAAACAGACATGTTCATGCACACAAATGTTTGCCTTGTGTGGGAATCGAACCCAGGAGCGTTGGTGTCATAGCCGACGCGTCATTCACAACTGAGCCATCGAGCTCGTCAAACTAGTCACACAGTGTTACTGTGCAAGATCACATAATACAATCACTGTGATAGCACTAGGAAGCAATTCCGAAGTGCAAATTTAATAATCCGCTTAGTGTCCCCACGAAGCCAAGCTAATTAAAGCCTCTCCTTCCGGAAAAAATGTGAAATTCTGTGCCATTCTTCAAGTAAATATACTAGTAATATCAAGTGAACATTTAACACGCTTCTATTTATCTATATCTTCACGTGAAGTCCTTTTCGGGATAGATTGACAAGACCGAACGCCACATGACAGTCTTATATATGCACGGAACCACTTTTCAACAAGCACAAATCAACTTTTTTTCACCTCACCGAAGAGACCGCCACATTAAGCAACGCTTGAGTCTCTACCATATGCAACGCGCAACGCTTGAATCTCTACCATATGCAACGCGCAACGCTTGAGTCCCTACCATACACAGGCAGGGCCGGATTACCCCATAAGTAAACTAAGCAGCTGCTTAGGGCCCCTAAAAAATTGGGGCCCCCAAGATCAGGCGTGTAATTTTTTTAAAGTTTTAATAAGAAATTTTCAAACAAAACAACATCTTAATTTCCATGAAATGAGTCTTTCTTTGTCAATCAGAAGAAGTTGGGAAAATAACTTTTTAAACGGGGGCCCCCCAAGATCATTTTGTATAAATTTTAGATGATTTTGTATAAATGTAAAAATGAAATTAGTTTAATTATTGCTTTTTTAATCAATGTACAACATAAAACAAAATTTTCTGTGTCACTCATACATGAGCAAAAAAAAATATTAACAAAAAGATTAAGTAACAAAAAACATAGGAGGCCCCATACCGTTCACTGCTTGGAGCCCCACAGACTGTTAATCCGGCCCTGTACACAGGTCTTTACGGTTTGAGTAACATATTATTGTTTTAAACGTGCATTTTGTGCATATATTTATAAGTATACAAGTATATACGTGCGTCTAAAACTAAAAGGTTATAGAGGATAATGTAAGGATTATACCAATGTATGAAAACAACACAAAATGTGTTGTTTTTTCGGCGAGAAAATTCATCGCCTAATAAAATATATTTTGATGAGCTCAGTGGCGCAGCGCCTTATAACGCGACTTTGCCACTGACGCTCGTGGATTCGTTTCTCACACCAGACAAATATCTCTCTGTCTATTTGTCTTGGTCTGCGGGTCTTTTAGAGAGATAAGGTGCATCAAAGTCTGGGGAAATACCTCCACCTCATACAAAACCGCAGCAAAATGACAACTTTCTGGAGGGTTGTTGTGTTCCTGCGTGTGAGCGAGGTCACCATTAAGCTCCTCAGGAGTTGCTATGTTAGCAGCAGAGATGACATCGCGCGACTGTTGCTTAATGTATTATAAGCACTCATACACTACGGTAATCACTTTACATCAGGTGGGCCGTATACTTGCATGCCTTCCGACGTTGTACAATAAAAAAATTGCAGCGCTCGGAAACTTTGTTGAAATATCTTAATGGAGATAGCTTACATGTAGGATGGAAATTGGATAAATTAAGCCCGTGCTATCGATGGGCATGCAGTAAAAACGCAACATCATTCAACAAATCCATCACAGGTAGTATTTAGCCATCACTTCGGCCCGTCGTGCCCCTGACTGGAAAAATGTGGCGAATTTAGAAGGAAATACTTACAGCAGCGATGGTTAATTACGTCGTTAATATTCCGCTGGCGTCAGGTTATCGGTTGCGGTCGGCGATCAGAAACTTAAAACAACGCCCCGTACGTTCGCCGCCGGAATGTACGCTAATTTAAACTACTTACTCGATGGATAGCAAAACTATGTAAACGTAATAAAGCAATTTAAGTTACTCGACGAGTTTTAAACAACCCCAAAACCTGAAGTTTAGTAATATATTTTACAATAATTGTAACGAGCACTTCATATCACTAATCACAAGGGCTTTGTTGAAAGTTGCAACAAGCGTATGTTCCAGTCTGTTATATGTCATGAATAAAGTAACTTTGATCCGTACTGTGTCAGTAAAATTTATTTAAATGCTTACACGTAACAGAATGGCGATCCCCCCTTTTGGAGCTTCCCCACATTTTAGTGGCATATCTCTGCGTTCGTCAGTCAGCAAGATACAGGCCTCATGCAAACTCTTATGCTAGACTCTTAGAGGTAATAAATAACTTTAAGATCCATTGTTGTTGTTTACATATAGAAATCAGCAGGCGAGTCAAAGAAGTAGTTATGGTTATTTTTGTTTCTATTGGATTCGGTGACAAGTCAAAGTGATATTGTGTAGAAAACAGCACATTTAAATATAAACACTTGTCAAAAAAAAAAATAACAACAATGTTTGATTTTCATATTATTTCAGGAACAACACGAGTGGAATGGAACTTGGAAGTCTTCCTGCGACCACGGACGTTGCAAAGCATTCGAAACGTCAGGTTTATAAAACACGCGATACTTCCGTTAAAAATAGTTTAATTCAATGGAATGGAACCACTCATATATTTATTATATTTCCTAAAATAATTTGAAAATAATCTAGTGATCAATTAAACAGGAGCTCATTCTAAATACTTGACATTCGAACACAAATGGTATCATTTGTGTTTCTAGGTTCCCACAATATAATACAGAACGACAGCACGCGAAACCCGAATCGCACTCGAAGCTTTATTTTATTCTACGCATATTTTGAGGTGTACGGAATCCTCTTACATAAATAAACGCAGACTTCGTCTCGGCACGTTATCTGTGACTACGTCACACAAAAAGCGATACGTGAATGATTATTTTGAGATGTGCCTAAACGCTACGGAAAAAATAGCCTAAGTGATTTATGTGTATTCAACGGTAGAGTGTCGATACACCGAAATAGTTTTACGATAAAACTCGAAGGTAAGATTGTTGTTTCAATGCCGAACCGAAGGCAAGAAAACAAAGCAACGTGCTTTCGCATACTAAAAGTGTTCGCGACAACTATGTACATAAATAGATAACCGTCGCGCGTAGTTATAAGTGATGCACATTTTTATATAGTTAATAGTTATAGTTGTTTGTATTAGTTGTTTATGTAAGGATTAGAATAGGTTTACACAGTTTTCATACATACTTTGTTAGAGATAAGTTTTACATGTTTAGTATAGGTACGAGCTGTTGCAAGCCAAGTATATAATAAAGTTATAACGGCGAATTACTGGCTGCAACAGCTCAATAGTGCATAGATGTACCTATTAACGTAATTTTAAGTTTATAATGAAAACATTTTTATGTAAAACTTCACTGACCCATAGGTTTTGACAATAACTTTAGCAAAAGTTTTTATGGTTTTATATGAAAAAGGGTCAAATGTATGAAATAATAGTACAACTTACAAACATTTTAGACACAAATAAAGCGAGCACGATCAGGTATTGCCTCTAGGTCTGGGCGATTTTGGCTATTGCTATCTCTTTCCCACACATGTGTCTCTCGCTCGCACAGCGGGGGTATAAATATGGGCCATACATCGTCGATCGGCACCAGTCGTCCGCTACACTCAGCGCTCACACTACAGTGAAATAGCCAGCCAAGTCACTCCAAAGCCAAGCCAGTCCAGACCTAGCAGCAAGTACCTACGGCTCCATACTTCTGAAGACAGCAACAGGCGTTTCATTCTGCACCAACCCACAGACCTGCGACTTACAACCGGAGGTCGAAGAACGAAGCCCGCCAGTGCCTACATTCTATTATTTTTATATTCATCTACGAAAGTGTACGGGTCGTATCGAAGGGGCCCGTACATTTTGGTCCTTCAGCAGCCGGATACTGGGAATAGTTCTTCAGACGACGAAGAAAAATGCCTGTCACAAGAAGTATGGAGTCGGAAAGGAGGACAACACCTGCTCAAGTCGACGGAGCCGCCGCCGCCGCCACAGTGACGCCCGCCGCCGCCGCCACAGTGACGCCCGCCGCCGCCGCCACCGCCGCCGCACCCGCCGTAGCGACGCCAGAGACGTCTACAGCCGAAACATCGACGACGACGAACACTACGGCCACTGCAACGACCGGCGAGACGACGGCGACCGGCGAGACGACAACCGGCAAGACTGCAGCCACACACCGGACAGCCAGCCCACAGAAGGAGGCCTCTCGCCGCCCGCCCAGCGCGCCCCGCACTACGTCGACAATCAAGCGGAGAGCGCTGGCCAAGGCGCGAGAATTCCTTCTACAGAAGGAAGTGGAGCTGGCAGCTGCACGTGTCGCCGCGTTGGAGGCGGACTCTGAAGACGAGATCGAAGCAGACGAGGACTTGGCAACTAGGAACGAGCGAACAACCGACTGGGTCAACAGAAGCACGCTGGCACTCACAATGGAGCCCTACGTACCGAAGCCCGACGTCCCAGGCCCGGACCATCGCAGGACCGATGAAGAGGAGGTTATAGCAGCGCCGCCGCCGCAGACGTGCAGCGACGCACTTCATCGGGGCCACAGCGAGGTCACGCGGCACGCCGAGCAACAAGTACCGGTTCCAGTGAGAGAAGATATAGAGCCAGCACGCTATTGTGAAGAGAGACGACCGCAACGGGAGTTTGACTACAATCAACTAGCAACTGCCATCACACTTGCAGCGAGAGCCGTTCAACCCGCCATTGCACCGAGGACCGTCGAGTTACCGTCTTTTCACGGGTCATCGAACGAGTGGCTGCCATTCAAGGCCGCCTATGATGAAGCTGCAAGTCACCTCTCCGAACAAGAAAGGCTGTCCAAGTTACGTCACAGCCTGAAGGGAGCCGCCAGAGATGCAACACTATGTCTCTTCGTCGGGTCAACGACTTCAGAAGAAGTTATGAAGATGTTAGCCGCGAGGTTCGGTCGTCCAGATGCACTGGCAATGACCGAACTGAACAAGCTCCGTGCGCTACCACGACTGGCCGAGAACCCAAGAGACATCTGCATCTTCGCTTCAAAGGTGCTTAACGTCACAGCCACAGTTAAAGCACTGAAGAAGCATCACTATCTACACAACGCCGAAGTGGTACGCAGCGTCATTGAAAAACTGCCGCCAGCGCTGCGCTACAGGTATTACGACTTCGCCGCCGAACAGCCGGAAGATCATCCAGACCTTCTCACGCTGTCCAAGTTTCTGGAAGTCACCGCCGATCGATGTGGAAGCTACGCACCGGCCGAGCTCACTGCGGTTGAAGACCGGCGGGAGCCTGCCGTACGAAAAGGACTACGTGCTTACCACACTCAAGATCAGAAGTCTACTGCGGTGCAACTAAAGTGTCAAGTTTGCAAGAAAGAGGGTCACCATCCGTACGACTGCAACGTGTTCAAGAAAGCCGACCAATTTGCGAGATGGGAGCTAGCCAGAACTCACAGGCTATGCTTCCGTTGTTTGCGAGTCCGCAAATTTCGGCATAACTGCAAGCCAAAGCAGTGTGAAGTCGACGGATGCAAATACACGCACCACCCTCTTCTACACGACACAAAAAGGAAAGAAAATGAAGTTGAAAATTCAACAGCCATAGTTACGTCGACAAGGGAAAATTTCACTGCTGCCTATCTCAAGATTCTGCCTGTACAAGTGACCGGTCCGAAGGGTACATACGACACTTACGCCCTTTTGGACGACGGCTCTACGTGCACACTCATCGAGTCGGCAGTGGCGAACAAGATCGGCGTACACGGGCCGCCCGCGCCTTTTTACATAGAGGGTGTGGCCGGCGCACGTATAACGGCCGATACATCGGAACGTGTACACTTCACTATACAAGGAAGAAACTCAGTGAAGCACGATGTGTCGGCGCGTACAATGGACAAGCTGATGTTGACGACTCAAGGTGTGCCACGTAGTGTCGTGAAACACTGTCGTCATTTGGAAGACATCGAAGATCAGCTGATTTATGAGGAAGGCCATCCAACCGTGTTGCTGGGTCAAGATAATTGGTCGTTGCTGCTCACACACGACGTGCGAAGAGGGACCACAGCCCAACCAGTCGCTTCATTAACCGACTTGGGATGGGTATTGCACGGCGCGACGGGAAATAAGAAGAAGCAGCAAGTCCATCGAGTTAGCCATCTGACTACAGTAACACTAACGGAGGAACAGACAATGGATGACCTCATGAAGGAGCACTTCGCCCTCGAGTCTCTGGGTGTTCAGCCCAAACATTCACACACCAACGACGAGCTCAACGCGCTGCGCACACTCGAGGAGAAGACGCGTCGATTACCGGCGGGAGGGTTTGAAACAGGATTGCTATTCAAACAAAGCGATTTTGTACCGCCGGATAACTACAACACAGCGATGCGTCGCCTCGAGTTAGTCGAGAAGAAACTCGACAAAAATGTTGAATTGAAGCGGCGCTACGAGACACAAATGAACACTCTGATACAGAGCGGCTATGCAGAGAAGGCTCCAGCAGTGAAAAGCGACAGAACTTGGTATCTGCCACATTTTGCAGTTATCAACCCGCAAAAGCCCGAGAAACTACGCATCGTGCACGACGCGGCAGCCAGGACCCGTGGTATCAGCCTCAACGACATGCTGCTGTCTGGGCCCGACCTCATACAGTCTCTACCCGGAGTGCTGATGAGGTTCCGTCAACGCCCAGTAGCGGTCGCAGCCGATATCAAGGACATGTTCCTGCGCATCAACATACGGGAGGAAGACCGAGACATGCAGAGGTTCCTGTGGAGAGAAGACAGAAGAATCGGTCCACCCACAGAGTACCGCATGAGAAGCGTGATCTTCGGCGCCACGTCGTCACCATGCACGGCGATATACATCAAAAACAAAAACGCCGAGGAATTCAAAGAACAGTTTCCCGAGGCAGCGCAGGCAGTGATAGCAAACCACTACGTCGACGACTATCTTGCCAGCTTTGACACGGAGGAGGTCGCCATACAAGTATCAACACAAGTCGCTAATATACACAAACGAGCGAATTATCATCTTCAACGCTGGGCATCGAACTCAAACAAGGTGCGCGCCGAATTCTCCACTACACCTAAGGGGAATTTAGTGCAACTCGATGCAGAGAAGATATTGGGCATGGTGTGGGACCCGAATGAAGACTATCTGGGCTTCAACATCAATCAACACAAGCTTCCGCCTTCAATATTGGAAGGCACGAAAACACCGACGAAGCGAGAAGCCCTACGTACAGTGATGTCTTTGTTCGACCCGCTGGGCTTAGTTACACCTGTTACAATACAAGCGAAGAAGATTTTACAAGATACTTGGCGTACTGGAATCGACTGGGATGTCAAGTTGCAAGACAGTGAAGCCGAAAGTTGGTCATACTGGCTCTCTCACGTGAGAAGACTACCGAGCCTAGCTATACCAAGGTGCTATCCCGGCGTATCGACCGCACATACGAACGAGATACATACTTTCGTCGATGCAAGTTCGTCGCAATACGCCTGCGCTGTGTATTGGAGGGCACAGGATGCATGCGGGAATATACATGTGTCGTTGATAGCTGCAAAAGGCAAAGTTGCACCGTTGAACAAAGTGACGTCAATACCGAGACTCGAACTCCAGTCAGCTGTACTTGGGTGTCGTCTTGCGCGCACAGCCATAGACGAACACGACATAAAGCCGACCCGCCGAGTATATTGGTCGGATTCACGCACGGTACTCTCGTGGCTACGCACTGGCCCGCGAGCGTACAAGCCGTTTGTGGCCCACCGGATCGCGGAGATCGCCGAGGAGACGAAGACCAGCGAGTGGAGATGGGTGCCTACCAAGGAAAATGTTGCAGACGACGCAACGCGCGACACTCCACACGACTTCAACTCCCAACACCGGTGGTTCCACGGGCCCGCGTTTCTACGCGAGTCGGAAACAAACTGGCCGCGAGAGGTCAATGAACCCGACCATATGGGTCTGACCGGCGAGGAAAGAGTCAACTTTGTTCGAAACACTACATCACCAAAGGAAGCACTGCCCGACGCAACTCGTTTTTCAAGTTGGTTAAAGTTAGTGCGTACGACGGCGCGTGTATTACAATTCATCGAACTTCTGCGCATCAAGAAACAACTGTGCAACGCGGCCTACAAACGCAATAAGAAAAACGAAGTTGACGACGCTACTTGGACGAAAATAAAGAAAGCAGCGAAGGGAAAAAACAAGAAAATCAGTGCTACGTGTGAAAGTGAAAACAGCTGTTTCATTCAACTTGAAACACATCACTTACATCGTGCCCAACAGCTGTGGATACGCTCAGTGCAAGATGATGCGTTCAGTGAAGATGTCGCAGCTTTAAAGTGTAAAAAACAGTTGCCTGCTAATAGCCGACTAAGTCAGCTGTCCGTCATTATAGACAGCGATGACGTCATACGGCTACGGTCACGAATAGCAGCCGCTGTCTACATCACGGACGAACAAAAAGCTCCGCCGATTATGGATGGCAAACATACATATGTGCAACTGTACATCTCATGGGTACATCGAAGACTCCATCACGGGGGCTTCGAGACCACGACCAACGAAGTTCGACAACACTTATGGGTACTACGACTGCGCAATACAGTTAGAAGTGTGTTGAAAAGATGTCAACAGTGTCGCATCAGGCGGGCCGTGCCCGCTCAACCGTCTACGGGTGACCATCCACGGAGCAGACTGGCGCATCATCAGCGCCCTTTCACCTACCCCGGACCGGACGGAGAGACACGAGCGGTGGACGTGCGGACCAACAAGGGCGTGCTGCGAAGGCCCACCAAGAAGCTGGTGATCCTGCCTACAGCGACGGTCGACGGCGCGAACACGAAAAATATCTCCAGCTGAGATAGCTGCGGCGGGAGTATATGTTCGCGACAACTATGTACATAAATAGATAACCGTCGCGCGTAGTTATAAGTGATGCACATTTTTATATAGTTAATAGTTATAGTTGTTTGTATTAGTTGTTTATGTAAGGATTAGAATAGGTTTACACAGTTTTCATACATACTTTGTTAGAGATAAGTTTTACATGTTTAGTATAGGTACGAGCTGTTGCAAGCCAAGTATATAATAAAGTTATAACGGCGAATTACTGGCTGCAACAGTTTTTTTTTTTTTTTTGATTTTCGCCCAAGAAAATTGAAGACCCACAAAGGAAGGACCAACCCACATCCGGATGTGCATTGGTCATTCCTCCGTGAGGGGCACCCTCCGGAAAACGGGAGGGAGGAGGTGAAATCTTACATAAGATACTGTTTCGTGCGAACGAACCTAGTTATGTCAGATTCCTACTGACTAAAACACCCCCTGGGACCGCCTCTGGCCGGGAAGACCTCAAAGGCTCCATCTGATGCGATCGCCCCAAGGGAACGGGACGACGCAAGCGTCACTCTAATAAGAGCATACGCTTAGAAAAGTGCCAACTCTCCTCCTGAGGAGGTCGACACTAGTACCTAACTATGCGACTTAAGCGACCAGAAGGGTGCTTATAATATTAAAAGGGTTCAGTAGACACAAACAGAAGGGAAGGAACTGGGAAGTGGATTGAGTGTAGGTAGGACTAGGCAGGTACCTACGAGCGGACTGCGCTCTACTCGGCGCGAGCCGTTAACGACTCGCTACCGGGGCTAGTGATAAGCTACAAAGAGCTTAGAAGTTGTTCGTGCTCACAGAGCGCTAAAAGTCGCTCTTGTGGGCTGCGGGCAGCTCTAAGCTTGCCCGCAAGGAGTGAAACCTCCTTCAGATTGACTCCCTGAATGGCGGTGATTACCGTCTTCAGGTCGTCTCCTAAGGATGGAGGTTTAGCGCCCTGCTGGGGCGGAAGTGGGGCCGCCTTAGGCGGGTTTGCATTTCGCGGGCCCCATGCTGGGGCCCGCCCGGCCGGAGCCGGGCCCGATTTTGAAAAATCGGGGAAATGTTTTGGAGATGATATGGGCGGCGGGGGCGCGCGCCTCGGCTTGGGACCCTCTGTATGTCCCTTAGAGGGCTTGCCAGAGGGCTGGGGTGCACGAGGGCACCCTCTGTAATTGGCTGTGTGGCCGACTTGGCCGCACAGCACACAGCCGGGAGGAGTGCTAGGGTCGCGAGTGCAATCCCTAGTATGGTGGTCAAGTAGACACTTGACACACCTGGGCTTGGCCGAACAGTTGGCAGCTGCATGACCATACAGCTGGCAACGATGGCACTGCCCCGGAATGCCACGTGAGCGTGGAGGCTCAGCCTTGACATTTGAGAGGCCGCACACAGTGAGCTCTCTCTTAAAAATGCCTCGGGCAGTCGGAACGTTCGCTAGTACGACCAGTGCTAGCGGGTAAACCTTCCCGTTGCGACCGTGCATCCTGTGCACAGCCTCAACAGGGAAGCCCTGAGCCAGCAGGTCGTCCCTAACGGAGTCGCAGGAGACCTCTGACGGCACTCCGCGTAATACCGCACGTACTTTGCGCTCACTGGGGAGCGCGTACGTATGATACGGTATATTTTGCTGGGTTAAGAGTCTTGTAAGACTCTTGAAATCACTAATAGACGGAACGTCTATTTTGATTGCAACACCCGTGTTGGTAGCACGGGTGTATTGCACCTTTTGATCGGCGCAAAGTTTGGAGACTTCGACCC
This sequence comes from Pyralis farinalis, assembly GCA_947507595.1. Taxonomy (NCBI): domain Eukaryota; kingdom Metazoa; phylum Arthropoda; class Insecta; order Lepidoptera; family Pyralidae; genus Pyralis; species Pyralis farinalis. Next base: position 31,093,972 of record OX382265.1, read on the forward strand.
ACCTGCCTTTTTCACGAAGGAAAACAGGCGGCGGGCCGTTGGCCCGGGTCGGAGCGGGGGTGCCGCGCGGGGCGGGCTTGTTGGCGGCCTTCTGAGAGGCAGGGGCCGCTTTAGGAGCGGGCGGCGGTGTGGGGGGTGGCGGGGAGAGAGGGGAGTCCCTGTCGAACGACGAGGGAACTACCTCCATCTCTACCGGGACAGGAGAGGGCGGGAGAGGCACCTCCTCGTCGTGAGACGGGGAGGCACTGGACCTGATTGTGTCTACTGATGCGTCCTGTTGACGGCGCTGAAGGCGCCGTATCCGCTTTCTAGCGGACTTGGACGGGGGTTTGGAGGAGGTTGAGCCTTTAACCGACTCAACAAGTGTGTCCGACGACTCTTGAGAGTCGCCGGAGGAATCAGAGTCCCGCTGGGAAGCGGTCCTCTTTGATGTAGAAGAGGCAGTGGACATGGTGTCCGATTTGTCAGCAGAGACAGAATGTTCTGCGTTATGTTGGCTCATAACCAACGCAAAAAGGGCTCTTGCATCGAGATCGGGAGCGGCCTTATGGGCTTCGAGAGCTAAACTGGTTAGTTTTATAAGCAATTCGAGATGCGCTGGAGACAGCAGTAAATCTGCCATATTGGCGACAAAAACCTCCCTGCCTTACGGCAGGGGGGCGGGGGGAGTGAAATTAAAACGAGTATCTCTAATTTAGATAGCCGTTAAAAGGACCGTCACCCTTGGCAAGAGCCAAGTGCACTGGGTTCGGGTCTTCCGGATTCACCGGGTTCAGAAGGAACCCAGCAACGTACCGGGGCGACGTTTACCGGCTTCGTATCGCACCTGTAGGTATCCACCGGTAAAAACCGAGCTATTACAATTGCTGTGAAACCCAAAAGCTATACAGCCGAAGCTATACAACAGTTGGACTCCAAAACAATGTGTAATGCAGCGACGTACTCGACAAAACAGTCGTAGTACAATACTCACCAGAGAAAAAACACTCGCGAACGCGAATAAAAAATTGAGACGGAGCGCACACGACTAGCGCGCGCGACAACCGAATCGGAACTGGCTGCAACAGCTCAATAGTGCATAGATGTACCTATTAACGTAATTTTAAGTTTATAATGAAAACATTTTTATGTAAAACTTCACTGACCCATAGGTTTTGACAATAACTTTAGCAAAAGTTTTTATGGTTTTATATGAAAAAGGGTCAAATGTATGAAATAATAGTACAACTTACAAACATTTTAGACACAAATAAAGCGAGCACGATCAGGTATTGCCTCTAGGTCTGGGCGATTTTGGCTATTGCTATCTCTTTCCCACACATGTGTCTCTCGCTCGCACAGCGGGGGTATAAATATGGGCCATACATCGTCGATCGGCACCAAGAGAGTCGTTTGAGCGGATTGCGTTGGTACTAGTGCCGACGCCTTCTGATCACTACTCTCTTGCGGCCCGACGTGTGCACCGATCTGTGTAGCTCTCGTGTGCTCCAGAGAAGTGAACCGTTGCTGGCCCCACCCATCCCCGGCGTGCTGATCAGGCTATCCGAACCGACGCACTTGTGCAACGGCGAGGAGAAACTTGACCACACGTATAGGACAGCAGTGTACGCGTGTACTCTCCCGGAGCTTGCTCTGGATAGAGGAAAACGTCGCAGTCCATCCCCGCTGCTTTCGCAGCATCCCTTCCCACCTCATCCTCACGTCGTCCTGGTTCCTGCGCCGTGTACACTAAGCTCGAGTTTACTCAGCGAGGTGTACCCGGAGCATCTAACTTGTGTCGTCACCGGTAGGCGTCTGTAGCGCTACTGCGTTCGCAGTACGCTCCTGCACGGTCGCTTGGCTGGGTACTCGGGTGCGCCGTTCGGTCAACTTCGGTTCCGCTCGGTGCGCTCGGCGATCCGGTCGCACGGCCGCGTAGTTTGTTTTGCAAATTCGTCCTTTCGTTGTTGTGTACGTGTTGTTTGTTCGTCTGCTCCCTTGTTTGACAAGGAAGTGGTACGGGAACTAGTTGGTGTTTTTCTTTAAGAAAATACGCCAACTAAGTCCGCCATTCATCCGTGTCCACCATCGTTCCGTCCCCCTCACACAGTCGTTTGTTCTCTTCCTTCTGTCCGCACACGTAATCCCGCAAGGGAAAGCGTGTGTCTTTTTGTGGTTCTCGGGCTCATTTTGGCTGAGCCGAGCTGTCTGTGGCAAGATCTCCGACCATCACCGGAAGGAGGTACTGCTACAGCAGTCGTCCGTTCGTGTCCACACGACAGTTCGTCGGACTATACCGATTTTGCCCCGGTCTGTTGCCGGATACGGGACAAAATTTCGGTTCCTAGCCCGACGGGCTCTGCCCGTTAAGTTGCGAGGATGGCTGACCGCAAGGCCAAGCCGCCTCCTTCCTCACCTCCGCCAAGTCCTCCGCCCAACCCTTCGGCCTTGGCCGAAGCAAGGGCGCCTATTGCCCCCCATAAGGGGAGAAAATCGTCCATCCCTCTCGCGGGTCGTCAGCTCGTGAGAAGAAATCTCCAGACAGGGGAAATAACCCCCGTCAACCCTACCGACCTCGGTTTCCGCCCCGCACCGGTGCGTGAGAGCCCGCGGTCGCCTTCTCCTAGGCCTACAACTTCTGTTGCGGGCCCAACCAACCCACCTCCGGCGACGCAAAAGCGTACGCATCATACCTCTCCGTCGTCCGACGAAAGCGTCGCGCACGACGACAAGCGTGCCAAACAAGGCGCCGACTCGGCATCGCTATCGAGCGGCGGCCAACCGTCTGTAGGCAGCACCGAGCTGCATTTCAACTCTCCATTGCCGCAGCGGCAAAGCACTCCAAAGCGAGTTATTCAACCCTCTTCGTCGTCAATCGACAATGTAAGCAGCCTCGACCGTGAAGTCCGACGTATTGTTTACGGCGACTCACGCCAAACTTCCTACGCTCGTCTAGCGAGCGTCGCCGACGCCTCCGAGTCCGACCCAGAGATGTCGCTATCTCCGTCGATGACTCCGACGAATACCCCGCCGCCGCGCCAGCCGTCGTATGCGAGCGCGGCCGCTCAACCGCAGCGTGCATCGCCGCCGCCGGTTCCTACCACTTCCCAGTCGCCTTCTGCACAGATTACAGAAGCTAAAATTCTCAAAGGCTATCCGCCCATAATAGTAGACTGCATTCCCAACTGGACGCAGCACCTTGCCGCCCTCAAGGACCGCCTAGGCCACGTGCCCAACGCGCGACCTCACGGCAAGGGTATCAAATTCTTCGCCAAGAGCCCTGAAGAATTCAGGGCCGTACAGGCTTACCTCCGCAACCTGGGTGAGACAGAACCAGCTTTGTCCTGGTATTGTTACTCCGTTGCGGAGGAACTACCCACCAAAATTGCCGTGAGAGGGCTGCCGCACGAAACCCCTGCAGGGGACGTGCAGGCGGCCTTCGAGTCCTTAGGCTTCGCAGTCAAACTGGCGCGGCCAATTACCACCAAAATGGGGAGGCCTAGCGGGGTGTACCATGTACAGCTCGAGCATCTCTCGCAGGAAGAACTACAGCGCCTCTACGCTATCGACGAGCTATTGCTCATGCCCGGCGTTAGCGTAGAGGCGTGGAGGTCTATCAGGCGGCTGGCTCAGTGCCGCCGCTGCCAGGGGTTCGGCCATTCGTCAACGAATTGTTTCCGGCCCCTGAAGTGCTTGAGATGCTCGGAGGCTCACCTCGTAGGCGACTGCCCAGTCTCAGCCGACCAGCCGCATAAGTGCGCAAACTGCGGCAAGAATCATGCCGCAAACGACAAGCGTTGCGCATTTATGCGGCGTGAAGCCCGCAAACGCGGGATACAACTATCCGGGGCCCCTCCGGCTAGGCAGCAGCCAGTCCCGCGCGCCGCCACTCAGCTGACTCAGGAAGAGGTAGCTGAGGGGTGGCAAGTTGGTCGGGACCGCCGCGGCCGCCCAAGAGAAATGCCCGCCCAACCATCCCGCCCTCAGGCCACGGCGCAGAGCGCCTTGCTGGCCCCGCTGCAAGCGGAGGGCCAAATCCCGACCACTTTGGCCCCACCGGCAAACCCGGGAGGCCGAAAGAAGCGGAGACGTGGGCCACGCAGGAAGAAGAATAAGCGCGGCCCACAGCCCCAAACGGCAACAACGCAGTTGCCACCTCCGCACACTTTTCATTCGCAACCGCCGACCATACCAAGCAACTTTAGTTCGCAAACTGGCCGCGGCGCTGCGCACGCCAACACAGCGGGCACAGCTAGCCGCGAGGCGGGCACCGCTCGGCCAGCGCGCTCAGCCGGAGCGCGCGTTCACTTCTCTTCTTTTCGCGCGTCAGGCGCAAATACAGCCCCGGCGGCAAGCTTTCAGCGGCCCGCATTCATACCCCCCTCTTCTTCTTCTTCCCATGCTACCAGTGACCCCATAGCGGAAATCGTTATGGTCCTGGTAGACATGATCAAAGCCATCGCCGCCGGGGTAGACATATGGTCGGCGGCAACCCAAGCCCTTACGCAGCTTCTGACCCGCCACGGGTAAGAAGCTGCGTACTCTTGAAAAACAAGGCCCACTTCGCGGCTACTAGAAGTCCTTGCTGCAACGTTTCGGCCCAAGTGGGTAGGCAGCGCCGCGGCTCGACAAGTGTGCGCGGCTGCCCCGTGGAAACGGCAGTCGCGCCGCCGCTCGGCTGCGGCTTGCTCCCCCCCCCCCCCCCCCCCCGCCTCACACCGGGTAGGCCGATCGTTTCGCACGCAAGTGGCATGGCTGAGCCGCGAAGTGCATAATCTAGTAATTAGCTAGGGACTAAAACTGACGTCCGCAGGGGCCCACACGGGTGTGGCGTCCTGCGGACGCGACAAATAGCGTTAGCTAGGTCGCGCGTTGTCCAACCTTGCCCTATTGCTGTTGTTGTTTTGTTGCCTTGTATTATTGTTCTTGTTGATTTTGTTCCTCGTATACTTGCCTTGGTTATTTGTTCTTGTTGTATGTTGTACTAATGTGTTTTATTTCAGTTCAAGTGCATGAATGTATATACCCACGGGTATGTACATTCATGCGCCAACATCCGCCTACAAGAGGCCGTAGTGTCTTATTATTTGTTTTTATTTAGCATTTTGCCGACACGCAGTGCAATGTGTGTGAGGAAGTGCCCATGGGGTCGGCCGGCACTGTATATATCTGGTGTCCGGGAGCCCCTAGCACTTCCGCAAGCACACAGCGCACTTTCGCCTAGGTGGCTGCATTCAGACGCGATTAATCTTCGGATTCATCCGCCTGAATGCAGCCAAAAAGTCGTATTGCCAGCGCGTTGTTCTGCGGGTCCTACGTTGTTTTTCCTTCCGGTTTTTATACCGATTTTGTATACCTTTTCTTTTCTTACCTCTTTAAACATCCCTTGCGAAGTATCGTCTGGCACGGCACTGAGCGGCGCGGCGCGGTATTAATTACGGCGCCAAATCTCCTTCCTCTCCACTCCCACGTCAAGCGGGATAAAACACTCGGTAGTTCTTATTACTACCGAAGAAAGCCCGGGTAATGAGCTCTTCATAGCTCGAGGCCCGTACGCACCCGTCCCGCGGGTGCATGTTCGAGAAGAAGAAGAAGACGATCGGCACCAGTCGTCCGCTACACTCAGCGCTCACACTACAGTGAAATAGCCAGCCAAGTCACTCCAAAGCCAAGCCAGTCCAGACCTAGCAGCAAGTACCTACGGCTCCATACTTCTGAAGACAGCAACAGGCGTTTCATTCTGCACCAACCCACAGACCTGCGACTTACAACCGGAGGTCGAAGAACGAAGCCCGCCAGTGCCTACATTCTATTATTTTTATATTCATCTACGAAAGTGTACGGGTCGTATCGAAGGGGCCCGTACAAAAAGCATATTTGCATCAGACGTCTGACGGGCTAAGTTTGCACACATAGAGAGTTACGTAATGCTTGGCGACTGACAAGGCGTACAACTGCAAATTTACCGCCGCATTTCGACCGCAGACATCCGAAACTTTAATCTGGCCAAGCCATTCAAAACCGACCGGCAGCGGTGTAATGGAAATGTCAGTGTCTTGCTAAGTGAAACGTAAATTTTCTGCGTCTGAGACGAATGGATTCTAATAAATTATATATGACTATATCGCCAATCAAATCTCTACGATTAACTGGAAGGTAAATAAAATACCAATATTTAGTTGTATACATTAGAGGTGAAAGGGCTTTAGGTACTAGCTCGAAACAGAAAAAATAGCCCTATAACGTGTAAGGAAAGAGGGCCACATAATTCTCGTAAATAACGCACAAAAGCGTTTTTAAGATGTTCTGGCGAAAGAAAAGTAGGTAACCTCTCTTATGAACACCCAGGCCAGGACAAAGAGATGTGTTCATACAAATATGTTTCATGGTTAATAGTACTCACGAGTCTTGGTGTCCAAATAGCATTCCAAAGCACTCTCCTAAAATCAGTTTATTCAATTTTGAATTTTCTCCTTTTCATTTTACAAATTGTATAAATAAAGTTTGTTAAAATGTATGGATATTTCATGCAAACTGACCATTCATTTGACACAAATACGATATGTTGTTACTAGTAGTACTTGCCGTCACGTTACATTTTCAACACGTCGTACATCATATAACTAGCGAAATATCATGACGTTTTCAATAACACTATATTAACTGATCATTCATTTGACACTAAACACGATCTATATTTATATATATATCGTGTTTAGTGTCAAATGAATGGTCGATAGATATATATTTTTAATAAATCATCATTAATTTTTCTCTACTTTTGCGAATTTTCTCTCATTATAGATGACACTTTACTTTATAAACCATCCTTTATGAAGACTATGTTATTAGCAGAAACACCAGTTGAATTTCAAACACTGGCGAAGCGAAGAAAGCATAGAAAATGATATTTCACATATATACGAAGAAAACAAGGGTAATAAATGTTGATGATGTAAAGTTAGAACAAGGGAATGAGATTGTATATCTTGGATGCGCTTTCAGCAGGGAATAGTGCGAAAGATGCATCGGGAAAACTTCTTGTAAGTAAAAGTTGAGCCAAAAGGAGCAGCTGGCTTATATACACAACGCAGTGCTATTCCCAACGTTAACTTACGAAAGCGAGAGCTGAGTATATCAGAGAGAGTCTGAAAGAAAAATAAACATTTCGCAGTAGTGTTATACTGAAAATAATTTAAATACTTAATAGAAATCTTAGTACCCATTCATACGCAGACCTCCTGTAGCAGGTACTTAAAACAAATTCTCATATATACTTCAAGACCAATATGCACCATCTCGATGTGTAAAGACCGTAAGTAACCTAGGACAACAAGGCTAACTAACTTTAATGAAATAAGTTTACACTAGTTGTACATAGATTTTAGTTTTCGTCACATTTGCGAAGACTTAAATAATAATGTAATACTGAAAACATTATGAGAAACATGTATGAAACACATTTAAAATAATAATTTTTTTATTGACGGCGTAAAATTTGACGTTAAACTCGCAAGTCACTGCAAACCGAACATTTTCTCTCTTCTAAAAGATGTTTATAAGCAAGCTCACAAAAACTCAATTGAATAAATAGCAGCACCAAAACAGTCTAAAACTAGTTTATAAACAACAGCAAACCTTGATGCACGGATAATGTAAATATTTTATAACATCAAGAGAACGCTATAAAGATAAAAAATAATTTATTTGCCTTTAGACCCTGACGGGCACTTAGACACGTCTTACATTCTTAATATTATATCTTATTAATTTTTCATAGTTTTGATTTCTCTTTTTTGATCTATCAGCATTTCAAATGACCATTGGCGAAGAAGAAATGCCAAAAAAAGCTTGTCAATATAGGTCTTTTTTTTCAAATCATTAATACATATTACAATAAATATATATGAGTGTGCATGTAGTGATGTCAAGTGGTACAATTAAAGTTATATTAATACATGTGCTGAATCATTTCCAAACACCTCTGTCAGTTAGATATTCATCGATTCTATAATAACCCTTCTTATATAGAGTATTTTTGATGTGCCTTTTGAAAATATTATCAGGCAAGGACAGAACTGTTTCAGTTTATTATAGAAGCGAATACAATTTACATCAAAAGATCTCGTAGGTAGTCTTAGTAAGCCGATGTACTGGCATTGCGTATACCATCTATTCCTACTTCTAAGATTTTAACTACAATTTGAAAACAACTTTATATTTTTACGAGCATACATTATGTTCTCATAAATGTACTTGGAGGTAATGGTGAGAATATTTATTTCTTTGAATAGTTCTCTAAGTGATTCCCCGGAGCCCATGTTGAAAATAGAGCGGATGACTCTCTTTTGTAATATAAAAAAAGTTTTAATATCAGCAGCATCCTCGCAACAGTACCATATGACATAATACTGTAAAAGTAGCTGAAATAGACCAAGCGAGCAGTAGCCACATCCGTCAATTGTCTAATTCTCCTAACGGCATTGGGGCAGAGCTGAGCTTATTTGCCAGTTTATTTATGTGGCCCCCACACTGCAATTTTGAGTCTATCGTAATTCCAAGAAATACACTATCATTAATAAATTATAGTATATTATTGTCTATGAAAACTTCTGTATTGGCAGAAGCCACATTTGGAAGACTAAAACTTATAAATTTAGTTTTAGTTGAATTTAATATTAGATAATTGCATGTGGACCCATTTAGAATAGCAGATAGAACACTATTTACCTTGTCAATATTTTCGCACCGGAAACAACATTAAAAATAAAAGAAGTGTTATCGGCAAACAGTAGTATATCCGTAGTTTTCTGCACTATGTAAGACAGATCATTTACATATACTAAAAATAAAAAGGGTCCCAATATAGAGCCCTGGGGTACCCCAATATTAACATTACTGCCTTTATATTTGACCCCATTTATATCAACAGTTTGTATCCTGTTGTTTAAGTAAGTTGCGATCAAATTATGGGCTTTACCTCTAACTCCATAATGGCACAGCTTGCGCAAAGATGTCCGATGATTGACACAATCAAAAGCTTTGGAGAGATCACAGAAGACCCCGATAGCATCCTGGGATCTCTCCCAAGCGCTAAGAACATGCTTGACCAATGCTACCTCCGCATCTGTAGTGAATTTACCTGCTGTAAATCCGTATTGTGCACTATGAATAATTTAATTGATATTAAAAGAGGTGTAATTGATCAAGCATTATCTTTTCGAATACAGATATGGGTCTGCAATTAATTCCCCAGTTCACTTTTTTTCACCAGACTTGTATACTGGACAATAATGGAATTAACTTACTAAATTTTATCAAGTCTCGGAACACACCCATATCTATACATTGACTAAAATAAATGCTATATAGCCATGATATATCTATATATATTTAAATAACAAATGATAGTGAAATGCAAGTGGCACAGGACCGATCGCTGTGGAAGAGGCCGCCTATGTCGAGCAATGGAGAGGCATCTCTCCCTTGGAACTCTCCCTTGGGCTGAAATGATGATGATGAATTTCTCATCAAAAAAGAAAATATTTGATTATTTTGTAGGATTTTGGCAGGTGCACCGCTCAGGCTCAGTTAGCCGCGCTGAATATTTTTTCTATTTCTGGATTTATATGCGTAGTTTGATTCGTGGTATCGACAGTGTAATATGAAGCAAACATTGGATAAAGTATACAGTGAATGAAATTTGTGAACGCCTGTGTTTTATTCGTTTTACCTTCAAAATCCATTTGGTCCATAGTATTTTTCACTATCGTATTTCAAAGCCATTTTGACTTGTCGGCGTTGGTTAATTAATATTTAAACATATGATTAAAGGCAAAAATTGTTTTCGAATAAGGACCCAACTTCATTAGACTAAACTAAGATAAAAAAAAAACATGTATTCTTTGATAAAACCTATCCCTTGAATTTACCCAACGTCTAGAGATAAACAAAGCACACGTCCCACCTGATGTATAGTGGTTACTGTAGCCTAAATGACGTGTGGTCATTTAGACTACGGTACTTGAAGGAACTAGAAAAGCAGCCCGACTGAGGGAAATACCTTCACCTCACAGAAAACTGCAGTCAAATAGCAACTTTCTGGGGGGTTACTGAGTTCCAGCGAGTGAGGGAAGTTACCAGCAAGATCCTAAGCAGTGGCACTGTTAGCAGCGGGGTTGGAAACATTGACAACGCGTGTGCGTGATTTTTAGTATTGCCAGCATCCATAGGCCAACGTAACCACTTTACAACGGGTGAGTCGGCTGGTATGTCACCCGACGTTGGACGGAAAAAGCACATAAACTATTTCTCAATGAGTCATCTTTTCGGATGACAAACAAACATACGGGCTGGGTGAGTGAAGCGGTTACCCTATCTTAAGGCACCCCAGTTGCTACCACAACGCTACATTTTGACTTAATACCCTCGCACAACACACACTCAACAAACCTCCTAGGAATTCTTATTTGTCTCTAGTATTCTGAACAGTGAAAAAACACAATCAAAGCGTCCCACCTCTCCAAGTCTTTCTCATTAACGTAACTAAAAGTAGGTTAAGTATACACATATATTATTATGTTATACATAGATAGGCAGAAACTATGGAACGCCAGGTGCATCGATCCAAACATACCCCTCTCGCTTCTTCCACACTCATCAACCTCTTCATGCATGCTCTTCGGCTTTGGGTGCTTTTGATTTGGTCCTTTTTCAACACAACACCAATTTGATCTATGTGTGCCTCTCCCGAAATCTCCATTCACTCTTGCCTGATACAAAAGAGTTACGAACTCTTTTGTCATTCATCTTTCTAAACGACCAAATCATCTCCGCATACCATTTTCAATTACTTTTCCATTTTTTTTTACCTAAAAAGATAGGTAATTAAAGTACAAATTATGGACTACACTCCATTCCAATTAGGGAGCCGTATAACAACTATTTACATAAGAGACCACCCTAAGTTTCACGTGTATTAATTACCCGTTTAAATTATGACAGAATCTGTGGCAGAATCGATTTGTTTAGTTAACAAACTCTTATGCATATAAATGTGTGACGGATAAGGTCGCCTACTCTGTCATTGTCAGATTACCATATTGAGTATCATCCTATTAGGATTAGTAGCGGCGGCGGCGACGGTTGCGGCGTCGGTACTATCAGCCAATTTCCTCGAGCCGCAACCTGCACTCTAGATAATGGGCCGGTAACTTGGGAACTGACGTCAGACGCTCTGTCGGGATGTGTAAGTCACTCGGCTTGGGCCCGTGATATAAGTATGAGGACGTATAAAGTTGGATTCGTTGGTATACGTGCGCATAACCCAAGTGTCGTTTACTTACGTTTACATAGAATATATCTCCTGCTATGAACAGGTGATACTTCTGATGAGCTCGGTGGCGAAGTGGTTAGTAAAGCTACTTTGACACCAACGCTCTTAGGTTCGATTCCCACATACAACAAACATTTGTGTGCATGAACACGTCTGTGCGGTACCTCCACCTCGTAGAAATAGGAAACCGCAGCCAAATAACAACTTCGCGTGCCAAGTATCACAAGAGTGTTAGTGAATGTGTTGCAAACGTTCATAGTATGTCAACCTCTCCCGACGTCTATATATTATAAAAATGAATGTTTGTCTGTATGTCCTCTGTAAACTCGAAAACGGCTGGATCGATTTTGATGAAATTTTCAGAGAATATTCAGATTAGCCTAGCGCAGGATCCTGTGAAGTTTGATTTTGACGATCGGATCTCCCGTGCGAAGCAGGGGCTGGTAGCTAGTTGTTGTATAAAAAAGGATGCGTCTCTTCATAAAAACTTTATGAGGAGACGCATCTCTCGCTTGTAATATTTTGAAATTTGAAGTATCGCCGACAATCATGTGGAAAAAAGAAGTGTTATCTCTTTTACAAGTCATAGGTACTTCGCTAGCTTTTTCTCCTTCGTTTGTCAGTCAGCTCTATGTTGCTTAGTCGTATTGACGACGTTTAGTTTATCTTTAGACTTTAAAATTTTTGGAAATAGTGAAACATATTGTCAATTTTTTTATTATTTTTCGATGATGTTTATGGTCTAATTATAATCATTAGGACGAACACTAGTTCCATAAATGTTTAATGATAACTGATGTACCGTTAATGTTTATGATTGGACTATGTGAAGTATCTTATTGAAAAACAAGAAGATCCTATAGTGATGGTTTTGTGAACTTTGACCCCTTATTCCACACAAAGTAAAGAAAGTTCATGTCTGTAAATAATTTCATTTACAAGCTGGAAACCTGTGCCAAACTGAAGGGCCTTACCTTTACCTAAGACAGACGTGCAGAATAATAAAAAGTAATACCCCGCCCATATGCAGTAATAGTGTAGAAAGACCCTGACTCGATTGTTTACCATAAAAAACTCATAAGAAGCAACAACACCATAACTAGTAATAAACAAACTCATTTAGAAAAAAACCAGTAGTGATAAATTGAAGTAATTAAGTGAGAAGGTAATTAGGAGTCGCCACACGAGTCACTGTAGGTAAAGCTTGGCTCATTAAGTAGTTGGAGCGGGCACGCCATTCTGATGCAAGCCGACATGAAATGCTGGGCACATAGACTATGTCGCTCAATTTCACATTCAACCACTAACCAATGATATAACAACAGCTGTAGTTAAAACTATTCTGCAAATGCAAATCTGTAGGATTACTCTTGACGCTAATTCCAATGGAAATCCAATTCCAATGTATCCAAATCAAACAATTTGGCCAAAGTTGTTGAATCTTTATAATAGTGCCTAAATAGACAATCGCCAATCAATGTCAAACTAGTCTGTCTCTACTGTAGTGATAACCTACAAAAACATTGAAAAAAACTAAGACTACGAGAAATGAATAAAATGCAATAAGATTATATTTAATGTAAGACTATGTAAATGTTCGCGAGGGCCCAATGGCAAATATAGAATTTTTGTCATATACTATTGATCTATGGGTGCATAGATATAATGCATAGAATATACATTACACTGGGAAATAAAGGTGTCTCAAAAGTGGAATCTTCATCATGTTAAAGCCATAACCAACGTCACCAGTACATAGTAAGTCCTGCGAATTAGCAAATGAGGGCCCATTAAAAGAGTAGTGGTAGGTTACAACAATATTAAATAAGCAACATGAATGGTAGGTACCTCCGGCTTACAGAAGACTACAACAAAATAACAACTCCTGGAAGATAATCATGTTCCAGAGTTAAAGAGTATGTAGTTACGTGACAACGCACCAGTGATGATTTGAATTACAAGCATTCACATTCTACGCAAATACAAATGTTGGTCTTGTGCAGGAATCGAATCTCTCTATAACCTAGCGCACCAAAGTGAAAATATAGAAAACAAGAAAGAGAAGTAACCAGAACGAACACAAGGATTAAAGTTGCCACAAAATAATATATTGGAATTGGTTTTAGCAGGGATAAAAGGTGTTTACTGACAGCGACAAACGAATTAAGTACGGAACAATGTAAATGGAGCTTCGATAAACTTTCGAGGCTTATATGTGGGACCGAGAACTGGGTAGAATATGAAAACAGAACCAAGGCAGTCGAGATGTGAACATTGCACAAAATCTATGACGTGTATGAACAACGAATCAAATATTTATATTCTGCGTAATGAAACGTCAAAACACAAATAAATGACACGTCAAAACACAAATAAATGATACGTCAAACGTCAGGGTAGCAAAATTAATAATTTATTTCGATTTTTTTTTGTGCACAGATACAAATCAAACTTATAATAACCGAATTTCTAGTTAAATATGCGAATTTGGGTCACCATCTAATGTGAAGTCCATAAAGTCATTTCGTTTACAAGTTCGATCCAAGACATATGAACAGACAGTAGAGTGACAGCAGTAGGGTTCCTTTTCCCCTTAGGGTACGGAATCTAAAAAGGTTATCGATTAATACTTTCATTTTCTTACATCAAATTACATTTTTCCTCATCCCAAATAATGGAATCGAGCAGTGTTTTTTTATTTTCAATATTTCACCGTGGTTTATAACACTGGCCCCTCCGTATCTCGTGGAAAAAGTTAAATGATAGCGGATAAATAAGAAATGTAAAACTTAGAAAAAAGGTTTTACAACACGTGCATAACATTCCAACCAATTTTGCCTTACTATAAAATATTTAATAATACCGTTTGATCGCGCCAGTAGCGCGACGATGTAACACTCGCCTAACTAGATGGCGTTCACTCCGCGCGCTCGCAGTGTTATAGTGAATTCAGCCCAACACAGACTAAGTCAGTGGAAGAATTCGAGTCGAGTTTATAGGTGCGCACGAGGTGTCTCAATTAATCCGCTACGTATCGATACAAAGAACACGTTCAGCTCGAGTGTTAATTCAGTGTGTGTGTCGTGAACATTCCCAGCTCATTATTAGACATTGTTATTTATTTGTGAAAGAACTAAAACTGTGTAAAAGTGCAAAAGGGACGGCGTCCCTCTCAGGACTCACAATCAGCGCACGGCAGTCAGAGCAAAGAAGAAAGGAAAAGCATTCATATCCAAGAAACCAGCTCAGTATATCCAGGTCAGTCTTCCAAATCTATACAATTCGAGTCCACCGCAACGACGGACAATTTCACCTCGCATTCTAGCGCTCAACCACCCTTTCTCAAACTCAATCGTCGGTTCGGCTAGCCAAATCTCGTTGGCCGCAACATTGGTCCTTCGAGCCGGATCTTGGCTCCTTAAATACAGTCCATTTTCAGCTCAAAATTCTGCTCAAATCTCAAATTTTTCTCAACAACATAACCTATACCGCATGCCGGCCGGCCCGCTCAGTTACCCAAATATTACGATCCCAATACGCCCCTCTATTTAATTATAGCAATAGTTTGCTAATTCCGCTCAAAAACAATAACAATTTTATCATAAATTTATCATTCCATCAATATAAATTCATCTACTAATTCAACCATTATAATCCAACCCAGAATAGATTGGTCCCATTAATCTACCATTGCAATACAAAGATTACAACCTCTTCAACTTTGTCGCATTATATTCACTTCATTTCTCAACGCGTCTAATAAGTTACATTTGGTTGAAGTCACAACGGTCAGTTTTCCTAATTCACCGTCATCGAAATTATCGCGGAGTAATAAATTGTATGTACCTACGTACTTGCGTTATTGCATTGTTGTTGGGGCGAGGAATGTTTTGAAGTAGAACAATAATTGTATTGTATCAACATACTTACAGCACAATAACATAATAAATTAAGGCGAATTCAGACTCTTATCCGTATCTTTTCGTGTAAACAAAAATTATTGAGTTTACGTTTTATAAATTTATTCGGCCCTTCACATAAAAATATATTAAGGTAAACAAAGAATTTATTATACTACGCTCGGCACCTGACATTGCTTGCGTAAATTAGTGTTTCAGTTTATAAGTGTTTGCGACTTATTTAGTAATATTGTGCATTTGTTAACGTACACGTGGTTAAATATACAACGCTTATCACTCGGCTCTTCTCGTATAAATAATAATATTGTTTGAATAGTATTTCCACGGTTCTGGAATTGCGTAATTTCGATCTACACATTTAAATAACACGGTTTAGTCGGCACATATCTAGTACTATACAAGGCTCGCAACCCGTACCCGCTCGTTTTATTTCGATTCTTTCTTTCAATTGATACACATTTTGTTTCTTCGTTGTTTTCGAGTTCTTGACGTATCCAAACTATACTCGCGCTCCGTATCCGCTCGTCACAATTATCATTATTTTGGCTTGAGATCTATACAAAACTACACCATGCCTACAAAATCGCAAGCTGCTAGCTTTAGAGAGAAGACCCGAGCAATAGCTCAGCTAGCAGAGGTAGCAATCGCCTTATTGGCTAATGATACATCAACCTACACCCCGTTAGATTTTAATGCTAGATTTACCCACGTCCAAGGTCTCAAGGACAAACTCGAGGAGGTTTATTTCGCCATATTAGATGAGGCGGATCCTCAGGAATCTTCAAAGATCGATAAAGAGTACACTTCTCGGTATGAAGATGCGATGCAAAACTACGATAGGATCCTACTTGCCCGTGAATATTTAAAAACTGAACCTGCTCACCTAGAATCAGCTCCAAAACCTTCAGCTCCGCTTAATGCCGTGCTTCCCAAGGTAAGCCTCCCTCGGTTCTCCTCGAAGGTCGAAGACTTCCCGGCCTTCATCACAATTTTCAAAAGTCTTACCGACACAGTGGCTGATCTCTCTGACGCAGTTAAACTGCATTACTTGCTCTCGTGCTTGGAGGGGGAAGCCTACAATATGGTTTCACATTTACAGCCTACTAATGAAAATTATTCTATCGCTCTCGATATACTCACTCGGCGCTATGAGAATCGGCGAGTACTCATCGACAGGTTTGTGGACATTATTTTGGGACTCCCGAACATCTCAACCAGCTCAAATATACGTTCTGATTTTTTGACTCCGCTCATATCCGCTCAATGCGCCTTGAACAATCTTCAGCTCCCCATGACTGGAAGCGACTACGTGTTCGTGTCCATTGTTGTCAGAAAGTTAAAGGGCGAACTCCGCACACTCTTCGAGCGCAGACACGGCTCATCCAGCTCTCTCCCCACTCTAGCTGATCTAATATCCTTTTTAGAGGAACAAGCACGCTGCGTAGAAACACAATGGACCGCACCGGCGCCCCAGCAGCCTCAGCACACCTCCCCGCGCCCTAGTGCGCAACGCCCTCAAATTCCTTCATACCCTCGCTACCCACGAGGTCAGCCCGTCCATCAGTCTCTCACGCCTGTTAACCCTGTTCAAGGCCAACAATATAGACAACACTCGCCGCCTCAATTCTCCCGCTCTAGGCCAGTGTACTCTGCCCAACCACAACAACCACAAACATCAACCCAGTCATATTCTCACACTATGCCTTGTCCCTATTGTAGGAAGGAAGGACATAAACTAATAGCTTGCCAAACATTTCGCGACCAACCCATTCAAGGTCGTTGGGATTTCATATTTGCCCGCGATCGTTGCCGACGCTGCATGGGTCCTCACTTTGAAGACAAATGTAAATCCGTAAATTCCTGCCGCGAGTGTGGCAGCTTCAACCACCATACTCTGCTTCATAGACATACCGATCCATCCTCCTCAGCTCACTCATCTGCCCACCTTCTGCCCCCCTCTCTCCGAGAACAACCTCGTCAGCGTTCGGCCCCTACCAATCAGCCCTTCTCCGGTCATGCCAGTCAGACAAATAATTCGCGTCAACCCAGCCCGTCTCAGTCGCCTCAACGTCGTCGCTCCCCACCTTCGGGTCGACAAGCATGACTCCCTACAATAACGGAGCACATAGAGGAGGAGAATCACGATCCGCTCATATTCACAGATTCTCCACAGCCCTGTTCCCCTCCTCCTCTCACTTCCGCTCACACTCACTCAGCCCACACACTCTCTACTCAACATGTATTACAAGCATGTTCAGCTCTCACACAATCCGCTCATGAAAACTCTTCTCATAAACATACATTACCTCACTCCGCTCAGCACACCACTAATACTCCTGTATTACTACCCACCGTCTCACTTATGATTGCAGACGCGCAGGGTCAATTTCACAAAGCTCGCGCGCTCTTAGATTGTGGAAGTATGCTCACACTCATAAGTCAGCGCATGGCAAATACGTTAAAATTACCAACACAAAGTACACATATACAAATAGCAGGAGTAGGGAATCAGCTCAAGCAAAATTCTAAAAATTCTATTGTTATAACCTGTAAGCCTACACACAGAGATACACCCACAATAACTGTCACGGCTCACATTCTGAAAAATGTCACTGGATTCCTGCCCCTCGAAAGAGTATCAGATGTAGCTCAAGCCTCAGGACACTCAACAATCCCATTAGCGGATCAGGAATACCACATTCCAGCTCCAATTGATTTATTATTAGGTTCCGATGTTTTAGGTCAGGTATTGGACGGCACTAAAGTCTTCTTGGGCCCGGGAAAGCCAATAGCCTTCGGCACAATTTTCGATTTTGCTCTGATAGGTCCCATTGATGAATTGCAAATCTCACCTGCACAACAAGTCAGCTCAGCTCAAGTTATCAGCTCACAATCAGAGGTATCAACTCAAGAGATTCGTAAAAGTCTTGAAAGGTTTTGGGAGTCTGAAGAACCCCAACTCCACGCAGTCACCAGTCCTTTGCAGGATCAATGTGAAGAAATATTTCGTACTACAACTACTCGAGTCTCTTCTGGCCAATATATGGTCACTCTGCCCTTTTTACCCAATGCTCCCGAGTTGGGTAGCTCTCATGCTATAGCCCTGCGAAGATTCCTAAACTTAGAAAAGAAACTTCAGGCAAATCCCACTCTCCGCACTAAATACGTGGAATTCATGACCGAGTATCTCAGGTTGGGACACATGTCACCTTGTCACCCTAGTGCCTTTGCTCACAAGCCCCACTATTATATACCGCACCACGGAGTATTTAAGGCTGGTTTCGACAAAATCCGCACAGTATTTGATGGAAGTTGCAAAAGCTCTAATTCTATCAGTCTGAATGACTGTCTGCACACTGGTCCAGCTCTTCAACAGGACATTGTAGACGTGATCATGTCCTTCAGAACACACAAATTGGTCTTTATCACTGACATACGTATGATGTTCCGAAACATACTCATGCATCCAGATCACAGACATTATCAGCTCATTCTCTGGAGATCCTCACCAGATCAGACCCTGCTCACCTATACTCTGAACACTGTTACCTATGGATTACGGTCTAGTCCATTTCATGCTATACGCACTCTACTCCAGCTCGCTGACGATGAGGATCACCGCTTTCCCAGAGCCGCTCAGGTCATACGCAAGTCTATCTATGTAGATGACATTCTTACCGGCCATGAAACAGTTGAAGAGGCACAAGAGCTCCAGACAGAATTGATTGAGCTTCTAGCCCTTGGTGGTTTCCATTTGAGTAAGTGGACCTCAAACTCACCTCAGCTTCTCGAACGATTCCCAGATGACCAATGTGACATGCCCAAAGATTTTAACACCAACTCACATCTTAACCCGGTCAAGGTACTGGGCGTTCAGTGGGTTCCTCAAACAGATGAGTTCACATATCGCATTAATCCTCCTTCGATTACACAGATCACCAAACGATCTATTCTCAGCACTGTGGCTTCTCTCTATGACCCCAATGGCTGGGTCACACCCGTGATATTCCGCACGAAAATTATTCTCCAAACTTTATGGCTTCAAAATTTAGGATGGGACGATCCCGTGCCAGACTCTGTGCGTACAGAGTGGCAGTCCATCTCGGAGGACTTAACTCAGCTATCGCGCATACGGTTACCACGTCACCTTTGTCCAAATAGACCTTCGTCCACTTATACACTTCACGGATTTGCGGACGCCTCAGAGGCCGGGTTTGCAGCCGTTATTTATCTGCACGAACTTGATGAAACTGGACATACTAATGTGCACCTTATTGTTGCCAAGTCTAAGGTTGCACCTATCAAAAACCGTCTCTCGATTCCCAAGTTGGAATTGTCAGCAGTCACGCTCTTGTCTCAACTCATGATACGAGTCTCAACTCAACTCTCAGCTCACATAAAAATGTCTCAGCATATTTGTTGGTCCGATAGTACCATAGTACTAGCTTGGCTCAATACACCTGCTCACAAACTACAAACATTTGAAGCCAACAGGGTAACTAAAATCAACTCCAGTCCTCTCAATGTCAGATTTAGACATGTTCCATCAGAACTCAACCCCAGCGACTGCGCAAGCAGGGGAATGTCAGCTCAATCTCTTGCTTCTCACGATTTATGGTGGTCTCTCGCATGGCTTAAAGAGCCCCCTCATACTTGGCCTCCCATGCCACCAGCTTTAGGACATCACGCACTACCAGGTCTTAAACCCAAAAAGGTATACAGTGGCGTCGCCATCCCTGCTCTTGATCTTGATCTGCTCACACGTTACAGCTCTTTAGACAAACTCATAGGCGTGACTGCATGTATCAGACGCTTTATCTTCAATTGTAGGAATACACCAGATAAACGCCGCGTAGGTCCCTTAACAGCTTCTGAACGTAAAGAGGCCCTGCTTTTCTGGATTCGTTCTGTTCAACAGAATGAGTTCGCAGAGGATATTCATCGCATTCACACTAATAAGCTCTGCACCACTCGACTCCAACGTCTCTCACCCTTTATGAAAGACGGTCTCTTACGAGTCGGTGGCCGACTCTCTCATGCTCCTATTGGATACGATGCCCAGCACCAGCTCATTCTCCCCAGCTCTAATCCACTTGTCACACTCATAATAGACCACTACCACAAAGTACACTGCCATCCGGGCTCTGACACATTACACGCAATATTACGCCAACAATTTTGGATTTTATCAGCTCGCCGTGTTATTAGACACAGAGTATTTAAATGCATAAAATGTTTTCGCTGTCGTCCTCAATCCGTGGCACCCTTTATGGCTGATATGCCTGCAGACAGAGTAACTCCGCAGCCCATATTTAGTCAAGTCTCAACGGACTTTGCCGGCCCCTTTTTTGTTAAATCCAGCACTCTTAGGAACGCGAAACTATTAAAGGCCTATTTTTGCGTATTTGTATGTCTCTCGACAAAGGCGGTGCATTTAGAAGCCGTCTCGTCACTCAGCACAGAAGCGTTTCTCGCGGCATTACAGCGTTTCGTCTCACGTCGCGGAGTACCTACGCTTATTAGGTCGGATTGCGGCACAAATTTTGTAGGTGCTAGGAATCAGCTCATCGAAATACTAAACTTTCTCCGCTCAAACAATGATGTTATCACGCACAAGTTAAGTAATCAGCACATAACCTGGTGGCTTAATCCACCCTCAGCTCCGTCCTTTGGCGGATTGCACGAAACCGCAGTGAAATCAACCAAACAACTACTCTACCGCGTTATTGGTGAGCAGCATCTCACCTTTGAAGAATTCTCTACTCTTCTCACTCGAGTCGAGGCCGTGCTCAACTCTCGACCCCTCTGCCCTTTGTCTTCTGACCCCACAGATTTTAATGTACTCACTGCCGGACATTTTCTTGTCGGTCGTCCACTCACCGCTCTGCCCGAACAATCATTTGATGACCGACCGCTCTCAACCGTTAAACGGTTTCAGCTCATACAAGCCATGTCTCAGCGCTTTTGGACCTTATGGATCCGCGCATATCTCCACACTCTTCAGACCCGCTCGAAATGGCTGTCCCCTACTTCTCCGCCCTGCGTAGGTGAGCTCGTGTTGATTAAGGAGGACAACTTGGCCCCACTGCACTGGAGGATGGCGCGGATCGTCGGCACTAGCCCTGGGCCCGACGGCGTACCACGCGTCGTAGACCTGCAGACTCCCAGTGGCACCTTGAGGAGACCGGTCACCAAGATTTGCCGGTTTCCACTCGACGCCCCACTTCAAGGGTCGCTGCCCCCTTGCGGCCCCCCGCAGTATGATCGCGCCAGTAGCGCGACGATGTAACACTCGCCTAACTAGATGGCGTTCACTCCGCGCGCTCGCAGTGTTATAGTGAATTCAGCCCAACACAGACTAAGTCAGTGGAAGAATTCGAGTCGAGTTTATAGGTGCGCACGAGGTGTCTCAATTAATCCGCTACGTATCGATACAAAGAACACGTTCAGCTCGAGTGTTAATTCAGTGTGTGTGTCGTGAACATTCCCAGCTCATTATTAGACATTGTTATTTATTTGTGAAAGAACTAAAACTGTGTAAAAGTGCAAAAGGGACGGCGTCCCTCTCAGGACTCACAATCAGCGCACGGCAGTCAGAGCAAAGAAGAAAGGAAAAGCATTCATATCCAAGAAACCAGCTCAGTATATCCAGGTCAGTCTTCCAAATCTATACAATTCGAGTCCACCGCAACGACGGACAATTTCACCTCGCATTCTAGCGCTCAACCACCCTTTCTCAAACTCAATCGTCGGTTCGGCTAGCCAAATCTCGTTGGCCGCAACACCGTTTTTCGTTTCTTATCTCATGAAAGTTTCCTTGGTGATTGTTTATTACGATTTTTGTAACGTATCGAATACTACATGCACATATACTAGCGGACTGTCCTGTAGCTATCCGAAAATAAAAATAATAAGTCCTGTAACCGGATGACAATGCCACCTACCGGGTCCAATTGTGAATCTAAACCATTTTCGAATCCAATGACACCCCACTGACCGAAGAATTGTATATATGAAGATATATGAATACTTCTCTCAAAATGAGAAATGGCATTTTGATAAAACGAAATTAGAGTAAAGAACAGTCTCCGAAATTACTCTTTTGTCTGACATTACGTGTAATGGCTGCGAACAATATTAGGAAGAATCTACTGGTCCTGGGAACTACTGGTCGTCCCAATGGTCGAAATTCCATCATAACTATTATCGAAATTTTGAGGAAAAGAGACATAAAATACGTTTTCTAAATTATTTTACCAAATTTTTTGACAACTGACAACACTAAAACTCATCAATTGTTATTGAACAAAAAAGGAAATCGGTTAACAAACAAAGGAGAAAAATACACTTAACTTGCCTATTCCTCCATCGATATATGACTTGCAAAGGTAACTTCCTTTTCCCCTATTAACATGATCTTAGGAGAGAAAAAAGTAGGTATTTAAATATCGAAACGTAAAATGTTGTATATAGCTTGCAAGCACCGACAGCCATGTTCCGTGTAACACGGATAGAGAAATAATGTAGGCCGTATAAAGTGCCCCGGTACCGTGTTAAGCCACCCATAAATTATGAGAATAAAAACGCACAAGAAATTCCGTGTAAAATAGTAACAGTGGCCAGGTCGAGTGTAATAGTATGCGCAAAAGAGACGTACAGGCTACAGGTTTAAATTATACAAGCATTTTTAGGTCGCGAGGCCTTGAGTGGGACACACTACTTATTGTTATTTCGTGCTCACCTCGCCTGCCGCCGCCCATAGTTGAGTGCACTTTCGTTTTTCATGCACTTTCATTGTCCGTTAGTGCAAGCTAGTGTTTAGCATGCCACGTGAAATATTGAATACGTAACCAAGAAAGCCAAGTCTATCTTAGTTACTCAAAGGACTACTAGGGGGCATACATCATTGTACCTGCACGATATATGCAGGCGATGCGTTTAAATATTTTAAAATATTCTTCTTAAGCAGTAATAATTCCTATCTTTTTATATATATATTTTTCTGTGAAGGATAAATAGAACAAATAGTGTCTCTAAGTCGTTGTCTATCAGGTAGCGTACCGTGCGAAGAAATTTCCACGAACTTTCTTAACGAGGCTTTCCCGAGAGACTACAGCGTAGGTTTCTTTATAAAGGGTATGAAGAGGTTAAGTGGTATAGAAGTTACATACGTATGTAATGGACGTGCAGCAGTGTTGTTAGTTTTGTGCTAGGTGCAAATTCATATTGTACTAATGTGTCTTTCTTTATTTCTTCTTAATCTTTATATTAAGGAAGCATCTTTGTGTTTTGATGTAGGAGCCGGGGAAGGCCAAGACTTACCTATCATGACCAAATTGGTCATATTCTATCAGAAGGTGATGTCAGGAGCCCTAGAAACCGGCGTGCGTGCATGAGAAGAGCAATAAATGTTAAAGAAGCGAGTGAGATATGTAAGGATCAAGTCACGTGGCGCTCGGTTCTCTCTGCCTACCCCGCAAGGGATTTGGCGTGAAGTTATAATAAATAATAATAATAATCTTTGTGTTAAGAGCCTTGCCATGGGCAGTACCTACCTTTTCTCTAAAATATCATCACATCACATCACATTTTTCAACCCTCATAGCTTCGATAGGTAAATACTAGGAGGCACTTATTCTTAGAATAAAAATGTATTGGGCTTATCTCAGAATTATTCCTCAGTAGCTTAGCGTTTGCGCCTGAATTTGTCCCTTATATTCTCCGAGTCCTTATAGCGTGTGTTGGAACAAGTAAGGTCTATCCATGTTTCTGTCTAATTCTTTTGGATTTATACAACGCCCTGGTACTACGTCGACACAAGTTAATTTCTGCTACCTCAGTGTTTGAGGGTTTAGCAGATTTAAATCCCTATAAACACGGTCTCCACAAATCCTAGAATCCTGTAATCCAGCACTATATTACACTTGGGGTTTCTATAATTGGGTCTTCCGAAAGGGTATCTGCATCTCTTTCTCATTCTGGTTTCTCTTTTACGTTTTCGACGGTGTAGTTGTTGTATATGTAGTTGCAGTAATGTGCAGAATTTCCAGGTGAGTTTTCTGCAATCCCTTGGTGACGGCTTCAAATTCGAGGATTGCCTTTGACTACACAATGATCTTGGGATTTACTAAAATGAGTTCGGCAGATCACGAATACGAATTACGGCAAAATAAAAATTAAGTGTGAATAACATGATCTGAGCATTTTTGTACACTAGAAGAGCTTTGTTTAGTTAGGGACTAGGTGGCATGTATAATTAAATAACTGTTAATAAAAAGCCGCTACTTGCAGTACAATTACAATCTCCAATGTGCTTGACCTCTTAAAATATTTAGCATAGAATTACAAAAGTAAAAAGTCGATAGTTAGACCTTTGTCGGCCCCAGCAATTACAGTCGGCTGTAGAAGCAATTTTGCGATAAGTACATAGGAACATACGATTGTTACCGAGAATTTATCAAATTGGGATACGTTCAATAAATAAAGGCCCGAATGGCAATAAATTACAGTGCGCTGTGGACGAACTCGAAACACCATGTCCATGAGTGTCACCCAAGGGAGGCGAACAAAAGGTGTATGTCAAACCAATATAAAAGAATAAAGAGTAAAGCTATAGACCAGACACAGTGTCGTAGATAGATTATGCAGCTACATGCTCGTTTGTCACTGCTAAAGGGTATAAGGAATGAGACATGTCTCAGCGGAACCTAGTAAAATTGTTTTAATTCCCACCAAGGCAAAGTTTCACAGAGTAACAGAACTAGTATTTGTCTTTCAATGCCAGCACGTTTTGCTGAGACAGCTAGGCAGAAAATAGGATATATCGTATGGATATCAAAGCGTGCAGTGAGAGAACTATCTCTAATCCAGAGCTTGACGGCCCGTTGTGGTACCCAGACGTGTTTGTAGTTTTCTACAAAAGTCGATTCTGTTATAGATGATTTTATAAATACATATTTGTATGCATGTAAAGAATAAGAACAACGACCCGGTGTGTTGGATGAAGAAACATATCCTAGATAATAGATTTAGGCGTTATTTTGCGAAAGTCAAATTTACAGGCAATTTAATCTAAATAACTTTGTGTGCTACGACTACCGATAAGTTCATGCCAACTAGTGACGGCCGGCACCCATCCACTACCGTTAGTAGATGCATGCCGCCGCTGCCAAGGCAGCACATAATGACATATTCATAGTATGTTATTTGAACGACTAACTAATCTAACTACTGCGCCTGAGGATGCCTCGTGGAGGCGAAATATGTGTCAAAGTCAAAATCTTTTTATTCCGTAAAAAAGGCTACATTTGTTTGGAATCGTCACAATTTTTTTCCCTACCGTGCAGTTCATGACTAGGTAAGCACTGATAAAAATACTGCCAAAAAACTCAGGCATCCCTCTTTTGGTATCCAAACAAATTTACATAATTTATTAATTACATTATAATTGGATCGACTCAATCCCAGGCATTTTTATCATTAATATAGTCAGATACTTTATAATATGCCCTGCTACACAATTTGGCTTTAATAGTAGTTTTAAACTTGTTTATTGACAATTCTCTTATATTGCTGGGAAGTTTGTTATAGAACCGTATACATTGCCCCATAAAAGAATTACTTATTTTGTGGAGACGGCTTGCATGTAACACAAGATTATGCTTATATCTAGTATTTATGTTATGAGTATCACTCTTTTTACAAAATGAGTCTATTTTGCTCTGTGTCGCAGAGATGACCGGAGCAGCCAGGGCACCAATGGTGGCGGGTGCATGCGATTCACGTTTCAGAAGGCGGACATTCGCAGAGACGACCGCAGCACCTGGGGCAAAGACGACTGGTGTAGCTATAGCAGCGGCGGCATGCAGTTACTAACGGCATTAACAAATTGCCTGCAAACATATCCTGTTCTCTCCTGTCAAATTCAATTTGTAACGAATGATATACGATTTATAAAATGAATATTTAAAAATGCCGTGAAGTTATAGATTAGGTACATATAGAAGTTCTAAAATGTCCGCTAAAATGCTAGACAAAAAAACGATGGCATAAGTGACTCCTTTTAACTCGTCCCGACCGCTCCGCTCACGTATTTAGGTGGGAACGTGTGTCTATGAAATTTAATTTGCGATCCTAGCGGAGTCCATACGGAATACGCTGAACTTTGCTACCAGTTTTGCGACGCTTTTTATTTATTTAGCCCGTTTAGTTCGCTCCGCTACAGTGTAAGCTTTTCTAGAAAGTTTACTATTGTAAGCTTCGTGACGCCCGTACAGTGGCCAGCTCCGCAATTTCGAGATGATTCAATTAAATTTTTCAATCAAATTCATATACACTTCTCGGAAGACGTACGACTATCAAAACGAGAAACAAATGGTCAAGTGGTGTAAGTATAAGGTACGTCAATTTAAATGGAGGAGTACGGAACACTCGCTAGTCCGTCCCGCACTTGACGCTTTTTAGGGTTCCGTACCCAAAGGGTAAAACGGAACCCTATTACTGAGGCTCCGCTGTCCGTCCGTCCGTCCGTCTGTCACCAGGCTGTATCTCATGAACCGTGATAGTTAGACAGTTGAAATTTTCACAGACGATGCATTTCTGTTGCCGCTATAACAACAAATACTAAAAAATAGAATAAAATAAATATTTAAGGGGGCTCCCATACAACAAACGTGACTTTTTTTGCCGTTTTTATAGATAATGGTACGGAACCCTTCGTGCGCGAGTCCGACTCGCACTTGGCCGATTTTTTTAATTAGGGTGCCTTTATAATACTCTAAAACCCGAATTATACACGGGTGGTATATTTGTTCAGTTAGATATGAATTTATAGACTTCATGGCGAAGTAAACTAGTGAGCGAGACTTTACTACCACTTCACAGTTTTATGGTTTGGTTACGCAAAAGTAGATGCACGATGGTTACGTACTCTGAGCAGTTCTGGTATTTATTACAGTGCACCACTACTCACACGATTCGACCTTTTATAACGGAGTCATTGTCATCCGCTTCCATATTACTTACATTTTTCGTTTTAAGGGTTCTTCAAATGGTAAAAATGGAACTATGAAGAACTCTAAAAATTATATATTAAGTAATTAAGTTAATAAGCAGTCATAATATATTCAAAAATGTTCATAATTTGAATTTGCCCACCGATCAGAATTATGTCGATTCAACACAACCTACAAACTTACGAAATGTCAAAAAAGATAAAATTCATTGAATCTCTTGAATGCATAGGCTTTCAGTCCATTATTTTGAAATCATATAAACATATTTATTTTTAGATCACGGTTGTGACATCTAGTAGTAGTAGTAGTATCGTAAAATGTATTATTAAAACGCTTCGTGTGAAGTCACTGTTAATGGGAATCTGATAGGTGCTCGTTACACTTGGCGCCTTGGCGGGTTTGTATGTCACAGAAAATCAATAGGTACTGCAAGTTCTTGTTTCAAGTACATTCAAGGAAACAAATCTTATTTTTTTTTTTATTACGGGTGATATTATGAGACTTGGCTCAAGTTTTGGTCCGATTAAGTCTCGTTTTAGTTTTCTTTGGTTGAAGTTTTAATTAGGTTTGGGTAAGAATTCAGATCAGGCTTGACTAAGGTTAGGATCAAATTTAGGTCAAGTGTTTAGGTCAGGTTTGTGTTTGAATATCAAACAGGGCTTGGCTTAGAGACAAAAATAAAAAATAAAATAGAATGATGTTTCCAAACAGTAATCTTTCTGAACTTCTTCACAAACAAGCATAGAAATATATGGAACTCTCGTACACGACTGTGAATCTCACTTGTCCGATTTTTATTCAATCGTTAATGTATTCCGTTCATTTTGCTCCTCCTGTATCATCTTAACAGCACACAATAACATGTAGAATAGTGAAACAAAGTTGACTTGAATGAGGATATTGAGCACAATGGCTGTCTAAGATATCAACTAGTCGGAAACGTAGAAGCCTTGACAATAGCACAAAAGTGGGACCGGCGGCGTGCGAAAACTGTCATGGGGATAAAGAAAAAGGCAATTTTCTGTCAGCGACGGTAAACGCCCGGCTAATAATGTTGGCTAACTAATTGTGATGAAAGGGGTATTCGTTTAACTTTTTTCTGTAGCAAACCGATCATTAGCGCGACTAGCGATTCGCAAGCAATTACGCAACGCGGCGTGGCTTATAAAGGGTAACATGCATACGTCAGCATGATATATCTAAAGCTTGTCTGCCTACATACAACACTCAGGTATGCTTAGATCCATAAATGTGACGATATGCGAATTAGATTGCACGTTTTTCATGTCCTTTTCAATGCGTGAATCCTGTTGCATAAAACCAACAGCTTCCAACACCCAGCACCAACAGCTTCCGTAATATCATTGCTGATATGGTGGATGGGCCCGTGCTGAGGCACTGGACAGAATTACATTTAAGTTTTAATAATACGAGTTACTAACATATGTATAAGAACATTGTTACTAACCATGTAAAATTGTAAAAAATGAAATTAAAAATTTAGCCTGTTGTAGTCCCCTAAATTTCCCTAAGAATAAAGACAATACATAGCTAGCAATCTAGCATAGGTGCAGTGGGAGTCCCACCCACACAGGAACAAAAAGATGAAGAATGCAAGAAAGAACGAGAATGTAGAATGAAAGTGCGAGAGGCAAGAAAGATAGAACTGGCATGCAAGCGAATCAGTGAACATAGGCTCCGATTATGTTGGAGGACACTAGGAAAAAAAAAAAACCATTCTATGGATTGCATCCGAAATAAAAGTTTATTATTATTATCTATATGTGTCTTTAGTCACGGGTATTTATCCCGGTTATTTGAGAGGCGTGTATGGATCCAACGCGTAGAGGCCCCTTAGAGAAGATTAATGTAATGGAGACCCAATTACACTATTTTACGTAGTAGATAATCTCACCGCTTGGAGAAATAGAACGGGCAGCTCTTGTATGCTAGTTTAACGGATCAATCATGCCACTTATCGGCTTATTGGTTAAAATATCCACCATTTGGACAATAGGCTCGAATGCGGAGACATTTATGCTACAGATTGCTTAATAGTTTGTTTATGCCCTCAAACATCACGTTTCGGTGAGTGAGGGGGGCTTCCATGCAACGTCAAGTGGTTTAATGGTTTGTACCTGTAAGGATATACTCGCATTATGACACAGTGTATACCCCAGGATAACTTGCAAGCAAACGGATACATTGTGTGTGTACAGTCAATATGGTACGAAAGATAGTCAAATATACAAATATACGAGTACCCTAGATTACAATTTAAATGGATGGTAAATGTAGACATCGGTGTTTGTGGTTGTAAATTGGATCACGATCATTATGCAACGAACCAATGCATTTTCTGCTGTAATACCGAGGTTCTGACGTCAGTCGCTCCCACTTGAACGTTCAAGTTAATATTTTGCAACCGACATAATGACGTGTTTATTATACTAATAATATTTCATACAATGTCATAATGTGAACGAGCTTATGTTCAACTCCGTTTTAAACTATTTATGGATTATGGACTTGATTAAATATACTATGTATAACTTCACGTCAAATTTCTTGCGAGGTAGGCAGAGTGAACCGAGCGCAACATGGCGTTTTTACACAAAATAATTGCCGTTTTATAGTAATAGATTGTGTGAATTGACATAAAATCTTCATGGTGTGAGATGTCGAGTGAAACTTTTTCACATGAGGTATTGATTTTTAAAAATGTTCAACACTTGATTTTCTAATTTCAAATATTATTTTTTTATTCCGCTTAAACGGCAAAGACGGGTACTTCGAAATTCCGAGTAATTAAAGAATACAAGTTCCGACGCGGAACTAACGCGGCAGAAATGGCTCGCAATATCAATGCTGCGTTTGGAGAGGAGACTGCTAATGAACGCACCGTGCGTTTTTGGTTTAAACGCTTTCGTAATGGAAACTTCGAACCACGTCACCGCCCGCCGTCCCACACAGGTGGTTAACGCTGAATTGAAGGAGATGGTGGAAGCCGATCCGAGTCAAACTCCCCAGGAATTAGCGGCATGGTTTAACTTTCCCTTACCTGCAATATGCCTAAAAAATTGAAAAATGGGTGCCTCATGATTTGACTGATCTGCAGAAAGAAACGCGGGTTGAAACTTGTGTTGCCTTGTTGAATCGGCACAGAAATGAAGGAATATTGGATCGAATTGTGACATGTGACGAAAAGTGGATTATTTACGATAACCATAAGCGACAAATGCAATGGCTTGACGTTGCTCAACCTGCGTGTTGGATAAGGCGCCATTAATTTCCATGACGAGCTTTCTAATTAGTAATAGCCAACGTTACCAGACACAGAGAATCCAACAACACAGTGTTTATTAATTAAAAATTCATACTGTGAGCATCCCATTAATTGGCATTCAATCCAGAATATAAAACACAAACCTAATGAATTTTTACTTCGCTTTAAAAGCAATTTCAATAAAAAAATATCTTGAATATCGGTCGGCCTCTGTCGGAGTTTCAACAGTAGGTACTGACGAATATAGAAAATGCTTTTACTCCATCACTTGACTAGCGAGGCGATTTTTAAAACTTCATCTAATTAAAATATTTATTAAACCTCGCCAATATTGAGTTTTAAAGTTGTATAATACCTATACTATATGTATTGAATGTTAGGTACTTATAAAACTTCTTAGCGTTATCCCGTTTACTCGGCAGAGTCCACTACCTAAGCCTAAGGATTTAACGAAGATACTGACGGAGCGACCTCCATAACAAAACTTAACCTATCTTAGGTAAGGTCACACGTAATTTTTTTGTGGTTAAATCTAAAAAGTGAAATGAACTATTTTGTTCTATTTCTAAAGTGAATTTAATTTTAGGATGGATTTTATTTAACTTGGAAACAAAGAGATCCAATTGACGATTGGTACCTGTCCAGCATATGAGAATATGGACAAAATAGTTCACTTCACTTTTTAGATTGAACCATAAACCTAAAAATCAATCCCTCCATCAATTTTCGATATATCGTAAACCCACTCATACCGATACCACGATTCCCGCGTCATCCAGCCATCTTTGGCAACACAAGCTCGCAGCGTATAAAACTTTGATACACCGTTTGATGAGCGTTCCATTAAGTAAGGATAATTACAATAAAGAATTTGATGTAATATATCAGATCGCGAAGTCAAACGGTTATTCCAAATCTACCATCGATAAATTATTGCGTAAAAAGACGAGTAGCGTCGTTAATAGACTACTGTACGCGGTTCCATATATTTCGCCAAATAAATACACTGCGAGTTTGTCATACCTGGGAAAAAACACAGACAAAATAGTTCACATATTTAGAAAAAATAACATACACGTTGCTCTCAAATCCCGTAATTCACTCAAATCACTTTGTAACAATAAAGATAAAATCCCGCCTAATAAAAAATCCGGCGTCTATAAGCTGTTCTGCGATGAATGTGAACACGTTTATATAGGTCAAACGGGTCGTAATTTTCAGACACGGTTTCACGAACACGTATCGGCGTATAAAACAATCGCCCAGAAAGGTCGCACTTCTCCGAACATCTCATAGACAAAGGACATATTTTATCCCCCACTAACACATATCAAATTTTACACACCATAGACAAAGGTTTAAAACTAAATATTAGGGAACAATTATTAAACATAAAAATTCTAAAATTACACTCATGAACAAACACACTGACGTAAACAATTCCCCTCTATTAAATATCTTTTCACTCACACCTTCCACTCTCAGTTCAATATAAGGGACGGCACTGCGATGGATTTGTCACTTGTAGCATGTTGTTCTTACGATTAACATCTACAGCGCCTGATGATGCCTCGTGGAGAGGCGAAACACCTGTTGCTGCGACGACCAGGCCAGTCGTGGCAGCGACGGTGGTGGAGGGAGCATGCGGATTCTGTTCCAGACGGCGGACGACCGCAGCAGCCGAGGCAGAGACTACCGGAGCATCCATGGCAGCGTCGGCATGTTGCATCAACTAACAGTATTGGTTGGGTGCCGGCCGGCGTTAGGCCGCATGAACTAATTGGTGGCGGAAGCACACAAAGCAGGTTAGATCAAATTTCATGTAAATTTGACTTTCGCAAAATACCTAACGCCTGAATCTATTAACTTTAAAGAATTGCTAAAAACGCTAGTGAGGTTTGAAAGGATATAGTCATGTGGCGCTCGGTTCTCTCTCTCTACCCCGCAAGGTATTTGGCGTGAAGTTATAGATAGAAATAATTTTAATTCAAATACATTGATAAAGCAAAACACAGACGCAGTGAAATTGTCTGTGGGAGTTCTTTTTACAATGCTCATTATCAAGACAATTCCTTTCTCTAGCAGGAGCGGACTCTGTAGTAAAAGAAGCTGTTCGTGATTTTAAATCCGCTAATTTCTCTTTGAAAATTCTTGTATAAATGCAGACACGATGAAAGTTACTCAGGCAATTAGCAGACAAGTTCACAAATAAAAAAATCTCTACTTTCAGCATTACCTAAGACACTACCAAAAGTTCTGAGCAAATGGCAAAAAGATATAAAAGCAAGCACGCGGCGTGTATGAGGGTAGACTATAATTATTCATTAGTAACTTGGTATAAGCTACTGATACTACCTACCCACTGAGTATTTTTGTTTGGATCCAGTGATATGACATCCCTTTTAATATAATTCCTTATGGTGGAGGTAGAGGAGAGGCAGAGTACCTACAGCAAAATATCGATCTATCTAAAACTTCACGCCAAAACCCTTGCGAGTGAATCATGTAGCACTCAGTTCTCTATGCCGGGGTAGGCAGAGAGAACCGAGCGCCACATGTGTCGGTCTTTATACAGCTCCCTCGCTTCTTTAATATTCATAGCTCTTCTCATGCACGCTTGCCGGTTTCTAAGGCTCCCGTCATCACCATCCTGATAAAATACGATCAATTTGATCATGGTACTCGTACTTAAGATAAAATAAATAAATAACACACAATATTTTTTTATGAATACGGAAAAAGAAAAGCTTAAGGTCTTATGTGCACTATCTGAATGCCCTTATAGTATATACCAATTTATCTCCAATTTTACTAGTGCCTAAACTAAATGCATATATTGAAAAAAAAAGACAACATAAGTACTAACACTTCAAACGAGAGGATATAAGAACACGTGTAAATTGATTAAGTATTGAGCTCAAAGAGGCATTTTCAGTTTTTGTTAATAGCCAGATACTACCATATATATATATAGGCTATACAGGCCGTGACATATACTCGATCTCCTGTGTTTTTTAACAGATTTTCTTTTATATTTTTTTGTTTTACTGCTACAAATTTGGAAAATAGTAGAAATATAACTAATTAAATAGCGTCATGTGAAGCTTTTCATTTTACGAGTATTAACTGTTATGAGCTAGTACAAGTAATTTCTATTTAAAACTTCAATTATTTACAACCTTAGCTTTAAACGGTTACTTTTCTCTATATTTCTCCCGTACAAGCAGACGAGTAACAATTATAAGATTAAAAAAAACTTACCTTACTAACTTAACCTAACTTACTTAAGTAAAGTTGTAATTGTGTGATGTGATTTTAAGCTTTAAAACATCTATCGATCTATAACTTCACGCCAAATCCCTTGCGGGGTAGGCAGAGAGAGCCGGGCGCCACATGACTCGATCCTTACACACCTCACTAGCTTTTTTAACATTAATTTCTCTTCTCCTGCACGCCCCACATCACCTTCATGGTATTGGCCATGGTAGAGTCATGGCCTTCATCGTCTCCTACATCCTTCCATAAAAAATATTATGCATATTTAGTTAATTCTCTAAGATACAAGGTTAAAGAAAATCAATTTATCAAACGGAATTTACCAAACGCAAATGATTTTTCCTTTCCCACTGAACTTTCGATCAGTACCTACAAACGTGCATAATTTGTTCGAATACCAGTGATAAGACTGCAACGCACGTAATAATTAAATAGGGGAAATTCCTGGCAGTTGCATTTGCATGCAATGGTTGAAAAGCTGTCGTTCGCATTATTAGG
Organism: Pyralis farinalis; assembly: GCA_947507595.1. NCBI lineage: Eukaryota > Metazoa > Arthropoda > Insecta > Lepidoptera > Pyralidae > Pyralis > Pyralis farinalis. The sequence continues at coordinate 31,128,280 of OX382265.1, forward strand.
GTCAAGGGAGAACAAAAGAGCGTCAATCAAGACGCGGTGCCGCCGGGCGCAGGCGCAAACATCTCATTTCTTTAGTTTATTCCACATCTACATCCTATCCAATATATATACCTAACATATAATGCATTTAAGGTATGTACATTTGATATGACACAGATGTGTGTAAAGTGAAATTTATATGAAACCACTAGCAACTAAACCACTTAGCTTCTTATTGATGAATTTCAAGAGCCACTGAATGGATTTTCATGAAATATAGTTACCGATAATTGAACTAGTTATCAAATTGCCAAATATGATCTGTTGGTGTGGGCACGTCGATGCCTCAAACAAACCTACGAACAAGCTATCAAAGTCATTAACATATAATTTCTTCAGTCGAGGATTAAAAACCATATAGGCCACGGCAACAAAGCCTGAGAGATAACCTCATTTCAAAAAAATACCAGAGGGAGACTTTGTACAAAAGTCGTCTGCGTGGGTACCTCTGTCTCACCTATTTCTACCGCCAAGCAGCTATATTTATACAGCTGTGTTCTGGTTTGAAGGGTGAGATATGGCAGAGAAATTACTGACGAAACAGCCTTTGGTCACAAGATTGGCAGCGTGCGGGTAACATCTCCGTGGTGCAGCGAGCCTCAATAGGCCGCTTACCATCTAACGTGGGCCGCATGCTTGCTTGCCAATCTAGTTTAATAAAAAAAACTCGTTCCTGAGTCTGGAGTCAAAACTACAACACACCTGTACGCTCTTTTACACCCTTGGATAAAATGAATTGATTAGATGTCGCTACGTAAAGATATAATCTAATTCTTCCCCTTCCTCGTGACCTTTTCCCCTTTATATTGAGATCGCTACAAGGGCCACTTGACAGTGGTTGAGGCGAGTTCTGCCGCTTGTAAAATATTCCAAAGAATAAGATAAAACCGAACTTATGCTGGTGTAATACGACTTATATTCTTAAAAGGATTAAAAATAGACTACTATTATATAGCGAATTATCTACATTCTGCCACTACAGTAGCATAAAAAGCAATTTCAACTCTAACTCTTCCCACATGTTGGTCTTAAAGTAATTCAATATGAATCTTATTGAATTACTTTAAGACCAACTGTTTAAGGACACCACAAACCAAGTGTTTAAGAACAATTGACGGTAAAAGGGCTAAGGGTTATGACTCAATTCCATACAACCTTCTATTGTTTTAACGATATCCACAGACGTTTTACCGACTAAATTGTAAAGTGGTGTGCATGCCGGGTCTGCATAATGCTGCAAACTGTCATATGACGAACTGATAGGTTTCCATGTTAACGTTAGCGATGCTGATGATTTTATAATCCTGTACACTTAATTATGTATAGTAGTACTGTATCAGTTCACTATATGTATCACTATAACACTGAAAAGTCGTTGTTCGGACTGTTTCAATAGGATTAATAGTTACTTTATATTGTATAATATATTTACATTAATAAGTTTCGTTGGTGTTATCTAGGTGTCATTACTTATTAAAATGAGTGTATGAATAATGAACAACAGACTAGAAGAGTGAATGTATATTATAGTTTTATTTTATTTTTGAGTTTCTGGATACGAGGTTTAGCAAAAAGTAATTAATTGTGTTTGTGGATTTATTGTTTGCTTAGTGCTTGCTTGTTCTGTCCGTGGGGTCACAGACAGGTCTTGTCTGAAAATCAGCGCCGGGTCATGAATTGACACGGCAATATGCTGAGATAGGACCTATTTGTGACGTCACACAGCACTATTATTGCTTTACTCCTTATTGTATATTGCTTAATGTGTGTATAGTGTTGTGTTACGTCCAAATAAACACTTTCTTTCTTTCTTCTTTCAATCTGTAAAACAAACAAGAAGGCGCTACACATGTGCAAGAATGAACATTTACATGCACTCGTTCCAAAATCATACGCTTTGCAAACAAATATGCTTAGATTGCCCCTAAAATTAACCATGTACCATGCCGTTTGTTCCATTCTTTAGTTTCACTTCAGTTTGATTTATTGTAATAAAATTATAAGAATACATGCTTCATTTATTTTAAAAGTTTATTTTAAACTTATATCTTTGTGTTTATATATTCGTTATTTACTAAGTTAGATGCTAAGCTCTCGTCCCATATAACTTTCACTGTAAAATCTCAATCAAAGTTATACAGAAATTAACTAAAAAACTGAAATAGGAATAAAACCACATCAGTAGTCAAAGGAGTAATAATTTGAATGTACAAATGACAACAGCTAAACAAAACCATGCAAATTTAACCTTTACCGCCACGACACAAGATTTATAACTTGATCTATCGTTGTCTGTCTCTACTAAGCGACAACGACAACTAGTAAATGTGGCAAAAATATCTTTTCGAAGGCAAATAACATGTATCCCTCAAGAAGCTAATAATGACTTTAAAAATTATATTTTATTATATGAAAAAGCAAAGTTGCAATCAAGTTGTAAACCGCTACTCGTCGACGAAAGGTAAAGGCAAATAACACATATTTATAGTCTCCCCCCAGTAACGCACACATCGACATACATACGCGGGCGACATCATTTATAATGCATGGATATCGAAAACAGGGTCCCTGTACCACGTTCCGTACGGACACAAGTTATTATTACATACAAAAATTGACAGTCCTATGTCCTTTACCAAGCCACGGTTTTTTTTAGTCATCTATCACGCCCTTGTATGTATATATATGTATGTATGTACCGTTTTTTTTAGTCCCTTGCGGGATAGACAAAGGGTATTAAACGCAACATTCACAAATGGTTCACACATGGTTTTAGCTGATTGGTATCTAAAGCGTCCCTAAATGGAAAAATCAAAATAAATATAGCGTCAGTTCCAGAAACTCATACCACAAATAATTCTTGTCGGTGAAGGCTAGGATTATGAGTTATTTCATTTTGAATTTTTATAGGTTATGTCAAAGAATACTGCTTCGTAGTTTATATGTATACTGTGTTTGTATTTAAACCAGTTATACTGTGGTATTTATGTCAACTTCGGTCGATAAAATAGAGGTATCCACGCACTTCTCACTACCTACTTCCACAGATGCATGTGTTGCGACTTTGGGCGACATGATAAAATCGACTGATAAATGAGAATGAAGCGGGCGTGGCGAGCTCTGGCAAGGTCGCACGACGTTTGTCTTGGTCTGGATGTTATAAAAGAGGAAGTATACAAAATTTAATCAGCAACATCCATGCAATAGCAGATATCGTCGAGATTTAGAAAGGAAACATCGCATAAATAAAGATAAAACTATGGAATATAATACTATCGGTACAATATTTAAATAAAGAGATGGAATTTGTTCGGCGGAAGTGAAAATTTTCCTGGAAGTAAAACCACGGAGATCGACAAATCTCGGAAAATCGTTTTTCCTCGTTCAAACTGTTTTGGTAATACCTATGTAATAAAGGTATGTGGGGTGACCAGTACCAAAACGAACGAAGTTCTTCGCCTAAACATTTAAGTAAAAAATTAAATGTTTTTTTATACGACCTCGACAGGCATCCAAGCATCCCACCTGATGCATAACAGTTACCATAGCCTATTAACGCTTGTAATACATTAAGTATCACTCGCGTCATGCCTCCTCTGCTGCTTACACATCAACTCCTTAGGAGCTTACTGGTAACCTCACACACGCAGGTACACAACAACCCTCTAGGGAGTTGTTATTTGGCTGCGGTTTTCTGTGAGGTGCAGGTACATACCCAAACGGGCTGCTATGATGCGCCCTACCTCTCTTAAAACATCCAGACCAAGTCAAACAGACACGTTCATGCACACAAATGTTTGTCTTGTGTGGGAATCGAACCCACGAGCGTTGGTGTCAAAGTGGCGTAAAATCATTGGATTTTTGATAAATACCCTGTTCGACAACTTAAATTTCTACATAACCTACGATTTTCTATTTGGCGCGGTCATAGTTACGAGCATTATGCGCCTTAAATACGTATTGAGTCAACGAGTAATGAAAAATGCTGAAGCGATGGTATTTTCTGTTCTTCAAAGCTTTAAGCAAATATTTTAGATTTTCGTTCGTTTCGTAAACATTTTTTTTGTTTAGAAAATCTAGGAACTCTTGTGGATGGAATGAACGCTTATTACCCATCTTTAGCTACATTATTAAAATTGAATTCTTGGAATAAATCATACAATCAAATAATACGCCATACGATATGTTCATTTAAATACGGCCCATATCTGCGAATGTATCAACTTCTTAGGAGCTCACTGGTAACCTCACTCACCCGCAGGAATACAACAACACTCCTGGGAGTTGCTAGTTGGCTGCGGTTTTCTGTGAAATGGAGGTACTTCCGAAAACTGGCTGCTTCGATTCGCCCTACCTCTCATACAATCACGCAAACCAAGGCTAATAAACATGTTACGCAAACAAACGTTTGTCTTGTATGGGAATCGAATCCATGAATCTTGGTGTCAACGTAGCGTTACTTACCACTACGCCACTGAGCTCGTATACTTTAGCGCAAAAATCTTTGTTCCCAACAATCATGGCCGACACGGACTGAGATTATATTAGGGTTCCTTGTCGTGCCTTCAATATTGTCTTATCATTATTGTTGTTCAACAATAACTAACATAATGAAAACGATTGCTATTCATTTCTATTCTAGGCACTAAAATGGCCCAACACACAATACATATTGTAAGTTTGGGCTATCCTTATATGTACGCAATGATAATTCTAAATTCATAGGAATGGCTTACATAGTTACAACTAGGGTTGAGAATTGCGAAACAACAAACGTATATCGTTTGTTGTTTTCTTTCCAGATAAATATATGTAATTCGAAAACAAAAACTGTTAAAATTTATTTCAAAAATACATATATACTTGTATGATACTGGTTTTAATCGATGTATATATTATAAATTACAAAACAAAAAAAAAATAACATAGTTACACCTGTTTCTTATAATATGTAATAAATAAGGAAATAAATGTGTATAATCATGAAATTTAAAACCTCAAATAGGTAATATAATCCTAAACAGGTTTACATTACAGCATCCATCAGATATGACATATTGACGTGCTCGGTGGCGCAGCGGTTTATAACGCGACTTTGTCACCGACGCTTGTGGGTTCGATTCCCACACAAGACAAACATTTGTATGCATGAACATGTCTGTTTGTCTTGGTCTGGGTCTTTTTAATAGAGGTAGGTAGGGCGCATCACAGCGGCCCGTGGGGATGTACACTCATTTTAGGATTAGATACTATTAAATTGCGTTCCCATTTATCACTAAATTAATGACTAATGTGAATTATACATGTATAAAATGTAAACTTGCATAGGAAACTTTCGAATAACTCTATGAAAATTTCTATATTTCATTAAAAAATACCAGGGGTCAATTAAAAGAAGCATGAACTTTAGGCATTATTCTCAACCCTAGTTACAACAGGCAACACACCGCTATAAGTACGCATCCAAAATATAAGTATACGGCCCATTCTCTAAATAGATTTGCGAATGAATCCTCCGAAGTCACGATACGTAGTCTATATAACATATTCGTTATTGTTGTAACTAGTGCTTTGACGCCAGTTGCTTCATGTCAAAATCAGTATCTTCGCCAAATCTTTAGACTTAGGTAGCGTACCCCGCCAATCTTAATGGAAACGGGATAACAATAGGAAGAAGAAGATACAAATAATACCACAATTGAAAAGTTAGACACTACCTACGTGCCTTTTATGTACATTACCTATATATATTATTTTCACAATAATATACTATGTATGGTATATTATTATGAAGTTTGGTTATTCTAAACAAAGACCAAATAAAGGCTCATGTGATATGACGGAGCAAGAATGCTAAAAAACACCGCCTCCTCTCTTCCCATGGGTGTCGTAAGAGGCGACTAAGGGATTTCTTGAGATTCCACCATCGCAGCCGGTGGAAGGATAAATACCCGCCGGGTTGGCTACCACCGTCCACGCGGCGAAACACCCGTGAAGTGGCGTACCTATAAGTACGTCGTGTTCCAGGACCAGCTGGTGTATAACCAGTGCACGGGGGATTGTTTATGCGATATTGTGGAAACAGTGGTGGATTCTGTCAGGGCCCTTCCGTCCGAAGGATCAGTACAGCTCCTCTGTTGACAAACTAATGAAGAAACAGTCCACCGCGCTTCTTCTCCAATACCGTGGCAATTCTCTCCCGCTTCACGCTTCCGTTCTCTACTCTTCTCATGACAGCGCAAATAGGAATAGATGATCTTACAGCGGTGCACTGACCCACCACCCTGATCAACGTCGAGTTCGCTAACATCCACGGACTCCACTCAAACCTTAATTGCAGTCCACCAACATCTTGACACGGCACGGCCTGCCATGCTCTTCCTGACGGAGACACTAATTCAGCGTCCAGCGGACACGTCCTAACTCTAGTACCCCGGTTACGTGCTTGAAGAAAATTTCTTTGCGAAAGCCGGGATCTGTCTGTTTGTTCGCTCGGATGTATGTTGTCGCTATCTACGCTGCCTAGAAGATTCCTCCTTTCCCGTCCTCTGGGTCTATGTAAACTTGGGCCTTTAAAACCGTATGTACATATGCCTATACGACGCCATACGAGGGACACGGCTGAGATGGTATGTTTGGGGGACCTCAACTCTCACCAAGACTACTGGTTGGGATCCTCCATAACTAACCATGCAGGAAAGACCGCCATCGCGTTTGCTCTTTCGCACAGCCTGACATAATTGGTGACCAACCTACCAGAATATCAGACATCGCTGGTCAGGCGCCCTCTCTAATAGACCTACTAGTGACCACCGACCCTGCTGGCTACCAGGTGGAAGTCAGTGCGCCCTTGGGCACATCTGACCACTGCCTAGTGTCCTACACAGCTCCACCACAACCCACTGCGGTTAAACGTCATCGTGGCGCTACTGGTCAGCAGATTGGGACGGCATGCGCGATTACTTTGCTTCCGTCCCATGGGGGCAGCGCTGTTTCTGTGAGAAAGATCTTACGGCGAGTACTGCGGCCATTGTTGACAACTTGGCATGGAATACTACATTTCCCACTCCGATGTCGTCGTAATCAAAAGCCGGGATGTCATTGGTTTAATCGCGAGTGCGCTGAAGCTGTTGGTAAGAAGCAGGCGGTGTATGACGCTTGGACCAAGGGTCGCACCCTTAAAGATCCGAATATTAACTTGCTAAAATCAGCCTATGATACTGCCACCAAGGTCTGCAAGTGGCCATATATAAGAGCGGACGCCTATCTTTCTTCTTCATATCAATGACATGTTGCTACTTGGTAATATTCATTGCTATGCAGATGATAGTACGGTCCACGTGCGATATTTCGGACGGCCTGGTGCTGATCGGACAAAAATCGGTGAGAAGCGAGTCTTGTCGTTGAGCTGAATCGGGTTTTGGATCTCATTTCAAATGGGGTTCATTAGAACCCCATTTGAAATGAGATCGAAATTACATCGAGAGGAGCCTCATCTTAACAGCTTCAAAAAATCTCGTAGTCCTGAACAGGGTGCGCTGGTTTTGAACGCAGGACCAGCTTTGTCTGCTTTTTCAGGCCTGCGTGGAGTATTTATTACTCGTATCTCTGTGTCGGCTCCGCACAGCATCTTCTCGAGGCTCTCGATAAGAGGCAAGGACGGGCCTATCCGCATAATCGACGACGAAGAGGTCACCAAAAGCCTAGAACCTCTTCAACTTCGTAGGGACATTGGCTCGCTTAGCATATTTTACCGCCTGTATCATGGTGAGTGCTCTGAAGAACTGTTTTTCCTAATCCCACCCTCTCCCCTCCGTCACAGAACCACACGTGCAGGCTTGCGATGTCATCATTCCATTGTAGAGGACATATCATCTCGTACTAAAAAGTTCGGCAACTCCTATCTCTGTCGTACTATTAAAAAGTGGAACGCCTTGCCTGCACATGCGTTTCCTCCTTTCTACAATATGGGATCCTTCAAACGAAGCGTGAAAAATTACCTTGCGGGCAAGCATGGTAATGTCAACTGACAGGACACTGTAGTCCTTGGTCAGTTGCCGCTGCAATTTGAGCTCCTCTTGTCGCGTACCATCAGGCGAAGCGGGGCCACTATGCTGAGCCAATATAGACCAATCATATTTCAACAATCGTTGAAATATTTAGGTGCTAACACACAACGTTTCTGTAAGCGCGAATTGCCTTCATGCGCAGTTATATGATTTATAACTTTGAAGCCTACAAAGATCCGTGTAACGACACTAATTTCGTACGGAACTAAATAACATCTCGAATGATACATCTGCCTCATGCGATGTTATACGAGTTAACGCTCAATTTAGGCTACACTCTTAATTCTGTCAAATAAACTCAAATGTGCTCATAACGCAGGCAATTCATTTTACGCAAACTGGCCTTTTCTACGTTTGGGATAGTTTCAGAAGATTGGGTTTTGCGTGCAAGGCCTTTCTTTGAAGGTTCGAAGCAAATGTTGTTTTATCTAGAAACACGGAGGTTTCATTATTCAAAACTATTGCGACGTAAAATAACGTAGGTCAATAAAATTATACCGTTGATACATACATACATACATATCATCAGACCCCACTCCTATTGGGGTAGGCAGAGACTATGGAACGCCGGGTGGCCCGATTCAAACATACCATACCGCATACGGTTGGTTGGATGTTATTTTGAGAATTAGGCAATTATTGAAGTAATATATACCTACAAAAAAATCCTTACGTACAGCCGAATTTTTTAATATATCTTCATATCTATATCTTCACGCCAGGGTAGAGAGAGAATCGAGAGCCATGTTACTCGGTCCGGTACACGTACGGCCCTAACTTCTAAAAGGTGATATTTTTGTGGATCCTATTACAAGACAATGGATTGTTCCTTTTGTTCAAACAAAAGAGATCACTTAATTTAAAAACTACAACGTATTATTTGATAAGGTTTTCGAATGTGAAATTAAAAAAAAAAACATCTCGTTTCATCCACATTAAAGTGCGCATTTTATTGAGAATTGCACTGTACGATACAAGTACGAATAGATTCGTCTAAATTATTTAAACCTTTGGTATTTTTGCAATCCCGGTACCGAACGAGAATGCATGTGACAGGAGTTGTTATCCTGCATGCCACGTCACAGTGGCAGGTTAAAAGCATACGGGCGGGCGGCGTACGGCAGCTGTGGCAAAGCCGTCAGGCATGTAACTGTCACTCCAATTACACACACAGCACCGCAGCAATCTAATTCCAAGCCCCTGCTTGGTCCCAACTAGTTTGGAATATAAATAGGATTCTCTTTGGACATGCTTATTTCGATTACTATGTGGTTGAAAATTATTACCACGTATACTATCGCAATGCAGGGCTAATTCCGACCTTATAGTTACTTACTACGTATAGTTTAGGTGATTATCACACGAAACTAGCGACATATAGGGAAAAGAATTATAATGCCTGGTGAACAACAATGAAAAAGTAAAATTGCCAAATAAATAATACATTTTTACAGCTTGACCAGCCCGGTGGCGTAGTGGTTAGTAATGCTACTTTAACGCTCGTGGGTTCGATTCCCATAGAATATAAGTTTTTAAGGGAAGTGAGGCGCGTCAAAGCATCCCGCCAGAGGAAGTACCTCCAACTCACAGAAAACCGCACGCAAGGAATTACTGCGTTAGTAGAGGCGGCAAGGCGCGAGCAACACTTCAGGCATGGCAAGTGCTAATAAGCTACTGTATCCACTTTACGCTTGTATGCCTCCCGACGTTGTATAAAAAGCGATTAGTCTTATATTCAAATTATAGTTGGGCAGTTGTAGATCACGCATCCAGGAAACGAAGACTGGTCGTCACTGCTAGGGGCAAAAGTATTTACATTTACTTTCTTAAAGCAAAAGAACATTTTCTTTCAAGTATGTCAACAAATATTGTATCATATAATCTTCTGTGCAAAAGCAGTTAACATTGAAACTATTTTTATATTACAAAAGAGGGCCATCCGTTCTATTTATAACATAGACTCCAGGGAATCATTGAGAGAACTGTTCAAAGAAATAAATATCCTCACAGTTACCTCACAGTATATTTATGCAATCATAATGTATGCTCGTATAAACATAAATTCAGTGAAAATCTTAAAAGCAGAAATAAATTGAGTGTGTCGGTACATCAGGTTGCTGGGGCCTGTGGATCTTTTGTTGTAAATTGTAATCGATTCTATAATAAATTGGCCGGAACAGTTCTTTCCTTTCCAGAAAATAACTTCAAAAGACACATAAAATATACAATTTGTAAAATGCTTTGTTAGGGAATTGATCAATGAAGTGCCAAAGATGTCTGGAAATTCAGCACAGGGAGTTCCCTGTGCTGAATGTATCTTTAATTTTATCATTTGACACCATTATTACAGTACCGATAATATGTTTGTAATATGCCGCCATTAACTACATTCAGGTTGGCTGGAAGAGATGACAAACTGCAAAAGTTTCACCTATGCTGGTACGACCATGTTTTACGAAAGCCGGCAAGTTACGCGCGGAACAAATGTTTAGCCATGTCACCTTCGCCCGGTAGAAGGAGTAGACTTAAGAAGTGCTGGCTTGCCGTCGTCAGGGATGACATGCGTGATTGGAGAAAACTGGCCCTTACACTTCAATTGTATTTTCGTCTGCTGTATACTTAGTACTCTCATTTTCAATTTGTTCAGAACATTCCAGATAGGGCTTTGAGCCTGCAGCCAGAAGGTATACGGCTCCTTAAAAAGTTAACCACGTGATTGAAGTTGCGAAAATTCTCTAGTTTCGAGACATGAGAAACCATAGTAAACTATAAAAGAAATAAATTACGTTTTTATCTCACAGTCGAAACATGGGATGAAGAAGGGCATAAAAAATGCGTCACTGTGAGCTAAATATAAAATACTTTCATACGCTTCCATGCTTTCTTCGCTTAATTAGTCTCTTGTGAGTTATACTTTGAGAATGTGTAGCCAAGAGGTAATGTTCTGTGAATATATCTATGAAACTGCAAGGTTTTAGTTTATTTATGCACATTTCGCATAAATAAATCGAAACACTCACAAGTTTATGTGTAAATTAATAGAATCAATGAGCTATAAATTAGTATGAAAAGGTATGGTGATTAATTTTTTTCTTTTTGTCTTTGAGAATTTGATGGAAATGTGTTCAGGAACGTTAAGTATGAAAAAAAAGGTTGATCGATCAAAATAGAGATATAAAACGTTTCTCTAGTAATCAATTATAGGTGAAAATTAATTTGTCTATCCTACTAATATTATAAATGCGAAAGTTTGTATGTATGGATGTTTGTTGCTCTTTCACGCTTAAACGGCTGAACGGATTTGAATGAAATTTGGCACGTAGATAGATTATGACCTGGATTAACACATAGGCTACGTTATTTGACTCCACGCGGGCGGAGCCGCGGGCAACAGCTAGTCATACAATAAAGAAAATCTTAAAAAATCGTATGTATGTAAAGGCAAGAAAATCGAGCGCCATAAGACGAAGTCCTTACACACATCTCTTTGACCAACTGTTTAAAAATTCTGAAAATGTATCTATGTATATATATATCTTCAAGCCAAGTCCCTTGCGGGGTAGGCAGAGAGAACCGAGCGCCATAAGACGCGAACCTTACATACTTCACTCGCTTCTATGACATTCATAGCTCTTTTCATGCACGCTCGCCGGTTCCTGGGGCTCTTGACATCACCTTCTGATAAAACACGACCAATTTGGTCATGGTAGGTTAGTCTCGGTCTTCCTCGCCTCCTACATCCTTCCACTTTTGCATTGTATATCAATTTCTACATGTCCGAACCAACGGAGTATGCCTTTTCTTATCTTAACACCGACACTCTCTTTCAGACCAACTCTTTCTCTCACGTCTTCATTACGAACGCGGTCAGCAAGCGTTATGCACAAATTTTGCGCAATACTCTCATCTCGACCGCATTTATTCTACTTTCATGCTCTCTCTGCCATACCCAGCTCTCACCATAAGTTAGCGTTAGGATTAGCACCGCGTTGTGTACATCGAGCTGTACCTTCTGGCATTGATTTCGGCTGCCTAGATGTTTACCCAACGCTCCATTCACCCTTTTCCCGGCACCCACTCGTCTCTCCACATCAGCGGTGTACCTTCCATTGCTGCTAAAAGCACTTTCAAGATATACAATCTCATTCACTTGCTCCAACACTACATCATCAACCGTAATCCTAGTGTTCGTTCTGGTTGTCTCTCTTTCAAATACCATTATCTTGGTTTTCTTCGCATTCAATTGTAAACCTTTCTTCATACAATCATCTTTCATTGTTGTAACTAGTGTTTGCAGTTCGGATGGTGATTCTGTTATTAATACAGCATCGTCGCATAAAGCAGGCAGTTGACCACTGAGTCACCCATTCGCATTATAAATAATTAAAATATGACGAAAAAAAACAGAAATATGCACATTTTTTCAGAATTTCATCCTGTATCTGGACAGTTGTTTTCAGAGAATAAGAAATATCCACATTCATATTTCTTATTCTCTGAAGACAACTGTTTAGTAAAAGTGACAGCTATAATCTAATTGGAACAATATTTACATAACTATAAACCAATATCTAGTTTTTACATGCAAGTTTACATCTCGTCCAGTGAGAGGCTGTACAATCTCGTTGTACAGACGGTAGAACACGCACAGAGAGACAAAATTTCTTTCCAAACTCAAGGGCTCAATACCATGTGTGAGTTTAGGATAATAATAATAAAGGACGATCCTCACAGCTCGTCTCTGCACCGAGTCACAACGTCCCAGCTGGTATCCAGGTGTTCTCGCCCAAAGGTGGCTACACTACTCCATGTGCGGTCTGACTTGGGACTTATAAAACATAAGTCCTAGCCCCGAGCTGAAATACTGTTTGGCTCTGTTGAGCACAACGAGTTTCTTGGACGCCAGCTTGACCTTCTCCTCCAGGTAACCTCGATACTGAACATCACTGGAGATCTCGACACCGACAATCCGGCCGAAAAGTCTATTCCGGTTTTTGCAATGATGACATGGACGACTGATGAAAGTTACCCTCAGCAGCTTTAGGGAGCGACCAGAAAGCACGACTCCCAGTCGGAAGGCTTGCAAGCCGCTCGCCAACTCTACCGACGAAATCAAACTTTGCTCTGGGTCTTACCTCTCATATAAACATATATAAGTATATTATATTTTTCCGGTGTTCTACATCCGACTTTACAATTATACACGAACAATTTTCATAGGTTACGATAAAATCCTGAATTGGTGTTAATCTCAGTGGTTTTTTCAGAATCCAGAAGAATACCATGCGCTTCATAAATATTTGTGAACCCTTAAATTGATTTCTGATAGTCAACAGATAAAAACATGACACGAAAAAACTGTGCACACACTCGATTATCGAGGTTTTGATGGAAACGTGTTCAGGAGCGTTAAAATAGTCCAAAAACTCTATTAAAAATCTGTCCGTGTCCGCCGTAGTTTCAGATAAACCTATAATCCGCTTTCCTAGAATTTTTCAAACATTAAAAATTTTAAAACGCATAAACGGTCAGGGAATTTTTATATATAAATATACCAATAAGCGAGTAACATTCTAGTGAAATACAATTTTAACGTAACGTAGACCTTTTTTCTTAGGCTTCTTTTCGATGAAAGAAAACATCGTGAGCAAACCTGCATGTCCAAGAAATGAAATTCGAAAGACGTGTAACTTAATATAAGAAAGGTCTGGTTTTCCCTCTAAGTTGTTTCGGCAGTGGTTCTTTGTCAATATCAGTGTGTTAGTCAAATCTTTAGGTTTAGGAAGAGAACCCCGCTATTGCCAATGAATTAGAAAACGCGATAATGCTAAGAAGAAGAAGATGCCATAGAGATTTGATCCTTACCAGTATGTAGTGAAGTAACTGACTGATTACATACATTTGTATACAACAGCAAAGTTACATGTAAGATTTTCTTACTCGCATATTTAGCAGGTAAATTCTGGGAACCAGCTCGCCGTTTCCTGGGGCTCCTGACATCACCTTCTGATAAATTATTTATTTATTTAAAATAATTTATTAAAATCACCCATTAAATATGTTAGTAATTCAATTAGTTTCAAAACCACGGTCGGACAAATACAGACGCGTTTCTCATACTTGACCGGTTCAAATCCTTTGTGCTTCATTATCGAAATATTCCTAATCTATCAAGTCTTCAATTGAAAGACAGAATATATTTTTCTTTTATGAAATTGATAGCTATATATATTTATATATTTTATAATATAATCGGCTGTGAAAAGTGTAACACGAGAAAGCAGTCTAGTTTCCCCGCATAATTTGGTTCATTTACATTTTAGTTGGTCATCCCCAAGCGTAACCCTACTCATACGTCTGAATGATGGACAGGTATGCCGGCGTAAGTCTCCGCAAAGCAATCTATTGACATGTATGATTGTGATCTGCTCCTATAAAGACCGGATGCGGGTATTTTGCTTTGTGGCGGTAACAAGTACAAAGTCGACCTTTAAGTAAGAGCTACTCTATCTAAAAATAGAATTACTTTTCGCAAGTGCCGTGTGTTCAGTCCATGACAGATTGTTAGTTCATTATTGTCGTTGTGTATGGTTTTGAAAAAATATTTTTTGTTTTGTTTTTGATTTCGTCGTTTATTGGTATATTTCACCCGCAATAATAGCAGGCGTCTCGTCTCGCTCATCCTCACTAAACCAACCCATTTCCACCGAAGATGTGCGGGGAGGGAATTATTTTTCCATACTAATTTCTCGTCTCGTCTCGCCTCGCCGGTGGAAAAGCAGCTTTATACACGTACAACGCTCGGTTTTTTGGCTTACATACTTTATTACAGAATACATACATACAAATTACAATTTGTGCTTACACACATTTCCTCGGTTTATATAGGCTAAATGCGAAGACTGGAGCATGAAATAGGTTGTAACCTGTGCTACAAGGCTCTCCAGATCCCCACTCCCTGACTTGTGACTTAAGAATTGTAAAATTGTAATGCTTACTAAAACATATTCAGATACCTAGTATCATGTGTACAAATAATAAAATTCTAACTGCCTGATACCTATTCACGGGAAATATTTGCTTTATAGGAGCAATAAAAGCCAAAAAACAAACGTTTGAACATTCGATAAGCGCGAAAAGTCCCGATTGTATACTTCTTTTAGGTTTAAAAAGAAATACCCTCAAATTTAAAAGGATGTTTCTAAATAATAGGTTTTCAAGTAAATCATTAAAAACCCTGTTGATCTCCGAAGTTCGAACCGCGAAATATGTAGAATAATTACAGTTGATTACAGTCTCTGCAAATGTTACAAAAGCTAGTAACATACAGAACCGTCGGTGCGTGAGTCTAACATGTACCTTGACCTGCCTTGTTTTGAAATAATGAAGCAATATCCGACCAAGTGGGAGACGAGGATGAAGCATTTTGTATCACGAGACATCGCGTCGTCTACACGACATGAAATGGCCATCTTTTACGATCCGTGCAATGACCTCAGAAACTATGTTACTCAGCCGTGTGGCCCAGATGAGACACCTAGAAGATAGTGTCTATAAAACTTTACCCTGCGGGAAAATAGTAGAGCAATCACGGCGAGCTTTGGGACCAACACGTTTTCTAGGGCAAACTAAATAAATGACTAGTCGTCTAGGACTGAATCAAGGCACCGGTGAACCTCCCAGAAACTAGATGACGCAACGGTCTGTATTGCGCACACGAAACCCAATCTGTATTGCAATGGCGAATGATAAAACTCATATTTAAATGCACATAAACAAGTGTCTCGTGCGCATATAGCATCAATCTCATTCATACAACTGAACCAAAAAGGAAACTTGGTTTACTGATGTATTCTATTTGCGAAGTTTGTGCTTGCCATTGATGGTAAGTTGCCAAACGAGAATGTTATTGGCGAGCGCAAAATCTGACGATAACTACCAAGTTGCGACTTTGCTTGTTAACCCTTCGAAACCCGGGTGGTCTATACGACCGCGAAATGTATGGGAAAACGTATATAACGGGTTCTGACTGCTCAATACAAGGTGGTGAAACTTTATGCTAAACGCGTTCACGCTGCACACTATGACACCAATGCAATGAGAAAAAAAAATATTGTCGACCGCAAAGCTATGCTGTAAGTGGTAAATAAGAAGCATATATAGTGTGAGCAGTGATAGCTCTGGATAAAGAACCGACATATTGACCAACTGGTCGCCGGTTCGAATCGGAGCGAGGACATGTACCACTAAATTCCTGTTTTCGTCGTTTGTACATATTTTTGTCACTTGCTCTGCGGTGACGGAAAACATCGGGAGGAGACCCGCACTTTCAAGAAATTATATTCTAAAGATGTATGATCTAACTTAAGAAAAATACGGTTTCCTTTGTGCGTTGTGAAGGTCTGACCGCTGTCGCTCCATGTAAAAATCAGTATCTTCACCAAATTTTTAGGCTAAGGTAGCGGACCCGGCAAGTCCTAAAGAATTAGGACGGGATAACGCTAGGAAGAAGAAGAAAGAAAGACAAAAATGACATGAATTAATTTGCAGTAATATTCAGGTTCAGTCTGAGAAAAATACAATAGAACTAGCGCTTGCTAGATATATCGCTTATTATATAATCCATAGAAGACATTACCAAATACCCGTACAACCTGTTTTTACACTTAGTACAAAAAGCACCGTCATCTCTTATTAATGTACTGTGCTTAATTATGGCTATAATTAAAAAAGCAAGGATTTTTTAAATCACAGCCGTAATTAAAAAAATACGCTAATATCACCACCCAAACCTCGAACGCATAATTACGGCAAGTGAGTCGCTATACTTATATACACACTAGGTACATTTAGAATGATCTAATTTGTTGTAAACACTTCGGTATTGCAACATTTGAAATTATAATTAGCACGATGTGGTAACATGCAAAGTGATGCTGAAAATTACCGCTCAGACATATTTTTTTTATACAACGTCAGAAGGTATACAAGCATACGGCCCACCCGATGTAAAGCGTTTACCGTAGCCTATAAAAGCTTGTAATACATTTTAAGTATCACTCGCGCGATGCCTCCTCTGCTGCTAACACAGCAACTCCTTAAGAGCTAACTGGTAACCTCACTAACACACAGGAAACTACGACCCTCTAGGGAGTTATTTGGCTGTGGTTTTCTGTGAATCGGAGGTACTTCCCCAGACGGGCTGCTTTGATGCGCCCTACCTCACTAAAGGTTCCAGCCGTTCGCCTTCATGTCTGAATTGCCAATGCTAATTGCCATCAACAATTGCCAGTCATACATATAACGCATTAATTGCAATGTCAGATATCAAAGCCATTGCCTAATGAACGGAAAACGAAATCTGTGTTGCAGTCATTGGCTTGCTAGAAATAGCTGAATTAATTTTTATTCAGATATGTAGATTTAGATTTGTTGAGTGACAGTTTAAAAATAGCTGAATTAATTTCTATTCAGATATGTAGATTTAGATTTGTTGAGTGACAGTTTAAATGACAATGTGCACTTAAATTGCAGCAAATTTTAATAGGACACGCTACACAGTTAAGTTTCTCACTTCATACCTTTCAGAACTAACTATATTTTACAGAAACTATAGCCATCTATGAACATAAGATTATATTCCGGCCATAAAAAATATATTTTAATGTACATAAATATTTATATTCCTAATTCTATTATAGAGCAAGGGAGTCGAACAGGTTGAAGTTGAGTTCGAAAAGTTTTGGTACCATCTAATAGTTTCGTGGCACTGTTGGAAAACGGGGAAATTTATAGAGCGAGATATATTTTTATTGAAGTTTTAAGTGGCTGTTGGTAACTGAAAAAGTGAAATTTCATTTCTTACACAAAGTCATACTTATACCTTAATAAATTTATTTATTAATGACTTGTGTACATTGTAAATACTATCAAATAGAGGAGGAAGAAGTCAGTTAGATTTATAATTTTGGTTTTGAGAAAAATGTACCATGTACGAACGAACAAACGAAAAATCATTCCATTCCAGTGAGCGAAATGTAATAATGAGGTCACATACCACTCTGCTCACTCGAAAGATTGTAGTCATTATTTGATTTCATCATTTTAGTATAGCTTTTATATTGTTTTATAAAGAATGTTTGTTTTTGCGGGAAATACCGACGATTTTTGTATAAAGATGTAGACGCAGATCTATAAAGTAGAGCGAAATACGCTACGTTTAAATAAATAATTAAAAATATCTCGCGAAATACGAGCAAAGCCGAAACACGAGCAAAGCCGCGAGCAAACGCCGGTAAATAATAAATGACGCTAACAGGTTTTTCGTGTTTTATATAAATAGTCTCTAAATCCAATTCATATAGTAAAATGTAGCACAACGAAGGCATTAAATATATGTGAATAAACTAGATATTGCATGCAACTTTGTCTGCATATATTTTATGTACCGTGGATATGCTTCAACCCTTTCTTAGCTCCATACGAAATGCCAAGTTCCTAGCTCTTGGATCATCCTTCGATATGCTAAGGAGACCTTACTGCGAGTTTAATCTATGATGGATATATATTAAATAAGCTAGACAAGGAAAAAATTAGAGCGTGTCAATCTTACAAATTCTCCCTCGTAACGTTACATGACATGGCACTTGATGAGATAAAATCAAACTACTACCGGCAAACGTGATTTATTCTTGTACTGTAAAAATATATCGATAAAACTGGTGAAGTCGAGTGTCTGTCCATTTCTATTGTGTGTCACAGTTCTTGCGTTCATCAACCAGAGAGAGATAAAAAATGTTACTTGTTTTGGTCACATCTACCACTGCCGCCACACGATACACCACGGATCACTTTTTATACCCTAATGTCCAAACCTCTGCACGCGATGAACTGGACTCAAATGCATTCGGCATAACATAATGCTGGGCAAAGTATATTTAATAAAAAAAGGAATAAAAAAAATAAGGTGTGCTTTTAAATAGATACTCATGAAAAAGAAAAATAAACAATTTTGTTTTGGCTCTGATCCTCCATGAAATAAGAAATGTTTTTAATCAGTAGAATGATTAGATACTAGAAAACGAAATCAGCGAGCGTGTATGAAATGAGTTATGAATGTTAAAGAAGCGAGTGAAATGTGTAAGGACCGCGTCTTATGGCGCTCGGTTCTATCTGCCTACCCTGCAAAGGACTTGGCGTCAAGTTATAGATAGATTAATTGAAAACAAATATATTCAAATATTACAAAATGTCGAAATTTATGATGAGTAACCGATTTTATTTAAAAGTTGAATATTCATGACATACAGGAGTTTTCTGATATATAATTTGAATAGGGAACACTAAAAATATATTCCTATGATTCTGTTATATGAAATTCTTTCTCTCAAGCATTTTTCTAAAATTAGTAGATGCACAAGCGATATCGTAGTGACAATTTTGGGTTGCAATCCGATTTACTGTATATGTATGCTCATTTAAACAATACTACGATACTACTAAATGCTAATTAATTTCGAATTAACACTAAATCGGAACTGTTATTATTAAACTGACTTTATTTGTTAAAAATGTAATATACCTATAGCCAGAAATTTAAACGAAAACCATCCAACTCTCGAAAAGTTAATAAAGTTAACGGACCCGGGCGTATTATTTAGGTGAAAATCTAACTTCAATTAATGTTTCGAAATGTTGGAAAACACTGTTCACACATGTACACCAAGGAATTAAAAAATGGTTCTGTTTTAAACTAAATAGAATTTAACCACCAACTGAAAACTAACAAAACATCATGAAATACAACTATTAATGTTGTTGGTTTGCAATTACTAAACGCTAGCGAACTAAGTTATCTCCAAAAAAAAGGTGACAAGAAGACCACATGGAAATCGTACAAGTGGATCCCGCTTCTGACTCATATGCTCATGCACCTTAACATAACTGACTTAGTTTACAGTCACGTGAACTAAGACAGTTGATGTAGAGACTTCTGCTATAGCTTTCTTTAACATATCTAACAAAATCCGTTAGGAGCATAAGGTCTGGTAGCCAAGCCACAGATAAGAGAGCGAAGCATTGAAGGTATTACGTCTAAATGCTGATAGGCTATAGGAGTAACTGAAAATGGTCGTATGCGAAACATAAAGATGATGGAAATCGTTAGCAAAGGCATACAGAATACGTGTGAACTACTGTTTGTTTTTGTTTGTTGACTAACCAACGCGGCTCGGCATCGCCCGAATATTTATTCTATGCCGTTCCCAGCCTCTAATTACAACTGCGCAAAAATTACGTGAATCCCCCGCACCACTTTGAATTGAAAGAAGCAAGTCCGATAGCAGGGGTCACGATGGTCTGGTCGTAGTAGGTAAACTAACAGCAGCGCGAACGATTTGTGAACATTCACTAGTCGAAATAAAAAACAGTATGCATTTGCCCGAGTGTTTTTAGGATGGTGAATATACATGAATATTTGAACTTTCACGAGAACCTTCCATTAAACATATTACTTCTCAAATGAAGTTAAACACAAATAAACCACATGTCTGCTCTTATATTCCCCTCGAGAGACTTTGTATATAAAACCTTACTAAATGGAATGAGCGTTATCCTCATTTCACTTTACGCCAAAATTAATTTTGCGACAAATCTCTTTTGAGTTTTTTTTTATTTATTGGGATATGTCTAGGTTGGCGCGCAAGGGAACTAAGATTATGACAATAATTAAAATGTGTATAAATTTAATTATTCCGATGAAAATGGTAAACGACATGGTAATTCCTACCAGTACAAATATTCAAGGTTGATTTGAAATGAAGCTCTTGAACCACAACAATAGCGCCTGATAAGGTTGATGTTGATCACCGATTGTCTAGTCAGGCACTAGTAATATTACCTAACTTTGACATTGGAAATGGATTGGCGAGCTTGGTGGCGAAGTGGTTAGTAATACTAGTTTGACAAGAACGCTCGTAGATTTGATTCCCACACAGGGCAAACATTTGTGTGCATGAACATGTCTGTTTATCTTTGGTCTGGGTGTTTTTAAATAGGGCGTAGGATTGTAGGGCGCATCAAAGCAGCCCGTCTGGGGAAGTATCTCCACCTCACAAAAAACCGCAGCCGAATAACAATTACAAATGGTCGATGTGTTCCTGCGAGTGAGTGTGCTTAGCAGTAAGCTTCTAAGTTGCAGAGTTAGTAGCAGAGGTGGCATCACGGGAGCAATACTTAATGCAAGGGTTCGTAAGCTACGGTATTCATATTCATTTTACTTCAAGTGGATTGTATGCTTGTATGCCCGGCGATGTTGTATAAAGAAATATTGTAACCATACAGGATGCGCTTTGTAACTACACTTAATTAAAAAGCTACATTCGTAGCACGACATAAAAATCCTAAATGCCTGTCCAAATTTATAAATGGACCGGCCGTCCGTGTGACGGCGGGTCGGGGGATTGCGGCGTGCTATCGAGAATATGCCTTATACGACGGTAATCCCCCTGATTTTAGTTTATGTATTCGCTGTAGATAGCTTTTTCACAGCGAATACCTAAACTGAATATGTGCCACAATCCAGATTTTCTACAAGTTGTTGTCACCTGATTTTCGTAAATTAATCGGTTAACATACAAAATCTGTTCTGTTACTATGAAAGAGATGAAAAACCCTTCGGGTCGAGAAAATTGTCATTATTATTCATATATTTGTTAGTGTGGATGGAGTAAGCATTCATTAAAATGGAATATATAAAAAAAATGGCCGACACAGACCCGAAACCTTTGGATCGAGAAACTTTATATGATTATGTACATGTATATATGTATATCTTCACGCCAGGTCCCTTGCGGGGTAGGCAGAGAGAACCGAGCGCCATAAGACGCGGCCTTTACACACTTCACTCGCTTCTTTCACATTCATAGCTCTTTTCATGCACGCTCGCCGGTTCCTAAGGCTCACCTTATGTACATATTTCCTAATTTTAGATGGTGTAGGTATTCGTTAAGATATCTGGGAAATCGAGGGGATATAATCGCGGGCAACGCTAGTATTAACGGAAATAATAAAATAATATCATAAATATCATTGAGCCAGTCAAATTTTTTGATGAGTGTTTTTTTTTATTTCGCCGGTAATCTGTAATGCCTGTATATGGTAAGCCGTCAGGATTATATTTATTTTGTAGGTATAACACTCAGACGGGGAATACGTGTCAGATTAATAATTTTCGTGCATTTAGGCTTTCACGCCGTTTTTTTTTTCATTCAATATTCTCCCAATACAGTATTCGTTCAGAATTGTAGTTAATAAAAATTTTTCAATATCAATTTGTAATTTTCGAGTATATCCGGTACTAATATTGTTGAAAATGTGTTTTGTTATACAGAATAATTAAGAGTTACCTGAAGTTTAAAACATTTTTATAAAAAAATCCAGTACTAATATCGTAATAGTCTTGTTTTACGAAACTATAAAAGCTTACGATTACAGTTAAAACAATCAATAGTTCAATCAATCAAATACAGTTAAAATAAGCATACAGCTTATTAATAATCTATAATCTTACGGTCAATAAATTTAATAAGTAATTGTGATCCAACAGACACTTATTCCGGTAAATTGGCACGTGATTACAATTAATTTATAATCATGAAATATGTTATTTTTACTACTACTGAGGAGTCAAACAAGCGTACGGCCTGCCTGATGGTAAGTAGTCGCCGTAGCCTATCCTTCTGCATTTTATTTATGCCAAGGCTGACTCGCACATGAAATTATTTCTATCTATCTATCTATAACTTCACGCCAAATCCCTTACGGGGTAGGCAGAAAGAACCAAACGCCACGTGACTCGATCCATGCATACCTCACTCGCTTCGTTAACATTCATTGCTCTTTACATGCACACTCGCCGGTTTCTAGGGCTCCTGACATCACCTTCTGATAGAACACGACCAATTTGATCATGGTAGGTAAGTCTTGGCCTTCCTCGGCTCCTACATCCTTCTACTTTTGCATTGTATATCTGCCTCGTTATTATGTCATCCTGCATTCTTTCTACATGTCCGAACTACCGGAGCATGCCTCTTCTTATTTTAACACCGATGCTGTCTTTCAGACCAACTCTGCTTCTAACCTCATCATTGCATCACGGTCTACAAGCGTTACGCCACGTAAATTTTGCGCAACGCTCGCATTTCGACCGCGTTTATCCTGCTATCATGCTCTCTCTGCCATACCCAGCTCTCACTTCCATAAGTAAGCGTTGGGACCAGCACTGCATTGTGTATAACCCAGCTGTGCCTTCTGGCTCAGGTTTTTTCTGCCAAGAAGTTTTCCCAACGCTCCATTCACACTATTCCCAGCACTCACTCGCCTTACCACGTCTGCGGTGTACCGTCCATTCCTGCTAAAAGCGCATCCAAGATACACAATCTCATCCACTTGTTCCAACACTTCATCATCTACCGTAATCCTTACATTAGTTCTGATTTCTTCTCTTTCAAATACCATTATCTTTGTTTTCTTCACATTCCATAGTAAGCCTTCCTTCGTATACTGACTAGTGTTTGCAGTTCAGATTGTGTTTCTGCTAATAGAACGGCATCATCTGCATACAGCAGGCAGTTCACCACTAAGTCACTCATGCGTAATCTTCTTAAATCTACATTCGTCGATCTTATTCTCTGTAGACAACTATTGAGATACAGAATAAACAGCCTAGCAGACTTATAATACTTAATGAGATTATTTTCTGTTTTTGTATTACTACTTACAAAGTGACTTTGTAAAAAGTCTGTCTTTTTATCATTGCCCAAAGTATGTAAATAGGTGCTATGTAACATAATCGAGATAAATTGAACTAAGCTGTAATTGAACGTTATTCATTTGAATAGTTAATAGGAGGTATGGCGCATCGAAGCAGCCCGTCGAGGGAAGTACCTCCGCCTCACAAAAAACCGCAGCCAAATAACAACTCCCTGGAGGGATGTTGTGTTGCTGCGTGTGAGTGATATCACCAGTAATCTCCTCAGGAGTTGCTGTGTTAGCAGCAGAGGTGACATCGTACAAGTGATACTTAATTAATTGCAAGCGCATAGGCTGTGGTAACAGCTTCGCAGGTGGGCCGTATGCTCGTATATCTCCCGATGTCGTACACAATAAAAATGCAAATTTACGTGAACTAACTGGTGGCGGAAGCACATAATGTAGTACAGATCAAATTGCCTTATTTATGTGAGGATGTATGGGCGTTAGTCATTTAACAGGTAAAAATGATTAAAGTAATCTGGAAGAAACTTAGCACACAAAGAGACAATGTTTTAGGTTAACACATAGGTTACATTTTATCTCGATAATAATCAGGTATAGTGTGTAAAACCTGAAAAAAAAAAACGAGTGTGCTTTACACCACACGACAGAAGTAAAACTTCTTTAGCTCCATAGAGTGATACAGACAATAGGCCTGCATGTGTCTTAGATATACGATACTTAACTTGCTATGAGAGAAAGAAAATGTGTGCTCACACCTTTCTCTCTTGCCCCTATAGTAATATACGAAACGTAACTCTCTCTCTTTCTATCTTCACTAACTTATATCTCCCCCTCAACTTCCGTTCGTCTCGCCCGATCACAGTTTTCGTAACGCTCTCGTTATGCATTCACCAGCTTACTCCCCAAGTCAAGCGTGCGTAAAGAAGTTTTACTTCAAAAACTCCACGAGGGCGGATTCGCGGGAAGCAACTGGCAATGAATAAATGAAGAAGTAGGTAACGGTTACCAACCTAAAATAGACATTTTGGCAAGAACTGGATTTCTAGTCTGATAAATAATGTTTAAAGTATCCGATTAAGTGGAAATCTGCTCATTAGTTTTTTCTAGAACAGAATATTCAATTGAACCAATGACATTTTAGGGTCAATCAAAATGATTGATACTTCGAAACTGAATGTAATAATGACGTATTTAGAATGCATTTCCCTTGCATATTAATTGTTTTAAAAGAAAAAACAAAGTTCATTTTTGACCAGAACATATTTATATTATTTATGTATATCTTCCTTGAAAAATTAAATATGCCTTGAAAATATTGTTTTTAACAATAAGGCCTTCTTGTTGTATAATAAATATGTATGTTTAA
The DNA here is from genome assembly GCA_947507595.1 of Pyralis farinalis. Lineage (NCBI taxonomy): Eukaryota > Metazoa > Arthropoda > Insecta > Lepidoptera > Pyralidae > Pyralis > Pyralis farinalis. Next base: position 31,153,531 of record OX382265.1, read on the forward strand.
TATTAGTAAAAAGATCTTACAAATATTAAACATTACAACGTATTTTCTACAATCTGTATTATAGAAATAAAACAAATTCAATCTATCTAATTATACGTTTCCAAAAAGTGATATGTCTCGAGAGTTAAAATTATTTGTATGTACGTGAATATATAAAGGGTATATAAATAGGTACTGCACTGGCAGAAAATCAGTTATATCTGAAAATGGTCGATAAACAATCGAACCATTTTTAGCATAAAGGAGTATTAGAAGAAAAATGAGAGCGTTATTTAAGCAAACAACGTATCTTCTATTTCCTTGCGTTATCGTATACATTAGGATTGATGGGGTCCCCTAAGCCTAAGGAATTGGCGAAGATCTGATTTTTCCATAAAGCGACCAGAGCGAAAACCAGATCTGATGGGCCAGGAAGGTTGTTGTATTCCTGCGTGTGAATGTGGTCACCAGTAAGATCTTATTAAGGAGTTGCTGTGTTAGCAGTAGAGGTGACATCATGCGAGTGATACTTAATGTAATACGTTACTGGACCGTATGCTTGAATGCCTTCCGACGAAGTATATAAAAAAAAACACGAAAATAGTGGTATATGAACACACCAGGATTCGCATCTAGAGATTCTTTTATCACTGGACTACCACAGCTTTTAAGTAAACAATGCATAATGACACAAAATGGAGAAAACCTTTTTTTACCCCTGTTTCTAAGTCAAGTAAGTGATATACTCTGGGTAAACTTTGAAACAAAAAAAAGTTGAAAGTCTGTGGACTGTGATGGAGAAGACAATGACTGTGACAGCTCCCTGTTTGTTTGTTCTATTTGTTCAATCAACGTAAATACAAAGACTCGGCGGAGTTCATTTATGGAACGATCGCAACAGTCAGGCTGTACACTTAATTAGGTGCCTACACGAAGGATAAATAACGTTAGAACAACAATTAAGTAACAATGTTATCGTATTACCGTCTTCTGTATTTGTTTGGATATGGTATAAAAGTTGTATATTATTAACACTAGTTACAGCTCGCGATTTTGTTCGCCCGTTTGCCGGTAATCCCGTGGGAACCACTTTTCTTATTTTCCCTCAAACTTCTAAGTGCCGTATCGTGACGTTGAATAGCCTAAACCAATAAACGACATGACTGCGCATAAGGCACCCCTCACGCACTTATCGCTTCTGACCCGAGGGACTCACCAATGGGAGGATATTTTAACCAATAAGCGGATAAGTGATGCAATGTTGAACTAGGCAATAAGAACTGCATATTACGTTTGTTTGGATGTTTTAAGAGAAATAGGAGTACCTCCACCTTACAGATCTTTCAAAGGCTACTTGAGGGCCGTATACTTGTATGTCTCCCCACATTCTACAAATAATATATATATAATTGGCATTTAAACTCCATTTTACGTCTGTTAGCAAACAAGCATACGGACCGCTTGATATGTAGCGGTTATAGTGGCATATGGATGATGCAGTATTCGTCACAATTCCACCTCCACCACTACAACTGTGTAACTTACTTGTAAGAACACAACAACACTCGGGGGAATCAAAAGTATTTAAATATACATATGCATTATACGTCGTAATTACATAGACATGAGTGAGTGTTGTGTTGTGACCTTGTTTGCTGGCAGTAACTGGTAATTGCTGAAACTACTTATCCCATTACCCAGTGAAATGGTATAAAATAATATACACGGACATAATTTTCTATACACACAATAAAATCGTACTGGCCTCGAATGTGTACTGAGAATATTTTTTTTAATAATTGATACAAAAGATAGTATGAAAGTGGCATCTGTAAGTGAAAAAACGAATCGAAAGCGTATGTCAATACGGACAGGTGATGAGAACTTCTGAAAGGATGTGATAAAAGGAGTAATGCGATGATGAATGTCGGTGGGTAGATGGGGAAGAAGAAAACCATGGAAAATTGGAGGGATAATAGCAAGGATTGATATGAACGGAAAGGGTATGAATGATTCAACAACGACTGACCGTGATAAATGAAAGATAAAGGCTAAGACGCATTGCGCTTACCCCATAAGATCTGGAACTGTAGAAGATTAATAATGATGATGATACATCAGCTACAGAGGCTAAAACAGTCATTTTTAATCATTTGTTAATCTATATATTTCTTCATCTTAGCATTATCCCGGTTTCTAATCCATTTGGATCGGCGGAGACGAGCGCGTTTCCTCACGAGGTTTACCTTCGAAGTAAGTAGTGATAATTACAATAGGCAATATATATATGTCAATTACTTTCCTTCTACTACGGATATACTCATTTCTGTTTCTATCACGCACCGAAACCCCGAGCATAGCCCTATTCATAGCACGCTGAGCTACCTTGAGGTTCACCACACGACCCGCAGGAATACGTATGTAGTGTTAAACATTAAACTGTGGAACGAAACCCTTCCTGTGCTACTCCACTTGCACTTCAGTGGTTTATAATTCTTTATAGGCATAGGACGTCTGATGTAAAGTAGAGAGTAAGCCTTACTGAGGCATTTCACAAGATTACCAATGTGTTAGGGTTAAACGCTAGACTAGGGTCATAGCTTTTCAACCGTTAGTGACGCGCTTCGCTCGCGGACTCCAGTCTTGCTAAGTTAACTTAGCGTTTGGCCTTCGCGAGAGAATACACTCAGGGGGAGATGTACGCCCCGATGTAGCTTATGTTCCCTACGGAGGTAGAAACTTTAACTAACGTCAGTACTTCTATATACAAACAGCTTCTAAATATTTTTTTTTTTTTTGCGTACGACACAGCTGTTAGCCAATGACATTCCTTTATCGCCTATGTAGTACCAACACTTTGCAGTGAGAGGGTGAAGACATCTACCACGCATATACCATCCTCCACAACTTCTTCCACAACGCGTATAGCGGCTCACAAATACGTAGGGGAGGCTTTCCACTGGAGCCTTACTCGAGTTATTAGTTAACAACTCGTAGCACAGAGTAAAATCAACAAGCCCGTGATAGAGTGAGTGGTGCGCTGCACACAACGTAAAACTTGACTAAGTCTTTTCGAAGAACCAGTTATGATACAGAACGCAAAAAGTTAGTGAGTACATCTTGAAAGTTTCTTTGAAGTTATCCTACTCGTATCTGTTTGCAGCCTGATGTTATATTAGTAGCGAAAACGTGGTAATGTTTACAATCGATATGGTTGATTTTTACATGCCTACCCTCAAATGAAGTGTATTGTTTTTGAGTTCATGTATATGAATATGTCGATTACACAATAATTACAAAACGTCTTGACCAATTCAGATCTAGAATATATGAGGTATCGTTAGAATCCTTAGGTTATACCGCGTGACATAAGCTGTGACGTCGTAATGCTACAATATGGCGGGCAATAAGCTATTGATTGAGTGGAGTATCGAAATAAACTGTTTTGAAAGGTATTCTCTTTTATAGATATTTTTTACTATTTACAGCTATCCGACCCGGCTTCGCATGGGTGATATGATCGCTACCAAACTTCACAGGATCACCTGCTGGGCTAACCTGAAGATTCACGGAAAATTTCAGCTGTTTTTGAGTCCATAGAGGACATACAGACAAACATTCATTTTTATATGTATAGATTAATCCTGTTTCCTTATTAGTTTACATGTTTATTATCCCTTAAGAAATTGACTTGTATTTGTAAAAAAAAAAGCAGTGATCGCCTATTAAATTAAGAACCAACCTAACCAACCAACCAACCAACAACTGGTCCCTAGGCGAATAAGACTAAATTCGTGTTTTGGAATTTATGTACATATTTTTAATTATCCCTTGCTTAAAACATCGTGAGAAAACCTGCACGTCCAAGAAATTACATTTCGAAAGACATTTGTTCTAACCTAAGAATGGTCTGGTATTCCCACTGGGATGTGGTAGGTTTAACGGCAAAGGCTCCATGTGATTAATCAGTATCTTCGCCAAATCCTTAGGCCGAGGTAACGGGTCCAGGCAAACGGGATACGGCTAAGAAGAAAACGTATAGTAAATTTATGATTTTAGGGTCGCCCATATTCGGTCTCGTAGAAGTTACACTCTGTTAATACTGCTCGTTTAATGTACGCTGTGAGGCGACAAGTAATTTAACTTTGTATTAGGGCAATTGCCGTAAGTTGTGACATCTATATGATTTTGGGAATTACTGTAACCTTGTACGATTTTCAGGAACACCGTTCCTATATGAATTCTATATGTTAGTCTGTGCTTTTTTTTTAATATTCTAATTTTGACTTCAGATTGGGATTCAGCATAAAAAGTAGAATAGGAATGTTCAGGAACACCGTTCCTATCTCTTAACGAACATGGCAAAGATGGCCCACAAATTAAATAAAAATTTAATTGTTATAGAAATGACGAGCCAGGTGTTCCTCTGGCAATGCAAGCTTGCGCATTCTCAACTGGTTTATCACTGAGTTAAACAAGCGTACGGCCTCTTATAATAGTATTAGTAATCAGTCGCCGTAGCCCACGAACATTCGTGAAGTCAGGAGTATCATGCGTTGCCGACTCGAATCCAATACCTAGTAAAAACTTCTTCACACCTTTCTTTAAAAACCCTATACTTAGTACCTTGGGAAAACCTCAACTGGATGTTCATTCCCCAACTTTGAGAGTTCTCGGGAAAAAAAACTTATCTGGAACCGCACAGTACAATCAGTGTGGTTCCAGCATGTGAGGTGAACTCCCCGCCGGCCCACCGGTGGGCGAGCGGTGCGATTGCAAAAAGGGAAATTAACTGTTTGCCTGCCTAATATGAACTACAACAAGTATTAATCAATATTCTGGTAACCTTACTCACTCACAATAATACGTATAACTACTACTGGGCTGGGGCCTGCTGTAAAATGAAGTAGACATTTCGCCAATGGGAATGGGACTGTCTCAACTTAAAATTTTTATCCTTTGGCCATAGTTCCATTCGTTCTGTCAGTCTGTTTTCTAACCAATTAGTATCGGCGGAGCCTGCTACCTAAGCCTAAGAATCTAGTTAAAATGTAGATATTTCCAAAGAGCAATTAAAAATGCAATTGTTTTATCAAAGAATAACTCATAAATATTACAACGTATTAGCGAATGTATTATTACGTATGTGGGTATACAATAAAGTACATTCCATACACACTTCTCAGCGTTATCCCGTTTCCTAGTCCATTAGGATTAGTGAGGTCTGCTATATAAGCTAAGGATTTGGCGAAAATACAGATTTTTACATGGAGCGACTACCGTCAGATCACCATAACCCAGAGGGAAAAACCAAACCTTTCTTAGGTTAGGTCACAAGTCTTTTGAAATATAATTTATTGGACGTGCGGGTTTCCTCTCGTAGTTTTCCTCCACCGCCGAGTAAGTGGTAATTACAAATATGTACATACATCTGAAAACACGACCTTAGTGGTAAATGCCCACAGCAGGATTTAAATCTGGGCCTGTCCGATAGTATTTCGCCTCTTAGTTATCACTCCTCGCTCGAGTAAAGAATAAAACGCAATATCTGGAACTAATCCAAATAGCACGTTTACAAGTATAGTATTTTTCCCAATATAGCGAGACTGATATCATATATGCTGTTAATATATACTGATATAAACTTCTCATTTTAGGGTAAGTTACTATTATAAACGCAAATTTGGTTGATATGTTTAAGCTTCAAGAACCGGCATGTGTGAGTTTGTGTGTTATTTTATTAAAAATAAAATCTACATTAGAAAAATTGATTTTTTTTAGGGTTGATCCTGTATTTTATAGTGGATTACTTTAAAGTGGTATGAACACGAAAGTAGCACTACTATCGCTTGAATGGCAGAAGTAGGAACATATATGAAAATTTTGTAGCATTCGAAAATAGTACAGAAAACACGAGCAATGGTTCCGCTTTAGATGTTGCTCTTCATACCATTAGGGCTAGTATTTCACCAAAGAACCAAAGAATGAATTGGGAGATGTGCTCACATTTGTACTGATTTCTCAATCGAGATACAATTGATTGATCGAGATGCAATCCTAAAACTGTAATGATTTGAAGTAGAACACATCTATTTATATCTAATAGCTATGAGTGGCAAACAAGTGAAGCAAGGATTGCGTCTTATGGCGCTAGGGTCTCTCTTCCTACCCCACAAGGGACATGGCGAGAAGATATATAAATTTTAGAGTTCCTGCTTATCTACTTATTTATATACACTCTACTAAATTTATTACACAAATAGGTAATAGATTATACATGAAACTTACCATACACCTCTATCTCATTTTCAAAAGGTCTTCAGCAGGATACGTACCGTCAAAACATTATAATAGGTACCATGTTTGTTGAGAAACTCCCTTAGATCTGACAGCATGTCGTGTAGACAGGCCTGATACAAAACAAACGTGCCGAAACCCTCCGTTTGCATTGGGCGTGGCTGCAAACCCGGTCTATGTGCCCGTCTAAACGGACACTAACATTTTGTACAAGCGATGGAATCGATCATGGCTAAACAAACTAATATCTTAAAAATGCTTGTCGTAAGATGACAAAATAACAAGACTATTATGCGTCAACAGAGGTAAATGTTTTCTTAACGTTATTTCCACAGTAATTTCACGTATTTTAGGCTTCCATATATAAAATAAAAAAAATAACCCTAACAACCTACAATGTGCATGTCAAGCTTGACCATTGTATCGTTCTTATGCCGTACGTAATAAGAGTCACAATCACATTTGGAATGTCAGGAGTTAATTGCTTTTAGCTGTACCTATGTCTGTGAAAATTTAAATATTTATTTATCCGTTTCGGCGTCGGACTACAATTAAATCGAATTTTACTATACGACAATGGTTTAAATGGAATAAATTTTCGCCAGAATCCAGCGTGTGTGATTGTGGATCCTGATTCTGTTGGAGGAATCTGATTCAGAATTGGGCTCGGTAGGTGGCACAGCAATCGGTTTCAAGGTTTTTTTTTCTGGTAGGGACAACGTCTAACGATTCTAGGCAGATCCTATATTGTCAACCTATCCTATAACGTACTCAAAACAGCCTCATAACGTGTACGCAAAGCATAACCTTCATTACGCCCACGAGAGTATGAAAAAAATTAATTATATCACATGTTACCTACGCTTTACAATGGAGAGATCTGCTTAAAAACCAAAGTATACAAAATTGTATCTTTTATTTCAAATTTGCTTATTAAGAAAATTAACATGTTGCATATTCTATCTAAATTACAACCCGCTTGAAATAGTTTTTTTACATTATAATTACAAAACTGCGTTTGAGAATAATGTTACATAAATATAGGAAACAAGTAAACGATATCACAGTAAAAACCGTTCCATGTAAAATTAAACAGAATTGAAGTTCGAATAGATACCGCGTGGAGAAATGATGAAGCCTAATCAAAGCCTACTTGAACGTTTCCCGTTATAAATGTAGTTATAGGAGTATTTCTGTGAACTTAAGGCTTTTCCGCGAATGGCATATCAGTTGATTAATTTTCATAATATGATTATGTTTTCTCGTCTATTTCAATATCGCCTCTACCGAAATATCTTTCAGCCAACTACGTCTCACGCTTATTATTCTATAGGTAAGTGTATTATTTATGTTTGAGAATTCGACATTCTTTTTGTATCATGTGAATCAGTTTTACAGGGTTGCGTACCGGTTGCGTACCGTTAAATTATAATGATATTAGTTAAAATGAGACTAGAGTTCATTTTCTAGACTCTAGACTAGAGTTTAGACTCTATTTTTCCAAAACGTATGAAAATATTAAGCATTGCTATCAAGTACAGTGTGCGATAATCGATAGGCGAAAAACCAAATAAAATTAATGATTATTTAAAACTATCATCATGCAACTAAATGAAGTGAGGCATGTATTTGTAATGGGTAACTGATAAACATACGTAAAAACTTATTTTTTGTAAATACATCTATCTATCTATAACTTCACACCAAATCCCTTACGGGGTAGGCAGAGAGAACCGAGCGCCACGTGACTCGATCCTTACATACCTCACTCGCTTCTTTAACATTCATTGCTGTTTTCATGCACGCTCGCCGGTTTCTAAGGCTCTTGACATCACCTTATGATAGAACACGACCGAATAGATCATGGTATGTTGTAAGTATACATACTTATGATATATAAAATACAAACAGGCATGCAAATGATAATTACAATTATATACGTAAATTCGAATTTTCGAATTTAGTAGTACATGCCAGGATTTAAACCGGGGATCAGTTGGTCAATAGGCCAACTCTTTATCCGCTTGACTATCACACTGGTGCTGTATGATCACAATGCCTTTTACTATTCCTTAGCCGGGATTTATTAATTTTTAAATTTATTATATACTAGCTGTGCCCGCGACTTCGTCCGCGCGGAATTTAACAAAAAAGTTATTGTTCAGTTATAATTTTATTTATTTGATTTGATTATAAGTACCTAAATAAGCAGAGTAAAATAGCGAACAGCAAAATAATAAGAGACATGTATTATGTACTTTGTCCGCGCGGAATAGTTATTTATTTTTATTATTTATTAATATTAATAAAAATAAATAAAATTTCTAAAATAAAAGTAGCTTCTTATTACATCAGCTATCTGCCAGTGAAAATCCCGTCAAAATCGGTCCAGCCGTTTCAGAGATTAGCCGGAACAAACAGAGAACCGACAGACAGACACAGACAAAAATTGTAAAAATATTCATTTTGGTATATGTACCGTGTATACATCCATATGCATTTAGTAAAAAGCGGTTATTTTAATACTCGTATTACAAACAGACACTTCAATTTTATTTATCTAATATAGATGTATAGATATCATGACAGGTGGATAATGAGCCATTTAACGTTGTGCTATTACTCCTCCGAGGAAATGTTATTTGATGTTCTCTAAAACGTGTAAATCTGCTCCTGTGATCCTTATTCAATATATCCTACGTCTTGAGCGTTAGGTAGTGAGATGTAGATACTATACGAGCTAATTCACCAACAGAGTTACAAGGGAAAATCTGATTTACCAAAGTATCTGTTTAATGAACCGAATTATCTACTCTTCCTATTAATTCTTGCTAAAAATAAACAAACTGAAATAAAACCACGTTTCTGTTCCACTACTTTCTGTGACTACTGCGAAGTTTAAAGACGCAATACTCGAGCAAAAATGTAACTCGCGCAACCGCTGCCCTATTTTATTCCGTCTACGCCCATATATTATTCCCCTTTTGCGCTTACTCAAACCGTGGCACTTATATATGACAAAAGCGGATGGAAACCGTTGGAAATTCGGCGTAATTAAAGCCGGCACCTGTGAGAGGAACGAACGGGTCAAAAAGGGGCGAAATAAAATGCCGAGTTAAGCCAACACACAGTATCCAATAAATATTACTATACTAAAACAAACAGTTACGAATGAAGCATGAATATACCGATAATATTTGCTAATGAATATAAATTATTGATGGAGTTAATGAAGATTCTGAAAAATGACTATTATTGACTCACTGTATTTCTTCACAGTCCCACAGAAACACACACGCACACACACACACACCCACATGTACTCACTTACGAAAGCACGCGTGCACACACAGGGTCACATTCTCACACACAAGCAGCAACAGGTCTGTTTTCTTTGTATAAATTTATAGAATATATTATATAGTATATTATTGTAATATAAAGAGCGGGACTCGCCAGATACAGGTTTATATAACTTAATTGGTGAGTCCCAGAAACCTGTTTGTAATGACTATATAGCATTGAATAAATGAATTAAAAAAAAACTGTATTATCCCCTTTAATAACATAAAACCTATGCAAAATCCAAATACTTTCCAAGATATAGAACTTATAAAGAAGTACGCGAGTTTTGTCTGACGTCATCAGCGACGTATCAAAAGGTAAACACGTTATATACCAACATTATTGTATTTTAAAGTGGCGCAAGTATGTAGTACTATATCTACGTACGGTTATTTATTATGACACTTTGCTCTAACAAAGAGACAAATGATAGGGCATACCTGTCCTTAGAAAGAGAGGAATGACCCAACTGAATGCGAGTTGGGCAATTACCTTACTTTCGAATTGCCATTCTAGAGCGTGTACGACGTATATATAACTATAAAAACATCTTTGGACGTCATAGGTATATGGTGCATGGCTGTCAGTTACTCGGAGTCATTGGTACGGACAGTCGGCAAGACATATCGATAATGGCACTTTAGATTATGACGTTATGTAATTTCTGCGTGGCTGTTCAGAGTTAACTAAACCTAAAACCAAGTCTACTGTACAGGTGAATAGTGAAGACGGCATCGATACAAGTGATAAGAAGAACTCATTAATAATCTCCATTTGCTATAATTCGTTTAACTATATGCTGGTACGCCAAGATTGAAATACACAATATTTCCTTAAATTGTACGTTTTGTGTTGCTTCTTGTTAAATATATTTTTCGTTGTTATGAACATCATAGTATGTCATCTTTGCAGGATTTTACCAGTAACGTTTGTAACGTTTTGACGAGCTCGGTGGCGTCGCGGTTAATAACGTGACTTTGACGCCAACACTCGTGGGTTCGATTCCCACACAGGACAAACATATGTGTGCATGAACATGTCTGTTTGTCTTAGTCTGAGTGTTTTTAAAAGAGGTAGAGCGCATTAAAGCAGCTCAACTGGCGAAGTACCTCCACCTCACTGAAAACCACGGCCAAATAACAACTTCCTGGAGGGTTGCGTGTGGGTGAGGTCACCATTAAGCTGTAAGGAGTAGCTGTGTTAGCAGCAGTGGTGGCATCGCGTGAGTGATATTTAATGTATTACCAGCATTCATAGGCTACGGTAACCGCTTTTCATCAGTACGACCGTATACTTGAATGCCCCACTCGGCGTTGTATCACACAAAATGTAAATAGGCAGGTAAATTATATCTTTCGTTAGAGGTGGTAGGTACCATGTTTATTGAAACTGAAGGTAAAGTTGTATGGAGCACACTGACATAATATTGCTTAGTAAAGTCATTTTCAGACGAACTCGGTGCCACAGTGGTTAGTAACGCTATCTTGTAACCAATTCTCGTGGGTTCAATTCCCACACAGGACACATATTTGTATACATTGTCACATGTATGTTTGTCTTGTTCTGAATGTTTTCTATGTATCACATGTATTTACAAAAAAAAATGTATTTACGTATCACGTATTTAGGTTTGCCTGTTGTCCAGTACCAATAACACAAGATTCGCTTACTTTGGGACTAGATGGCGCTGTGTAATTAGTCCGACAATATTTATTATTATTTACAATTGTAATAAGCACACTACTTTGTACAACGTTAGAACAAGAACTCTTCGTTTCGAATGCCAGAGTTCGACCCAAATAGCTCTAGTTCAGCAGATGGCGCCCTTTCTCTGAATATTCTGAACATAAGCTTAACTTAACTCTATCTTAACTTAGCCTAAAACTTTTACATCATTCCTAAAACTAATCAAGTTATGCTGGACTACACTAATATCGAAAGCTATAAATGTTAACAGAAACGTTGTTAAGCATATTTGTATAGTCATTATTCAAATCTGCTGTTACGTGAATAAATTATTTGCATTGAGAGCCGATTCGTTTCATAACTCGAATTCCCTGATGTGGGGATTCAATAAACCGTTTTCCTATATTAACTGTACATTTTAAGGTCAATCAAAATTGGTAAAGAACCTCTCACCTCATTTCTCATCTATTTTAAAAACGTATGGGGTTCCTCAAGAAGGGCGTGAAGAGATTTTTAGATGGTCGGCAAGGCATAAGTGACACCTTTGGTATAGCAAATGTCCGTAGGCTACGGTGACTGTTTACCATCAGGCAGGCCGTATCACTTCTACTATCACTTGTTTGCCAACTCAGTGGTAAAAAAAAATGTAGGTTCTCGATACGAATATACTATCTATCTATAACTTCACGCCAAATCCCTTGCGGGGTAGGCAGAGACAACCGAGCGTCACGTGACTCGATCCTTACATACCTCACTCGCTTCTTTAACATTCATTGCTCTTCTCATGCATGGTCGCAGCAGCAAAGTTTGCCACTGTCATACTCATATTGAGGGAATGTAATATTCCCACAACATTCTAAAAGTGTGAAAATGGCAAATGAATGTTGAGGGAACATTACCATGGCATTTACAACATGCCCTACTCTCTAATAAAGAAAATAACATCATGGTAGAGTGGATTAAAACCGACACTAGATGTCGGTCGGTCTTCAATTATGTTGAAGCGTGCCTTTCCAGCCAACTTGAGTGGATCGAATTTTATGAGCCGGTGCTGCCTTGGTGAAATTCTTGGTTACGGAACGTGGTGTTGTTAAGAGGCTAACTACCTTTTTAGCACTACGTACAAAGGGTACCAACGGAACCATTATTAAGGCTCCGCTATTTAAATGTTGATCGAGAACCCTTAGTATGCTAGTCCGCTTCACACTAAGGTGGCAAAATAGCGTACGACCTGCCTGATGGTTACTATCGTATATACTTATAACCAATGGCATCACTCGTGAGTTGCTAACCCTGTGAAATTATTTATGGGCAACCCCATGCTGTAGTTTTTAAGGAAGTTTACAGAAAAGAGGTCACTTCACAATATTAGAATAGGCGTTACAAAAATATTACGAGTAGCACTAGGTGTATAAAGTGTTTAAGTCTTACATCTTTATTTTAGCAATAAAACATGCATACGTCATATTTGTAAGCCAATTTTGAAATATAATATTTTATATTGCATCTATCTATCTATTTATAACTTCACGCCAAATACCTTACGGGGTAGGCAGAGAGAACCGAGCGCCACGTAACTCGATCCTTACATACCTCACTCGCTTCTCAATTTCATCAACATTCAATTCACCGCTATGGGTCGAGGGTACTAGCCAATAAGAGTTGAGCGTTCAAAGTGGAACGCGGAGCTCTTGTTGGTTAGTTTGCGGTTCAATATGGTAGCTCCTATTAGCTTATTGGTTAAAATATTGGTCAGTAGGCACGAATAGCTGAGATACTTAGACGCTAAAACACAACGTTTTCGTGAATGCGGGGTGTATTCATGTGCAATCAAGTGGTTTAATGGATGCTGCTGAATCGCGACCAAGAGAACGATTCTATAAATGAAGTAGAGAAGTTGAAGGGCACGAGAAACAAATTTACTCTACTGTGTACATGACAATTAACGAAGATAAATTATAGAGTAATAAAATGAAAAACGGGTATGGGTATGGCAGAGAGAGCATGAAAGTAGAATAAATGCGGTCGAGATGCGAGCACTGCGAAAAATTTGTGGCATAACGCTTGCTGACCGCGTTCGAAATGATGACGTACGAAAGAGAGTTGGACTGAAAGAGAGTGTCGGTGTTAAGATAAGAAAGGGCATGCTCCGTTGGTTCGGACATGTAGAAAGAATGCAAGATGAAAGAATGACGAAACAGATATACAATGCGAAAGTGGAAGGATGTAGGAGCCGAGGAAGACCAAGACTAACCTACCATGACCAAATTGGTCGTGTTTTATCAGAAGGTGATGTCAGGAGCCTTAGGAACCGGCGAGCGTGCATGAAAAGAGCTATGAATGTGAAAGAAGCGAGTGAAGTGTGTAAGGACCGCGTCTTATGGCGCTCGGTTCTCTCTGCCTACCCCGCAGGGGACCTGTCGTGAAGATATACATACATACATACATAAAATGAAAAACCTGTTTTAGACCTGTTGAGGGCAATACTTCGATTAATTAAATATATTTTTACCATAAAATAAAAGATTGTATTATTTATATAAACCGGTAATTTCCAAGGAAAGGTAAGGACCTAATATAGAACGCTTATCTACAATCGTTAAATTCCTCCTCCAAGATGGCAGAAGCCAAGATTTATCGACAGTTTATGCGACTCCCATATATTTTCCATTTTCCACAATCGATAAAATCTATAGCGGGCGACTTTATCTCAGACTTAAGGGCATTCGTCACAAAGTTTTGGTTTTGCGATGGTTAGGCGATTTTGGAACAAACGAAAGACTATTACAAACATTGATATAAAAAACAGCATCTTAAATACTAAATTAGTACATTAATAACGTTGTGCAGACTTCCATCAGTTTTTACCTGATTCTGGGAAATTACGAGTAATTGTATGTAGTACGTACCTGTAAAAAAAAAAGAAATAAACGTAAGTAATCAATTACTAATAAAAATAATGTATACCAATTTTATATGAAAGTGTGTTAGTTTGCTTTTCGTCCTTCTTTTACATCAAAACGGAGCAACGAAGTGACGTGATCCTTTGTATAGAGATAGTGGGACGGCACGAGTGCCATAAGATATTTTTTATCGCGGTAAAATAGAAATGGGAGTGAGCCTTTGACCACGCGAACGAAACCGCGGATCACTAGCTAATATTTATATAAACGTATCATTAAAACAGATAGTCACGTTACAACAAACAAATATTATTTGCATAAACAATATTTTGGTGACGCCATAATTATATTATTGCAAAGTTTTTAAAAGTAGAATATTTGTCACTAGCGACCCACCCAACACCGCACTGGTCGATCTTGCGCGGGTGAACCCTTCTCTACCAAACTTCACAAAATTACCCGCTGTGCAACATACATACACTCATACACTTCAAATTTTATATATAAGAAGATTTCAGACATAATCTATTAATAATCTATTTTTATTGCCTATTTTCATCTTAATATGCTCAGCCGTCTAAGAGCGATATTGTCTGACTAATATTCAAATTTCGTTACAAAGATACACATTTGTTATATTTGGGTTTACACATTAATAAAATATAGAAAACCATAAATTTGTGAATAACTATATGAAATATGTCTACAAAATAATAGACATACTATAAACTTGTTGAAAACAATGTCTACATCGGTTGATTCATGAATGAATTTCTAATTTGCTGACAAGTTTGTGAGAACTCCTAAGACGTGGATTCAACTCGCCGTCGAAGTTTTCCCAGGGAACAGCATGAGACTCTTTAAAAAAGAAGTTTATACGCTTCAATAATTGTTCCTCATCAGCCAGACGGCACTCTTGTTTGCCTCCTCAGTGTTGACTAGCACCTAATCGTAAACATGAATACTACATTTTCTTCAAGTGTGTTTCACTTAATTTTTCAGAGTTCATATCAAACGAAGCTACAAAAATTATATTACTTAAAAAGGCGACAGTACCATTGTGAAAAAAAAAAATAGAAATCAATGCAAGTGGAACCACACCATAAATATTTGCGATGTAATTTTATATAAATAAATAAATATCCCTATTATTTTGATACGAAGCTGTGTGTTACAGCATAACGGTAGCTCTAATTCTATATATTAAAAATATACATATATCACAAAAAAGCAATTAAAAAAAATGTTAATAAATCTACATAGAGACAAAATTACCTAAAACTGAAAATATTCGAAATAAATTTAATTAAAATCCATCATACTACTTATATCCAAATTAGGAATATCTACTTTCTCAGTAATTTATCATATACGTAGGCGTACGTAGGCAGGTAACATCTAGGTACATACCTATACGTCTACGGTTATGTACATGGATACGACTCTATAACTTACCACGTAAGTAGGTAAGTTGTAGAGTCGTACCCAGTCCTCGGAATACGTCTATACGACGATGATGAATTGCCGAAAAACCCCATCTTGAAGTCTGAACCCAAGTATTGTGTGATATATTTTACTTATATTATGGAAACTTTATTTATTTCTAATATGAACTTTCATTAAAAGAAAGTAGTTTTATTTTTTAGTCTTCAATCATCTATTTTGTTATTTGTTTATTATCCCAGTACTTTATGTACTATTTAATGAGCTTATTAACAATGTATTAGGTGCTTTCAAAGGAAAGCCCGCTTACTGTACTGTCATGTATTTAAAATTCATTAATATTTCTCCCTGTATTCATTTCATCTAATGTGTTGGTGATATACGATCCTGATAGTGTGTAGCAATCTCGTTCACTAATCATAAGTACACCTAAGGATCTAACTCCGGTGAGGTAAGTTTGTTGAAGTTGCGTCCTATTAACGTGCAAAAGGATATCGTAAAAACAATATCACTCAAATTAGCAATCGTACCGTAATGATTGCTTCTCCTTGTCTGTCACTAGGGTAGAAAATTGGACAGACGACCTCAAACGAGTGACAAAGAATTAATCGAAACTATATTTAACTGGTTTTAACCCTTTTTTACTTTATTGTTTATTTTTAATGTATACTGTAACTTTGAATTTGTCAATAAATCTATATATATATATATATATATATATATATAGCTTATGATTGACTAAGTCGCTTTAAATTCGACTAACAAATATAGTTGGAAAATAAAAAGTAAAGATCATAAATGTATCAAAAAGAAAGTAAACGAAATATTCTAAATAAGTAAATATTCTGAATTTAGATATACGTAGTATGATGGATTTAATTTAAATTTATTTCTCTTAACGTAACTGAACGTAGTTTCTAAATTATAGTGCAACTACGAGTATCTATAATTTTCTAATCCTGTACCAATCTGACACTAAACCCGTAGGATAATTGAAATCATCTAGTAAAAAGGACAGTCACGAATGTAACAAAAGTAAAACTTAGTAACATTGATATTGTTTGCTAGAATGCGCTCGTTACTTTAAAACGTACAATACATAATTGTTAAATAAGCTTTCCTGGCTTCTATAACTGCCGTGGTTGGAGTTTGAGCGAGTCTCGACAGCCTTGTGCTCACTGGGGAAATTGCTCGGAACACTTTTTCTTGGCTTATCTTATTAGAGCTTCAATCAGATTTTATTAGAGTTACAGTAGAGAACTTAAATGGATTTTAATGTCGTCGTTTTTATTACGACAAGAAGGCAAGAGAGGCGATATGACGTTTATGAAATTAAATTGCCACTTCTTACGGATTAAGTGATTCACTTTCGTATGTAGTGTGAAAGCTCCCTAGAGACTTGTTGTGTTCCTCCGTGTGAGTGAGGTCACCAGTAAGCTCCTAATGAGTTTCTGTGTTATCAGCAGAGATGGCATCGCGCGAGTGATACTTGAGCAGTCAGAACCCGTTATATACGTTTTCACATACATTTCGCGGTCGTATACGACCACCCAGGTTTCGAAGGGTTAAGGTATTGCAAGCGTTCATAGGCTACGCTACGGTAAACACTTCCCGACGTTGGAAAAAAAAGTCTCTACTTGTGGCACGTTTCAGGGTAGCCCGACCTCTGAATGTCACAATAAGAATAATCGTAAAAATAAATAACAACCTCTAGCTTGTAAAAAAATATCATGTACAAAAATCATCGAAATCTCTGCCTTATATGTTACTGCCAACCGTTATATTATACGAACTGTAAAGATGTTAAGTATAGAAAATAAGTCATTTAAAGATCTCGACAAGTTGGACGAATATAGCCGAGCAATTCCAATTTCATTCAAATCCAATTGGCTCGTGCCAACTTGAATACTTTCCGAAATGAGTTTGTTTTAGTGTCTTTTTCAGTGAGCACGGGCTGGTGGCCAAGTGGTTAGCCATGGCCTCTTTAACACCAAGGATTCCGGGTTCAATTCCCACACAAGCAAAACATTTGTGTGCATTGTCTGTTTGTCTTGGAATGGATATTTCTAAGGGAAGGAAGAAGAATGCGGAAGGGCGCATGAAAGTGCGCGCTTTATTAAACATCGCTGTGCCCTACCTCTCTTTTAATAAACCAGTAGGGTTACTCTGAAAACAAATTTCGATACATTCCGGAGTTGATTTAAACTGTTGGATCACGAAAGGAACACCAAATTGCTTCGATCAAAGTTGTTGATTGTCTTATTTGAATCTGTTAATAAGATTCAAATTCAGTACTGTTTACCAAATTCTAGTCGGAAATATGATATATTACTTAAAACTTCAACATTGGAAATGGATTGTCATTGAAATACGCTAACGCCACAGAACCTATTTTGTTATTTCACACAAGTACAAATTAGCTCGTCTTTTGATTTAAAGATAGACCTTAGGTACAATACAGTTTTCCAATATCATATCTACCAGTTCACTATTACTATATACTACTTTCAATATAAAATAATTCCTGTCATCTGTTCTCTGCCACTAGCTCCTTGTTATTTATTTATGCCTTCAAACCCAGCTCTCCGATATTGTTATGTCAAAGTGAAATCCGCTTAAACTGGAATGTCTTTGTATTGAGTAATTAATTGGATACGAAGACATTCTATTTGCAGTTTCATGTTGAAGACATAATCTAAGACACTGTTAGACTGCTTAGATTTTCTATCGAACAATTTACAAACACTACTATATAGAATAACAATAGGGCATATAAGAATTTTAAATGTACATATTATTACATTATCGTTTAAAAACAGATAAGATACTACTAAGTATTACTATATAACTATATCATCACGCGTAGTTCCTTACAGAGTAGGCAGAAGAAACCGAGTGCCAATGAGTCTGTCCTTATAAAACTCACTCGAGTGTGTAACATTCATTAAGATTTTAACGTATCTAAGGACGGTGTTCAAGAAAATTCATAAAATAATATACACTAATGGTCACCCCTTGGTCGAAATTCGACCACAAATCCTCGATCTTTAAGTTTGAACGTTATTAACGTTCTTTTGTCAAAGAATATACCTCTATAATCATTGCTCACATATTTTTATAATTTAATCTATTACATAAGCTGTCAATATCTTATAAATACGCCATATGAAAAATATGGTACAGCTTGGCTAAACCCAAAAACAACAACGCGTTGTTTGACATTTTCATAGATTCTTTATTACAGTACCAGCCAGATGTTTCGCCGATATGGACAGTTAATTTGTATATTTTATTATAATAGCAAATTGCAAAGGGTGCTAACTTTTTGCCAGAGCAACTAATTCACATAGCATTTCACATTCTCATTTATTCATTCACAAAATAAACAATGTATGTAGAAAGTAAACAAAGCATATTTTATTTCAACAATATCATTTATCGGTCTGACTGTTGATCATCATAGTCTAATATGTATTTGACATTGACAGATTTTAATTATCAACATTTTATATTTCACTCATTTTATTTTGTTTCATTTAAAATATTTTTAACATAGATTATGCATATTTTTTATATATATGCACTTGGTGTCCACATGCACTTTAATTATGCCAAATATCATATACCTCGGTGCGTGCAATATGCTTAAAAAGGGGTACAAAGCTTTGCCTTCACGTGTTCTATCTATAACTTCACGCCAAATCCCTTGCGGGCGAGATAGATAGAGCCGAGCCCCACGTCACTCGATTATTACACACCTCACTCGCTTCTTAAACATTCAATGCTCTTCTCATGCACGCTTACAGGTTTCTAAGGCTCCTGACATCACTTTCTTATAGAACACGATCAATTTAGTCATGGTAGGTAAGGATTGGCCTACCACGGCTTCTACATCCCTCCAATTTTGCGTTGTATATCTGCTTCGTAATTCTTTCATCTTGCATTCTTTCTGCATGTCCGAAACTACGAAGCATGCCTTTTCTTATTTTAACACCGATGCTCTCTTACAGACCAACCTTGTTTCTAACATCAGGGTTACGCCACAACTTTTACGCAACGCTCGTATTTCAATCGCGTTTATCCTACTTTCATGCTCTCTCTGCCATACCCAGCTCTCGCTTCCATAAGTAAGCGTTGGGACCAGCACTGCATTATGTATAGCCAGCTGTGCCTACTGGCTTAAGGTTTTACTGCCAAGAAGTTTTCCCAATGCTCCATTTACACTCGTCTTTCCACATCAGCGGTGTACATTCCATCTTTGCTGAAAGCGCATCCAAGATATACAAACTTATCCACTTGTTCCAACACTTCATCATCAACCGTAATCCTTACATTGGTTCTGGTTTCTTCTCTTTCAAATACCATTGTCTTTGTTTTCTTCGCATTCAATAGTAAGCCTTTCTCCCTACAATTGTCGTTCATTATTGTGACTAGTGTTTGCAGTTCAGATGGCGTTTCTGCTAGTATTACGGCATCGTCTGCATACAGCAATCAGTTCACCGCTAGGTCACCTATGCGCAGTCCTACACTCGTTGACCTTAAACTTTGCAGACAACTATCGAGATGCAGAATAAACACCTTAGCAGATAGCATGCAACCCTGTTTGACACCAATTTTGATATCAAACCAGGGTGAACATGCTACTATTTATCCGCACACATGCTGAGCAATAATTTTAATTGGAGTGCACAGCACGGAGCAGTGAACCGTCAATCGCATATCTCGGCAATATGTACCACAGTTCCTTTCGCACAAACCTATCAAAGATCCACAAAACCGCAGAAAACATCTGGTCTAGAGCCATGATATTGCGGACCTTTTGCCTTTATACAAGGGCACGATGACTGCGTGTCGCCTGTCCACTGGAACCCTTAAAGTTCTTCAACATAGATTGCACAAGTACCAGAAGGCATCCCGGACGTAAGTGCCACTTAGTTTGATCATCTCAGCTGTGATCAGATCAATTCCCGCCGACTTTGCATTTTTTAAGCTTCGTACCGACCTTCGTATCGAAATTTCATCCATAATTATGCATTCGCGGACGTCGTCAACGTGGAGTAAGCATCAGACTCACTCTCAATGCCAGCGTCCGAGGCATAGTCATATAGTTCTTCAAAATATTCACTCCACCGTTCTAATACTGCCTGAGTGTTCACAAAAATGACACCAGCTTTATTGAGTAGACTTTATCTACTATCTACTTTATCTTCTGGATGCCGGCGAACCACTCCGAGACTTTTTTTCGTCAGCCTCTCTTCCTCATTCATAATTTACCTTCCACGCTTCTCTTCCACTAAAGCCTTGGTTTCTTTCCTGCATAGATACTTCTTCCCTCTCATATTTTAATATAACGACACGTACAGCAACACTGGCATGATCATCCCGGTCTACCATAGGGCCATCATTCCACCGGGCAGATCGGTGTCGCTCCCCGTGCACTTAGTCTCTGTCACGCACAAAGCATCGAAACGTCTCCTATTCATTACGTCTATCAGTTCGTTGATCTTATCATTCAATTCACCTCTCACATTCTACGTGCCTAGGCAGCACTCAGCTCTCGTCCTCCCGGGGGACGCCCTAATCCGCACATCTCGGTGCGCTCTTGTCCAGAATTGCAATCTGATCGATTGGCAGGGGTGGCAAACGAGCACGCATCTGGCACATGGCTCCCTAATGCTTCACGTGTTAATATATACTTATAAAGCAAAAATATCTATTAGGTAAACTATGACATTATCATAATTGTGATTATGTTTGACATTCAGTAAGACTATAGACAGATAATACTAAAGACCAATAATATTATTCTCTTCTCAGTTTGACCACAGACTTTAATCATAAATAAAAGAGTACGTATAAATTTGGGTATATATGTGTTTGTATGTCAAACGCATGGTAGTGAGTGTGTATGTTTTTTTATTAATTTAATGTATTTTCCAAGAATTACCATAAAAAATTTTTTGCTCTCTGCACGTCTTGTTTATATAAACTTTAACTGTGCAAAATTTCATACTCCTCCGTTCGTGTAATTTTCTTAAAAAGGGATACACAAGGTATTAGCATATTGATAACACGTACTCCAAAATCTTCATATTTCATAAACGCACTTATAATTTTTTTTTTTGCAACGCCGGGAGGCATCCACTATATAAAGTTGTTACCGTAGCCTATGAATGCTTGCAATACATTAAGTATAGGTCGCACGATACCACCCCTGCTGCTAGCAAGCTCGCTACTAGCTCCAAGAAGTTGTTATTTGCGGTTTATTAAGAGATGGACGTATCTCTCCTAAAAAGTCCAAATCAAGACAGAAATGCTCATGCACACAAATGTTTGGCATTGGTGTACAAGTAGCGTTGCTAACCACTCCGCCATCGAAATATCATAAAATATTATATAAGTGTGTATGTATATCTTCATGCCAGGTCCCTTGCGGGGTAGGCAGAGAGAACCGAGCGCCGTAAGACGCGGTCCTTACACACATCACACGCTTCTATAACATTCAGAGCTCTTTTCATGCACGCTCGATGATTCCTGGGGCTCCTGACATCACCATCCTCACATCATCATCATCCTATTATATAAGTAGGTACTTATAGAAATTAAAATTAATGAATGAATAAGAAAACAGTTACGAAAGAAGTGTATCGGCAAGAGTGAATGGAGATATCAGGAGCCGCCCTAGACCGCATACGTGGGACACTCAGAAAGTTTTGCGAAAATAAATAAAAAGTGTTCCATAGGTATTCCATTTCATAGGGAAATGATTTTTTATTAAATCTTTTCAGAGTACCCTCCACCGTCTGAACCAGTTTTCGAAACACTTTTCCAGTCCGCCGCAGACACCTCATTTACAGCTTGCTCGAACGCTGACAGCGCATCTTCCGGCGACGAAAATTGTATCCCTTTGAACTGATTTTTTATTTTGCGGGAATAAAAAGAAGTCACACGGTACTAGTCAGGGCAAGTACTAAGGGTGACCCAGGAGTTTGACCCGCGTGCTGCCCAGGAAGTCCCTCGTTTATAGCGCGGCGTGCGCGCGCGCTTTGTCATGATGGAGCAGCAGCCCGCGGAGCAGTGTTTGGTCGCTTGTTGCCTACAACAGAGAAAACTTCTGCCAAGCATTTAGTAGTATAGCATTCGGCGTTGATGCTTCTTAGGTTCTGTAAAGGGATTGACTGAAAGAAATTGAAAAAGCTCGCGATCAAAATCTTCCCCTCGCTTCTAGATCGCTTCACTTTGGTAGGCGTTAATTCGCTTTGTAACACTGAAACTGTTGACTGGCGTTTCGTTTCTGGATCGTATCGATAAATCCAGGACGCATCACCTGTAATGATGTCGTAAACACGCCGACAAGAGCCTGCTTCAAATTTGTTTATCATATCACGGTACCATTCCACCCGGGCCTGCTTCTGAGCTATGGTGAGATTGTGCGGCACCCAACATGAAACTATCCTCCTCACGCGATGATGCAAGTGTAGAATCTCGTGAAGCCTTCCCGATCCAATCTTCAGTATGTGCCGAATCTCCTGATATGTAACTTGCCTATTGTCTTGGATTAAATTTTTCACTGCTAGCACGTTTTCCTCCGTAACAGTCATCAAAGGGCGACCACTTCTTTCTTCTTCCCCCCAAAGTTAGTCGATCGTGCTTGAATTCGTTATACCAACGATACATGTTTTTTGGTTGCCTTGGCCTTCATCCATGAATGCCATTTGAATATAATGGTAGGCAGAGAGAACGGTCTATATATATAGAAACTATATAACCGTCTATATCATCAGTCTATCGTACGATTTGTCTGGTTTCATGCGACACTAGAAATCGTAAAAAATCATAGCGTGAAAATGTTCCCGGCGCAGATCCATTTTTCATTGAGACACGAATACTTTAAATTACCTCCCAAAAATGTGGAGGAAAATTTTGAAATTAGAACGTACCTAACTTACAAATAATCATATTTTCAAAATAGATTATATAGTCTCTCATACATAAAAACTTATTCTCGCAATACTTACAGAGTATACTAGGCCGGTATAGACAAAATTGGTGATGTGATGAAAATATGGCAAATCAAAAGCAAAGGTTGATGAGTGTAGAAGAAGCGAGAGGTATAATTTGATCGGTGCACATGGCGTTCCATAGTCTCTGCCTACCCTATGAGAAACAGGCGTGAAGATATGTATTGATGTATGTAAATTAAAACTAACTAATATTATTTCATGAGGACAGGAAACAAAGAGAAGTAAAAAGCCATATAACAAAAGGATTCCAACAATGTTTTGTCACTAAACTGGGCACAATGTCTGTCAGCCGTAGATATATTTCAAATAGTGAGCCAGGCGGAATCCAATGATTGAATATTATTCTCACCCAGCGAAATATCAAATTTCAAGTATAGGTCATGGGACGAATTTGCAACCTCGTCGAGTACGCTGCACGCTTGAAAGGAAGGATAGAAGATAGGAACAAACAACAACGAAGGATACTGTAACTTCAATTGTTATTTTCGAATGATGGAATATCTTGCAGAACGAAGGCATTGTGATCGTGAAGTTAGTGCGGAGTGTTAAGATAAAAAGAGGCTGGCTCTGTTGGTTCTGACATGTAGAAAGGATGCAAAGAAAAAATAGTGGCTAATGAAAAAGATGACACGAAAGTAGAAGGATAATAGAATCCGAAGAAGGTGAAGTCTCATCGGAAAGAGACCTAACGTGAATATATATATGGATAGTTTCTGATTGTGATATTTTTATCCACAACTTTTACGTGACCTTTCAACGTGAAAGGATGAATTCACTGATAAAATCGCGAAACTGTTTTATACATTTAGTACCGGAGTTTTACATAATAAAATAAAATCGTATAGTCTGACTCCCATATTACAGTTGGGAACAGGTATCACAGCAGTGGGGCAGGTGTGGGCTGACGGAGAAACGAACTCGTTGACTTATTGCATGATATTAAAGACACTCTGGTAACTGAAATAGTAATTGGAATTGGAAAAAGTGAATAAACCCTGATAACTGATTACAATGAAGTTGTAACATCTCGAAATTTTTATGAGACTAATGAAGCGTAAATCAAATCAACGGTCAATATAACAATGTATTTACATTTACAATTTCAACATTATAAAGGATAAATACTGAATTTCATATTACAATGTATTTCTAAACTATTTTTAATTTAACCATGACTAACATTACAACAATTGCCGATGCCGACGGCATAATAAATATCCAACTTACACAAAGTGTCGAAATAAGAATCTTGGAGGTCAGGTACAAGGTTATTTGGGATTTGCCTATACAAATATCTTTTCTATAGCCAGTTGGCAACTTTTCTCAATTCATGACCCGTTCCTAGCACCTTTGTAAACGCAAAAGTATTAGCCCGCATTAAGTTGAGAGCATAGTTTTTTTAAGAATGGGCTAAATCTCTATTCATACAAAACCACACACAAAAGGCTATTGATGTATTCGAACTCGTCTGAGAATTTCAGATGATAGCGATTATGTATGTGGTATATAAATGACCACCCAAGGCAAACTACGTCTACCGTAGCCTATCTAAGATGCCTTTTAATTACTTCGAATTCTTCTAGTCTTCTTAGTGTACAGGAGCCGTCGATTTCTATTGTATTAAATATATGACAATCCATACCAAGCCAAGCGAAATTAGCTCGGTGGCTTAAAAATACTAATCTCTGCTGGACTGAGGCGGACGACGATTCTGATGAAGGAAGATGCATATTTAGCTGTGGGATGAACATTGATCTTTGTCTTATTTAAGGATCGAACCCACGAGCGTTGGTGTAGCGTATCCACGTGTTTCACCACTGCGCCGCCGAGCTTGCCAAATTGCTTTGTAACTCAACTCACTGTTACGGGTCTGGGGGTGAAGTAGAATGCGTTGCCCTTATTAGCTGGTTCGTGGATCAGCACCGCGTTAATTATCGGTTTAGTTAAAATATCCATCCATTGGAACGTTGGCTCGTATCACAGCCCACTGAGTGGCAGAAACACAAAACCCACAAGAGAGTTATTTGTCTGTGGTTTTCTGTGTGCTGTGATATGCCCTACCTATCTTAAACGTGACTTAGGTGATTTCATATATAATGTAATTGATTCCAAGCCCTACCTGGTACAGATAGCTGATATATACACAGTATATGAGAGACTTACAATACGAGAACTACGTGGAATGAATGATGATGTAGTGACATAAATTGAAAAGGGTATGCTGAGATGGTTTGGTCGTTTAGATAGAATGAGTGACAAAAGAGTTACGAAAGAAGTGTATCGGGCATGAGTGGATGGAGATATCGGCAGCGGCCGCCCTAGACCCACTCATATAGATAAAATTGGTGATGTGTTGAAAAAGGGCCAAATCAAAAGCACCCTCTATCGCAGATCATGCATGAAGACGTTGATGATGGTACAAAAAGCGAGAGAGATAGTTAGGATCGATGCACCAGGCATTCCATAGTCTCTGCCTATCCCAATGGGAGTAAGGCGTGATGATATGTATGAGAGACTTATGAATATTTAAGAAGCACGTGAGGTGTGTAACGAGTTAAGTGGCTTATTTCAGCCCGGCCCTGCAAGGAACTTCGTGTGAAGTTATAGATAGATACGAGATTCGCGGCGCATACGCTTTTGATTTAACTAATGAATCCTACACATTATTACTTTATGTGTTGTCACTTAACTCACTTTACTGAGCTTATATCATTCTCGATACATCCACGACTAGATAACGACAATGTCATAGATAACGTGCATTACTCAGTTACCTACAATGTTTTTATGATTTAAATGTATGATGTACATTTAACGCACGCATGTCATGTAATATCCCATACTAAGGTATATACAATATAAAAGTAACTTATATCTATCTATAAGTTTACGCCAAATCCCATGTGTGGCAGGCAGAGAGAACTGAATACCACATCGGTCCTTAGACACCCCACTCGCTACTTTAACATACATAGCTCTTCTCGTGCACGCTCCCGGCTTTTAGGGCACCTGATTTAACCTTCTGACAAAACACGATTCATTTTGTCAAGATAGGTAAGCGTACATCCTTCTACTTTCGAGTTGTAGATCTGATTCGTAATTTTTTCTTCCTTCATTATTTTTATATGTCGGAACCAACGGAACATGCCTCTTAAGTTACCTAAGTTAATTAGTAATAAAAATTTGTATTAAATAAGAATAGTTGGGGTCGGTACCAGAAGCGTGCACGCCGCGACCCTCCCAGTCCAATACCGTGGACTGTAATTCTGGACGGTTGGGATACCGTAAGGGGTATTCTGGATTTGGCTGATGCGAATGAACGCTGTGTGGAGATTTAAATGGATGGATTGGGACAGTTATTGTGCTTGGTCCGTACGGAGATAAGGGAGTGAACGATGCTGGTAAGTTACTTTTAGACGTATGTATGGAACAAAACCTAAGTGTCGAACACGTTCTTCTATCGCATGGATATTCACACATACACATGGCTACGGAACGAGCAGAAAAGTGTGATTGATTTGATTTTTACAGATGGACGTCTCCGAAAGTCGTTAATGGATACAAGAGCATTTAGAGGTCCCACTCTTGAAACGGACCACTATCTGGTGATAAGCCGGTTTGCGAGCCTTTTCCAGAAGTGGAGGCACTGGCCAGTGCGTGTTCCTTTCGGAGATCATGAAAGAATAAGAAGTGAAAAATTGGAAGATGAAATTGTAAGCAGTACGTATGACCGTCTAGTCAATGAAAGACTTGCGAACGCGAGTCTTTCAGTCTCAGATGTAGACGAATGTTGGAAAGTTCTAAAAATATGGTGGACAGGGCGAAAAGAGCATGTGGATGCGCAAAGAGACGTAGAACACTGAGAGTAGATGCCTGGTGGGATGCGGAGGTTGAAACCTCCGTGGAAAAACAGTGGAAAGCATGGATTACGTATCATCTTTGCATCAGAGTGATTGTATGAAAGAAAAGAATAAAGATATATATCGTCGATGCAAGAATGAAACCAAAGCTTTAGTGAAAGACAAGCGTGAAAGACTACTTATGAACGAGGAAGAGAGGTTGACGAAAAGACCAACCAAACTCTTCTGGAGAGTAGTAAAGAAGTCTCGAAGTGGTTCGTCAAGAGTGAACATTTTAAGGAAATGTATGATTATGTCCAGGACGCCTAGCACTGTGAATGAGTCTGTGGTGACTGACTCGACAGTGCCAGCGTGCCATGAAGACATTACCATGGATGAGATTGAATGGTCGATACAAAGTTTGAAAAATGGAAAGTCAGCGGGAATCGACATGGTTACAGCTGAGATGATCAAACTAGGTAGCACCTACGTTAGGGACGCCTTCTGGTTTTTGAGCAAATTATGCTGGAGAACCGGGAAGGTCCCGATCGATTGGAGACGCGCAGTCATCGTGCCCTTATATAAAGGCAAGGGTTCACGTATGGGCCGTGCCAACTACAGGGCCATCAGTTTAATCAGCTTAGCAGCTAAAATATATGGAAATATCGTTGAAAGGAGAATGAGGCTTTCACCATCTCCTCCAATTCAGCGTTATTCACCTGTGTGGGTTTTCCACACGATTCGTTCTTCAAGTCGAAGTTTCCATTACGAACGCATTTAAACCAAAAACGCACAGTGCGTTCATTAGCAGTCTGCTCTCCAAACGCAGCATTGATATTGCGAGCCGTGTCTGCCGCGTTAGTCGAAAGAGAGTACAAAGAAGTAGAAACTCGTATTCAAAAGTTACTCGGAATTTCGAAATATCCATCTTTTCCGTCTAAGCTGAATAAAAAAAAAATCGGCCAAGTGCGCGTCGGGCTCGCACACGAAGGGTTCCGTGCCATTATCGATAAAAACGGCAAAAAAAATCACGTTTGTTGTATGGGAGCCCCCCTTAAATATTTGTTTTATTTTAATTTAATTATTTATTCTTAAAGTGAATATATAAATAAATATTCTGTGAATATTTCAAACGTCTACCTGTTGCCGTTATCAATATCGAGCAAAGATGAGCAAAAAAATAACGTTTTTTGGATGGGAGCCCCCTTAAATATTTATTTTATTCTATTTTTTAGTATCTGTTGTTATAGCGGCAACAGAAATACATCATCTGTGAAAATGTCAACTTTCTAACTATCACGGTTCATGAGATACAGCCTGGTGACAGACGGACGGACGGACGGACAGCGGAGCCTCAGTAATAGGGTGCCGCTTTACCCTATGGGTACGGAACCCTAAAAACGATTGAAATTAAAAAATAAAATGTTGCACATTTTTTTAAAAGCAGAACATCATATGCATCATGTGCAAAAAGTTTCACTCGAATATCTCACGCCATGAAGGCTTAATGTTAATTCAAATTATCTATTACTTTAAGACGACAATTTCATACTTTAACCTCTATTATAAATAAGTTTCAATTGTGTACGTTTAGTTGTTTAAAATGTATCGCTAGATTTAAAATCAAAAGGATCACGATTTAAAATTCCTGCAGCGTATAATGAAATATAAACATGCCAGAACCCATTAAGGAATGACGTGAACATTTTTGTGAAAAGCTAAATCCCGAAACGATATTTGAATAATAAAATTCTGGCAATTTTTAAATATGCCATTGTTTTATCAAGGAACAACTCATAAATATTACAACGCATTAGCGGATGTATTATTACGTAGGCGGGTATATAATAAAGTACATTCCATACACACTTCTTCTTCTTAGCCTTATCCCGTTTCCTAATCCATTAGGACCGCTATCCCAGAGGAAAAACCTGACTTTTCCTAGACTAGGTCATACGCCTTTCAAAATATACTTTCTTGCACCTGCAGGTTCCCTCACAATGTCTGCCTTCACCGCTGAGCAAGTGATAATTACCAATTTGTACATATCCGAAAACATGAAATTTGTACCAACAACTTCGTGTTTTCGAATTCAAACGGGGAGCTAGTTAGTCAATAGGCTGGATCTTTATCCACCGGTTAACACTGCTATAAAGAATAAAAATATATTCAACAAATACAAACAGTGTAATTGGCTAAGGGTTGGTACCCGCCGATTACTATACGCGACTCTTTGCGAAAAGAAAAATCTTACGTGGAGATTTTTGATTTGCAGTTCAACTAGGAAAGTACCTCAACTCAGTATACAGTATATTATGGAAGGGTTGTAGTGGTCCTACAAATGAGGTTAGCCAAGCAATCTAAGCTTAAAAATCTATTATGTTAGTCCTATCGTATTTCACGGTAATAGAGCTCTCTTAGTTACGATTGGAATGGCCGCTGATCCGTATACTCGAGTACTTTTCAAGCCCCTACGGCGTGGCTAGAATTGAACATTTTAACTTCTAGGTTGTTCAAGCACAATGTATTTATCAGGGCCCTCCTCTCTTCTTCATACCTGACACGCTCCGCCAAAAAGTTTGTTCCTTAAAACTGCTGCAGCGGCGGTACGTTACGCGGGAATGAATACTATATACTCCTTGTATTGGATACAAGCATGAAGGAAATAACTTATGGAGAGACGATGAGACCGATATTACGTAGTAAGTCAATTCACCACAACGGGTCGGTGGGAGAAGTAGGGAGCGCAGCTCTTATTGACTAGTTCATGGATCAACATCGCGGCAATAATCTCCGATTGGAAACTAGGCCTGAATTGTTAAGACATTTAGGCGCTAAAATACAAAATTTTTGAAGTAAATCTTCTTTACGCACGCTTGACTTGGGGAGTAAGCTAGTGAATGCGTGACGAGAGCGTTACGAAAAGTGTGATCGGCCGAGGCGAACGGAGGTTGAGAGGGAGATATAAGTAGAGTTAAGTTTCGTATATCTAAGACATAGTGCAGGCCTATCACACTATGGAGCTAAAGAAGTTTTACTTCAGTCGTGTGGTCTAAAGCACACTCATTTTTTTTTGTGCACTGTCAAGTTGTTTGTGGTTACAGGCTCGGCGACTATAACCACTGCAACATACGATATGTTTTTTCTTCTTATCACTGTTATAACAAGATGTCGTCACGCTTTAAGAAGAAAATGCACTTGGCTACAAGTAGCTGGCATGTATTAATCGTACACATCAGACTGTATACTGTTGCAAATAATATTTTAATATTACACTCGTACCTTGTCTGCCTGCCACTCATACATTTTATAAATATACTGCTTTTAATATCAGTTGTAGATTTATAAATAGACTTACTGCCGATTGGGTTTAAATAATATCTGAATCTAACAGGTATTTTATTTTTAACTGACATCAAAAAGGCGGTGAGTAAAATACAACTTGTAATTTTGTTTTTTTTTATTGTATGTTACGGTAATTGTGAATTGATTTGGTTTTTTAGTACGGCAAGCATTTTTTTAGTAGCGCACTACTGAATCCGCTAAAATTTGATGATGACTTCAATGAAGATAATTTAAGGAAATTTGGTTCGAAAATGTTCATAGCGGGGCTCTTTGTACGAATCGGGCCAATCGAACTGAAAGCCATTGTGAAAGAAGAGAGGAGGAGGGAGAGAGAGACAGCATCTCAATGTTAAAAGTTAGAAGCAGCCTTCAATGTAGCGAGAAAACGTTATTGACTCATTACATCAATTTAGAAATATTATTCGAAATTTAGAAATAATATTTCGCGGTAGGAAAGTGTTTTCCGCGAATTTTTGTAATATTCGTAACTGTTGTTCTTACTGCACGGCTAACAAATGGAATGTTTCCGAATACTTCTTTAAGTCTGTTCAAGTTACTTATGACGAAAAAAGGAGGAACCTGTAGATACGACAATCGCGAACGTCCGTGACATCAATGAACTGCCGTAGTAGTTAAAATACATTGACAATAATGGCAAATTATTGATTTCTTAAAGATTTTCTTCTTCATCGGTTATTTAAACATATACAATCATTTAATGTTACACTTTTTTACATACGACTCATATATACAACTTCATAGCCAAAGACCTAATTGGTACAATTGTTGTAGGTACTGCAATGGTAATCCTTTTCTTTTGGCTTACGAATTAACAATATTTCATTGTATTCATGAATTAGGTGTTGCTTTAACCGATCATTATTTCATATTAAACTATTAAACAGAAACAATGCTATGAATGTCAAAGACGCAAGTGAGGTGTGTAAGGACCGCGTCTTATGGCGCTCGCTAACTTTGTCATTGCTGCACAATATATATATATTTTATTGTTATATGTTGAGTAAATAGATTACAATAAATATCAGTAAGGCACGCTTGCGTTATTTAGATTTATGAGTTAATCACCATGTCGGCCGGCGACCACAAACGTGCCGATAAATGTCCGTGGGATTTACCGCGGGTATTTCAATAAGCTTGTATATCGTCACCGACAGGTGTCGGTAGTCGAGCTGTATGGCTCATGCTCCTGGGTCCCGTAGTCCCGAATTTACAGCCTCCGAAACAACAGATATACGACAAATAAAACAGAGCAAAGACATGCGCACTTACAACAAATATATCACGTGAAAAGAAAATGTTCTTTCGCTTCTTTCTTTCGCTAAATACAGACAACTGTAGCAATTTTACCAACGTAATATAAACTTGATATATTTCACCACGGTATATAATAATAATTATGATGTCTCGAAACGAGAGTGGATAGCGATACACCAACGGCTCCGCAAATACCTATACCGACGATTCCTTGTGGTTTACGATTTTACAATCTAACTTTAGACATACAAACCAGATGGCTAGCTAACATTCAATAGAAATATTTGAACATACTTTGCTCGTACAAATATAGACTGCCAGGAGATAATCATAAGAGATTACTTAATCAGGTGAAACAATGACACAAAGTAAAATTCAAAATTTAATAATATAAAAGTATAGACATTCGCTCCGATAGCTCGTAATAAAATAAACAATTGTTTAAATAAAAATCACAATATTCAAAAATAAACTTTGTACAATAAAATAGTTTGCAAGACTTACCAAAGTTTCGCTGCACGAGATCGATCAAATAGCAATATGGAACCGGCTAAGGCTCTCAGGTGCGCTTGCAGATGCGTGTGTCGCGTTAACAATTAGCTTCGGCGAGCATGATCGCGCGGACGAAATAGGTGTACGCGATGCGTAAACAGGGTACAAGGCCGGCGCCGTCGGCGACCGATGGGCAAATATCCCGAGAGAACGTCGTGCACGAGCGGACACACGAAACGCTCAGATCGATACCAGCGCTACAGCGCGCTCCCTTTCGAGTGTTCGACTAACGAGTACGAATCGACTACGGCACCAAGTTTAGGGGCGCACCGATAGCTATGACGACGGTTGCATCAGAGGTATCTCGACCGTGACGACGTACCGAATGTCCGCTGCTTCGCACGGCATATCATTTTAAATTGTGATGTAGAGGGGACGCACGGAGATCGCGCGGAGCATGCGCATCGGGTTGTAGGCGCGGCATCGCGAAGAGGCGAGGAGGTGGCGGCGACAACGGGGGCGAGGGACAAAGCAAGCGAAGCCACGTCACGCCGCCCTATCGCTTGCTGCGGGCCGCAACGGAGTCGCCGAGTGCTGTACTCACGCGACCTTACCACGCGCCAAAGACGCACGCAATACCATCGATCATCGACACGCACGGCCCGAGACCTCCACACCACTACGCTACATTGCTCACCAACCTACTTTGCATATTGATTCCATTCTGTCCTAAAGCCGGTGTCGATTACAAATCACCGGTATCACGATATCAGGTAATTTCAAAGAGTAAAGTGCGCGCAGTAATTAAAATTGCGGAAATTGTAAGTTCCGTACCACAATACCACTGATTTAGCTGAAAAAAATGTAAGATCCAACTGCCGTCGAAATAAGAATTGAATATACGGCGCTTGCCTTGTAAGTTTAAAGGAATATTGACAACACGTGAATTGCGTTTGCGCACGTTCCAATTTTCAGGTAGGTACAGAGTAACCATTATCAAATATAGATTTTTATAATATGTATAGATGGATAACAAAAGGATTTATTTTTTAAATGGTATCTTCCGATCAGGTAACATACTCAGAACAAGCAACATAATGTAATTACAAAATCTGCAATGTAACATTACGAAATATACTGAATGGTTTCAAGTAAAGAACGCAAGACGCATGTACTGAAACGTGTACATAATTTATAATACACTCGCGGTTTTGCAACATTCGTCCTTTAAACGTTACCTCGAAACTTAAAAACATAAATACTAGTTACCAAACACTAGAACTAGCTCCTGCTCGCGGCTTCAACCGTATAGTTTAGATTTACAAGGGTCTTGTATGGAATCCGAAAATAACCGGTGGAATAACACAGCTAAGTGCAGCTCAAGCTTTACACTTTGACCTTTGTACCGTTCTTATGCCGTTCGTGAAAAGAGTTACAATCGCACCTCGAGTTTTAAACGTGATCTGCTCTTAGCTGTCTCTAAAAGAAAATAATCTATCTATCTACCTACAACGTCAGGCCAAATCCCTCACGGGGTAGGCAGAGAGAACCGAGCGCCACGTGACTCGACCCTTACATACCTCACACGCTTCTTTAACATTCATTGCTCTTTTCATGAACGCTCGCCGGTTCAAGGGCTCCTGACTTCTGATAGAACACGACCAATTTGATCAAGGTAGGTAAGTCTTGGCCTTCCTCGGCTCCTACATCCTTCCACTTTTGCAAATAAATAAAGAAAATAATGATATAATAGAGAAAATACTAGAAATAGCGAGAAATAAACCATCATCGAGTAAAATTTGATCACAATCAGTTTTTGCGTAACAAGTGAAGACAGCCAGACAAAAAAATTAAAAAAGAATTTTACGGTTTTGGTTTCTATAACAATCGTAAAAATCCAGGGGCATAAAAGTATTCCATGTACCTACAAGCTCCATCACTGTGATTTTACGTTCACACTTAGTGACTAAGTTCTTCTTCTTTTTGGCGTTATCACAATTCCTAATCCAATAGGATTGGCGGGGTCCACTACCAAAGCCTAAAGATTTGGCGAAGATACTGATTTTTACATAGAGCGACTGCATTCAGACCTCCGCAACCCAGAGGGAAAACGAGATCATTCCTAGGTAATGTCACACGGCTTTCGAAATATTATTTCTTGGACGTGCGGGTTTGCTCACGATGATTTCCCTCACCGCCGACCAAGTGATAAATAAATTCGAAAACACGAATTTAGTGTTACATGCCAGGATTCGAACCGAGGAAGTGTTGGTCACTAGGCCGATTCTTTATCCAATGGGATATCACTGCTCATCTAGTAACTTAGTTCTCGGTACATTATACGGGGAGATTTGCTCATAACTTGGCTCTAATCTATGGTTTCTCACGGTTGATAGTAAGACCTCTAAATGTGATAGACTCCTATATCACGTGTAGAGAACATGTATAAACAAACAGTCTTGTCCACCGCATGCCGAGATGAATGTGACATCCAATCCGGGCTTGCCAAGTTGTGTCACGTGTGGTGCTGTCATTACTTGTCAAGCAGGCTACGACGCGTAGAACTCACGTAGCGGACTGCGTGTGTTCTACGCGTCGTACCTGTAAAACACAAACAATAATCCACTTGACAGTGCATAAAGGCATCCCGCGCTTACAAAAACACTGTACTTGGAATGTCTATTGCATTACATATGTTATTATATGTTATTAGAGTATTGTATGCATTGTACGTACATTCCGTTACAATCCGTTACCAGAGAAATTTAGATTCACAATGTATTTATAAACTTAGATGAGTCGAGCTCGATGGCTGAGTTAGCAAAGCTACTTTAACACCGAAGTTCAACCAACGCTCGTGGGTTCGATTCCCACACACGACTAACATTTCTGTGAATAAACATGTCTGTTTGTCTTAGACTGGATGTTTTCAATAGAGGTAGGATGTATAAAAGTAGACTGGGGAAGTGCCTCCATCTCGAAGAAAACCGCAGCAAAATAACAACTCTCTGGAAGGTTGTTGTGTTCCTCCGAATGTAAGTTTACCAGTAAGCTCATAAGGAATTGCTGTGTTATTAGCAAGAATGGCAACGCGCAATTGATACTTCATCTATTGCAATTCATAGACTATGATAACCGATGTAGATTAGATGGGCCGTATGCTTGCATGCCTGCCGACTTGTATATAAAAAAAAAACAGCGACTATGCATAATGCGTTTGGCAGACACCGCCACCTGTGGTTGCGATTTTCTGCAAACATGGATTGAATTCTATTCCATTAAAAAGGAAAGCAGTACATATTCCTAGTGTCGAGGGCACGTCTCAAATGCCTGATATGGCATGAGCCTTGTGGCTCAAGTTTTTACTGCCAAAAAGTTTTAACAACGCCCCATTCACTCAATTCTCAGCATTCACTCGTCTTTCCACATCAGCGATTTACCTTCTAGCCCTGTTGAAAGCACATCCAAGATATACAATCTCATCCACTGTATCAAAACTTTTTTCGGCGGCTGCTAAACAAGACGATGCTGGACTTCCGAGCTTCAAACAATATATCTTTGTTAATTGCTGAAACAGGTAAACTACTGCGTAAAATTTTAATTTTGCCCGCAAAAAAAGAAGTTATAACTACTGTGCTCCATAAACCGGCGGCGGCGACGGTGGCTGAAAACATTGAAGAGTCATTGTGCAATCATCCGAAGACTAGTCAATTTTCTATTCAGTTGGAAGAGTCAACTTTGCCAACTAATGAAGCATTGTTGCTGTCTTACGTGAGGTTTATTGAAGATGGAAAATATGTCAAGAACTTTGCTCTTTCTTTGATGAGAAAGGAAGAATATTATATACTCGTACAGCTGCTACAGATGGCGCTCCAGCTATGACAGCGTGTCAAAAGGGCTTCATAGCGTACTAAAAAAACAAAATTTCAGATTATGTGCTCGCTGTACATTGCGTTACTCATCGGCAAAATTTGGTTGCTAGAAATTTAAGTGAACGGCTATATCAATCACTACAATATGTCATCAAAGCAGTCAATAAAATTACCGTAACAACTCTTTACATGGCTTTTTGTTGCTAATGATGAAGATTTCAACCGATTGATCTTTAACATAGAAATGTGTTGGCTATCAAAAGGAAATTGTCTGACTCGATTTTACATCTGTTTGACTCTGTCATAGTTCTTGAAAAACAAAGACACAGAATTGAAAATGAGATCGCGTACCTGACATACCTTTATAAATTGATTAATGATATGAATCTCCAACTTCAAGGAGATGACTTGAACTTAATAAAAACAAAAAATATCGTTGCTGCTTTCGTAGCCAAGCTGCTCTTACACAAGAAGAATATCGGCAGACATGAGTTCCACAGTTTTACCAATTTATCAGTATCCTGCAACAACAACGACTTGCTTGTCTACTGTCAACAGTAATTTCACAGAAAGATTCCAAGACATTTTGAAATTAATAGATTCAGGCGTTATTTTGCGAAAGTCAAATTTACATGCAATTTGATCTAACCTGCTTTGTGTGCTTCCGCCACCAATTAGTTCATGCGGCCTAGCGCCGGCCGGCACCCACCCTCTACTGTTAGTACGTGCTACATGCCGACGCTGCCATGGCTGCTCCGGTAGTCTCTGCCTCGGCTGCTGCGGTCGTCCGCCATCTGGAACAGAATCCGCATGCCACACCACCACCGTCGCTGCCACGACTATTTGAAATTGGAAATACCAGACTGGGTGGTGGTTCCTTTTTCAATTGTCAACACAACAATTTCACCCTAGGTGGAAGAAGAACTTATAGAGCTGACAACGAACAAGAAAAAAAAAAAAAAAAATTGCTACCAAGAATTTTGGCTACAAAAGCGAATCGCGCAATTTTACCCTGGATTGTAGTCGATCGTACGATTTTTAATAGCATTCCCATCGTCATATTTGTGTTAACGTGGAATTAGCGCTGTGGCAACGCTGCGTATTAAAAAGATGATCTCACTCTCATCGGATTTCGCTCTCATTCTCCTTTCAATTACCTTTCCATATACTTTTGCTGGTAAGCTGATCAAACTGATGGCCTTATAGCTGGCGCAGTCTACGTGTGACCCCTTGCCTTTATACAAGGGCACGATGACTGCGCGTTTCCAGTCCATTGGGACCTTACCAGTTCTCCATCATAGATTGCTTAAGTACCAGAAGGCGCCCCGGACAAAAGTGCCACCTAGTTTGATCATCTCAGCTGTGATCAGATCAATTCCCGCTGACTTTCCATTTTTCAAGCTTCGTGTCGACCATTTGATCTCTTCCATAGTTATACCTTCGGCGGACGCAGTCAACGTGGAGTAAGCATCACTCTCATTGCCAGCTAAAGAGGCATAGTCAAACATTGTTTCAAAATATTCACTCCACTATACTAACATACACATATGACACGGCGAGCACATATCATAATCGTCTCATTCAATTTAATATGCAATCAATATGACTTACCATTTTTTTCGAGCATATTTAAAAATACCTGTGCGATAAATTGATTTAATAGCCGATTGCTAGACTATTCTCTAGACTCTGTACGCCGATTCGTTACCTTAAGGTTGCCTTGAAAAGATTGCTTTTAGCAATAAGGCCGCCTTGTTGCATAATAGGTATTCATAATATACTATTTTTTAAGAAATTTCCTGTAAAATTATTATGTAAATAAAGCTTATTCTATCTATCTATCTATTCCCATTGTCTCACTTCAACGGTCAGCAATTACAGATAAATTATAGACATTGGTCACTAGAGTTAAGTTCTTCAAATTCAAACCCAAATATTTTACACTATCACTTCTTTTCTATCTATAATTTCACGCCAAATAGTAGGGAGAGACATCCGAGCGCCACATGACTCGATCCTTACAAACTTCACTCGCTTCTTTAACATTCATTGCTCATCTTATCATTTCTTATCAACACTGAAATATCATGTTTAAATGATATTTCATCTACTTCACTGGTGTAATACGGAAAATTACAAATACATTTATCTAACTCTATTCTAGAAGATAAATAAACAATAACTGCAATTAATCAGCAATGTCAAAATATTGTTATAGCCAATAACCGTAACAGTCTATTGCAATGTTCTATTGTTTCAACGAGATCATGATATTCACAAAGCCTATTTGTACAAGTGTACAACTCTACCCACTAGTTTCCAATAAACAGATCGAGTTCTGCCCAACATGACTAGCAATTCGCATCATACAGTTATATTGGAAATGTTTCGAACGAAACAATGTAGAGTTGTAACAGATCATGTTATTTACAACATAAATTAAAATGCATTAAAAAAACAACAAATTACTGTTCAATATATTACTACATAAGTACAATTCTACCTACCCCGCAAAGGACCTGGCGTGAAGATATATACATACAATTCGATTTATAAAAATACAAAATATAACATAGTAAAATTTTCATTAAGCCATAAACACTTCCGTTACGCTCATGATTTACATTTTTTCTATTCTACCAGTCAGGGAAGGATCAAGCTGTCAAAGCGATGCGAGCTAAAAGCATCATATACGATAAGTCTTCAGAAAACCCATTGTTCAATCGATAGAATTCAAACTCAAAGAGCATAGTCAACAAATTGTCACAGGTCGTCTCTGTACCGAGTATAGCCTAATCTGGTATTGTGTGGCTGAGATTTAATCGAGAGCAGGCAGGCGGTCCCCTCTTAAATCTGTGACTGGACTATCAGTAGTCTAGTCACAGATTTAAGAGTAGCACTAGTCACGAGTGCTTTCAATTGCACACACAAGTAATTCTTAACTAAGAGAACATAGATAAATAATAAAACATATCTTTGATATGCAGTAATAACATCGTCGGGGAATACGGAGCCATTAAGGATGTCCGCATGGACGTCTATGCTATCGGAGCATCTATCATCGACCTGCTAGGCAGGAACCAAGCAACCCTTCGAAACAAACCCTAAGGCGGACCATGAGATGGCGATTTCGATAGAAGACCGCGACACTAAACACGATCTAACGTCTTGGACATACATTTAACATATTTAGGTGACCATACCTATAACCCAAGGAAAGGTGTGCAAGATACGTCAGAAGATAACCCAGTCGACAATGATGGGAGCAATATTGACAATAGCGAAATTGTGATTTTTCAGGTATGCTATGATTCTAAAGATCAGGAAGAAATCATATTAATTTTAATGTAAATTATAGAAATATAGCAAGTACAGTATGAGTCTAGTTTACTTTACTACTAATAAAGTAAACGCCGTATTTTTTCATAACGTTTTCCACCTTACTTGTGGAGAAGAAGAGAATGATCGTTTTTCTTCATTCTATTAACTGATGGGTTTCAATTATTTTAGCTAATTACACGACATCTTTTTAATATGCAGGGTGAACTGAAGGTACCGTACCTAGAGGAAAATGTCTTAAATATTGAGCATAATTAATTTCTCTAAATAAAAATGTGTTTTTTTCTTTAATTAGGAATAACAGCATTTAAAAGACTGATGGCAAAACGTTGACCGTGCGTCATCACATAACACACATCACATTTTACTTTGGGGAACTGCTGCGGATAAAAACAATTTTCATTTTATATAAACGTGCGATAAGAGCCGTATATAATTTAGGTGGAAGCTTCCCTGCGTGAACTATTTAAAGAAATCAACATTCTAACTGTAGCGTCTCAGTTTATTCTCGCAAATATAGTCAATGTGCATCAGAATATTTACCATTTTTTTTCGAAATACTAGATATAAAAATAAAATTGCGACTCCTGCATTACGGTTACGTTTTCAGGTCTTAGTGTGCGATTTTAAAATAAAACTCCTGAATGTGTTCTAAATTTTTCAACTTTTAAATTTAAAAATTATGTCAAAATGATATTAATGGCAAATTAAATTACTTAATATTATTAAATTATATAATTACATTACATTACTCGTTAAATTGTAAATTTTCTTGATATTTTACTTCTACTTGGACACAATATTATCATTTATTGCTCTTATATTTATTAAGATTGTTATCTTTTGTTGAATAAAGTTGTTATAATAAATTCTTCTATTAATGGCAAAAGGGTATATAATAAGGGTAATACAATAAATGACTATTTAAATGATAAGAACGCTTGGAATTAACATAGTACTGTTATTTTGTATATTACTCGTAGTGTATAGGAGACGATTATAAAGTTTTTGTTAAGCCTATTTGAATAAAAATTATTTGAATTTCAACTTCCAAGGTATTGCAGCATGAGATACTTCAAAAAAATGCGTGAAGGTAAAAAGAAAAAATATGTGTTTACTCAACGTGCAAGTAAATTCGAGCCCCAAACAGCAAAGTTCATTCGAAAATGATTTATTATTCAGTTTACTTATTAAATGTTCCAAATGAAAAATAAATACGGAAACCTCGTTGCGCGGTGAGACTTACTTTACACCCCGCAAACTATTCAGAGAGTTAATTCCACTGCACGATACCAAACATTTTAAAAGAGCCTTTTACATAAAAGACATTGAACTAAAATGTATGTATGTATATATATATATCTTCACGTCAGGTCCCTTGCGGGGTAGGCAGGGAGAACCGAGCGCCATAAGACGCGGTTCTTACACACTTCAATTCTTTAACATTCATATCACTAAAAAGTAGACATTTATATTCGTCTGAAAATCTCAAAACTAAAAGATTCCTAATAAATGACTTGCAACTGATTTTATTTGTAATTTACTTGCGTTTGATTACGTATTTGTAAGTGAACTAAGTGATTCTAATAAGGAGAGTGACATTTTCAATTTTTCTTCCAAACTAGTCGCAACAACACGACAGTCACAAGCCCGCAGCCATTGTGTTGTTGCACGCCTCACCGAATATTGTACTTAGTTTTTAATCGACATTGTAATATAAACAAATATAAAATCAGCGTGATGTTATGCCGTTACTTCGGCTTATCAACGTTTTCATTATATTATATTCATTTCGCTTGCTGACCGCGTTCGAAATGATGACGTACGAAAGAGAGTTGGACTGAAAGAGAGTGTCGGTGTTAAGATAAGAAAGGGCATGCTTCGTTGGTTCGGACATGTAGAAAGAATGCAAGATGAAAGAATGACGAAACAGATATACAATGCGAAAGTGGAAGGATGTAGGAGCCCAGGAAGACCAAGACTAACCTACCATGACCAAATTGGTCGTGTTTTATCAGAAGGTGATGTCAGGAGCCTTAGGAACCGGCGAGAGTGCATAAAAAGAGCTATCAATGTGAAAGAAGCGAGTGAAGTGTGTA
Organism: Pyralis farinalis; assembly: GCA_947507595.1. Classification (NCBI taxonomy): domain Eukaryota; kingdom Metazoa; phylum Arthropoda; class Insecta; order Lepidoptera; family Pyralidae; genus Pyralis; species Pyralis farinalis. The sequence continues at coordinate 31,195,469 of OX382265.1, forward strand.
AGGATCGCGTCTTATGGCGCTCAGTTCTCTCTGCCTACCCCGCAAGCGACCTGGCGTGAAGATATACAAACATGCATACATATTCATTTCATTATAGCTCGCGCGTTGTCCTCTCACGCCTAACACTGCAACTCCTCAGGCGCTTCATCATCATCATTTTAGCACTTATTCGTCCACTGTTGAACGTAGGCCTCACCTCTTGAGAGCTTTTCGCCCCGCCCCTGTACCACCTGCATCTATCGACTCCCTAGAAACCTCTTTAGGTCGTCGGTCCCACAATGCGGAGACGCCATTCGAGATTTTTTTCTTTTTTTCCCCAGAAGCTTATTACTATTTATTACTAACCTCGTCTGTTACAAGATATGAACCCTTAGAAAAATCTTCACTTTCCAGATGCGAGGTCGCAGACCGCGGGCGAATAAAGTACCGTGAGAATGATCGTTACACAAACCTATTCAAATACAGGTGTACGTTTACACTTTTAGCGAACATTTTTAAAGTACAAGGAGCTTACAGTGTTTAACTATGGAATGTGCAATCGAGAGAATGGAACAAGAAAGAACTCAAATCGTACTTTTTTTTACTCACCTATAGAACTCTTCCCAAGCGTTATCCCGTTTCCTAATCTATTAGGATTGGCGGGGTCCGCTACCTAAGTATGAAGATTTGGTGAAGATACCTACATACCTTTCTTAGGTCAGGAAGCACGTCTTTTGAAATATAATTTCTTGGACTAACGGGTTGTTTTCCTTCACTGACGGGCAAGTGATAATTACAAATATATACGAAATTCCGAAATTACGAGTTTAATGGTACACGCCAGTACCAGGCCAGGTTATTTATCCATTGCTTTTTAAAGGATGATGGGTAGTAAATAAACATAAATAAAGTCCGCCTAATAAAATATCGCTTCTATCTATAACTTCACGCCAAATCTCCTGCGGGGTAGGCAGAGAGAACCGAGCGCCACATGACTCGATCCTTACAAACCTCACTCGCTTCTCTAACATTAATTGCTCTTCTTATGCACGCTCGTCGGATTCTAAGGCTCCTGACATCACCTTCTGATAAAACACGATCAATTTGTAGGTAATAGGTCATGGTATGTAAGACTTGGTCCTCGGCTCCTACATCCTTCTACGTTAGCGTTGTGTATCTATTTCGTAATTCTTTCTTCCTGCATTCTTTCTACATGTCCGAACCAATGAAGCATACCTCTTCTTATTTTAACACCGACACTCAGACCAGCTCTGTTTCTGACGTCATCATTGCGAATACGGTCTACGCGCGATTATTCTACTTGCATTCTCTCTCTGCCATACCCAGCTCTCGCTTCCATCAAAACAATAACGCTTTATAACTATTTATACTAATAAAGGGATTACCGTCGCATAAGGATGCTTGCAATTCAAGAAGTACGTGCATTGCCACCTTCGCTGCTAATCCTAATGACTTCCCACTACCATCTACCAAGAATTTGTTACTTCTCTGTGTTCTATTATATGTGATATTTCTACAAATGCACTACTTCTTAGGAAATATAGTGCCCTATAGCTCTTTGCCCAGAGAAGGGTGCAGGTAAGGTTGGCTTTAGTTCTAAAGTGATGATGAAGTAAAGCCACTTAATCTCAGACTTTTAGTTACACTTATCAGCTTCTGGAACGTACACGAATGACAAAGTAAATCTAGTTTTAGTTTTATTCAGAATGTTACTCATGTATCACTCTTCACACCGCCATTCTACAGTCGGTAGAGCACACAAAGAGAGGCAAAATCCTCCTTACTTAACACCATTATACCATGTGCAACCTTATTTATCGACAGTTCTCACATCTTGTCTCTAAACCAAATAACAAAGTCATATGTTAAAACAGAATTGAACCTGGCCGAGGGACCCTCTGAGGATTCTACAACTAACAGTATGCATGACTGACACCCAAAATATATACAATATGTTACGTGAATAACTTGGGATTTGTAATATGCATTGATTCTGCAGTTCAATCCTGTTTTAACATATGAATTTGTATAACACATACAAAGTCATATGTTAAAGCAGAATTGAACCAAGTCGAGGGACCCTCTGAGGATTCTACAGCTAACTGTATGCATGTCTGACACCCAAATAATATGAAATATGTTACGAGAACAACTAACAGAACTAAGTACTTAGTACATTTCCTTTTGCCAGACATTTTCATATCGATCGTTAATTATAACTCGTCTTCAATTCGCCTTCAGTTTGCCCTCACTATAGTCGCGACTGCCCTAAATTATGAATAAACAGGGGGACATGTCGCCATACTATGTAATGATTTGCAATAGACGGTTGTCGACAGAAATGACTTGATATTTTAAGTGTAGGATTCGTCTCTCACTACTAGCCCCTTGCGGGATATATTTCTCTATTGGTGAACATAAATGAACATCAGCTAACTTCTACTTCAGCTGCAAAAAACTTAAAAAAAACCCTTCATTGCTTGATGTTCTCCATATTGATATTGTTTGTATGAACGAAATATGCTTTATTTCAAGTAAAATCGAGCGTACATTTGTAATGACCTCGTGTCTCGAGCGAAGACTTGATGAACGTTTGACTACAAAGTTTTCAAATAAAAACTTAATTCTATTTAAATTTTTAAACATTTTTTTCCTTTTTCAAACCATGTTCTAAACACGAGGACTCTACGTTGAACGGCATGATTTCTACATTTAAATGGAAATTAACCACGACATCTGATTTTATAGAAGTCTAACTTCTCTAACTTTCAGGAAATAAAACAGGGTGTCAGGTCGAGACTATGTGCACGATGGGTCACGAACTGTACTTTTCGGAGGTAAAAATAACTGTTTACTCTGCTGTATGTGAAGAAGTATTGGTTAAGTAAGTAAGGGTTAAGAGAATGCGATTTCTCGGTCGCCAATCTTGTATTTTTAAACACATTGGGTAAAGAAATAGGGGTATGCTAGTCAAAATGAATACTTCTGTGATCTTCAAGTAAGATCGTGCTCGTGGATCTATGCAGGAAAACTGCAGTTTTTATTCTAGTATAAAACACCAGCATATATTCACTTTTTATCTCCTGTTGCAATGCCACAAATGGTATTGAATTGTTCACGACCACGAATTGAATGTCAAGTTTAGCAACATCTTTATGCGTCAACCAACATGAGTTCGTTTCTATTCTGCTGTTGCTTTATGAGGACTATCCCAAACCATGTTGTCGATGTATCAACTTATTATATAACTTTTTACAATAAATCCATATTTTTATAACTTTACTTATCAGGTCCTGTAATTTCCTCTAATCGGAGATGACTGACGACGAATGAAAGAAAATGTCATACTGCGTCAACCACATATGAACCGGCCCGGGATAGGCTAATAATTATGCAAAAATAATGCGGTGAAAAGCTCATCCAAAAAAACCTTTTCAAGATTCTTAAACAGTAATTTAGAATTTTCAATCGATAGTTGTGATAATACCCTGTCTGCTTGCACCGACGTTAAGCTTGATACCTAAAGGCTCAAATGGGCTCACTGTTGCAGAATTACTAATAGTTTGAAGTGCACAGCGTTCGGCGAGGCGATGCGTTCCGCCAAGGCATTTACTCAATGTTCTTAACTACAAAGGGTGTTGTATACACGTTGCCGCATTGTTCATTTTACGTTGGGCGTTTGATGAACACCTGCGTGTAATGGATATTTTACAGCAAACACCCTATATTGTAGCAAAAGGTATATTAATGACATTTCTACGTGCTGACATAAGTACTGCAAAAAAACCCAATCAATGGACTTGAATTATTAAACGCGCGGTATAGAGGTTCATTTATAGTGCCCTTTAGCCAAGTTTGTATTCATTTTCTTTGTGAATTTGCGTGGACATTCTTGAACAGCTACATATTAATGATTGAATAATATACAGTATTTACTTGAGCTTAAGACAAAATATAGGTGTCGCATTTCGATCGCGTTTATCCTACTTTTATACTCTCTGCCTCTGACTTTTATGCTCTCGCCTCCATAAGTACCTAAGCGTTGGGACCAGCACAGCATTATATTACACTTGGTCTCACGGCATAATGAATGAACCAGTAATTCTAATAATATTCGAACACATAAACCTTTTAGATTTTCAACTTCACATATATAAACTAACCTGCCCCAGAACTGATATCTGAAGCACATTTTCAAATAAATATTTTGGTACTCAGTAATGATCGCAAAAATTCCATACAGATTTCAAGTTTAAATAAGAAATTAAAAAACATGTACAATACGTCGACAAGAGGTGAAGGGTACCTCGCGATAAGTCACTCACGGCAATGTTGCCTCCGACCTACTTTTAACGGCATTTAGGGAGTCCATCCAGTGAGTGACGAGCCAGCACCTGCCGGAAGTAGTATATGATAGTTCTGGCAGCATTCTTCTGTCTGCTGTAATAGCCAGTAATCCCTCCACGTCTAATTACAATAGTTTCTCATAGTATATAGTAGCTCAATAGTTTCTCACACATTATAGTACCTGCCGAGACTTCCTCATATTGTTCCGTTCATATCCCTCCTTGGTTGGATCTAGAAGAAGCGTAGGGGTTCCTTTTAGCTGTACTGGTTTTCGGATTTTTTACTTTACTTGTGCTACATGACATTATTTCTTACCAAATTTCAGGATTCTAGATGAACGGGAAATACTCTATATAGTATATGGTTTGGATTCCCTTGCGAGTGTCAAATATGCGCAAAACGAGGCATGAATAGCCGTATCTTTTGATAGCGTTGACGTAGAAGTATGATTTTTCACTGCACGAAGGAATTGCAGACTTGAGTGTTTGATATTAATTTCAGCTTGATAGCTCCACCCGTCTCTGAGAAATCTCTTCTTGACAGACGGCCAGACAAACAGACAGACAGATACACAGACGGACAAGAAAATGATCCTATAAGAGTTCCGTTTTTCCTTTTGAGGTACAGAATCCTAAAAGGTACGGCTGAACATGAAATACACTCGTCATCATACGCAATTTCGCTACATATGAAATCCTTAATCAAAGAAAATTACATTTCGCTGCGCACTTTCAAAGAGTTTGTTAATTTATCGTACAATTACGATAATTTTTCGCTACTATAGCGAAAAAACATTTGACCAGAACTCAAATTTTGATAACCTCTAAGTAAACTTAGGTCTGACAACATAAGATCTTTTTATACACCTACGACTTCGTACCATGAGGATACACAAACTACATAAAGTATGAGATGGATATTATATATATAGTATAATAACTGTGTATGTCGATAAATAAAATACACTCTATAAATCGGCAACAAAGGCCTTAGTCGAGACAATAACATATCCGCGCTGTTCTCGTTAAAAATGTTTCCACAAACAACTAGGGAACTTTAGTGAGCGCACGTATCTGTATCTTTCAAATGTGATATAACGGGCGAGCTCAGCTGCGCTTCACTAATAGTTTATTATGTAAAGTATCTACGTATTTATTAGAGGCAATAAATGGTAATGATATATGCTTGAAAACAAAAATAAAACACATTTTAAAAAGTAGTTAGTTACTCTATCCGTCCTTTCGTCCATTTGTCTACGACAAATACCAACCCCCTCCCTTCTTTATAGGAATAAAAAAACGGTTGTTTCTAATTTGCGAATTAAAAAAAGTTATCACTACATTCAATCACAAACTTGTTCCTATATCTTGTTCGTGATCTGAATTGCTCTGTGGTGGCCTACAGAGCTCTTGCGCCAAAATGGCGGCAAGCGGTCAATGACAGTAGATGAGTATTGGGACTTTTGATGTCGAGATTACAAGCGAAGTGTAATTCCGAGAATTGTAAAAATTGACAATGATATAAAAGCCCTCAAGTTTGAAGAGTGAAGATATCTCGCTTTGTGTGTCCAACTACTTTCTTTTTACGGCACCATTCGCCATTGTTTGCGAATTGCAATGGTTACGTACTGTGCAATTTCAAAGATGTTTTCTTCCGAGAACTCTATGTTGTGGAATATAGTAGGAGGTATATGCTTGTTTTCCCCCTTAGTGATATAATAATTCTAAGGCAGCTTCAATTATTATGTCATCATGAGACTACAATTGAATTTAGCTTTGACGATATGATGATGGATATCGAATGTAACTTCCTTAGTGGTGGTAAAAGAATCCTATTACTTTGAACGAACAATTCTTGTACATATATAAATATGTATATATTTTATAAATAAATATAAATATTGTCGGACAAATTAAACAGCGCCACGTAGCCCCAAAGTAAGCGAAGCATGTGTTATGGGTACTAGACAACTGATAAACATACATGTATTATTTTTGTTGTAAATACATATTTATTATACATAGACAATACCCAGACCCAGACAAACAGACATGTTCATGCACACAAATGTTTGTACTGTGTGGGAATCGGACCCACGAGCGTTGGTGTCAAAGTAGTGTTACACCGCGTTTCACCACTGCGCCTCCGAGCTCGTCAAATTTGGAAGGAGGAAGGCCAAGACATACCTACCATGACAAAATTGGTCGTGTTCTATCAAAAGGTGATGTCAGGAGCCCTAGAAACCGGCGAGCGTGCATGAGAAGAGCAATGACTGTTAAAGAAGCGAGTGAGGTATGTAAGGATCGAGTCACGTGGCGCTCGGTTCTCTCTACCTACCCCGCAATGGATTTGGCGTGAAGTTTTAGATAGATAGAACAATTTCGAACTTCTTGAACTGTTTTAATGCAATCTTTGGCATACAGTATGTTTTTTTAATCTTCAAAATATTATTATATTATTTAATGAATTAATTCACCTAGTGTTTCATTAATGATCTCAAAATATTTCAACAGGGTAAATGACGTGAATTTAATCAAAGATGTATTAAAACAATCTATCCCCATTATACTCTTATTTATTGAATAAAAAAATATATATTTAGTATACCCACCAAATAATAGAGAACGCTATTATACAAGATCCTCTATACGTACTTTCAAAATTAATTCTATTTTCATACGTCACTAAAATGACGTCGAGCACTATTCACGACCGTAGGTATGTTGAGGTTTTGCATTTAAATACCGTCGTCGAAATTGGGAAATAAATTACATAAAGTGAGGAGAATACTCCATTTCATAATTAATTATACTCGGGATGAAATTCAAATAGCACGTCTGTTGATTTTGTATTTTCATGAATGAATTGCATAGTTCGAACACAATTATTGTGAAATGGTTTAATAAATTACAATATGTAATTACAAAATAAGTCCAAATCAGGCAAAATTTGTGGCACATTTTTCGCAGACAATGGCCCAAGCTCAAAACTTATAGAATCGAATTTGCTTCATCTCCAAGAAAACTGTCTAAATTCCCTTAAAAGGATGGCAACAGATCGCTGAGTATATTGTCTCTAGTATAAATATCCTAGAGAGAGCAATCTCGAACAGGACACCGTGAGTGGAGTGTGTGAGGCGCCGAGTAATAAACGACGCAGGAAGAGGGTAGACAGATATGTCTGCCCTTAACAGACTGATATCTACTTGCTGTCTCCGGTCATCCCGCGACTATGGCGTCTGTATCGTCGACGAAATATCGGGAAAATTTATTAGTAAATAACAGTAATATAAAATTGGATTGTTGGTTCGGACATGTAGAAAGAATGCAGGATGAAAGAATGATGAAGCAGATATACAATGCAAAAGTGGAAGGATGTAGGAGCCGAGGAAGGCCAAGACTTACCTACCATGATCAAATTGGTCGTGTTCTATCAGAAGGTGATGTCAGGAGCCCTAGAAACCGGCGAGCGTGCATGAAAAGAGCAATGAATGTTAAAGAAGCGGGTGAGGTATGTAAAGATCGAGTCACGTGGCGCTCGGGTACTCTGCCTACCCCGTAAGGGATTTGGCGTGAAGTTATAGATAGATAGTAATATAAAAAACCTAGAGGGTTTTTCTTGAGATTTTGCAGTTGGGTGAGAAGCATCTACACGCTTGCAAGACAAGGTCAACGTTCGTGGTATTGCGAGCCCCTTTAGGCTTCGGCATACGCTTCTAATCCGGCGAGCCGTACAAAAAAAATCGATATCCGAATGTGGTACGATAATAATGATTTCCTACGAATAAACCTTCTTAATATGAGACTGTTGCCATAAATCCACACTCAGAAGTTGAGTTCATTACTTGGGATGATGAGTTCCTGACAGTTTACATGTAGGACGTAGCTCACGCAGCTCAGATATTATGTATTGTCAACAAACTTCCTCGAGTGTTGAATAGGGTAGACACCAAAGTTTTGTCAAGTATTGATTTTGGACTCCCGATTTGCCTTAACCCATCCTCTCGCAACTGACTCTACATCTCAATACTTTGTCGCCATTAAAATGTAGTACGCGCCTGATGTATACAATTTACATCACGAAACATTGTGCGAAGCCATGAATAGGGTGCTTGTCTGCCAAAGTTTTGCGAGGTATCGATTTAGGCCCGTGATTGTGCTAACCCGCCCCAATCGCAGGCGAATCGCTCGCACAACGTCGCACTATTTTATTATTTAAACCTTTTTGTTGCATCGTCGCATGTCAAACGTAGTATGTATAACGTAGTAAGCTAACCATTCTGCCAAGGGGGCGCCTCGTCTAACTTTAAAAATACACTGTGAATCAAAATTCCTCTGTATTGACAAAAAAATATGGAAAAATACGTACAACATTTCTCAATTTCAGAGAAAGTAGCTTATGTTCATAGTTCAATATGACGTTCAGCAGATTAGACCCGAAAAGTAACCCATAAGCTTTGCAGATAGACTCAATTTTACGTTTATAATATTATAGTTATTTTAAGAGAGGTACGGCGCATCAAAGCAGCCCGTCTGGGGAAGTACCTCCACCACACGGAAAATCGCAGCCAAATAACTACTCCCTAGAGGGTTGTTGTGTTCCTGCGTGTGAGTGAGGTCACCAGTAATCTCTCAAGGAGTTGCTGTGGAAGCAGCGAGGAGGCATCGCGCGAGTGATACTTAATATAGCTCAAGCGTTAATAGGGTACGGTACCCGGTGTACATCAGGTGGGCCGTATGCTTGTATGCCTCCCGACGTAGTATAAAAAAAATGTACAAGTTAAACTGCCGGTACTACCCAAAATGAGACTAAAACATGAAAATGTACGTAGGTTCAGTTTATCACGACATGTAATTTAAAACATGTTGCTAGCAGCTAGACTGAAAATACATACAGTAAAAAGGAAGTAAGTGACTTTTTATATACAACATTAGAATATCAAATAATTTATTTTCTATCTATCTATAACTGCACGCCCACTCCCTTGCTGGGTAGGCAGAAATAACCGAAAGCCACATAACTCGCTCCTTACACACCACCTTTGACATTTATGTGGAACAAATGCTTTAAGCATATTGCACATTTCCACATAATTGTTTACGAACGTTTAAGTCATTGTGGTGTAATATAAGCAAGTCGTGGCTCTCGCCAACAAGACGCCGAGACATTGTAGGTACCCTAGTTGGAGAAGTGACAGAGGTTGCGGGTGAGCTCGTGAATTTTATAACCTCATAAAGTCGGTCGGTTAATCTAAAGGTCAATGTTTCGTTCTATATACATTTTAAGGCGCAATAAAATTCACTTTTATCCTCATGTTCAAAAATGATTCAAGTGATAGAGCCAGATAATTTCCGTCGAAGGCGCAGTAAACCAATTTGCATCGCTTTTGTTCTAAGCTTCTCTAGATGCATCAATTTTTACTCTGTTCCGGCAGCGTCCCGTCCATCATATTGGTTACCAGCTAGAGGAATACCAGGTCATCACCTAGGATTTTTGTATATTTAAGCTTACGCTCCGGTTTGACATTAATATTGATGACAATCAGGATTGGGTGAAATCGGCTCGACCGTTCATTCGGCAGATCGATAATTGTCTATAGAAAAAAAAATCTTCGAACTTCGTAGGTGTCTTGGTTACGGTAGCATTAGGTGCTTAGAATATCTGCTCGCGAGACTACCACCACCAACTAACAATGACAGCCAACTAATAACGGACTATAGATGTATCCGTTTTTTAGGTAACATCGTTCAACAATATTGCAAATTTTATCAAGCTACCCGGAAGTCTAGACATACCGCAAACTTGATAAATTTGCTTAATATAATAAAATTTGCATGAACAGGAGGACTGACGAGTTTATCCTCGGACAAGTTACCGTGGTTATACAGTACCTGTAGAATTCACTCTAACAGATTCAGAACAGGAATTGATGTACAAATACATGATTCTATGCATTGAATGAATAGCAATTATATTTTCTTTACATCTGAGAGCTTTTAATAGTGCTATTAGAAAAATTGACATTAGAAGAAGTAGACGTTTCGGGAACGATTGATAAAATCTTTGGCTTTATTATAATAATAATAATAATAAATATTGTCAGACAAATTACACAGCGCCATCTAGCCCCAAAGTAAGCGAAGCTTGTGTTATGGGTACTAGACAACTGATAAACATACGTAAATTACACACGTACATTTTTTTTTTTGTAAATACATACTTCTTATACATAGAAAATACCCAGACCAAGATAAACAGACATGTTCATGCACACAAATGTTTGCCTTGTGTGGGAATCGAACCCACGAGCGTCGGTGTCAAAGTCGCGTCATTCACAACTGAGCCGCCGAGCTCGTCAAGTTATTAGTCAAATATGACCTGAAGCGTAAGATATTTTTTATCACAGTGAGGTTGTAGCAGTCAATACAGACCTTACGCTGTTATTGGCGAAAAAGAATGGGCTCATTGTCATTTAAAATTTGGGATAGAAAAAGCGTAGGCGGAATATTACCAGGGGATACCGAGATACGCGAGGACAAATTCACGGACTACTAACATATTACGTTTTGAAGGTTATAACCCCATACATTATTTCTATGGAAAAGGTTTTAACCCCTCCGTCCACTAGAATCCACAGTTTAGCTCTACATGTGGATCCTTGGATACTATCATTTCCGCTTCGATCCACATGTGGATCCTGGGACTAAGCATGTGGAACTAGAGGACGAATACTTGTAGAGATTATTCTAAAGCAGGGCATTAAAAAATGAACCAAAGCGTGTTTTTATACCACGTCGAGAGGCATACGCCTACCTAATGTAAAACGGTTACCGTAGCCTATGCACGCTTGTAATACATTAACTATAACTCGCGCGATGGCACCTCTACTGCTAACACAGCAACTCCTTAGGGGCTTACTGGTGACCTCACTCACACGCAGGAACACAACAACCCTCCATGGAGTTGTTATTTGGCTGCGGTTTTTCTGTGAGGTGGAGGTACTTCCTCAGATGGGCTGCTTTAATGCTGCCCTACCTCTCTTAAAAATACCCAGAGCAAGATAAACAGACATGTTCACGCACACAAATGTTTGTTGATTCGAACCCACGAGCATCGGGTGACAAAGTCGCGTTGTTAACCGCTACGCCATCGAGCTCGTCAAATCTCATTTTCAAATGCGCTACGAAAGCAAGATAAGAATGTAATACGGGGGCTGAAAGTTTGTACAAGTCTACGGTTTAATAAATGATAAAATTAATCTATTGTAAGTACCGCGATACATGCCAAACAAACAGGGCCCCTTGTGCGTTGTTAATAGAACTTACGCTGCTTGATAGAACAATACCTCAACGGTTTCAGCAGGTTTTAGTAGTTACTGTACATAGATATTAATATTATATAGAGATTTTTGTTAATAGGTTCAGGCGTTATTTTGCGAAAGTCAAATTTACATGCAATTCGATCTAACCTGCTTTGTATGCTTCCGCCACCAATTAGTTCGTGCGGCCTAGCGTATGCTACATGTTATTCTAACGATTAACGTCTACAGCGCCTGAGGATGCCTCGTGGAGAGGCGAAACGTGTCGCAGCGACGACCAGGCCAGTCGTGGCAGCGACGGTGGTGGTGGGGGCATGCGGATTCTGTTCCAGATGGCGGACGGCCGCAGCAGCCGAGACAGAGACTACCGGAGCAGCCACGACAGCGTCGGCATGTTGCATCTACTAACGGTAGTGGGTGGGTGCCGGCCGGCGCTAGGCCGCATAAACTAATTGATGGCGGAAGCAATCAAAACAGGTTAGATCAAATTGCATATTATTATATAGTTTAAGAGCTACGACAATGTTCCTTCTTGATGTTACACTTCATAAAATCCAATGGACAATATACAGTCTAGAGTGGGAATCAATTAGTTTCAACAAGTGTATCTAGTAATTGAAAACTAACTGTCGTAAATTAAACAAAACCGGTTATTTAAATAAGTACATAGAGCATAGTATACAGAATTGCGAACCTAACTACTTTTGTTTTTGTGGTTGTCCCCGCAACTAAAATGATCTAATAGTGTTTTTTTTTTAATACGTGTGGAGGAATACAAGCGTAGCGCCCACCGCATGGTTAAGTTGTGACCGATTCCCGCACAGGACAAACATTTACGTGTTTGAACATGTCTCTTTGTAATGGTGACCGTTTTTAAAAGAGGTACGGCGCATCAAGCAGAGACAGTAAAAGTACCTCCACCTGACAGAAAACCTCAGACAAATAACAACTCCCTGGAGGGTGTACTTGCCCGTGAGTACACCAGTAAGCTCCTAAGTAGTTGTTGTGTTAGCAACAGGAGAGGCAACACGTGTGCAATACTTTCTACATTGCTTTCATAAGCTACAGTAACGGCTTACCATCAGGCTAGCTGTATGCTTGTTTGTCACCTTAATGGTATATAAATATACATAGTATTGTCTTAGGTTTTCGCGATTGTTACACATTGAATTAAACAATTTTTAACGGAAGCTAACGTTTCGAAACGTCAGGTTCAACAAAATAAATATAATACGCGATACTTCCGTTAAAAATTGTTTAATTCAATAAATATACATATTGGATTCTGTATCCAATTTGTATATTTTTATGATCGCGTATGGTGGAAAACGTAAGGGAAGGCTATACAGGCTTCACCGACTTGTGAGTGCACACAAGTTCGAAGATGAAGATGTTCACAAATTGCATTTAGAAATCAAAAACAAATATAAAAACAGATTTGTTTTCGCATTTACACATATTTTTTATACCACTAAGGTGGCAATCAAGCATACGGCCTGCCTGATGGTAAACAGCCACCGTAGTCTTTGGACATTTGCAACGCCGGGGGTGTCACCCATGCGTTGCCGACCCTCTAAAAATCTCCGCGCGCATTTCATGAGGAATTCCATGCCGTAGTCCCTTGGAAACCCCTATTAATGAAACGTAAAATTCAAAGTTCGCTTTCTTAAACAGTGTCGAGCAGTACACACGTCCGTGTGTGTTTTATAACAGCGTTGCATGAATCAACCAACAAGCGTGTCGCGTTCCATTTTAATGCCGCCCCACAATAAAATAGCAACAAAAATAATAAATAAAATGCTGGCGACCTGATTTAATATACAAAGCGGTTTGCTTAAGCGTTTCAAGTTTATAATTAAAGAGCAAGGCTACAGTTAGTCGATAAGCTAGAAATACTTAGACCATACTAAGCGTAGAAAATGTATCACCATTTTTGGCTAACTGTAAACTCCTGTACCAACACACATATTACGCATATTAGCAGACTAGCTGCAGCCCGTGGCTTCGTTCGAGCGCCAGTGATACCCACTGGACCCCAGGCTTTTACTTATTTCCTTTCATTTTCCTCGACTTCTAACAGTCATATCGTTATATTGAATAGCCTATAATCCTCCTCAAGAATTGACATATCAAATGCAAAAAAAAAACCGAGTGCGCTTTAGACCATATGACTGAAGTAAAATTTGCAGACAGTAGGCAATTTAATATCCTTCGCACTCGCGACGGACGGACCAACGCACGCACGCACGCACGCACGCATGGAGAGCGTTGACTGGGAATTTTACTTGGTAATTCTTCTTATTCTTCTTTATTAACCTTAATTAATGTTAACCTTAAATAATGTGCTTAGAAGCATTCACATTATTATAGCGGTTGCCAAAAGTCACTAAGTTATATCTCCATATTCTCAACTTCCGTTCGCCTCGCCCAATCACACTTTTCGTAACGCTCTTCGTTCACCTCGCACGATCACACTTTTCGTAACGCTCTCATCACATATTCACCAGCTTACTCCCCAAGAGAAGCGTGGGTAAAGAAGTTTTACTTCAAAAATATTTTTCAAATCCGACTGCCAGTTCCAGAGATTAGCGAAACAAACATTTCCGCTGAGAAATAAAACATACATACATATCATCACGCCTGTCTCTCAATGGGGTAAGCATAGACTATGGAACGTCAAGTGCACCGATCCATACATACCTCTCACGCATCAACCACCCTCATCAACCTCTTCGTGCATGCTCTTCTTTTTCGGGTGCTTTTGGTTAAGCCCTTTTTCAGCACATCAGCTATTTGATGTATATGTGTCCAAGGAATTAAATAATGAACATTTACTACTATAATCTTATCAGTCAAAATGGTCCACAAGAGCAGTGATAGTCTAGAGGATAAGGAACGTGTCTATGAAGCAACAGGTTCCCGCTTCGAGTCCTGGCATGTATACCACTAAATTCGTGTTCCCGATTTATCACTTGCTCGGCAGTGATGGAACACATCGTGAGGAAAGCCGCCCGTTCCAAAATAGTATATTTCATTACAAGTGCGGGATGTCTGTCATTGCAAAGAGTTCCGACAAATGTCTACCCGAGCCGAGGCGCAGCCGAAGGTGAGGGTGAACAGTCGGAACTCTTTGTAATGACGGTTCCGCAAGTGTACTGAACAACTATTTTTAATACAGTTGCGCAAAAAATGAAGCAATTTCATAAAATAATAAAAACACAATAAACTCAACTAACTAGGAAAATGGCGCCACCCGTAAAAGAATATAAGCAGAGATTTTCTTTTGTTTTCTTTACCCATTCTGGGTAGGCAAAGGGAACTATGCCCATACAGCCAAGTGTTCAGTAGAATTTTTTTATTGATATGAAATGAAAATGAAATTTAATGAGATGAAATGAAATGAAACCTAACCTAACTCATTGAATCAAATCATTAACTCTGATATGGAAACAAATTAGTAGCTTCTTTTTAGAAATATTTGCATGAATCATAAAAACTTCTATGAATTTTTTTTAGTAAAAACTTCGTGGTTGGTTTTTTTTCTTTTCAATAGACATTATTTTGACAGTTGGGAAAGAGAACGCACGAGTTCGGAAAAGGTAAAGAAAAAGCTCGAGTATGTAATAGCTCACATCCCGAACGCTATACGTCCCTGCAATACGCCACTTTTTGAGCAACTGTATTAAAATAGTATATTTCATTACAAGTGTGGAAAGCCTGTCATTGCAAAGAGTTCCGACAAATGTCTACCCGAGCCGAGGCGCAGCCGAAGGTGAGGGTTGACAGTCGGAACTCTTTGCAATGACAGTTCCGCACGTGTACTGAACAACTATTTATAATACAGTTGCGAAAAAATGAAGCAATTTAATAAAATAATAAAAACAATAAACTCAACTAACTAGGAAAATGGCGCCAACCGTAAAAGAATATAAGCAGAGATTTTCTTTTGTTTTCTTTACCCATTCTGGGTAGGCAAAGGGAACTATGCCCATATGCCAAGTCTTCAGTAGAATTTTTTTATTGATATGAAATGAAAATGAAATTTAATGAGATGAAATGAAATGAAACCTAACCTAACTCATTGAATCAAATCATTAAATCTGATATGGAAACAAATTAGTAGCTTCTTTTTAGAAATATTTACATGAATCATAAAAACTTCTATGAATTTTTTTTTTTTTTTTAGTAAAAGCTTCGTGGTTGGTTTTTTCTTTTTAATAGACATTATTTTGACAGTTGGGAAAGAGAACGCACGAGTTCGGAAAAGGTAAAGAAAACGCTCGAGTGTGTAATAGCCCACATCCCGAACGCTATACGTCCCTGAAATACGCCACTTTTTGAGCAACTGTATTAAAAAATATATTTCAATATACGTGTGACCTGACCTAAGAAAGTCCCGGTTTTCCCTCTGGGTTGTGGAGGTCTGACAGCACTCGCTCCAGGTCAAAGTCAGTATCTTCGCCAAATTAGGCTTGGGTAGCGGACCCCGCCAATCCTAATGGATTAGGAATCGGGATAAGAACAGGAAGAACAAGACAGTCACAAAGGATCTCATTACGAAACACTAACAGCACTGTCTTCTTGCACCTTCTTTGTTTACTTTGAACGAGTACCTCTTGTAATAAATATACTTCGCGTATCTCGGAAACGGCTCTAGAGATTTGCATCAAACTTTGCATTTAGATAAGATATTACATTTTTAACTTTACATATATAAAAGACACCTAGGTCTTTTCTAAGAAAACGCGACTTTATATTTACGCGACCTACTTTATTCAAAAGAGATATCAAATCAGCCCGTCTGTGGAAGTACCCTCCTGCTCACAGAAAACCGCAGCCAAATAACAACTCTCTGGAGGGGTTTGTAGTGTTCCTGCGTGTGAGTGAAGTCACCAGTGAGCTCCTAACGAGTTGCTGTGTTTTAGCAGCAGTGATGTCATCGCGCGGGTGGATACTTAATGTATTACAAGCGTTCATAGGCTACGGAGACCGCATTACATCTGGTTGGCCGTATGCTTGTATGTCTTGTATAAAAAAATTCGTATAATTATAAAAAAACGGTAAGCATAGCATAGAGTATACGTTCAGGTGCCGTAGACATAATACACCACAGACTTGACGAGCTCGGTGGCGAAGTGGTGAAACGCGTTGTTACACTACTTTGACACTAACGCTCGTGGGTCCGATTCTCACACAGTACAAACATTTGTGTGCACGAATTGGTCTGGGTATTTTCATAGAAAATTGTCTAGTACCCATAACACAAGCTTCGCTTACTTTGGGGCTAGATGGCGCTGTGTAATTTGTCCGACAATATTTATTTAATATTATTACTTAGATTTATTACATCGTTTAACTATAACTATGGGCGTGAAAAGGTTTTCAGGGCAGGCAACTCAGACTCACACATGCCGTACACTCGTTTTCTGTCTAAGTAGTATAAAAAGGCAATACTAAGTTACATACACATTATATATAATTCTTGGCCGTTTCATTTTGTTGCATGTTTTTTTTATATATCATTTTAGTAGCAATCAAGCGTGCCAGCGTTGCTTTCACACCTTTTTTGGATAACATCATGATCACCCCGCAAGGGATTTGGCGTGAAGTTACAGATAGATAGATATAGAGCTTAAAGAAATGTTAAATTTATTAATCACCAAAAACTACTTCTGTCTACGCAATATTAAAAAAGGAGGAAGCAAAAGTTAACTGGTGTAAATGAGCCAATTTCCTAAGTAAAATACAGAAAGGTCTGTCCCAATAAATAATTAACGTAAACGACTTGTTAATTAATTCTGAGGACAGTACCGGGTGAGGTCTTCGAAGTTTTCAAAGATCCTGTTATATTGATTACCTTGAGAAATTAACTTCACCTTTTGATTTAGTACGTTTATCTACTTATTTATTTATTATACACAATAAAGTATCACGATTTCTCAAAACGCTTAATAATGACAAACTGAAATTAGAAACTAAAAAAAAACGGGTTGCACTCCGGGAGTGCCGGCAGAAGTGAAAGCTTGAACATGCGGACCAAACAGCGATGTTGATAAACTACGTTGAACGAAACGCGTAAGCGCCAAGAATATCATGGCGCTTACAACGTTTTGGCCGCGAGAAAATAATGCCCTATGAACGATCTAGCGCTTCATGTTTTAATTGTTTAATTAGAGGTAACTAATGTACTAGCGTTGCAGCGAACTTAAGTACTAATTCTTACCAAAATATTACGAATTTTCGATCAGGGCCACGTGTCCTGACGCGAGTTTAACATATTTTACTCATCTCAAAAAGTGCACAACGTAGCTAAAAAAGTTTTCACTTCAAAAAGATCTACCTAGTTATAACTTCACGTCAAATCCCTTGCGGGATAGGCCGAGGGAACCGAGCGCCACATGACTAGATCCTTACAAACCTCACTCACTTCTTTAACATCCATTGCTCTTCTTATGCACGCTCGCCGGTTTCTAAGGCTCCTGACATCACCTTCTGATAAATCACGATCAATTTGATCATGGTAGGTAAGTCTTGGCCTTCCTCGGCTCCTACATCCTTCTACTCTCGCGTTGTAATCAGTTTCGTAATTATTTCTGCCTGCATTCTTTCAACACGTCCGAGCCAACAGTATAATCACAAATACAAACATCAACTGAAAAAAATACGAGTGTGCTTTAGACTACACGACTGAAGTAAAACTTCTTTAGCTCCATCGATAGAGACAATAGGCCTGCACTGTGTCTGAAAGAAAATGTGTACTCGCACCTCTCTCTCTTGCCCCTACAGTAATATACGAAACGTAACTCTCTCTCTCTTTTTATCTTCACTAACTTATATCTCCTCTCAACTACCGTTCGCCTCGCCCGGTCACACTTTTCGTAACGCTCTCGTCACGCATTCACCAGCTTATCCCCAAGTCAAGCGTGCGTAAAGAAGTTTTACTTCAAAAATATTACGAGTTTAAATAGAAAATTTAAAGTAAAAAAATGTGAAGCCGTTTGCGAAGTACGTGAAATATAACTTATATAATACAAGAATTGCACGTAAAAATATATTAAGTAGGATACAAAAAGCAGTGATAGACCAGCGTATATATAAAGAACCCGGCCTTTTCACCAACAGATCCCCGGTGCGAATCCTGGCATGTACCACTAAATTCGTGTTTTCAGATATGTATACATATTTGTAATTAGCCCTCGCTCGGTGATGAAGGAAAACATCGTGAGGAAATCCGCACTTCCGGACAGCGACGCAGATGGAGATATTGTAGCAAAAAAATATTTACCATAAACCATCCCGGTAGTTCGTTTGACCAACTTACCTATAAAAAAGAATGAATAGATTAAATTATATTACAATACAATGATTAAGAGAATAAAAAATACTAGATATAAGCATAATCTTGTGTTACATGCAAGCCGTCTCCACAAAATAAGTAATTCTTTTATGGGGCAATGTATACGGTTCTATAACAAACTTCCCAGCAATATAAGAGAATTGTCAATAAACAAATTTAAAACTACTATTAAAGCCAAATTGTGTAGCAGGGCATATTATAAAGTATCTGACTATATTAATGATAAAAATGCCTGGGATTGAGTCGATCCAATTATAATGTCTGAGTTTTTTGGCAGTATTTTTATCAGTGCTCACCTAGTCATGAACTGCACGGTAGGGAAAAAAATTGTGACGATTCCAAACAAATGTAGCCATTTTTACGGAATAAAAAGATTTTGACTTTGACTTTGAAAAACATTTCTTATAGACTTTATCTGCACATATGAATTTCTTTAAAAGGCTTTAATTGTTTCTACTTTTTTATACAACGTCAGGAGGCGTACAAGCATACGGCCCGCCTGATGTAAAACAGTTAATGTAGCCTATTAACTCCTGTAATATATTAAGAATAACTCCCGCGATGCCTCCTCTGCTGTTTACACAGCAACTCCTTAGGAGCTTACTGGTGACCTCACTCACACGCAGGAACACAACAACCCTCGTGGGAGTTGTTATTCTGGCTGCGGTTTTATGTGAGGTGGAGGTACTTCCCCAGACGGGGTGCTTTGATGTCCGCTATCTCTCTTAAAACATGAGCCACTTTGAGCTCGTCAAAAATTGACCCCTGTCTCATTAGATGTAACAATTTTCAATTACAGCTATAGAAAATCTGAACACAATGGAATTTAGTTACAGAAAAATCTAGTGACTATGGTGGATGACGGTGAATTTCCAGTCGTAACTCTTGTGGTATTGAAACTTGTGAGGTGTATGAACGAGCGTTGTTGTAAGTAAAGGAAGAAATTCGAATAATTATTAATTCTCGTTGTTTGACAATGTGTTTTCCATCAGCACATGCATTTCTTCATACACGTGCACCTAAAACCAGTGCATTTTTCGATTATCATGCCGGATTAATTTTTCATCACAAGTGATAATTCGATTGAATTCAAACCAAAATCGCATCGTTCGGTCACTCACGGTACCTGATATCCAAGTCGCAGTAGTATATATATATATATATATATATATATATATACGTATATATATTATATGTATTCAGCAGAAATTATTTTCACATCATGAATTCTTTTGCATGGTCATATCTAAGTTGCAGCTTTTGCAAAGACTGCAATGAAAATTGCCGAAGGAGAAATGCTGTAAAATATGTATCGCCTATCTCACAACAGATAACCAGATAATATAATATACCTACTGAATAACCGATTGACAAATTCACAAACATTGCTCTTTTATCCATTTGGGGAGCGCGCAAAGAGAGAGCATGAAAGTAGAATAAATGCGGTCGAGATGAGAGCATAACGCTTCCTGACCGCGTTCTTAATGAGAGAAAGAGTTGGTCTGAAAGAGAGTGTCGGTGTTATGATAAGAAAGGGCATGCTCCGTTGGTTCGGACACGTAGAAAGAATGCGGGGCGAAAGAATGATGAAACAGATATACAATGCAAAAGTGGAAAGATGTAGGGGCCGAGGAAGACCGAGACTAACCTACCATGACCAAATTGGTCGTGTTTTATAAGAAGGTGATGTCAGGAGCCCCAAGAACCGGCAAGCGTGCATGAAAAGAGCTATGAATGTCACAGAAGCGAGTGAAGTATGTAAGAACCGCGTCTTATGGCACTCTATATATACTAAGGTGTACTACCTTATTTCTAACATGTTATGGGATACTTGCGGTATCATGAACACAGATTCATAGTAAATCTTTAAGTAAATTTTACAAAGAAATCATATCCGTAACGTATTAGGAATTAGGCAAACATTTGCTAAGGGATATTAAGTGATAATATTGGATTACACTTACCACCTTATAATTATTTGTTGTTAATAATGCTCAATTCAGTGGCCTTAAGGCGGTTTGAAAATACTGGCCTTCGTAATTGAACAGCGTGGTAGCAACATTGTATACTCTAAACTCTTACTGTTAAAGGGAGAACCGTATCTCTGCAGCTGAATTAGTTAGGATTGGTATATTAAGCTTAATTTCATGAGTGCTAAAACCAAAATTTACTAAAAACCAAACGTCAGTTACGTGGTTTGGTATCTTGAATTGTCAATGAACTGTATGTATGTTTCTCTAGGATTGCTATTATAAAATACATATTTTACTTATAGACACATCGAACAATAAGCAAAATAACAGGCACTTTCTTTCCTATGTAATAGTACTTAAATCAATCAAATAGAGTAGTTATTACGTCTACATTATGGAAATAATGTATAATACATTAGGGAACAGATACATCTGCATAGAAACGGACGCCATGTCATTAATAACTTAATAATTTACAAGGACGACGATGAAACTGCACTCAATAATAAATCTAATCATTACTTGCATTGACTTCGTCTATTTGAACGGATACTACTACACAATTACGAACACGATAGAAACTTAAGAATAGGACACAACGTCCATATGTAATAAACTGGTATTAAAGCACATAACCATTGAGGGTTATGTATGGGTGGTATACTGTTGCTTTCTTTCATCACCATGGAAAATGAAGCGGCAGTTTGGCACAGGCCGTGTTCCAGTTTTATGGAAGTGAGAGATTACAGGGAGTCTTCTACAATATCATCTTGCTATTTTGTCCGACTACTGCAAAATTAATAAATATACCCGTTCTTAAAAATATGATATTGTAAGAAAATATATATGTATGTAAAACTACTGAAAAGGTTTTAACTATATCTTTGTTCTGCTCTTTTGTATATCATATATTATATGTTGCGTTAGAGACTACATTTTGGACATATGAAATATGACGGCCCAAACATCATTAAAAGAAAGTCAAAAATGAAACTGTCTCTGCTTCTCCAGCTGGGTCGCATTCAAAAGGACATTTGAAATCAATAAGTTTTCTTAGAAACATTTTTAAAAGATATATTTCAAACTAGATGAAATAACGGTCACGTGAAATTGGAGATTATAGAATTCCAGTCGCACTTGACCGGTATTTTATAGAAACGCACAAAATCCTCAAGAACACAGGCTCTTTAAGGATTTCGTGCGTTTCCTGAGGTTACTAACTGGACAATACACACAAGTAACAGAGACTAAGAAGAGAAGCGACACCGATGAGCTTTCGATGGCAATATGGTCGTGTGGTCGTAAACAAGGAAATTTTCCCGAGATTACTAACTTGACAATATATATTTGTAACGGAGACTAAGAAGAAAAGCGACACCGATGATCTTTTCGATTGCAATATGGTCGTGTGGTCGTAAACAAGGAAAATTTCCTGAGATTACTAACTTGACAATACACACAAGTAACAGAGACTAAGAAGAGAAGCGACACCGATGAGCTTTCGATGGCAATATGGTCGTGTGGTCGTAAACAAGGAAAATTTCCTGAGATTACTAACTTGACAATACACACAAGTAACAGAGACTAAGAAGAGAAGCGACACCGATGAGCTTTCGATGGCAATATGGTCGTGTGGTCGTAAACAAGGAAAATTTCCCGAGATTACTAACTTGACAATATATATTTGTAACGGAGACTAAGAAAAGCGACACCGATGATCTTTTCGATGGCAATATGGTCGTGTCGTCATAAACAAGGAAAATTTCCTGAGATTACTAACTTGACAATACACACAAGTAACAGAGACTAAGAAGAGAAGCGACACCGATGAGCTTTCGATGGCAATATGGTCGTGTGGTCGTAAACAAGGAAAATTTCCTGAGATTACTAACTTGACAATACACACAAGTAACAGAGACTAAGAAGAGAAGCGACACCGATGAGCTTTCGATGGCAATATGGTCGTGTGGTCGTAAACAAGGAAATTTTCCCGAGATTACTAACTTGACAATATATATTTGTAACGGAGACTAAGAAGAAAAGCGACACCGATGATCTTTTCGATTGCAATATGGTCGTGTGGTCGTAAACAAGGAAAATTTCCTGAGATTACTAACTTGACAATACACACAAGTAACAGAGACTAAGAAGAGAAGCGACACCGATGAGCTTTCGATGGCAATATGGTCGTGTGGTCGTAAACAAGGAAAATTTCCTGAGATTACTAACTTGACAATACACACAAGTAACAGAGACTAAGAAGAGAAGCGACACCGATGAGCTTTCGATGGCAATATGGTCGTGTGGTCGTAAACAAGGAAAATTTCCTGAGATTACTAACTTGACAATACACACAAGTAACAGAGACTAAGAAGAGAAGCGACACCGATGAGCTTTCGATGGCAATATGGTCGTGTGGTCGTAAACAAGGAAAATTTCCTGAGATTACTAACTTGACAATACACACAAGTAACAGAGACTAAGAAGAGAAGCGACACCGATGAGCTTTCGATGGCAATATGGTCGTGTGGTCGTAAACAAGGAAAATTTCCTGAGATTACTAACTTGACAATACACACAAGTAACAGAGACTAAGAAGAGAAGCGACACCGATGACCTCTCGATGGCAATATGGTCGTGTGGTCGTAAACCAGGACAATCATAACACGCGCGGACATATCTTCTTCTTCTTGAGGTAAGGGATTACGGTCCAGTAACTATAAAAAGGTTGGTTTTGGAAAAAATCTAACAGAGATCCACGTTTGTACATACTAAAATATTACTGTATCTATTACGTATATATTTGTACAATAGAGAGATTACAACAACAACATCGAGGACGACGAGCTCGGTGGTGCAGTGGCGAAACGTGCCATTACATTAATGCTCGTAGGTTCGATTCCCACACGGGACAAACATTTGTGTGCATGAACATGTGTTTTTGTCTTGGTGTGGGTAGTTTTAAGAGGTAGGACGCATCAATACAACCCGTTTGGGGAAGTGCCTCCACCTCACAAAAAACCGTATCCAAATAACAACTCCCTAGATGATTGTTGTGTTCCTGCGTGTGAGTGACGTCACCAGTAAGCTCCTATGGAATTGCTGTTAGCATTAGAGGTGGCATCGCGCGAGTCACTTAATGTATTGCAATCGTTTTTATAGGCCACGGAAAGTTAAGTTTTCGTGAATAAAAGAAAATGATAATTATGTGTGAAAATCTGAATGATTCGAGCATTCACAGCCTCGCTCTGGATTACCTTAGAGAGCCCCGGGATAAGATGTAGATATAGTTGTCTGATAAAATACAGTAAGTTTCATTTGTATAGCTTGTATTAGTACTTATTAATTTAAGGTTTGGATTTATTTTACATAAATTACGCCAATTTTCAACTCACGATCATCAAAACCTCTAAGATACTTACTGTAATTATAGATGCTAGATACATCCATGAGTTCCATTCATATATCAAAATTTCTATGTCATAAGTGATTCTGATGACCTCATGATTCAGCGAGCTGTTAGTTAATGTGTTTATAGGTTTTCTTTTATAATGATTGTTTTATCTGTATAGACTCAATAGGATAGAACATGCCAAAGACAAAGAAATGATAAACAAATTGTTTAGGATATAATAGGCAATTTGAAACTATAGTAAATCTGCTGTTCACCATAAAAATAATTGACTAAATGAAACACAGAATATGGGCTTTGAAATATGGGTTAGAATAGAAATAGTATTTAGACAATAGAGGGTAGGTCAAATATAACGGCCACGCAGACTCTCACCAAGCTGCCTTATCTCGCCCCGCCAGGGTTTCAAGTATCATTTTGTAGTTACACCGCACAGGGCTCACGCGCGGCAGCGGACGCTCTGCGCTTTATAATGTAAATTCTTTTTATGTGGTCCTTATTTGGTTATCTGAATATGCAGCAAAATATATTTTGACGCCGTGACTAGTCAACGACAAGCTAAAACTATTAGGTATAAACATGAAATTTGGAATATAATTTCCTTTTATGAGACAAAGGTAAAGGTTATGAGAAACGTAAGTAAGTTACAAATATTAGTCACCATCCTTTATTATCATCGCACAGTCTAAGCCGCCCACCTCTAAGAGCTTGTATTAACGAATGCAAGCTCATAAAAATGTCAAAAAATATTCGAAATGTCACAACACTACACGCGTGTTCCGGTGTGCCGTGAGCATATCGAGCATATTCGAGCCTTTCAGAGTTGTCAGTCGAATAGTTCACTCTGTGCGGGTACATATTTTAGCGAACTCATTGCGATGCCAATTGCGAGGTATTCAACAATGGCGCACTAATTAATCAATCAACGCAGCAGTTGTGCATAGTTATCATTATCACGAAGCTTCAGCTGTTTTCCTCTATTAAATTATCTCACCTCAAAAGTTCACACTATTATAGTATGAGGTTAATTTATACTGCCATATATTAAATTGAAATGAACTACACTCTTGACTTTGTGCGAATTTAGAACTTTCTAAATTAGAGCAGTGATAGCCCTGTGGAAAAGGAATCGGCCTATTGACCAACTGGTACCCAATTCGAAACCTGGCGGGGACATGTACCACTAAATTCCTGTTTTCAGATTTATGTACATACTTATCACTTGCTCGGGGGTGAAGGAAAAAAGCATGAGGAAAATCCACACGTCCAAGATATTATATTTCGAAAGATGTGTAACCTAACCTAAGAATGATCTGGTTTTCCCTCTGGGTTGAGGAGGTCTGACGGCAGCCGTAATAGGTAGTAGGTCGACTTAAGTAATAATGGACTAGAAAAGGGATAATGCGAAGATGTTGTACCAATTAAATACAATGCTACCCAGTCAATCAATAAGTACTGTTACGGTGCGAATCTACACTTGCATATTGATGCGAATTTCGGTGCTACCAGCGTCGTCTGTTGGCCCGTAAATACATTGGATCGATCATCGTTAAAATTCCATTACATAACCGCCCCAACCATCCACCAAAAGTCATCCGGCTACAGATTATACCGACGTGCTGCCTGTGCGATGCCGGGGCGGATCGCTAGTGATTTTAGAAAGCTGACCAGTTTGTATGATTGAATTATCTAATCTAAGACACTACCAATTGGAATAAAAATATGTATGCTTTCAATTTGAATAAACATAAGGCCGAACAATGTAGGTCTTTTTTTGCACTGATTTTTATAGACCGCTGTGGTGACTTACAAACAGACAACTGTCGACTGTGCATGCGTCACAAACTTGTTTTAAAATCGAATTTACAACAAAGGATATTCTGTTCCTTAGTAAGCGGAATGGAGAATAGAACAGAATAAATTTTATTACCTACTGTATACAAAGTTGTTTCACAAATTTGTTTAGTTAATGTCACTTGACAGGTATGCAAAAAATATTTAAATGCATGTAAGCTGATGCAACGGTGTAAGCAACTAATTTCTCCATTTTAGGTTTTTTTTTATACAACGTCGGGACGCATACAAGCATACGATCCACCTGATGTAAAGTGGTTTTCGTAGCATTTGAACGCTGGTAATACATTAAGTATCACTTGCATGATGCCACCTTTGCTGCTAACACGGCAAGTCCTTACGACCTTATTGGTGACCTCACAAACACGCAGGAAAATAACAATGCTCTAGGGACTTGTTGTTTGGCTGTAGTTTTCTCTGAGGTGGAGGTACTTCCCCAGACGGGCTGCTTTGACGCACCCTACCCTCGCTTAAGATTTGTAGATTGCAGGCATAGGGCATAATTAATGACTGAATTTTAAAAGTGGCTACATTTCAATCATACATAATATTTTCATAAATAAACGGAGAAGTAACAGCGAGAATATTTATTTGTTTGAACAGTTCTCCTAGGCGTTCCCTCGAAGCCATGTAATAAATATAGCAAATGGCTATCTAGAGTAGCATAAAAATTTATTCTCAGTACCTGTTCCTCAGTAGTGTGATTATTAGTTTGTATATTTGTAAATCTTTTACTAACGAACCTATGAACCTCTTCTTCCTCGCGTTATCCAATTTCCTAATCCATCATAGGATTGACGGGACCAGCTACCTAAGTCTAAGGATTTGGCGAACATACTGATTTTTACAGGGAGCGACTGTCGTAAGACTTCCACAGCCTAGAGGAAAAACCAAATCTTTCCTAGGTTATGTTTCACGTGTTTTGAAATATAATTACTTGGAAGTGTGGGTCTCCCACTATGTTACGAATTACTTCACCGCTGAGCAAGTGATAAATATGTACATAAACAGGAAAAGAAGAATTTAGTGGTACATGCCTCCATTGGGATTCGAACCAGGGACCCATTGATCAATAGGCCGGTTCCTTGTCCACTGGGCTATAAATGCTCACCTTACCAACCTCTGAACCCATTATGACGAAAATTAACAACTTGAATGCTAGAAAGCACTTTCTTGATACCAGGCATACAAAACGGCGGACTGAACCAAGCAGTAATATTAAATAAAAACATAAGTGTGTTTGATTGTCCTTCTTTTAAATCAAATCTCGGTAAAGTTTCGACGTTATTTTTGGAAGAGACAGTTCGTGGATAGAAGGTTGACATAGATTAAAATTCAAGTGGAGCATTTCAGCAAGCGATCCAGCAGGCAATACCCAGTATTTTATAAAACACACGTACAGACGGGTACTCTATATATTATCTACAACTTCACGCCAAGTCCCTTGCGGGTCAGGCAGAGAACCGAGCGCCACTCGGTGATTACACACGTTACTAGGATCTTTAAAATTCACGGCCCATTTCATGCACATTCGGCTTCTTTTCATTCCGGTATATCAGATTCCTAAGGCTCCGAGAGTACTCTCTCATGTGCATATATATCGTCGTTCTATTTAATGTTTTTTATTTTCCGTAATAAACACGTGGCCATCATGCGATATCATTGCCCTGTACTGGTAGCCGTAAATACTATAGTTGTTGAGTCGCGGACATCAAATATTCATTATTGTGGCTAGACACAGTAATGAACAAAAGACAGGAATGGTAAACTGCCGCTATGGTTAGTTCGTAGTGCAAAGTATGGCCATTGGCGTCTAGTATGTTACTACTGCCAGTGTTTCCTCACTGTGGCATTGCAATTTGCAGTCTACTGTAATTCCAACAAATATATATCTCTATCAAAGTCTAATTTGATATTCGTAATGAGACTTTCTATATTAATAGAAGTTATATTTTGAAAACTAAATTTGATACAAGTGCGTGAGGATCGGATCACGTGGTGCTCGGTCGTCCCTGCCTACCTCGCAAGGGATTTGGGGTGAATTTAATTATGGATAGATAGACACATTTGATTTAAGCCAAGCGTAAAAATATAAAATATATAATATACGTGAACTACTTTAGAATTATAAAATGATTAACTTGAGACAGTGGTTTCGCTCGGGCGCTAAACTTATCACTAAATATTTTTGCTATCAGTACAAGGACTAACCATGAAACATAGTAAAAAAATCGGCCAAGTGCGAGTCGGACTCGCGCACGAAGGGTTCCGTACCATTATCTATAAAAACGGCAAAAAAATCACGTTTATTGTATGGGAGCCCCCTTAAATATATATTTTATTCTATTTTTTAGTATTTGTTGTTATAGCGGCAACAGAAATACATCATCTGTGAAAATTTCAACTGTCTAACTATCACCGTTCATGAGATACAGCCTGGTGACAGACGGACGGACGGACGGACGGACGGACGGACGGACGGACAGCGGAGCCTCAGTAATAGGGTTCCGTTTTACCCTTTGGGTACGGAACCCTAAAAAGAAAAATCTACACTATGAATTATTCTGAATAACATTATTTTAATATTTCCAAAAGATGCATTAAGAAAACAGATGCAATTCTGTCATTGACCTATTCACATAGTTGACATAACTCTATTCTAGCGCGCTTCCGTTGATGCCGTAAGAATGAAATCCAGCAAACACGAACTCCCGTCAACAGACAATACTTCATTTTTAGGGTTCCGTACCCAAAGGGTAAAACGGAACCCTATTACTGAGGCTCCGCTGTCCGTCCGTCCGTCCGTCTGTCACCAGGCTGTATCTCATGAACCGTGATAGTTAGACAGTTGAAATTTTCACAGATGATGTATTTCTGTTGCCGCTATAACAACAAATACTAAAAAATAGAACAAAATAAATATTTAAGGGGGCTCCCATACAACAAACGTGATTTTTTTGCCGTTTTTATAGATAGTGAAACGGAACCCTTCGTGCGCGAGTCCGACTCGCACTTGGCCGATTTTTATATCTTACATTCTGCACTTAATTTAATTTTTAAAACGAAACCTGTCTTGCGAATATGGTGGATGAATACTGTATGCAATAAGTATAGGAGGGCAATACTGCGAGCCACGCCAAGTTACGTAGCTAAATGACACGTCCAACACACGTGTGGCCTTCCCATGTCGTCGTCAATGCAGTCTAGTGCACAGTTAACTATAAATGCGGCATACGGAGGCGAAGCTATTAAGCCGTCAGCAGGTAGTGGATGGAATTGGAGGCCCCTACCTCAGACACATACCCCGTAGGCGTGGGGGGTTACAATATCCATGTGCTATATATATATCTGATGCAGTGGAAAACTGAACACGCGCACTGAGATAAATGCATCAACGGAATTAACATGTGGTCCTTTGCGAACACACATTTCACGAAGCAATGGAATTGTGCATTAAGGATAATGTGGCGACAGTTGTTCAGCCGTCGCATTCTACGACTGAAATAATATTGATTATGATGATGAAATATTTATAATTATTTATTTCTGCAAATGACTGGGTGTTCGGAGTACGTGAATTTTAAAATAAATTGAAGTAACGAATTGTTCACATCGTAACAGGACTTCGAAACTCTAATTGACTTTCATCTTTAATAGTTTTTAAGGTAAAGATTCACAACTTTCTAATTCCCCATCAAATCTTCACTAAAATGAAGCGGATTATGAAAGATCTATGCTTGTATAAAGACATAAATAAAGTCGGATTTAGAATACATTGTAACTTGTAGTCCCATGCATAGCATTTTTGTACATAAGCATGTCTGTTTGTCTCGATCTGGTTGTTTTAAGAAAAGTAGGGCGGACGAAAGCAGCCCGACTATGGTATTATCCCCACCTCATAGAAAACCACAGCTAGATTACCACTGGATTACCATAGATCCCGTGGACGGTTTTTGTATTTCTGAGTATAAAGTTACTAGAAGTTGCTGTGTTATCAACAGAAGTGGCAACGCGCTAGCGATATCTTCCTATATTGTAAGCGTTCATAGTCTACGGTAACCACGTTTCATCAGTTCGAGCGTATGTTTGTATATCTCCTTAGGTTGTAATAAAAGCTAATTTTTAATATTACAGAGCAAGCAACAGTAATCGAGAGAGATACGATAGCAAATTAAGAAATAAAATAACATTCCCAATAAAGTTATCATCCGTAGCGGAATTGGCCGCGGTATACAGGTCCATTTCCG
Organism: Pyralis farinalis; assembly: GCA_947507595.1. Taxonomy (NCBI): domain Eukaryota; kingdom Metazoa; phylum Arthropoda; class Insecta; order Lepidoptera; family Pyralidae; genus Pyralis; species Pyralis farinalis. The sequence continues at coordinate 31,225,977 of OX382265.1, forward strand.
TTGCGACAGTGTCCTAAAACCTTCATTATTTTAAAAGTCTTTAGTTTTCTTTTCTTTAGTTTAGATCAGCCAACCATTACATCCCCTGCGCTTTACAGTGATGAATTCCATGTAATGTAACCTCGACACTAAAGTTTACAACTGTCTTTTATACTAAAGATGGGATTAAGATTAGGCAGATACGTAAGCAACACACAAATAAATAGAGAAACGGTAAAATGGGCCTGCCCGTAATAATACGTCCCTCTGAGGCACACAGAGCGCTAAAATGTACTCGCTGAAAAAGGACTAATAGGAGGGGGAAATAAATCGAAAAAAACCACTATTACCGTAGATAAATAAACAATTTTTCAACCTTTCTATCTATGGTGAAAGTTCAAAAAAATAAACATAAGCAAAGCGGTTCTTACAAGAGTATAAAAGTACCTATTTCGAACAAAGCTAGTGTAGTCGAACCTGGCGCATAGCCTATTGTACATGGACGCAACTTGATAACTAATGCGACTTCAAATGCGTGTGTACCGGAATCCCATAGAAACAGCTGTTTCTTTTTTTTCTTTTTCCTCGGTCTTGGGTCTCATCATGACGAATAGCCTATGACCTGAAGGATTAGACTATCAAATGTTTCGCTCCCCATACTAGTATAGTAGGCAGAGAGAATCGAGGGTCACCATCCTCACTAGCGTCTTTAATATTTACAGCTTTTTTCATGCACTGTCGCCGGTTTCTAGTGCTCTTGAGAAAACACAAGTAATTTGGTCATGATAGGTAAGTCTTGGCCTTTCTCGGCTCCTGCATTCTCCCTCTAACGTTGTACATACATCTGTTTCGTAATTCTTTCCTGCTGTATTCTTTGTCATATATATAACAGTTAACTGCCATTTAAATGTGCATAAAGAAAGAAAAATACAGTCTTTAGTGCCAAATTTCCTTGTAACTAGTGCTTGCGGTAACTGCTTATCACCTAGCATGCGGGACGATTGCTTTCCACCTTAATAGTAAGCGCTCTCAAATTTAGAAGGGAACGCTATAACATGACTTACTGTTCGTTGAAAATTTATTCATCCCTCACATTTTACGGAAACCACAGAATATCCAATCGGATAGATAAAATTTGAATGTGGTAGGTACATATCTACCAAAAATATATATCTGAGCGGGCTTCGTATTGCTAGCGCTTCCATTTTCGAGAGAATGTAAATTTACGTTATCGACAACCGGCGGAAAACGTATTGTACCTGAGTGTAAAGCAACTTGCATCACAATGCTTTGCACTCTTAGTACACTACACATTGGTATTCTTTTGCTGTGCTAATGTATATAACGTTACATACCTTGTACTATGAATTATGATTATTATAATTATAATTATGCCTAGGTATGTGTACTGAAAGCAATTTTAGACCGCTTTTCGCAAGTGACTTTGTGGACCTCTCGGATTAGTCAGATGATGGGTAGCACGGAGGGCTAGGCCAACTGCTTGTACTATAAGAAATATATACACATATATATCGGCTTAAGTGGGCCTCTCTAACGTCAAAAACAGTTCAAAAGTTTGTTGAAGCTTCATCAGTGGTTCATTTAACTACAAACTGTGTACCTAACGAAAATTCCATTAAACTTGCGCAGTCTAACACGTTTACAATCGTACAAATAATGTGTGTCAATATAATTTTCCTCATATGTTCGAATACCTGAACCCTAATAATCTCAGTCCGTCTCAGGAATCTAAATAAGAAAGTATTGGACATTGAAACGTGATATTTAACACAGTTACGTAACATGCGGAGCATACACAATTATTAATTCTTGAATAATAACGTGTAACTAATTAGAGGCGATTGACACTCTACCACAAGAATTTTCTTGTAAAGTAGGAAAATATAACAATAATAAATAGGTCGTGTAGAATTGACAAAGAGCTTAAGGGGGGGGCATCAAGCTATGTGGCGCCCTCATTTTGTTTTTATTAATAACGCTGAACGCTCCATTCACACTATTCCCAGCACTGACTCGCCTTTCCACATCTGCGGTGTACCTTCCATTCCTGCTGAAAGCGCATCCAAGATATACAATCTCATCCACTTGTTCCAACAGTTCATCATCTACCGTAATCCTTACATTGGTTCTGGTTTCTTCTCTTTCAAATACCATTACATTACAATATTTCACTAAATTACAATTGGTCATAATTTTGATTATTGCTATAATATAATATGATTTATTGTTGATAATATAATATGGCCACAATAAGGAATAATTGAAATTTTGATTACTTCTACATAGATAATAAATGCAAGATATGTTTCAAAAACCCAAAAATATGATTCTTCTCTGCTTGTATTGAGCGTTTTTTGGAATTGGTCTTAAATCCAGAGTTATTAATAAAAACAAAATGCGGGGGCCACTTAGCTTTATACCCCCTCTTAATGAGCACATTCTTAGTCGTATATTATTTCAATTCGATTTAAATTCAGAATTTGCATGCACTCAGCGGTGCAAGGAAAGTGATGTCTAAGCTCCATTTAGAAATACATAAATGCTAACTACAACATCAACGTTACTCAGCTCATATGCTCACATAAATTTCTCACAAGGTAACGTAGAATGCGCAGCTCGTATGCGCTAGTTCGCGGACCAACATCGCAGCTTATTGGTAAGCTTACTGATTAAATATTCTCCCATTGGTCACTGAGACTCAAATCGCTGAGATATTTAGGCGCTAAAACACAACGCTTTTGTGAGCACAGGGTACCTTCATGCGTAGTCAAGTGATTTATTGTTTTGTGCTCCCGACGGTATATACAAAATAGAAATACTTACACTTATATATCGTACTGTAGTATCGCCTAAGCAGCATCACCTCAGGCCACCATAGTTATAAAAATCTTACATGTCCGTAGGAACATAAAAATCGGCCAAGTGAGAGTCGGACTCACGCACTAAGAGTTCCGTACCATTATCTATAAAAACGGCAAAAAAATCACGTTTGTTGTATGGGAGCCCCCCTTAAATATTTGTTTTATTTTAATTTAATTATTTATTCTTAAAGTGAATATATAACTAAATATTCTGTGAATATTTCAAGCGTCTACCTGTTGCCGTTATCAATTTCGAGCAAAAACGAGCAAAAAAATCACGTTTGTTGTATGGGAGCCCCCTTAAATATTTATTTTATTTTTTTGTATTTGTTGTTATAGCAGCACCAGAAATACATCATCTGTGAAAATTTCAACTATCTAACTATCACGGTTTATGAGATACAGCCTGGTGACATACGGACGGGCGGACAGCGGAGTCTCAGTAATAGGGTTCCGTTTACATACAAAACATACATTTCTTCCCAAGAGCTGTTATTTGTGCATGGTTATAAGTAACAGTACCTACAGTATGGTTTCTACTATGTAGGTACTGCGTGAGTGAAAAATCTGGCTATACCTTGCCTCTTTACAATACATTTCTGTTTTCACGAATGTGATCGTATGCATAAAAAACGATGGGTCGTCACACTACCCTATCTTTTTTGCATATGCCTTCTGGCCTATTTTCAGGATAAGTACACCCATACGCCACTTGGGAGACACGAGATATTAAAATATTTGGTGACAACAAAAGCCTTACCTACATCGTTAATATTGGGACCTTTAGTATGAAGCCCTGTAAAAAGGTTTTTATTTTGATATGACGCCCGACGGCCTGTTTCACCTCTATGCAGGTAGATAATGATATATATACTTTTGTAGATGTAGTACTGGTATATGAATAAATAGTAAGAGAAAGTCTTGAGTACACTTGTACTCAATATTAGGTGCTAATAATATTAGATACTCGATGCCGACCACAGTACACGTTTAAAACAATAGAACAACAGATGAATCAAGTGAACTTATCATGAATAGCCTGTAGACAACCGATGACACGATTTTGCGTAGTAACTCATGCACCCCTAAAATCGTGTTTGAGGATTTATGTACATATATATATTCCTAATTATCACTTGATCGGCAGTGATGGTAAACATCGTAAGGAGGTCCACGTTAGAAATTATATTTCAAGAGAATTATAAGTTAACCTAGGAAAGATCTGGTCTTCCTCTCTGGGTTCTGTAGGTTATCTGACGACAGTCGCTCTAAGTCAAAATCTGTATCTTCGCCAAATGCTTAGGCTTAGGTAGCGGACCCCGGAATCAACTTTCATTAAACACAATACATTTAGCAAAAAGTTTAAAGTTACTTGCATGTAAATAAATATTATAGAGTTACCATTACGATTGCAATAATAATTTCCGTCACGCAACATAATAATAATAATTTTAATACTATGGATTTTTTTGTAGAATGTTTTATTATTGTTGGTATTAAAACAGACATAAAAAATCTCGAGTAAATTATAGTTCCCATTAAACATGAAAAATTAGCACACAAACGATGTAGGAAGAATTAAACATTTGTATTTATCCGGATTATATCCGCCATTCATACTTCTGGCAAGATGTTAACGCGAGTACTTCATATCGCCGATTATTTTTGCTATTTCTTATTATTTTAGGTCGAAGTTGTTGTTATTGTTAAGTATAAAACTTAACAAAAAAACAACTTTGTGTTCCGTTTTTATATACCGTAACTGTTGAGGTTCTGTTATCAAAATGTTGTTCTCGGCGAAAATGAGTGAACCTGGATCGAAACAGTACTTGCGGATTACTTGTATTGAGCAAAAAGCGATTCAAGCATACTCCTGTGCGTTCTACGAATAAAGAGACTGTTCCTAACATATTGAGGCACGCAGACGAGACTTGACCTCAGTGTACCAATTCTTAAATCTGAAAATGCATGTTTTCTTTGTTTACACTTTGTCTAACGACATTATAAATGAACTATAGAAAGTGTTTAAAAGCCAGACAAATATTTAACCCTAAACGTGAATTAACAATGAGCTATTTCAATGTACTAAACATAGATTTATTATTTATCTAAGAGCTATGTTATTGTCTGTGCGGTATTATAATGTCTATAGTGTGCTCTTATGTTTTAACGCACTACACCATCTTCAATTTCTCCTTATTGCCTTTATGAGATTATTTTCCTTTTCTCGTGCTTAAAGATCTTCCTGTATAACAAATTTCAAGTTAGTGCGTACCCTATAAATTATGATCAAAAGTCAATTACTATGATACCATTAGTACGATATTGTGGGCCGAGAGGATAGCGGAAGACCGTTGAAAAAATAAATAAATATTGTCGGACAAATTACTCAACGCCATCTAGCCCCAAAGTAAGCGAAGCTTGTGTTATGGGTACTAAAAAACTGATAAACATAAAGTAAAGACATTTTTTTTTGTAAATACATACTTATTATACATAGAAAATACCCAGACCAATACAAACAGACATGTTCATGCACACAAATGTTTGTGCTGTGTGGGAATCGAACCCACGAGCGTTGGTGTCAAAGTAGTGTAACAACGCGTTTCACCACTGCGCCACCGAGCTCGTCAAAAAAAGAAAAGAGAAATAGATGTGTGAGGAATGAGTGAAAAGGGAGTGGATGACTCGACAACCGATGACTAACCGTTTTCAATGGAATAGAAGAGGGTACTGTGCCAACCACGGACGCACGGTCGAACCAATGCACGCTAATGATGATGAGTTCTGATGGTCTCTTACTATAATACTGAGTAAAGACTTGAATTTTATTAAGACTATATTTTTACACTATTCATTTTCAGTAACTTACGCTGTCCATTCAGGGGAAAAAGCATTTTAACGAACACATACACTGGCAACAAATTAATTATAAATAGTTTTAAATCAGGTACAAAACCCTAAAAAGGAGTTAAGAGTGCCAACACACGAATAATGTAATATATGTAATGGTCACATAAAGTATAATAATATATAAAACGTGTATACTAACAATAAAACAAGCCGAGCAGACGCAAAATATAGCATTCATAAATCCATAAACTGAAATAACCATAAATAACAGAAACCTTGGAGTATCTATTTTATAGTCTATGCATCGAGTGAACCGAAATGACACCTGTTTGATGGATCCAAATGGATCAGACTGCGGACTAGTATTAATTGGATGGATAGACTACAACACAAAGCTTGTCATTGCGAACGAGGTGAGGTTATTAACATGCTTAGCGTCCATTCCGATGGCATATTTCCAAGTTTAAATAAAGCCGGTAAAGCACGAATTTCGAATTAAGAACCGGATCAAACCGAAGGTCCCGTATTGATTTTAAAAAGCATCGTTGCTAACCCTGTGAAAACCTCCACTGCTCCACTGCCATGTATGTGGTGTAAAAAACATAATTAATACTTAAGCGCTTAAAACGAAAAAGATCTACCGACCGACCTTAAATAATTTAGAGATGATAACGGTGGTAACAGTTTAAATAATAATATGACTATAAAAGTTTTAAACCTTAGGTAACCGATCAAGATACACGCAAAAATATGCTATGGAATTGAAAATATACTTGTTTTAAACGGAAGACTAAATATTGAGGCAGGGTGTTAGTTGTCACCGTAAAACATGTCGTCAAATTTCATTTAGTAGATTTTAGGCAATGCGTGTGCAACCAACAGACAAACATTCCTAAAAATACCTACTTGGGCTTCGGTATCAATAGTAGATCGCAACTGCAATACTATTTCACTAGACATTCTGACCTGTAACGATTTTATATTACGGATATATATTATTTGTATTATAACTTAGCAATCAGGAAGGTTGTGCAGATCACAATACTATAACGTTTGTGAAACCAGCTCAATATTTGACCTCATAATAGCAAATCAAGATTCACTTACTACCTAACAGCATATAGTCACAGTTACATGGGCAATATTTACATCTATTACATAGGTACTGCGGTTATACAAACAAGATATTATCAGACAAAGTCAATTCCACTATTAGAACTATGACGTATGTGCAGTCCTTTGCCGATACATTGGGAGAAGCAGGAGTTTGTTTTTAAATCGTAAACAAGTTAGTAAACTTAACGCGCCATGTGGCACGCAAAGGATTTTTTCAATGCAGCTATAAGAGAAAATATAAATAAATAAGTGTATTAGTGGACATAATGGACTAAATTAAATGGTCAAAATTAACCTTCATAATTTTTTTTTAGCATTGTTCACACCTCTGCAGCGTTCACGTGAGTACTTCCAATAAGGCATTTATCCATCCAAAATTGTAATCTCCTGTTCCAGCAGTCTAAGTAGCCTATACGTAATTACGTAGCAACTAACAGATTATCTATCAGACAGTTTGTTAAGCCACTGTTTTGTTGGTATACAGATGCATAAAACAGTATTTTAAATCCCTTACCTGCTGATGGTTGACAACGCACCAATATAATTGACTAGTACTGTTCAAACCTGCAAGCGATAACTATAAAATTGTTTCAATAATTATTATCGCTCGAGTGGCCAGAATATTCCGATGTGCTACAGGCTGATAACAACCGACGACGGAAAGCGATTGATAGATGGAAATGTATTCGTCATAGAACCAATATTACAGCTATTACCTGCCTCTCAATCAAAGTGACCTAGGCTACCCCTTCCAGTGATGAATCTGTGACCGCTTGTTTGATGTGGCAACAGTTACACACATTGTCGGCGTGCTCAAACATCATCAGTTATGTTAGTGGCGGTGCTCGACAACCTTCCATTTAACATCACCTGCCTCTGTGTATTTAATAAATAGTATTTTAAATTGGCCCAGAGCAGTGACAGCCCAGTGGAAACCGACCCATTGACCACATGGTTCGAATCTTGGTAGGGGCATGCACCACTATTTTCGTGTTGTCGGATTTATGTATATTTATAATTTGCTCGGCGGAAAGCATCGTGAGGAAACCCACACGTCCAAGATCGACACGAGAGAACATGACACGAGAGACGTGTGACCAAACCTGAGATAAATCTAGTTTTTCCTCTGAGTTACGGAGGTCTAATGGCAGTGGCTGTATGTAAACATTTTGATCCCGCCAATTCTAATGGATTAGGAAACGGGATAACGCGAAGAAGAGTATTAATTGTATTAAGGCGCATTAAGAGATATAAAACAGCCCGTCTGGGGAAGTACTACCACCTCACAGAAAACCGCAGCCAAATAACAACTCCCTAGAGGATCGTTGTGTTCCTGCGTGTGAGTGAGGTCACCAGTAAGCTCCCAAGGAGTTGATGTGCAAGTGCAGAGCAGACATCGCGCGAGAGATACTTAATATATCGCAAGCGTTAACAGGCTACGGTACTCGCTTTATATCAGGTGAGCCGTATGCTTGTATGCCTCCAGGCGTAGTATAAAAAAAGTATTTTCAAGTGGCCGACCCAAGCCGTCGTCAATTAGTGGGCAGGTTGTAGCCGCTAATGGCTCATAATTGGGCTAACTGTCCCGGTTAGTACTATTCTTGTCAAAGAAAATCGGCGCGAAATAATAGCATGTGTTTGTATGTGGAGTACACAAATTTGAAATCGTAAAATTAACCAGTTGAGAATGCGCAAGCTTGCATTGCCAGAGGAACACCTGGCTCGTCAATTATGTAACTATTCACATATATTTTTTGACCATGTTCCTTAAGTGATAGGAACGGTGTTCCTGAACCGTCCTAATCTACTCGTACTTTTTTATGCTGAATCCGAATCTGAAGTCAAAATTCGAATATTCGAAAAAAAGCGTCAGACAAACACACAGACAAACGCACAGACATACATATAGATTTCATATAGGAACGTTGTTCCTGAATAGTAGAAAATAACACACCACTACAGTACCGTCACCCTCGGTGAAGAATTCGTAACTGAATTATATCACTCAGGCCGCCTGACATATTTGATGGCGTGCAGTACGCCGCTCCGTGTTTAATTTCATCTGTGTTACATTCATACATTTACCCTCTATATAGTCAATCAAACAATCTAGTGATGTTTAAGAGCAATATATCATAAGTGATTGTATTCTTCTCGTCGTAATTACATCCCGGCCCTCCTGAGTATCTATTCCTTGAGTTCTATGTCAAGTCTCCTCCAGGTGACTTCGATATTGCACTTCAGTGCAGATCTCGACGCCAAGCATCCTAATACTTTTGGTGTCGTTAAGAGGTGTGTTCTGAAAATTAGGAACCAAAGCAAATGGAGTTTTATTTGCGGTGAACGCGTAAACTTGTGCCTCGTGTTGAATTCGACCAAGTTAAACCGCTCCCAGTGAGATATTTTAGTTAAAGTACCATCCATTTCAGATACAAGTTTATCGCTTTCCTCCACAAGGGAACGAGGGATGTTTGCACGGCTATTATAACAAGTGCACCCGGTACTGTCGTCCGCATAACAATTAATGTCATCAGTTGAAAGAAAAATAGGTAGAAAATAACAGTAAACAGGTTTATTAGCAGGTGGCCTTGTTCACAATGCGTCACGCGCAGCTCGTTCCATTATGAATAAATAAATACAACTAAGACTTTCTTTTCTTAGTGTTTTATACCCAACAGGAAAAAGCGGGCTCTTTATAAAGGTCACTCACGTTTGATTGGTCTGTTCAATCGCTTTACAGGCATTCTTCTCGGATGTTATGTTCAAGCTTGAAATTTAGCACAGTAATTAAATTTTCGACTTTCCCGGCTAAGACCACAGCTTTCGAAAGCTATTCCCGTTTTTTTTTTATAAAATCTATTTGTAAGTACAGAAATTTTGCTCGAAACTATCGAAAAGTATTTTTAGGAACGGTAAGTGTAACAAACTAAAAATATGAAAACACCGGAACTGAAATTGGTTTAGTGTTTGTTTAAATTAGGGGTATAAGTATGAAATTGGCTATTTGTACAGAAAAATTAAAACTCGCCTTTTTCTAAGATGTAACATATTTATTTAATCAAAATATTTACCCTCATTATCTATACATTGCTGCCATCTAATCTGAAGTTTATTTATGCCTTTGCGACAGAACTCTGGGGATCTAGATTCGATAAACTGTGTGAAAGCATTTTGTACTGCCCCCTGGGAAGAAAATATTTAACCACGTAGTAAATTGTCCAAAACACGAAAAAAATGGTAGTTAGTTGGAGCAAGGTCTGGCGAGTACGGAGGATGACGTATGGTTTCAAACTGCAGCTCCTGTAGAGTTAGAACGGTTTTGTGTACAGTGTGAGGTATTGCGTTATCATGGAGCAATAATGGTGAAGATCGATTCACGAGTCGGGGCTGTTTAACTGCCAGTTTCGCCATCATTGTTCGAAATTCGGCACAGTAAACATCTGCGGTTATTGTTTGAAGAAAAGAAGGAAGAGACCACCAAACAGTGACCATTAACATTATACTGGTAAGCTTTGCTTTAGGGAATGTTACGGCGTTTGACCTGGAGTCAGTTATTACATTTTTCGCTTACGGATATCGTAAAGAATCCACTTTTCGTCACATGTCACAATTCGATCCAATATTCCTTCATTTCTGTACCGATTCAACAAGGCAACACAAGTTTCAACACGCGTTTCTTTCTGCAGATCAGTCTAATCATGAGGCATCCATTTTTATATATTTTTATCTTATTGATTTGATACCAATGAGTCAGTATTATAGGTAAAATAACGTTAAACTATGCCGCTAATTCCTGGGTCGTTTGACTCGGATCGGCTTCCACAATCTCAGCTTTGTTCATCTCAGCGTTTTTCATTCAGCGTTATTCACCTGTGTGGGCGGTCTTCTACGTGGTTCGTTCTTCAAGTCGAAGTTATCCATGACATTGATATTGCGAGCCGTTTCTGCCGCGTTAGTTCCGCGTCGGAACTCTTTCGAAGTATCTTTCCCGTCTAAGCGCAATAAAAAAACAATTGAAATTCGAAAATCAAATGTTGCACGTTTTTTAAAAGAAAAACCTCATAGGCATCATGTGAAAAAAGTTCCACTCGAAAATCTCACACCATAAAGGTTTAATGTCAATTCAAAGTAGCTATTACTATAAAACGGCAATTTCATACTTTAACCCCTATTATATTAAGATTGGATATGTCGCTAAAACATGGAATGATGAAAATTTAATATGGAAAACAATTGCCTAACTAAAATTCGAAGTTGAAAATAATAGTTTAAAGCGATTTACGACTTGTATAGTCGGTCGTAGGAATCATACAATTGTTTCCCAACTTTCGTTTGTTATTTGAACATTATTTTGTTTCAGCGGCGTTTAGAATAACAGTTTTAGGTATTTTTTAAGTCACACATTTACCCTACTCGTTGGTCTTTATCTCGTAGAGAGCACGAATTAGTCTCCTCTACAAGATAAAACCCAAATAATCATTTTCGGTCTTGTCAAGGTTATTTGTATTCTCGAGATTTTAAAAATTTCCTTTTTTCGACACTCGCAATTATCTAGAAAATGGTGGTCTACACAAAAAAAAACAGTATGTATTCGTATATGATACATTTTATATAAATATAAAGATACGTTTATTTAATTTATCAAGATATACGAGTATTTATTAATACAGTAGCGTACAATTTCTACAAAACTAGTTACAATCCTCTATGGTTAGTTATACTAACACAGGATGTTAAGAATGAGTCAGTTACAAAAAGTATAACATTAAAGATGTTTTTGCAGTTCCGATTGCTTAAGTTGTTCGACTATCTATATCTATATATAAATGAATGTTTGTCTGTATGTCCTCTATGGACTCAAAAACGGTTGGGCAGATTTTAATGAAATTTTCAGTGAATCTTCAGGTTAGTAGTAGTCAAATAACAACTCCCTAGAGCGTTGTTGAGACCCTGCGTGTGAATGAGGATGCCAGTAGGCTCCTAAGGAGTCCTTCTGTTACCAGCAGAGGTAGCGTCGCTTTACATCAGGTGGCCCGTATGCTTGCACGCCTCACGACGTTGCATATAAAAAAAATCTCAAAATAAAAATGTTGGACCGATTTATTTTCTTTTGAGATATTTAAACCTACATTCACATTCAAATCTAAAATTACACATAGCCTACGAGCCCCCAGTAACTCGACCAGTGTTCGGATTATTAACTATTCTAGCATTTGTACATATATCGTATTGAATACTTAATAATCGTCCGTTCAACTGCAGTAATTAATTGATGATGCCTAACAAGACTGGCATATCAATTGCAGATAGCCCTTTGAGGTAGGTATTGTGCATTTGAATGCACTAAAGCCGTTCAAGATGGCTCCCAATACTCGACAGTACATATTAATTGGGAATTTGAGCCCAAATTGTCAAGTTCGGTAGTTGGAACTAAATCAATTCAGTTTTTTAGGGTTCCGTACCCAAAGGGTAAAACGGAACCCTATTACTGAGGCTCCGCTGTCCGTCCGTCCGTCCGTCCGTCTGTCACCAGGCTGTATCTCATGAACCGTGATAGTTAGACAGTTGAAATTTTCACAGATGATGCATTTGTTGCCGCTATAACAACAAATACTAAAAAATAGATAAAATAGAATAAAATAAATATTTAAGGGGGCTCCCATACAACAAACGTGATTTTTTTGTTCATTTTTGCTCGATACTATCTATCTATCTATAACTTCACGCCAAATCCCTTGCGGGGTAGGCAGAAAGAACCGAGCGCCACGTGACTCGATCCTTACATATCTCACTCGCTTCTTTAACATTCATTGCTCTTCTCATGCACGCTCGCCGGTTTCTAGGGCTCCTGACATCACCTTCTGATAGAACACGATCAATTTGGTCATGGTAGGTAAGTCTTGGCCTTCCCCGGCTCCTACATCCTTCCACTTTTGCATTGTATATCTGCTTCGTCATTCTTTCATCTTGCATTCTTTCTACATGTCCGAACCATCGGAGCATGCCTCTTCTTATTTTAACACCGATGCTCTCTCTCAGACCAACTCTGTTTCTAACATCATCATTGCGAATATGGTCTACAAGCCTCACGGCACAAATTTTGCGCAGCGCTCGCATTTCGACCATATACATACATTAATTAAAAAACATAGCATACATATATATATATTTAAAAAAAACTTTGTAGCAATGTGTGGTTCGAAAAATAACACCTAAATCTAAAAAAACAGAAGTTACTCTGTATTGACATATGCTATAAATGGATATGTACGCCAGTGAATTGCATACAATATTCCAAACGACATATTAATGTTTGAGTATGATAGTGCAACGGATGACGAGCGTAATAGGATTTACGTCAGTGACTAATTAATCCGCTAGTAACGACAATGCTCTGTCGAATGCCGAGTGAAGCTTCATTAGGAGAACAAATTGCACGTTACGTGATCAATGCAACAAAACGAGCCGGGAGACAGCAGAAATGGAAGGACAATATGAAAAACAAAGAAGAATATTAGAAATATTAAATTTCGTCCCTCAGCATAGCAGTCGTCCTAGTAACAATTGAATTGCCAATTTGAATTGGATTAGATTGGAATTGGATATACTACTGGCATGCATACTACCAAGTCATATTTATGTCCAACAACATGATTTATTTCTTTCTAACATCCTTGCGTACTGAATAATGACAAACAAGTTATTTATCACTGTTGAGGAGGGCGAGAAATCCAAAAACCCAAAAAGGAGAGGTAAGAACGCGAAGTGACAAATACACATAACATCAGATTTAAAAAGAAAGACATAATGCTAAAAGTCAGACGTGCATAATGCCAGAGACATATAACGTCAGATACGTAAAATATCAGATTTGAAGGAGTGAGATCAATTTGATCTACGGTAAAATGAAAATAAATAAGACACTATATTTTAAAAAGGGGCAAATCACGATATGTGCTAAAAAGACCTACAAAAACACAATACGCATATAAGTTCCAAACCAACACCTAAAAACAAAACAAAAAAATATTTGTCGTCGGTGCAGCAGTACAGCTTTGATACTTTTGAATCCCTTAAATCTCTGTAACAACCATAAATAACGTATTGTAGGAAAAGCACTAAAATTAGTTGCGTGTAATTAACTTTTATTAAAACGGAATGAAGTAGTGTTGCCACACAAAGATAAAGATAAATGATATATACCGATCATTAACTTTTTTCAATACCAACTTTTATGCGAACTTAATCATCGTGGCATATATGTACGAAGTAATATCCCATGTATTGTGAAGTATGATATGATTTAATTGTGGCGTGCGCCGAGATTATAGAAATAGCAAAAAGTGTCTGGCAAATTATATCTCATCAAAAACATAAAATGTACAAAAATTCAAGTCTCGCAACGTAATTGTTCCACCACCGAAAATTGTGATCAAGTGAGTGAAAAAATCTTTGAATATAAAGAAAGCGAGTGAGGTGCGTAAGAACTGTGCCTTATGACGGTTCTCTCCTGGCATAAAAATATACATTCATATATCTATTAAAGTACCTATTTAACAACTTTGACATAAATTGTTTTCTACTTAGTTATCTCCCTACATTGTGTTGATCTTGGACATCTTTATTTGTATAATAGTTGCAATAATGACTTAGCAGTCGTAAGGCAACACCTACGCAAAGAAAACAGGATTGAATAGGCTAAGCACTAGCTGAATACAACATTTGAAGTTTGTATACCTGCTAGAAGTACCTTAGAATTTGTATGATCAGTAGGTGAGTGAGTGTGTTAATAACAAAATTAACGAATCCAACTGGCAATATTGCGAGCCGTTTCTGCCGCGTTAGTTCCGCGTCGGAACTCGTATTCAAAAATACTCAGATTTTCGAAGTATCTTTCCCGTCTAAGCGCAATAAAAAAACAATTGAAATTCGAAAATCAAATGTTGCACATTTTTTAAAAGAAAAACCTCATAAGCATCATGTGCAGTATAAGTGTAAATAGTAGATAATTTGCAAAAAATTCGCTAGTTACATTCTCTTGGTCACTGAAAGTTCTGGTTCTAGCCCTATCCCCAGTACGAAGTTGTCGAAATTGCCCTTAGTGTCTTAAGAAGTAAATGCCCTTAATGTCATAAAAGTATAATACTGTAGTGTTTTGGCGGGGACACTGCCGTGTCCCCAGTTTTCGAACCTCGTATACTACATAAATCCAAGCCACAGTCGAGCGAGATAGAAGGTGGCAGGAATTGAAACTACGATATTGAACTTGAAACTCGAGATACGTGAAATAGAATAAAGCGTGGACACAGCCCGTGATTGAAATATAACTCCTGTTTGATTCGTTTATGTACACAATGTAACTTTTCAGTAGAAAATTTTAGGGATTTATAACAAAAGCAAGAAATAATAAGTATTATTTTTTCTTTTTATACAACATCGGAAGGCATACAAGCATACAGCTTGCCTGATATAAAGCGGTTACCGTAGTCTATGAACGCTTGTAATACATTAAGTATCACTCGCGCGATGCCTTCACTGTTGCAGGTACAGCAACTCCTTAGCATACTGGTAACCTCGCGCACTTGCAGGAATACAACAACCCTCCAGGGAGTTTTTATTTGGCTGCAGTTTTCTGTGAAATGGGTGTGCTTCCCCAGACGGGCTGCTTGGATGCGTCCTACCTCTTTTAAAAACATCCTGACCAAGACAAACAGACATGTTCATGAACACATGTCGATTTTCGTGTATAGGAATCGAACCCACGAGCGTTGATGTCAAAGTTACGTGATTCACGACTGCACCACCGAGCTCGGTAAATAGATAGTATATATTATATTACTTTAAACAAGCAATTCTTTTATATACTAGTATATAGAAAACGGCTCTAACGATTTGGATCAAATTTTGTAATTAGATAATAAACCTTGTCTAATTACAAAATGTGATCCAAATCGTTAGACTCGTTTTCTACTTTTATGTTTATATTGTAAGTTTCTATTGCATAATTTTACACAAATAATTCTTTTATATAAATATATATTGTATATCGATTTGGATAAAATTTATTATTTAGATAAAAAGTTTGGGTTTTAAGTTGTATTTCCAGAAAAAATGTTTTCAGGTGTATTTCCAGAAAAAATGCCGGTCGCTCTGTACTGTAATATATTTTACTCACAGTACACAGGCTCAATAAACAATGCGCGTGGAAAAGCACGTGACACCTTCATAGCTAGGATAAAATTATATGAATACAATTTTCTAAGCGCTCGGAAATGCGTCGTGACTTGATCGGAAATCAGATTTATCCATTCGTGTTATAGCTTTACCATGATATTATACCATTACCTAAGTCTACGGGGATATTTTCTAAATGTTCTTTAGGAAATATTGCCGTTCGGAGGCTTAAGGCTTGAAGTCTGCGCTGAAGCCCAGTAGGCTTAATCTGCAAGCGTGTTTTGTGTCAAGTGGGAAACATATGTGAGATGATATGTTTGTTTGAACATGGCAAAAACGAAAACAATATAGTATATTTCATTACAAGTGCGGAAAGCCTGTCATTGCAAAGAGTTCCGACAAATGTCTACCCGAGCCGAGGCGCAGCCGAAGGTGAGGGTTGACAGTCGGAACTTTTTGCAATGACGGTTCCGCACGTGTACTGAACAACTATTTTTAATACAGTTGCGAAAAAATGAAGCAGTTTAATAAAATAATAAAAACACAATAAACTCAACTAACTAGGAAAATGGCGCCAACCGTAAAAGAATATAAGCAGAGATTTTCTTTTGTTTTCTTCACCCATTCTGGGTAGGCAAAGGGAACTATGCCCATACAGCCAAGTCTTCAGTAGAATGTTTTTATTGATATGAAATGAAAATGAAATTTAATGAGATGAAATGAAATGAAACCTAACCTAACTCATTGAATCAAATCATTAAATCTGATATTGAAACAAATTAGTAGCTTCTTTTTAGAAATATTTGCATGAATCATAAAAACTTCTATAAATTTTTTTAGTAAAAACTTCGTGGTTGGTTTTTTCTTTTTAATAGACATTATTTTGACAGTTGGGAAAGAGAATGCACGAGTTCGGAAAAGGTAAAGAAAAAGCTCGAGTATGTAATAGCCCACATCCCGAACGCTATACGTCCCTGCAATACGCCGCTTTTTGAGCAACTGTATTAAAAAAATATATACCGTAATGTGCAGTACTATGATGAACAGTTTACATGTATATTAAGTATGTACATACTAAATACAAACAGGAAACAGATGCGGTAGCACGCAGAATCAGGTGTTGCTTTGTAGGAAACCTTAATAATAAGTTAAACGTCAAACAGTTATAAAGTTTGTAACTGTTTGACGACGATATAACTTCGCAACATACACCAACATCTGATTCTGCACGTGCTCCTTGCATAAAGTCTTCGTCCAGGAAGAAAACCAGTTAAAACGTGATATCTCAAACCCTTTTTATTATTTGATTTAATCTGTTTCATAACTGTCCAATCATTTATGGTCAAACTTTCAACAAGGTAACGTCGTAATCTGCTGTCTACGTATACTTCTTTTACATTCTTCTTCTATACTAATTGCTACAATTCCTCCAACCCATTTAGGTTTTTGCGTGTAAAAGTAACATTTACCCGTACATTCAAAGAAACTTTTCAATAAATATATACATACATTTTTTTTTTTTTTTTTTTTTTTTTTTTTTTTTTTTTTTTTTTTTTTTTTTGAGGGTAGCTGTGGTTTAGTTAACAGTGCATTTTTACTGCTCTTAATTTTAATTAATATAAATTTTATAGTGTTTGTTCAGATCACTTATTTTATGTATTATTAATATACATACACTTGTCTACCTGTAAGCAGAGTTAATCTCCTCTCACTATCTCCATATCACAATGGAAAACATCCAAAAAAATATTACACAAATGATGGATCTATTTAACAATAAAATGGCGGATTTCCAAGCTGAGTTACAAAGTGCCAATGCTGCACCAACAGTGGCTTCACTTTCAGCACAATTTCACAGTTTCAAGATCTTCATCACCACTGCACTGACTAACTTGCAGCAGCAGGTTGAGCTTATTGCCCGGCAGCAGGACCAACTTGAGACGCAGAGCCGTCGAAGAGTACTTCTGCTGCATGGTGTTGTCGAGGACAAGAAAGAGGATGCTGCAGCTGTGATTGTGAAGATTGTCAGGGAGAAGTTACAAATTACAAACTTTTCTACATCTGATATCAGTCGCTGTCATCGTATGGGGGCACGTGTATCTGGTGACAAGCCTAGACCCATGTTATTTGAGTTGCAGGTTGATGCTATGAAGAGGACAATCTGGTTTGCCAAGACCTGTCTCAAGGAATCGGGCATTACCATGTCGGAATTCTTGACGAAGGTACGACATGACGCTTTTATGGCGGCCCGTCATCGTTTCGGCATCACTAATTGCTGGACACGTGAAGGTTGCGTCATAATATGTAAGCCTGATGGGTCACGGCACCGAGTCTACAGTGTCACGGAGGTCAATGGACTAGTTATTTCGCCTGAGGTTTCTGCTCCTGAACCATCGTCGGCGCTGCACGGCGGCATATCTACGGCGACCGCTAATCATCAAGCCACTGCAACCCGAATTAAACGACTCGCCAGCAAAAATAAGTAATCCTCAATTAATATTTTTCTTTTAATTCGCGTTTGTATTGCTGCCAAACAAACTAACATGAATAACATTGGTGTGGTAAACTTTCAGTCAAAGTCGTCTTTACTTTACCCATATCTTTCCTTAACGTTATCATCAATATTTCCATATTTGTTACTGTATACAAATTTATATTCAACAATGGGTAACTTGCAAAATAATATTTTCCATATACCACTTATTTCATGTATTTGTAAGTAAACTGCCTATACATTTCTTACGTCAATTCTCACCGGTTTTTTGACATTCATAGCAGAGTAGCAATTTGCCGGGAACCTCTTCTTCTTTTTGGGTTCTGGCAATCAGTCGTTACACGTATGGCTCTTAATTATAGTTTTGCACAATATTTCGCGTACCTAGTTATAGTTTTTGTTTGACAGTAAGATGCAGAATCAAGGTGCCATCATGATCCATTTTATTTTATTTTCAGTTTCTTTTTTTCTTTGATTATTATTTTTTATTGTTTTGTATTGTGTAGTAAATGTCTTATAGAGTTACTTAAAATTTTAAACATTCTGCTAACAGGTGGATACGTGCTGGGTTGTATTTTGGTACACTTTTTATTATTATTATTTTTTAAGTATTTAATATATATATATTATTTTGTATTTGTATATTTATTATTTTGCCGCATGTTTAATGTCTAGTGATGAGCAGGATGGACCTTATATCTCTATGTCTTCTTCTTCTTCGTGTAGTACTAATGATAGTTTCCACAGTATTCCAATATCTCTTGGTGAATCTCTGCAGCATACATTTTCGGACGTACCGAAAAATTTCAACGTACTTCATATTAATGCTCAGAGCGTTCCAGCGCACTTCACCGACATGCTTGACACTTTTGATAACAAAAACCTCCACGCTATTCTCGTGTCTGAAACTTGGCTCAACTCCTGTTTATCCTCTACTTCTTATTCTTTGCCTGGTTTTCAACTAATTCGTAATGACCGCATTGGGAGGAGAGGTGGTGGTGTTGCTATTTATCTTCGCCCACATATTACATACAGTATTATCTCATCTTCCCACGTGTCTGATCCTTCGAATGAGGCAGAGTACTTATTTCTTGACATCACTTTGTCTCATACTCACATGCTTCTAGGAGTTGTATATAGTCCTTCACCCACTGTTAACTATTTCCCGTCTCTTGAGAGTCTTCTTGAAAACCTTATCCCTTCTTTCAGCCACACGATAATTATGGGCGATTTCAATACATGTTTACTCAAAAACGATCATCGGTCTAATTCCCTTATGTCTCTTACGAACGCTTGCAACCTTTCTATTCTGCCTTTAAATGCTACTCATTCCATCCCAAGTTGCAAACCTTCTCTCCTAGACCTCATTCTTGTTTCCTCTTCCGATCATGTTGCTAAGCACGGGCAATGCTCTGCCGACGCTTTCTCCTTCCACGATTTAATATATCTTTCATACAAAGTCCGTCCTCCTAAAGCTAGGCCTAAAATTCTTCTGCAGCGCAATTTTGCTAGTATGGATGTTAATCGGTTACGTGAGGATGCTCTTAACACGGATTGGGCATCAATCGAGCTAGCTTCGACAGTTGACGAACAAGTTGAGTTATTTAACGCTAAACTGATAACACTTTACGATATTCATGCTCCTGTTCGTCCTGTGAGGGTAAAACATCTTCCGGCACCCTGGCTGACCGACGACATTAAGCAGCTTATTACTCGAAAAAATATCGCGAGAGCTAAATATAGGACAGACCCGAACAGGTACCGCGATAAATATATTCGTGTCCGTAACATCTGCAACAGGATGTGTAGGGAAGCACAAAGGCGCCATATTCACAAATCCGTTGATAATGGAGATCCAGCTAAAGTCTGGAAATTTTTAAAATCTCTAGGAGTTGGGAAAATACATAATAATAATCCTGATAATATCGATATAGATGCACTCAATGTGCACTTCTCATCTTCCGCCGCATTTGATAGCGGTACTAAGGCAACTACCCTTGACTATCTTTCGTCGCTCCCAACTCCAGACTATCCACACTTTTTCTTTAATCAATTTACCGATTGTGATGTTGAGAAGAATATACGTTCTGTGGTGTCGAATGCCGTGGGGAATGACAGCGTTAGTCGTCTTATGATTTTACCTATCCTAGACATCATCCTTCCTACCATAACATTAATCCTCAACAATTCCATTACCTCTGGAGTTTTCCCAAACACCTGGAAAGTTGCTCAAGTTATCCCATTGCCTAAGAAATCCAATCCGTCATCTTTTTCCGACTACCGCCCCATTTCTATTCTTCCTTTCCTATCTAAAGTCCTTGAACGCCTAGTTCAGCAACAACTGATTCTTTTCCTGAATAGAAATAACATTCTCAATCCCTTCCAATCTGGTTTCCGTCCCGGTCATAGTACGACTACCGCTCTCATAAAAATTACTGACGACATCCGTTTTCATATGGACAAATCACAGCTTACGGTTTTGACGCTGTTGGACTTCAGCAACGCGTTTAACACTGTAGATTTCGATGTTCTACTGCAACAGCTACGTTCTCTCAACATATCTCCAGCAGTAATTGATTGGTTTCATTCCTACCTGTATGGTCGTCGCCAGCGTGTACGTATTGAGAATACATTTTCTTCATGGTGCTCAATATCTGCTGGTGTGCCTCAGGGTGGCGTATTGTCTCCTCTTCTATTTTCCTTATTTATTAATTCTATCTCTTCTAAACTTCGCTCCTCCTACCATCTTTATGCAGATGATCTCCAAATTTATACGCATTCACAATTAGAACACCTTTCTGGCGCTATATCCGTTATTAACGATGACCTATCGCACATAGCTCGCTGGAGTAAATCTCACGGCCTTATATTAAATCCTTCCAAAACTCAAACCATTATAATAGGCAGTTCTCGCCTTATATCTAAAATTAACTGGAGTAGCTTGAGTCCTGTAGCTTTTGATGGAACGGCAATCAAATATAGCGATAAAGTGAAAAATCTCGGTGTGTATTTGGATAGAACCTTGTCCTGGTCTGTACATATTGCCGATCTTGGTAAAAGGTTGTTTGCCGCCAATTCTTCTTTGAGAAGATTGCGTAATTTTCTACCAATAGATACCAAAATTGCGCTTGCACAATCTCTACTCCTTCCTATTCTTGATTATGCTGATTCCTGTTACCTTGACCTCACTGTAGAGCAACTAAATAAACTTGAGCGCCTTCAAAATCTCTGCATTCGGTTTATATTTGGGCTTCGCAAATATGACCATGTCTCCGAATTTCGCACTCAGCTCAAGTGGCTCCCTATTACTTTTCGTCGCAACTTGCACTTACTGTCTTTGCTCTATACTATTTTTTTCAATCCCGCCACTCCCTGTTACCTCAAAGACCGTTTCACATTTTATAGTGACAGTCAAGGTCGAGAGTTACGTCAATCCCTTCTTCTCCGTCTCAGAACACCATTACACTCCTCTCAATTCTACGCGAAATCTTTTTCAGTTCAAGCAGTGCGTCTCTGGAATGCTCTGCCGTTTAATATTCGAAATGCTCAAACTCTTTCCTCCTTCAAATCTCTAGTCAAAACGTACTACCTTTCCCTAAACGCAACCTAATCGTCACCTTTCCCTAACCTCTATTTCTTTATTATTATTATTGTTTATTTCTCTTTTTCTATCATGACTGCTTATGCATACATCTACATTATCTATATTATGTAAATGCAGTGTATATATATTATTATATATTTATGTTTTAAGATTTACTCAGCGCCACCTACCTGTTTTTATCAATTTTTTATTGTTCTTTCTCAGCTAAAGGTTGTCTGGAAGAGATCGCTTAGCGATAAGACCGCCTGTTGTGCTTTAGTTCTTAAGTCTAATATACATTGTAATTTTATGTTGGTGCAATAAAGTATATTTATTATTTATTATTATTATTACATACATTAAAAGTAAGAAAACCTTTCCTGTTAAAAAAATCTAACATCTGTATCAAAAATATTACTAACAGTTCGTAGAGTAGGTACTAAGTAATGCGCCAACACCTCCAATCTCTGAGAAATTACATTAAATTATTCTTCTGGTTCCATTTGAAACCTGGATGTTCCTAATTACGGAGCCATGTTTATTTTCCCGCTGCCTCTTATTTTGACACTCGAATAAATTACGTATTTCGATTTTGGCACTGTTTGTACTGGCATATTTACGCTTGCTCTCCTAAGCACAGCAAACATCAATCGATATTTTAAGTTCAACAAGCACAAGTGTGTAACAAAATCAATATAGTCTTTAAATTCAATCAAATATCGTTCATATGTTACTTTATTAAGGTCTTACTAATAACTTCGTCAGACAACCTCATTCGCTCGCCAGAGGACAATCCCCCTAAGAGTTATTATTGAGCCGCGGTCTCCATAGGATGAAAGCAATCTGCCAGGCGAGATTTTATAATTGCAGTGTCAAACTAAGATTTCTATAAGTTGGAAACTTTAATGAAGTTATAAATCCTAAAAGTAAGTAAACATATCTTGTGCTACGCTGGGTATTTGGGAATGATGCATGAATATATCCAATTAACATGACTTAGTCCATTAGTTCGGCGACCCATATTAATATCCATTAGCGCTGGTTATAGATAGGGAACAATTGATCAATTTCCTTATTCATCATGTACTATTTAAGCGAACATTGTTTATAGATCTATTTTCTTCTTTCTAGCGCTATCCTGTTCGCTAATCCATTACGATTAGAGTCCACTATCTAACCTAACTATTTAGTGAAGATACCGATTTTGACATGTAGCGACTAGCGTTAGACCTCCGCAACCCAAATAGAATCTAGACCATTCTAAGGTCAGGTCACACATCTTTCGAAATATAAAAGGTAGGGTAATTTTAAGACAGGTAGGGCGCATCAAAGCATCCCGTCTGGGGAAGTGTCTACACCTTAGAAAAAACTTCGCCCAAATAACAACTTCTTGGAGGGTCGTTGTGTTCCTGCGTGTGAGTGAAGTAACTAAATTCCCAAGGAGTTGCTATGTCAGCAGCAGAGGTGGAATCGCGCGAGTGATACTTAATGTATTACCAGCGTTGATAGGCTACGGTAACCAATTTGCATCAGGTATCAGGCTTGAATGCCTCTCGACGTTTTATAAATATATATATCTTTATATAGAATTATTGGGCAGTCCGGTGACGTAGTAACAGCCCACTCGGGGCTAAGTACATAGTCAGGTCAAAAAAAAAAAAAGAATTATTGGGACGTGCTGAGTTTCCTCATAATATTATTACGAGAAAAGAATTTTTAAATTTGCTCACAATTGCCGAAAATATATCTTTATGTCCAGATATATTTTCAGCAATTGTGAGCAAATTTAAAAATGTCTTTTCTAAAAAAAAATTGATATAGACGAACAAAGAACCTCCTCTTCTTAATGTCGTTTAAATTTATTGGATTATCTAAGACCAATTACTTACCTACAAGTCTCAAGTGTACCTTTACATACCAAGGGAAATTAACAATAGGAGAAATGACAGATATTTAAACAAATTAGAACGACTAACTACCAATATGGAACTAGTTTTATCCAGCCGTCATCATAATTATGTCAATAAAAATATACAATCATACCCCAAATGATATAAAAAATATTAAAAAACCGTCCCTATTTAATAAATACCTAAAAACTTTCCTCTTACATAAGTGTTTCTACAATATATCTGAATTCTTCGATGACAAATCTATTGAGCGAAATACTTTGACTTCTCTATAAAGTTTATAAAGTGAAAAGTGCGATAGACATAGTCCTATTTAACTAAATATTTAAGTAAAACGGTGTCTAGATGCCTCTCATGTTTGCTGTGCCTATCACTTGTACTATATTATTGTTATGTAACATCTTTATAATAACTTGAGATCTGCAATAAAAATCTGAAATCTGTATCCAATAAAAAACATAGGAGTACTAATAAAAATAGTCTCCTACGGGTGAGGATACATGGAAACTATCTAGGACCTTGTTATTCGATGCAAGGACGAGAATTGCCGATAATTTGTGAGAATTGCCGATTCTAAGCTCGCAAACGGTATTGAGTTTAAGAAGAGATTATACGGCTCTTTGTGTGTTCTACCGATTGTATAATTGGATGTGTTCCGAGAAGCTGTTCTATAACAACAGCCTTGTTTTACAACAGCACCGCTTGCCATCGGCTGGGAGTCCCTACACACTGGAACTGCAAACGTCGCGTACCCTGCAGCTGCAGAGAACTTTTCTACCGAGGATGCTTAGGTTGTATCACTCCATACAAACCCCTGCCAAAAGTTACTCTAAAGCCTACCCCACAGCATGAGGTTCTTCAAAAAGGTCGTAAGAAGGTACAGACCTTCAAGATCGACAAATCAAGTGTGACACCCCTGGTGTTAATAGGCTACGGTAACTGCTTCATAGAAGGCAAGCAGGCATCTTTGTTTGTCATTTTAGTGGTATAGAGGTAAAAAATAAATATATATACTTATGAAATACGAAATAATAAAATATAGTCGAAAAACTAAAAATGCTGAATGGCCATACAAGGTCTCACTATTCTTGCAGAAGTTATTGCTAATATTTGAAAACTTGCTATGTCGGAACTCCATCATCTATATACCATATCCATTATATAATATTGTTGTATTGTCTACTATTACATTCATTGCCAAGTTTCGTAATCATGAAAAACCTTGAAATTCGAAACAACAGATTTTATTCACCATCGGTTTGAGATGGGATGGCCTATGATTTTGTTCAGTGCATACGAACTCGAAATCAAACCTTGGACATCCGATTCGTTTAACGGTGCCGTATGTTGCATTATCCTGATGACGGCAAGAAACAAAAATTCTGTTCCTTAATTTTTTTTTATACAACGTCGGGAGTCATGCAAGCATACGGTCCACCTGATGTAAAGCAGTTACCGTAGCCTATTAACGCGTGTAATATATTGAGTATTACTCGCGCGATGCTTCCTCTGCTGCTTACACAGCCACTCCTTAGGAGCTTGCTGGTGACCTCGCTCATACACAGGAACACAACAACCCTCTAGGGAGTTGTAATTTGGCTGCGGTTTTCTGTGAGGTGGATGAGGTTACGTATATTTGTGTAATAAAGAGATTACAACAACATTACAACAAAACTGCTAACAGTAATTTAAATTTGAATAAATTTATTTTCACCACAATAATAATGACAACTTACTTTGAATGTTATAAGCTAAATGCTAAATATGATATGATAATGTGACCATGTATACGTATCAACACTTTGAAAATCTTCTTTATTGTGGAGAAATATAAACTTAAAACTCGTACAACGGCGACATGGACGTAAAATTTATTGCCATTGGATCAATGAATGACAAAATAAACAAGAACACGAAATCTCCGACATTTTATAAAACATATGGCCGACAAACAGCAAGGCGAATGTTAGAAAGTGGATTGCGAACAAATCAATAAGAATCCAATGGAGCTACATCCGATCCGCTTACATTGTATCGTCCAACAAACGCGCTCGGACTTTCTGAAACGGATATAAAGGTATCAGTTGCGAATACAGTCACAATACCTACGCTTGTATCTGATAAAGCTAGGAAATAAAAGATGGAAAATGGGATACACTCTGTAAATAAAACAGTTTCTGAGATATTTGAACATCTACTCACACTGAAAGTCTCATGTATCAGACGTTTACAAACAAGGATGCGGTCCGCGTTATGTAAAGCAACCGAAGCTTATAAAATGCCAACAATTCTAAACGATATAGATACAGCGTGCAAAATTATCAGAAAGTCAACATTCTACTACTTCCCACGCAACTTCCCTACATTATACAGGTGCAAAGTTTCGGAAGGGAGGTTGAGTACTTTTGTAATAATTACAGGTATAATAAATAGTTCATTTCCAGACGACAAAACTATTTTAATTAAATGCTGAAGGAATTGATCTAAGCAATAATAGGAAACTGGCCGCACTAAGTAATGTTAAAGAAGCAACCGAAGTGTGCAAGGACCGCGTCTTATGGCGCTCAATCCTGCACTATGCCTATGGCCTGTACTACATGCTTACATTATTAAGTAATATCCAATAATGTAACAGTAGCGAAGTATATATGGACATGAAATAGTAATTAAGTAACTTTAGTGATGGATTACGTGCATCTATTGTATGATAAAATATTTGTTACATGAAACAAAATCTTATCAACATATTTTTTCCGGTATTTACTTATTTCTTGTGGCTATTGTTAAACAATGCGTCGTTTTGCGTTATTTGTTCGGTTTAATATTTACTATTAAAGAGTTAGTCAAAGACAATTGAATGTCTCGTTACGAAGAAGCATATTTCATTATTTTATTGTAGAATAAAATAATGAAATATGCATCTATCTACAATTATGTTTATGCCACTCCCACAATTATATGTCTACGATTGACACAACCATTAAACAAACTCTGTCATAGAATCACCGTCAACAAACAACGCGTCTCGTTGTACAAGCTCTTCAGTTTTTCGTATCAAGGTGAAGCTTGCCGGCTTAATCGAAATAAAACCAATGTATGATCAATTTACATTATAATCTAAAAATATGTTTTATTTATAGTTTTTTTTTATACTACGTCGGGAGGCATACAAGCATACGGCCCACCTGATGTAAAGCGAGTACCGTAGCCTATTAACGCTTGCGATATATTAAGCATCACTCGCGCGATGCCTCCTCTGCTGCTTACACAGCAACTCCTTGGGAGCTTACTGGTGACCTCACTCACACGCAGGAACACAACAACCAAGCCAAAAAACAACTCCCTAGGAGTTGTTATTTGGCTGCGGTTTTCTGTGAGGTGGAGGTACTTACCCAGACGGGCTGCTTCGATGCGCCCTATCTCTCTTAAAAGATCCAGACCAAGACAAACAGACATCATTCACGACTGAGCCACCAAGCTCGTCAATACGTCTTTACTACATATGTTAAAATTGTTTAGTTTGTGTATTCATGATCAGCGACCCAAAAGACCCATATGTTGACCTGCTACACGCTCATATCGCCTAAGTTTGAAATTTTCCTTTACCAGATTTTCCACAGTTTTCCGACTTTTTTGATAATCTTATTTAGTTTAACTCGTTCGTAACACTGAACATTAATTTGGAGCACTTTATTATCAGTAACAACGAAAAAAATAAAATAAACAAGATTTTCCAATTTTCTACTTTTTATGGGGGATTTTACAGGAAAATGATCTTCATCTTCAGGTGCGAGCCCAATTTGACAACACCTAAGAAAGCAGTAAAAAGTAGGAAAATTAACCAAATTTTCCGATTTTCCGCTCCCCGTGTGAATTTTCCGGAAAGCGAATGGCGGATTCGTGATCAGCGACCCCGAAAACCTAGTAGTGGACATTTTCAGTCCTTAATTTTCACTTTTACTATATTTTGCAATTTTTTTAAAAATGGGGGGTGAGAAACGGGTTTATTTTGAGTTTTGGGGGTGTTGGGGGGGGGGGGGGGGGCAAGGCACTTCGCTTACTAGTCACGAATGACCTAGAGGACTCATAGACGGTAATGCAAAAAGTTTTTTTTTTATCCATCTTCCTATAAGAAACTTTTTTATTTCCCCGCTTTATTGACTGCACTAATACAGGCATACGGCTCCCCTAATGTATGTAAGTGATTAACATAACCTATGAACTATGGTAATAGATTAAAGATCACGTGCGTACCTCTACCATTACCACCTTACTCACTTGCAAGAACACAATATTCAGAGAGTAGTTAACTGGCTGCTTAAGAATTGGAGATCCAGCCATAGGGCGCATTAACGCACTGCATTGATGCGCCCTAGCACTCTTAAATACCTTTACGATTCTTTTTATACCAACAATGTATATACTACTCTGTGTAAAAAGTATCGGGAATATGTCAATAAAAAGACCCGCGTAAAAGAGGTCGTTCTAATTTTTTTACTGCATGTTGGTAGCACTGTACTGATTTAGCGCGCAAAATTTGAGCGGGATCTGTCATTTAATTTGTTTTAAACTACACTTTTTGTTGGTCATAGTTTTGAGTCCTCGGCGATTTTTACAATGGAAAATATTGTTGAACAAAGAGTGTGCCTTAAATTTTGTGTTTCAAATGATATTTCATGTGGTGAATCACTAAAAATGTTGCGAAATACCTACGGCGAATCGTGTATATCGAAAACAAGGGCTTATGTATGGTATAAGGCTTTTAAAGAAGGCCGAGAAGTAGTAGTAGACTTGCCTCGTTCTGGTAGACCTTCAACCGCTACGACCAGAGAAAACATCGACAGAATCAAGAAGCTAGTGCTCGAAAATCGACGTATGAGTCTGAGAGAGTTGGCTAGTGAGGTGAACATATCTTTTAAGTCCGTCCACAACATTCTCATTGACATTTTAGGCATGAAACGCGTCGCCGCTCGACTAGTTCCAAAAGAGCTCAATTTTGTTCAAAAAGCGCAGCGAAAGCATGTCGCTGAAGACATGGTTTCCCGAGCTTCTACGGATCCGACCTTTATGAAACGTATAATAACTGGCGACGAGACATGGGTTTATGAGTACGACATGCAAACAAGCCAACAGTCTTCAGAATGGCGTCTCGAAAACGAGCCGAAACCCACAAAACCGCGGCAAAGTCGCTCCAAAATCAAGGTGATGCTGACAGTTTTTTTTGACTACCGTGGTGTGGTTTACTCCGAATTCCTTCCAGAGGGAGAAACAGTGAATAAAGAATATTATTTAGGCGTCATGAAGCGTTTGCGTGAGAGTATCCGCCGAAAACGTCCAGATTTGTGGCAACACAACTCATGGATGCTGCACCATGATAATGCACCATCACACACAGCCATTATAGTGAAAGAGTTTTTAGCGAAAAATTCAACAAAAGTTCTCGACCAAGCACCGTATTCACCTGATATGGCTCCGTCTGACTTTTTTTTATTTCCCAAGTTAAAATTACCACTTCGAGGAAAACGTTTTGAGTCGATAGAAGCCATAAAAGAAAATTCGCTGAATGAGCTAAAGGCCATACCGCAAATAGCCTATGAAAAATGTATGGAAGACTGGGTGAAGCGGTGGAGATGTTGTATTGCAAGCGATGGGGCCTACTTTGAAGGCGATAAAATAAATTTAGATGAATAATTTGTATTTTTTGTTTTATTGACAAATTCCCGATACTTAGTACACAGAATGTATAGTACTACAGTAGTGGCACAAATCGGTTCTGATTGTCCCGCTAATGGTGCAGAGAGACCGATGCTTCAAGTGGTCGCATGGCAATGTATACGGTTCTATAACAAACTTCCCAGCAATATAAGAGAATTGTCATTAAACAAATTTAAAACTACTATTAAAGCCAAATTGTGTAGCAGGGCATATTATAAAGTATCTGACTATATTAATGATAAAAATGCCTGGGAGTGAGTCGATCCAATTATAATGTAATTAATAAAATATGTAAATTTGTTTGGATACCAAAAGAGGGATGCCTGAGTTTTTTGGCAGTATTTTTATCAGTGCTCACCTAGTCATAAACTGCACGGTAGGGGAAAAAATTGTGACGATTCCAAACAAATGTAGCCATTTTTACGGAATAAAAAGATTTTGACTTTAACTTTGACAATTTAGTGCGCGCGGTGCGGAACGCCTAATACGTTAGTATAATGTGATATAATATAGTTAAGCAATAATACCTACCTACCCCGCAAGGGACCTGGCGTGAAGATATACATACATACAAGTAATAATATTGTCCTGGTAATATTTGCATATAGTTTGTGAATGTATATCTTCTCGCCAGGTCCCTTGTGGGGTAAGACAGCGAGAACCGAGTGTCATAAGACGCGGTCCTTACACACATCAACCGCTTATTTAACAATAAAGAAAACTCAAGTTTGTTTATCCTTTAACATTATCTTCTTCGTAATCGGTTTGGTAGTCATTGTGGTAATGATCTTTATAGGATACAGAAATTTTAGTTAACTCTGGAATACTGCATGATTTTATAAGAAAACGTTTCATCCTAGTTACAGCAAAATAATATATATCACTATACTCATTAGGAAGTTGTTATGTTCCTGCGAGTGAGTGAAGGGTAGCAGCGCAAGAGCGTTCATGTATTGCAAGCTGTCACAATGTACAGCAACCACTTTTAATTAGGTGGGCTGTATATTTATATGCTTCCCGATGTTGTGTATATCTGTCAGTTCATGTCTGGCTGTAACAATAACTCCAGTTAGATTTCCCAATAAATGAATTGATCACAAAAAGTACTTGTATTCTTCTGAATATAATTATACTCGTACCATGGCCAACCGTTCCCAAAAAAGAAATTTTTGAACATGTCGGTTTAACTTGGCCTGGGTGTTTTTAAGAAAGGTAGGGCGCATCTAACCAGCCCGACGGGGGAAGTACCTCCATCGCACCTTCTAAGGAGTTGATGTGGTAGCAGCAGGGATGGTAACATGCTGGCAATACGTATTCTAAGCGTTCATACAAGACCACGATAGCGAGACTACGGTATAGACTTTACATCCGGTGAGTCGTATTCTTGTATGCCTCTCTACGTTGTTTTAAAAAAGAAAATCGGATTTTCTCTCCGTGTAAATACACTACATAAGGTTATAAACTGGCGGATCGTCAGAGGTCTTCAAAGGCCCTAATAAACACAAAGTTGAATTTGACCTTGCCTGCAGCAACCATAAAGCCTTAATGCCTGACATATGGAGCGACCGTTAACCTCAATATGATAGCACAGGACAATAAAATTGGTATATTGTGATATAGACCGACCTTCCATTCCAGAGCAACATTGGTCTCTACTGTCACTTTATGACTGTTGGAAAACAGAATTGCAAAATTGCGTAATTCTTACATAACTGACTAATTTCGCTGGTTAATTTATCATTCTTCTTCCTAGCTTAGCCTGTTTCCTAACCCATTATTAGGATTGGCCCGGTTCGGCGAAGAAACTGATTTTGACATGGAGCGACTGCCGTCAGACGTCCAAGGCCCAGAAGGAAGATCAGATCTTTCTTAGGTTAGGTCACACACCTATCAAAATATAATTTCTAGGACGTGCAGGTTTCCTCTCGCGATGTTTTCCATCACCGCCGAGTAAGTGATAATTACACACGTGCAGGCTTGCGATGTCATCATTCCACTGTTGAGGACATTTGTTCTCGTACTAAAAAGTTCGGCAACTCTTATCTCTGTCGAACTATTAAAAAGTGGAACGCCTTGCCTGCACATGTGTTTCCTCCTTCCTACAACATGGGATCCTTCAAACGAAGCGTGAAGAAGCACCTTGCGGGCCAGCATGATAGCGTCAACTGACAGGAAACCGTAGTCCTTTGTCAGTTGCCGCTGCAATTTGGGCTCCCCTTTTCGCTTACCAACAGGCGAAGAGGAGCCACTATGCTGAGCCAAAACAAAAAAACAAAAAAAATAAAAATAAAAAAAAATTACAAATATGTACATGAATCCGGAAACACGAATTTAGTGGTACATGCCAGGACTCCAACCGGGGACCTTTTGCTCAATAGGCCCCCTTCCTTATCCACTGGGCTATCTCTGCTCCACTCCTCGTTAATTTATTAATTCGATGTAATTGTATTGTGTGTAATATTCTCTATCTATAACTTTACGCCAAATCTCTTACGCGCTCTAGCGCGGGGTAGGTAGAGACAACCGATAATCTTACACACCTCACTTCTTCTTTACTATAGTTCTTCTCACGCTCGCAGGTTATAGGGCTCCTGACATCACGTTCTGATTATAACACGATCAATTTGGTCATGGTTGGCAAGTCTTGTACTTGCGTTGTATATCTGTCTCGTAATTCTTTCTTCCTGCATTCTTTCTCCATGTACGAACCAACGGAGATTGCCTCTTTTTTTTAACACACAGACAGACTTTAATACAATTGAATAGAGTGGATCGATCAAAACGTCTTCTACCCGATACGCAGGTGAAAGGCACAGATATATCCTCTTTACTGATGAAAAAAATCACGATTGAAGAAGCACCACAACAAGCAAAATGACAAAGTGTACGCACACAGTTCTAAAGAAGCCGCCCAAGTGGTCGGAAAGGTACAACGTGGTCGTTATCCTGCATCTGTAATGTTTTAGTCAGGGTGTCTATGTGAGTTACAAAGCTTCATTTTTGTGAAAATGGAATGAAGACCTCAGCCAAAGTGTATCAACAGACTGCTTGGATCGTGTTTTGAAACCTCTAAGCAATACACTTTTCAAAAATCTACCGTGGACTTTCCTGCACGGTCACAAGGCACGAAATATCCAAGCCTGGCTCGAAACCAACGTTCCGGGCTTTATAACAGCTGAAAACTGGCCCTTGTCTAGCTCAAATTATGGTCAGTTTTAGAGGACACGGCCTGCTCGAAACGACACGCCGACATTCTTGCCTCTTAAGAAATCTGCGGTGAAAGCAGTGGCTAAAATATATAGCTATAAAATTATTTATTCAGTGATCAGGACATGAATAAGTGATTTCACTGGTGTTATAAGTGTTGATAGGCCACTGTTCCTACTTACCATTCGGAAGGCCTTACGCTTGTTAGCCACCTTAGTAGTAAAAAAAACATTATTCTAAAATGCTCACATAGGTTGATAATTGAAGATGTATCTCTGTATGTATACATCTTCACGCCAGATCCCTTCGGGGGTGAACTGAAACACTGAACGCCGTAAGACATGCACCTTACACACTACATTATACTCCTTATACTCCTTAACATTCAAGTTGTTGATGATGATGTTATGATAGGCAGCTTGACCTTATCAATAACTTTAACAAAACAAAAAAATTGGAACAATAGACTGTAGTATACTCTAAATTTTAATGTAACAGCATATGTAGCTAATGTACCTATTAAACTAAAATCATTTGATAACTATATTATTGAAGTTACTATATGTAACAAATTCTATTTGTAATTTGAAGATCTCGTTACAATAATAAGAAAGCAAAGAATTAAACGATGTTCTAAGCCATTTCTTTACGCATTGAGTCCATTCACGCAAAGTTCTTTTCAAAGACCTACATAGAAATCCATATCATCAATTTTCCTCGATGTATCTGTATAACAATGGATATAACTATACCTAGGGGAGTGATCAATACACGCCGTTAAAAGGATGCTGTGTCAGTATCAGAAACGAAACCCGAGATATACCTATATATCTTAGTGCCTACGACTGAGCACAAACTAAAGACAACTTCGGTTGACGCATTTCATTCTCAGGTGTCTCTAGTGATCTCTTATATTTAGATAATTGTTTAAATAATATATGTATTGTTTCAGGGATTCATGCATACATGTGCATGTATGCCATTGTAATTTAAATCACCACATCAACCCTTACTCATCTTACAGCAGGGATACGGGTCTCCCTTCAACCGAAGGGGTTTAGAGCATACTCCACCACGCTGTTCAAATGCGGACTGGCGGAGGTCAGTGTTTTAGAACCGCCCGAGGGCCACTGACTTAGCTTAACAACTGTCATCTATCGACAACAGCCGGGACCGACGGCTTAACGTGCCCTCCGAAGCTCGGAGAAACTCGAGATAGAAAAACCCATCCATAGACAGGCAGTGGTCGACGTCGCTTAAACTGCGTGTTCGGTTAAAATGAAACGCACAACGACGCCATGGAGCTCTCAGTAACTTAAATGCTTGAACCTAATCAAATGGATGGATTATAATCTTAATAAGAAGGTTAAAATCCTTACGACAAGCCGGTGTCATAAATTAGATTGTATTTTAAATATGTCAATGATACACAAATAATATTAAAAAATCAATTTGAAACCGCGATGGTTCTTTCTTTCTACAATGTAGAAACTGACAGAGATGTTAAAGAAATATAGAATAAATGAATGAATCAGTATTACCATCAGTTTTTTTGGTTCTCTCTGCCTACCCCACATGAGACTTGGTGTGAAGATATAAATAGATACCGATTATTTTCATTTACGAACCCACGAAATACTCATTGAATACTTCGACACTCATATTTTTTTTATCTAAAACAGCTTTTTTATCCAAAGCTATCAAGCTGACATGTTTATAGTTCATGTTGGTCATTTTTGAACATGAAAACTTTTTTTTTTTTTATATTATCTGGGTGTGGAATTTAAGAAAGTAACAGCAGCTTTCTTTTTGTGGCGTGGAGTAAGATTATAACTAGACTTAAAATTTATTTTCCCATTACTAGGATTTTCCATTTATTATATAAATTACCTATACATTTGAGATGATTACTACACATCTATATCTCTATATCTTCACATCTCTTGCGGAGTAGAATGGCAGAATTAGATGATTATTAAGAATAATAATAATTGAGATGATTACCTAATTTTTACTTATTGTAGATAATCTGAATCGAAGGGCAATAAAGTTTAGATTCGACTTGCCTGTGCCTGCCTTCGTGATCCTGCTAAAAAAGATTCTAAAAGTGCGACTACGTCAAACCGTCGATACGGTACCTTCAGCTGTATGGAATTAGTAATGTCAAATTTACTCAAATGACCAGGCGGTATCTTGATTCCCGATATATACGGAACGACGGATCTACCGCCGATCTATAGCCGAAAGGCACCTAGACAGCTGTACAACAAAAGCTCCATTGCATATCACGTTTGACACGTGATACATGTGATGTAAAATCTCAAGAAAAGAACGCTGCAGAAAACAATAAGAATCGTAAAAAAACGTTGAAGTATAAACACGATCTGCCAGGGGCGTAAATAACTCCATCTACAGTGTGCGCACGCTGTAGGCGTATTCTGTTTTCTCTCACCTCTTCGTAAACAAAAGTAGATTTTAATTTATAGACATGAATATTCAACAGATTTTTATGGAAGCGCTAAAAGGATTGATTTATCAAGCATTGCTTTTCCATTCATTGTATTTCAGTGCATTAAAAGCAAACATTGTCCATATTTTACATTTTATGGTAATTAAATTGATTACCGCAATGATAAAGACCGTATTAAAGACATATGTGTATGTCTAATACTACATACTTTGGCATGTCAGGAACTCACTAACATCTTTAGAATCAAACACAAACTCACCTAAAGTAGATTGGCCATTTTTTTATTAAAATGTTAAAAAACATACAATATACCTCTATATCCGTAGTTTGAAACCTAAATAATGTTCAGAATTGATTCATAATTTTACGTATTTAATTGGATTTCGAGAAGAAATTACAATTTATATTATTGATCTCTCCTTTTGGGCAAGTATTTCACTCTCTACATAGTGAGTGGAAATAGTATATTTCATTACAAGTGCGGAAAGCCTGTCATTG
The DNA here is from genome assembly GCA_947507595.1 of Pyralis farinalis. NCBI lineage: Eukaryota > Metazoa > Arthropoda > Insecta > Lepidoptera > Pyralidae > Pyralis > Pyralis farinalis. The sequence continues at coordinate 31,261,858 of OX382265.1, forward strand.
CAAAGAGTCTACCCGAGTCGAGGCGCAGCCGAAGGTGAGGGTTGACAGTTAGAACTCTTTGCAATGACGGTTCCGCACGTGTACTGAACAACTATTTTTAACGAAAAAATGAAAATGAAATTTAATAAAATAATAAAAACACAATAAACTCAACTAACTAGGAAAATGGCGCCAACTGTAAAAGAATATAAGCAGAGATTTTCTTTTGTTTTCTTCACCCATTCTGGGTAGGCAAATTTATATATTTTTTATGAAATAAAAAAATCTCTTCTTACCGATCCAGAATAGGGGAACCTTAACCACAGATAACAAATCGAATGCCATTTACATTGGCGCCATTTTCATACCATATGTAATGTAACTGGCGGCTGAATATGGAAGTGATAAATTTATTCATAGCAAGTTAAATCATTTCATTTTTCTTTAATAATAATTTAAGATATATTTAACTATTATTATTTGTTATTGTATTTTATATAAAGAACAGAAAACACGTAATTTAATTATATTGTTCATATTGTTATGCTGCGGCATCTAAATATAGTAGCTTATAATCATTATTTTCAACAGTTATTACCATTTTGTATTTTTTTTATATTGCATAAGTTTATAATAATGTTAATAAAATATTCGATCAATAATACCAAGAGTCGCTTTACGTAAGACTTTGCTCCAAGAAGTCGTCAAAAGTAGTAAGGAAATTAACTAGGTATTGATTTTCTTATAGGGAAACTTGAAAAAAAAACATACAGAGTCGGTGTATTTTTTTGATTGTGTGACCATGGTATAAATGAAGAACATACATATTTTGTATATATCTAAATAATTAGTATTCAGGGATTGTAAGACAAAAACTGTGCACGTAAGTAGAAACTGTCGCAGACGTTGCGTAATTATTGAGTAATCCAAATAATTGACATATTCCCTACAGTGCCTGCCTACCTGATATGAAGCGATTGCCGTAGCTTCCATCGCAAGTAGTGATGATTCCGTTGCCATCCTAACTAATTAAGCATTACTTATCAGGATGATCCTGATGGTCTTACACACTTGCAATTACAGCTCTTGGTATGCACGTAGTGAAATAATATTACTGTAAACTAGCAATTCCTGTACATAAATAAATATATCTTCAAACATTTGGCCGTAGCTGAAAATCAGTGATTAGCTCAATGAGCAATTGATTCACTGAGCTACAACCAGACCACAGCGACACGCATGGACCTTCATTTGTTTATCTTATCTATCTCTGTGTGTGTATTTTTTGTGTGTTATTTCTTTATACCTCGTGTGTTATACCTTTATACCTTAGTGTGAGTAAAAATAAACAATTTATCTATCTATATCTTGTATATCACGGAAACGGTTCTAACGATGTGGATCAAATTTTGCATTTATATATTATATTATAAGGTTTTGTTTAAGTTTATCTATATCAGTGTCCTGCCAAAAAAAAACGCATTACGATTATACACAAAAAATAAATAAAACAATAAAATCGCCGAGAGAAACATCCATCGCCAAGTACTAAGACTAATAAATGCACTGCCTACGCATGTACGTAAAGCTTAAAAGAATTTTATATTCATCCAACATAAGGGGTCGAATGCGAGGATAATACCCATCGGTGATCTACGTAATCAAAGTAAAAGGAAGAGCGTAGCGAAGGCATCCAGCCCACTAATCATCGATAAAAAAATAAATAAACTTCCCCAGAAAGATTACATTACAGGATACTAGAATATCAAGTGCGGTTTTATCAATTTTAAGCCAAGCATTAGAAATCGCTTTGTGTTTTATAAATTAGTTACTCAAATAAATAGATCGAACACACGATTAAATCAACATAAATATCTTAACAGTGACTTCCTAATTACACTTTAGAGGCTCAGTCCTCGACCTTATATACAGCGTCACCACGGGCACGTTTCTTTTTTTTAAACAACGTCGGAAGGCATACAAGCATACGGCCCACGTGATGTGAAGCGGCCACCGTAGCCTGTGAACTCTAAGTATCACTCGCGCGATGCCTTCTCTGCTGCTATCACAACAACTACTTTCAGAGGAGCCTTCCTGGTGACCTCACTCATACGCAGAAACTCGTGGCTGCGTTTTTCTGTGAGGTGGAGGTACCTACTTCCCCAGATGGGCTGCTTTGATGCGCCCTACTCTCTTAAAGATGTATCATTTCAGTACTGATACCACAGCCGCTCGCCACAATGCTTCCATGACAATCGGATTGGATGCATCCATTTTGGCGCGGATACAGTCGCTGTCTCGTTTTAGGAAGATTTATTTAGTGAAACCTTGGACTGTGAAATGCATTCGCCAGTGGTTTTCCCAAGTGACAACAACATAGAGCTGTTTCAAAAATACGTGATTAGGTTACAGGGTCTAATGCGCGCGAGTGCCTCTACAAAAAAATCTTATTGTGAGTAGTTACCGCACAGTAGGAACAAAACAAACACACGGCCTGCCTGGTGTGTTACCGTTGCCCGTGATCGCTTGTACTACGCTTAGTCGCGCAACCGTACGTAGTCTCCACTTAAGTTTTATTTCCCATTGCTAACCTCCTGATATGTCCAGGAGATAATTCAGCTTGCTGACTTCGAGGGCAAAGGGTAGCCTCGTCGAAGTAAAGGGCTATGTTGACTATGCGTCGAATTTCTTCAAAGCCAATCCTACCCTTTAAAGAACTCTTCAAGGATATGGCCACAATAAAGCCTTATAATTTAGTAATTCTTTTGCCATGCCACCGTCGAAAAATACAATGGTACTAAAACTCGAATTTCAGCATCAAAGCATTCAAATCCCCGCACTCATATAGATGCCCGATGATGAAATGCCGCTAATAGAATTCCAATCAAAATTCCCAGTCAAATCAGTGGCGAGTAATCCTTTGTAGCGACTGGTAAATTCTCACGTTCTGTGTAGCACGCGGCTCACTTTCAGGATGTGAATTCTGACGAACGAGCGGTTTACCGCGAGCGTTGTTGCATAAAAAGACCATTTTGGAGAAAGATGTGAACTGTAACGCTACCTGGCTGTCTGTAACAATAGAGCTTAACTAAGAACATACTCAATAATGAGACTTGTACACAGCTAAAACTGTTTCGAAATAGATCAGGAAGTTTCCCAGAAAACAGACACGCAAAACAACCTCTTACCCCAAACGCCATGGTACCATCTCCGTGGCCGTCGCGGGTTAAAAGGTTACTATTTTTTATGTAACGTTGCCTACCGACGTTACGCTTGTTGCTTCAAGCGTACTGCTCACCTGATGAAAAACGGTTACCATCGCCTATGAATTCTTGCAATACACTCGCGCGATGTCACCTCTGCTGTTAACACAGCGACCCCTTAGGAGCTTACTGGCGGCCTCACTCATACGCAGGAACACAACAACCCTCTAGGGAGCTGTTATTTATATTTAGCTGCGGTTTTATGTGAGTCGGACGTACTTCCCCAGATGGGCTGCTTTGATGCGCCCTACCTCTCTTAAGTTAGTTCATCTTTCCATTCCTATGACTCTGTGTTATGGCATAGACACTGACAAAACTTATTGGCGTACCTGGCACCTGGCATTTACCTAATAATTAGATCTTACTGAAACAATATCACGTTCTTAAAGAAAAAATAGACACTGTTTAGAATAGACACATTCAAAACGTCGGTGTTATACCAACAAAAATCTTTAGATCGTGTTTGACAGTTAATGAGGTGAAAAGTATCTTGTCTCGGTATCTTCAGAGGGCCGTAGTACAAAAGATATTTACCAAGTCTGCGCAAATAAATCAAATCAACTTAACGATTATAACCAAATAGCGAACAAAAATAGACCTCGTTCAAAGCCCCTGTCATATTGTTTATTGGTTCATGTGGTTACAGAGATCTTAAATCCAATTCCAACAAACTGTCCGCAACATGCACGCTGAGGTAATCCAATATAGTTTGAACACATTTATGCATTACATTTTCATTTCAGTCGTTTATATTAATTTAATCTACATTAAACAGAATATTAGGCTCATCATAATAATTAGCCCTATGTCTACACAGTGTTAGATGTTGGTTTTTATATCCATAGGTAAAAACCTATGAAGTATCGATGAGACGCACATTACGTAGTAACTCAATTCACCGTTGCGAGTCGGTGCATAAAGTAAAACGTGCAGTTCTTATTGGTTAGTTCGCGGGTCAACATGGCGGCACTTATCGGCTCATTGGTTAAAATGTTTTACCACTGGCCAATAGGAATCGAATCGTTGAGATATTTAGGAGTTAATACACAACGTTTTAGTGAAAGCGGGGTGCCTTCATGCGTAGTAAAGTGGTTTATGAGTTTGTGGTTTATGCTAATGTTTTACTGCGATCTTGGGTTTACATATCCAGCCTCCTGCATCTCGTTTGTAGTCATCTGCTCATCGAGAAAGAGTCCAACGCTAAGTCGTCACGTACGCAACCTTCAGTCTGCGTCAATCCTCCTACATCTCACTCTGCAGCTGTCCACTGGCCACCTACTTCCCTGGCTTGCTGAGTTTGAAGGGTACATCGACAACTTTAGTTCGAAGTTGAATTTACTCGCTCATGATTTTGTCCCTCACATTTCTTTAACGAAATCAGAGGGTAGTGAGGTGGCGGTGACAAGAGGAGCGCCGCACGATGGTGTGGCGACGAAGACCTCGCACTCGAGCCCCACTGCTGACTTCGTAAACGGCTCAACACCAATCTATGCACATGATCACGTCGCGCTCCCTTGCCCCGATGCCCACTGTGTGATTCAGTAAACACTTACTTTTGCATGCTTGCAGATAAGCATGTGCAATGCAACAAATCATATCTTAGTCCATGGGACGGTATGATTTTTTTTTAATCTTCTTAGTGTGTTGCTTGCATTCTGCTGGCGGACAATCGAAATACTCCCGAAAACTGAAAATACATGTAGAAGTTTAACATCCACACAAACAACATGGAAGGTGATATAACTCACCATAAATCATAGCCACATACAGGCTCAACTGTAACTACCACGTTCAGTCAAAAGAGAGGTAGGACCACGATAGTCAATCTACCTCGCCAATCTATATTTAATAAAGAAACCCGATTACCTTACAGAACTGACCGTACAGAAGACTTCAGCCAAATAATAACCGCCTAAAGTGTTTCTGCGAGTGAGTGAGGCAAGTTGGGTTTCAGCGAGCTCCTGTCTTGTTGCGAGAATGGCAATGCGATATTTGTATTATCATGTTTGAATGACTTAATTAATTAATAAATGTATTTGCATGAAATGTGGTATACTTACATAAGTGTTATTTTTTCATTGGTACAATACATATTTCACTAGAAATTGGCGTGCAAAATATATTATCTTATTAAATAGTTTCGTAATATAAAATATTCATTTCCTTTAAATAAGTCGCAATAATAATCAGCAATGGAACAATTACAACATTACTCAATAATAAAATTAATGACAATAATAATAAGAAATAAAAAAATACCCCGCATACCCCGCAAGGCAGCTTCTGGCGAGCAGTTGGTGCGTAACGACACCACGGGTACCTGTAGGGTAAGCACACTCGAATATTTCATAGAATACTTATGATAAAAATTACAAGAACAACTTCATCTAATTTCAGAACGAATCGTTCACTCAATTTGTTCGTTCCCGGTTTACGTAGTATCGAAATGCTATCGAGGATACGATAGGACGACGAAGGTGCTACGTACTAGCGTGATGCTGCGTAATACTATCGAGGACTCGTTACGATTACGATACGAGTTTCTAATATGTTAGTGCTTACCCTACTGAGTGCTCCAGAGAGTCGATCAGGGCCTTCGTCTCCGGCGTGTCTTCGTCGGTCGGAGTGGAAAGTTAAGAAGGCCCACAGGACTCTCAGCTCTGGCTTGCCTTCATTGGCCGTCCAGAGAGGAGTCGATAGAGTATATTGCTCTATACGCCTCGAGTAACTTCGGAGAAAGCGAAGCACACCTCTCGACACCCCTGAGTCACTCACACCGGTGTTGCCACCGGCCGAGTTTCTCTGGCATGTCGGGGACCCATCTAGGGAGTGCAAGCCACCGCCTACCGAAAGTAACATCAGATATGATAGGCAGGCAGGCGTCCGTCCCTCTTCTGCAATAGCCCGGTTCTAATAATACCTACAAATCTCATTTTAATAGCCCACTTTTTTCCGACATATTTCCAATAGTCCCAATACCTGCCGTGACCTGTTCATTGATATATTGTTCCATAGATATCCTCTGGAGTGGGTCACGGCGGGTGTACAACATTACATACAGTCTTTTAGAAGGGGCCTCTACGCGTTGGAGTCTTATCCCCGCGCACGCCTATCAAATGACCGGGATTAATACCCATGAGTGGAAATAAAAAAAAAAATATATCTTTTATAATAATTCAAATTTCTGTTAGAATTTATGCTCAAGGTACCTTCTTCACTGAATACAAACAGTTTTCAAGACGCCAATTGAAAAGTTTATTTCTAATAAGTAATTCAAGTTCTAAACACATTATACTTTTAGTTATGATATATTTTTGTGCTCATTGGAAAACAGCATCAACTATACGTATCATTTCTTATGTTTATAAGTCCGAGTAACCGATTCAAATCGGGCGGGTAATCAAGTCAGCAAGTTTACCACCTGATTAAGTTAAAAAACGGAACCAATGAATATCGTACCCACATTATACATAGCGTGAGTCTAGTAAAGCGAATTAGCTATGTCAATAAAAAAGCCATTATTTTTTGCACACGCTGCAATCACGGAACCTCCTTCTTTAATGTGTTACTATTTTAATTCAAGGTACGGCATGCAAAAGCATTAAATGAATGCATTTTTCGCTTTTTTATTCACCTTGGCCGCATGGAAATTGATCCACGACGGTTGGCAACAGCTTTTATGTGACCTAAATCACCTAAAACGAAACGTTGGGTAAGTGCGTTCATCTTCAGTATATGGGAGTCGACATCGAATTGAATGTGCTTGGGATAGTACCTCCCCAGCATTGAATTTTAATGTGGAGCGGCCCAATCAACCCTTGAAACGCTGAAATCGAGCCTTATTCTTAGCGGAGTAAACTCTCCTTGAAATTTGATTTTAGCATACATGAATAATGCTGATATATTTTTTTTAGTTCTGATTTAAGTAATTGGCATGTAGTTTTATACTGCATCGGGTGTAAAACAAGCTTATGGCCCGCCTGATTGGAAGCGGTTATAATAACCTATTCGTGATAAGCCGTTCCCATTAATTTACTACAGGTAAGTATTTTCCCAATAACATTCCCAGTAACATTTCCAAACTTACTACTTACTAAATAAAAGATAATATAAGGTAACATTGGCGAAAATGTTTTTAACAAAATTTTATCTGCTTTTTATGAGTACACGATCATGAGTTACGTCACTACCGGCGCAAACACAATCAATATTCTATTCCTAAATAGTAATTTGCCAATATCCCTCCGCAATTTACTCAGTAAGTTTAGTGAAACTCGCTGAGTTACTAACTGGGGTATTTTCTCAATGTTAGTAGTAAGTTTTTCGATAAGTTTCTGAACGGGGGAGTATATTTGGTAACTTTGGAGTCATTTTTGTTTTACACAACATCCAGAGACATTCAAACATATGGTCCCCCCCAGTAAAGTAGTAAGCGTGACCTATGAACGCTTGAAACCAGAATGTATCGCTCGCGCCTTGTCAACCCTGCTTCTAAGACTTCTAAGGGGCTTACTACATAGTAACCCCTCACTTACACAACGACTTTCGAGGCAGTTGTTATTTGGCCGCGGTTTTCAGTGAGGTGGAGGTACTTTCGTCACATAGTCGGACTGCTTTCAGACAGACAGACACCACAGATAACTCGACCTCTGGCCTCGTACAAAAATGAACTCAAACTGTCGAATATAACCTATACTGGGATTTTTGTTTACGAAAAATAGGAAAATTACTGGGAATATTTCCAAGAGAAAATATTGACAATGGGATTATGGTAACGGCACATCACTATACCCGTACTTCTGCTTCTATTCAATATGCAGACAGGAAATGCAGTGCATATTTACAATTTTCATGCATACAATATTTTTTTTACGACTACGTTGGCACGGTACTTTAATACAGGGATCCAATTTAAATAGCCCGGCGGTAAAGAGATTGGCAATGCTACTTTAACAGAAACATGTCTGTTTATTTTGGTTTCGGTGTTTTAATTGAGGTAAGATGCGTCAAAGTAGCCCGTTTGGGGATAGTACATGAACCTCATAGAAAACCGCAGCAAAACAACAATTCTCTGGAGCGTTGTGTTGTTTAATGTTCAGTACCTGGACGTTCAAGCTTCGCTCGACATTGTTTTTATATCTTACACGTTTTCCTAGGAAACAGGAGGACATACATAAACTTAAAAAGTGAAAGCGTTTAAACTATTCAAATCGAGCCGTTTCGAGATACACGATGTATATTTATTATTTTATACCTATATACAATTGTTCCTTTAAATATATCAGATGTAGTCGATAACTACTAAAATTATTTGATAACTGTACCTACCAGTTTCAATTATCGCAAGAATGAACCCCCAAAATATGCTGCTGCGTGTTTCCAATTATATACATTATTACTCTTAATTCTAGGAGACGGTATTTTTCAGGTATATATAATGTCTACTAAAATAGCTTTTAAATAAAAAAGAATCGCGTTGATATCAGCTGTCCATCCGCTTAGAAACTATGAGTTTGACGACGATGCTACTGGATACAGGGTATATAAAGACTTAATTCAAAAGTATAGAAGAAAAGGGTCGAAACATAATGTGCCAACACACGATTCACAAAGTTTGATAACCAACATACTGAATTTACAGCAATAAGCAATAGATTTAAATCGAGCTACTGACTAATTCAATCGCACAAAATACTATATGGCGGTATCCTGAGATAATGAGAGGTAACTATGAATAATTAATATTAACATAGCCTGCATTGAACATTACAGGAGATCCATTCGAAACCTGCGAGCCATTTATTCTATATTCATACTCTATTTGTATAATTTTGAAGCTCATTCATAATGTTTTAGCGTATTCATATCATATTTAGCATCGTTTCGGCTTAAGAACAGAAGCGAAATATTTTCCATCGTCTTGGACAGAAGCGGGTGACAGCGACAGGCCTGTATTATGACGTGGTCTGATCTATCGCTCTTATTGGATACCGGGAGCCCATTAGCAGTCATCCACGCTGACAGGTCTTCCCACGAATAAGCGAAAAAGCGCGTCAGTATGGGACGTAGCTCGGAAGCTCACATCTTCGACACCACTGTCAGTCTAGCCCACTCGACTTCTGCATGTCGATCGAGAGCAATGGCCAGGGGGTATGTTGCTAGGTAATTGAGTTTCGGACATGAAGCTATCCCACCACGGGATGATACGTGACACGACTTCTCCTTCATTCAAAGTCGAGTTAGAGGCCAAGAGATTTTTATAGTACTAAAGTAGTGAACAATTGTACGGCTTGCTGGATGGAGTTAGGGAATACAGTGTCGCTCAATATGATGACCACAGCTTCCTTCTCGCAGCCCCAGGACACTCGAAGACGGTTATGAATCCACCCTCACTCAGTGGAATGTTTGTATATTATGCTATGCGCTAAAAAAGGGCCTTTGTTCCGAAAACCATTAAGTAGTGATGTGGTTTAGCAGTAAGTAGCGCAATTACCTCCCTGCTGAGGTTTTCCCTATAGCATGATGTTCTTTATAAAGCTGTGAAGAATTTTTGCAATCGCGGCAACGCACTACTACTGCCTCTGGTCATGCAAATGTCCATAGGCTACGGTAACTGCTAACCATGAGGCATGCCATACTCGAGTGGCCTAAAAACCTTATATATAAAAGCCAATATGTCAAAAATTTTAAATCATAAAGTAAATGTTATCTTTTAGATATGAAATCCATTTTTTTAAAAGGAGTGCGGTGTGATGTCAGTCCTCATTGCCTACTCCGCAAAGGACTTGTCATTGAGATATAGATAGATAAGTTTATAGTCGGCGATTAGTCCGGCACATTTATAGTCGGATATTACTCGCCTAAAAATGTCTATTAGTAGGCATTTTTAGGCGAGTAATCTCAGACTATAGATATGCGGCACGTAAAGCTACAAGAGAGGTAATAAATGGAGGTAGGTCTAGACAAAACATAAAAAAGTGATGAAGCTAATAAAATGAAGCTGACAGAGGTGACGTCGTCGGCGGCTGTTGCTCCATTTAAACGGTGGATCAATTAAACTATATACTTTTAATCACGGCCCCGCAACTGAACTGAACCAGTAGACAATCTTTATATTTAACGTGTTTTATTTATGTATGTACTAGCTTTTACCCGCGGCTTCGCTCGCATTGAAAAAATATTTTCTTTTTTTTAATAAAAAGTATCCTAGTTTACTTCTCATACCTCCAAGAATATGTGTACAAAGTTTCATGATGATCGGTTCAGAAGTTTTCGCGTGAAAGCGTAACAAACAAACGGACATTCACATTTATAATATTAGTAGGATGTATATCTTCACGCCAGGTCCCTTGCGGGGTAGGCAGAGATAACCGAGCGCCATAAGACGCGGTCCTAACACACTTCACTCGCTTCTTTAACATTCATGGCTCATTTTATTTATGTGTTCACCTACCTATGAAACGGCACAATGTTAAATTCTATTTTCTTGTCCCAAGCGTTATCCTGTTTCGTAATCCATTAGGATTTGGCAGACCTCCACACACACCGGGGGAAAATCGGATCTTTTGTAGGTTATGTCGCACGTTTTGCGAAATATAATTTCTGGGACATGAGTCTTAAAGATGTTTTTATTAACTGCCCAGCAAGTGATAATTACGAATATGTTATATAAAACCAGAAGCACGAATTTACTGGTGTCCCACACCAGGATACGAGGCAGATGCCGTCAAATAATAATGTCGGTTCTTTATCCGCTGAGTTATCAATACTATTATCACAAATCTACGTACCTGCGTCTTAAATATTTTGTGGGAATCCGGAACCCTTCAGTGTGCCAGTCCAATTATTTTATAAAAAAAATTACGCCTCGCATTTTTGTTTTTTTCGCAAATATGAGGAAAAACATTAACGCGTAATGCGGGCTACTGCCTTTTAAATAGACTTTTGTTTGTAATTGTTTGAAATTCCTATTATAACGCATTTAATACCTATTGTACCTACTGCAATTAATTAATTTTGACTAGCACAGTGGTGCGGTGGTTAGTAACGCTACTTTGACACCAACGATGGGGGTTTCGATTCCCACACAGTATTTGTGTGCATGAACAATACCGTTTGGGAATCATAAGCCCATATGGGTAAATACCTCCATCTCACAGAAAACCACAGCGAAATAACAATTACTTGGAGTATAGTTGTGTTCCTGCGTGTGAATGAGGTCACCAGTAGGTGGCATCGCGCGAGTAATACTGCAAGCTTTCATAGGCTACGTTAACCGCCTTGCATCAGGTACGAAGTATGCCTGTATGCCGTTGTATAAAAAAAATCGGACAAATTACACAGCGTCCTCTACTCCCGAACTAAGCATTGCTTCTGCTATAGTTACAAGACAACTGATAAACAGACGAAAATACCGTTTTATGTTTATAAATACATACTTATAATACAAAGAAAACCAGTTGAGAATGCGCAAACTTGCATTGCAGAGGAACACCTGGCTCGTCAATTTTATAACAATTCAATTTTTTTTTAATTTGTCGGCCATTTTGAACGTGTTCATGAGAGATAGGAACAGTGTTCCTGAAAACCCCGAAACAAGACAGACATGTTCATGCATGCAAATATTTGTTGTGTGGAAATCGAAAACGCGATCTTTACGCTAAAGTAGCAAACCTTATCCATTATATCATATCCATCCTATCCTATCCATTCCACCACAATGTATCTCTTGTATCACAATGAGTATATGTCAAAATATTATGTACCACATGAAGCAATTCTACAAAGATTAATTGTGGCTGGCTTGTGGTTTAAACTTTCACAAAAACAGAAACCGGCATTGTTCCGACTGTATTATTTCGTTATTACAGTACAGCCATGCAATTCTGTAAGAGCAAACATCCTTACATCCTCGGAAACATCGGCTGTTATAGCCTTGAACACAAAATTGCAATTCCTTAGTGTCGCTTTTCATAGTTGTGCGACACTAGCGCCGCAAGGCTGCGTTTGGAATTGGAATTCTACAAGGCAAACGGCCTCGCGTACGCTTACAGCCTTATAGAATACCAAATAAAAAGCCGTGATTGCAGTAGACGATGTCAAAGCTGTGACATCTGTGATCACAGCGACGCACACAGCCATTACGAGTCGCTTAGAGAATTGCATGGCAGGTTTTCCGGAACACGCACTGTATGAAACAATTCAACCGCGGGCAGTCATTGTTTGATGGGAATAATATTTTTAGTGATGTCTAATGTTAATAAATAAATAAAGTTTATGTACACACAGCGACCCCTCAAGCTGGACCGTTTGACCTTTGTCTTTTATATACAACGTTTATAGCATACAAGCATACGGTCCACCTGATGTAAAGCGGTTACCGCAGCCTATTAACGCTTGTAATACATTAAGTGTCGCTGACGAGATGCCACCTCTGCTGCTAACATAGCTACTCCGTGAGAGTTTACTGGTGACCTCACTCTCGAGCTGGTATACAACAACTCTCCAAAGAGTTGTTATTTGGCCGCGGTTTTCTGCGAGGTGGAGGTAAACCTCTCTCTTAAAAATAATCAGACCAAGACAAACAGATATTTGATTTCCGGAACACGCACTGTATGAAACAATTCAACCGCGGGCAGTCATTGTTTGATGGGAAAAATAAAACTAGCTTTATATAAAATTCTATTCCGTATAAACAATTCGGTACTGGATTTTCGGATTTAACTTTTCGCACATGGATCATAGGTACATTTTTAGGGCTCCGTTTTCAAAGGATGCCAATGAGACCCTGTTACTATGGCTCTGCTGTCAGTCAGTCAGTCTATCTCTCCTCACGTCTGTCACACGGACCTGTGTCATTTAATCCGTAATAGCCATACACTTGAAATTTTCACAGAACGTGTATTACTATAGACGCTAGAACAATATTTTTAATTAGCCAAAGGTCGAGAAGTATGAGTAGTGCGGTTACCGTAGGCTATTAACGATTGCAGCACAAAAAAATATCACTCGCACGTTACCACCCCTGCTAATAGCACAGCAATTCCTTAGGGGCTTACTGGTAGCATCACTTACTCAGGGAAACACAACAACTCTTCAGGGAGTTGTTATTTACTTGCCTCTTTTGAATGTAGGTCGAGACAAATAGACATGTTTGTTCGTCTTGTGTGCGAATCGATCCAACGAGCGTTGGTTTTTAAAGTAGCATTGCTAAGTACCGCCAACTCTGCCATATGATTTTACTATGACCGTACTCATCATAAATAAAAATAAAATAAAAAATCGGCCAAGTGCGAGTCGGACTCGCACACGAAGGGTTCCGTACCATTATCTATAAAAACGGCCAAAAAAAAAACACGTTTGTTGTATGGGAGCCCCCTTAAATATTTATTTTATTCTATTTTTTAGTATTTGTTGTTATAGCGGCAATAGAAATACATCATCTATGAAAATTTCAACTGTCTAACTATCACCGTTCATGAGATACAGCCTGGTGACAGACGGACGGACAGACGGACGGACGGGCAGCGGAGCCTCAGTAATAGGGTTCCGTTTTACCCTTTGGGTACGGAACCCTAAAAATGGTCTATCTATCTATCTATAACTTCACGCCAAATCCCTTGCGGAGTAGGCAGACAGAACAGAGTGCTACGTGACTCGATCCTTATACACCAAGTGTGCAAGCTCGCCGGTTTCAAAGTCTCCTGATATCACCTTCTGATAGAACACGACCAATTTGGTCATGGTAGGTAAGTCTTGGCCTTGCTCGGCTCCTACATCCTTCCACTTTTTTGTTGTATATCTGCTTCGTCGTTCTTTCATTCTGCATTCTTTCTACACGTCCGAACCAAAGGAGCATGCCTCTTCTTATTTTAACACCGACGAACGCTCTCTTTTAGACCAACTCTGTTTCTAACATCATCATTGCGAATAAATATAATGTTCTATCTATCGGTAATAACAGTGTTAAAAAATAACAGTGTCGGTGTTAACATAAGAAGAGGCGCGCTCCGTTTGTGCGGACATGTAGAAAGAATGTAGTAGCGGAAGGCCAAGACATACCTACCATGACCAAATTGATCGTGCTTTTTCAGAAGGTGATGTCAGTAGCCTTAGAAACGGGCGGGCATGAATAAGAAGAGCAATTAATGTTAAAGAAGCGAGTGATGTTTATAAGAATCGAGTCATGTGTCGCTCGGTTCTCTCTGCCTACCTCGCAAGGCATTTGGTGTGAAGTGGTAGATAGATATATAGAAAAATAAAAGGGAGGTTCTTACAAAAGAAACGTGTATTTTATATCACTAAGGTAGAAGTTACCATAACTAATGGACGCGTCACGCCCTTTCTAAAGAACCTTATGCTGAAATCTCTTGGGGTACCCTAGACGAGAAGTTCACTCCATCCAATTGTTCACGGAATTTAACTTAATTTCTTCTTCTTAGCTTTATCCCGTTTCCTTTTCCGTTAGGATTGACGGGGTTTGCTAATCAAGAATGGAAAACCAGACTTTTCTTAGATAAATAAGGTCTTTCTTAGCAGGCTACCTCAAGTTTTCCTTCACCGCCAAGATTCGAACTGGGTACCAGTCGGTCAATAGGCCCTTTCCATTTTTAAGGTGGTTGGTAAGTTATTGCAAGTATGTGTCCTATGAGTAAATTAAAATGTGTATAAATATTATAAAAGAAATAGGAAGTTATCTGCAATGATATGACTACATTACAAATAATGTTAACGAAATAGTATACGTATGGCCTTATTTTAAGGCAATTGTATTATTCTCTGCCAATAAAGCGAGCCCCGACCACGAGGGAATAATACAAAGTAGACCCTTTGTATTACAATAGCACATCGTAAACAGAAGGCTACATCCCAACACTTCCGCTACGCAGGTAATAATATTGTACCCGTGTCGACATCTATGCAACATTGTACAAACTACACAACATTGTTAGAAGTTCTACATCACTTTACTAGATGGCGCAGAGTGTATGAAAATTATAGCACATCGCAAGGCCACCTAGCGAACGACGCAGCAATGATATCCATAATAAAAACAAGAGTTTATGTACCTACAGAAAGAATGTAGTAGTCGTCTAAATTCAGGATGACATTAAAATATTTATTGGTATTTAGAAGATTGCCCTCCACTAATATCGCGCGTTATTCTTAAAGGTTTCCGTTTTGAGAATTCCTATCGAAAAGGCTCAACGGGAACCCTATTGCTAGGACTGTATCTATCCGTATGTCAGATTACGGACCTGTAAAATGAGAAGGGTAATGAATGTTAAAGAAGCGAGTGAGGTATGTAAGGATCTAGTCATGTGGCGCTCGGTGCTCTCTGCCTACAACGCAAGGTATTTGCCGGGAAGTTATACACACATACACAAAGATAAAGTTATTATATTAACACTTGAAGTTCGATAGAAATTTTATTGTGTACCGCAGGTCAAAGTGTAAAGCTTGACGTACACATAGCTGTATACACGGCGACAAGTCATTTTAGACACTTGCAGTACCACTTTCACTCTAATTGCCTACGTCATAAGAACGATGACGAGTTCGGTGGCTCGCTTAATAACGGGACTTTGACACAACGCTCGTGGGTTCGATTTCCACACAGGACAAACATATGTGTGCATGAACATATCTGTTTGTCTTGGTCTGATTATTTTTAAGCGAGAGGTTTACCTCCACCTCACAGATAACCGCGGCCAAATAACAACTCTCTGGAGAGTTGTTGTATACCAGCGTGAGAGTGAGGTCACCAGTAAACTCTCACGGAGTAGCTATGTTAGCAACAGAGGTGGCATCTCGTCAGCAACACTTAATGTATTACAAGCGTTAATAGGCTACGGTAACCGCTTTACATAAGGTGGACCGTATGCTTGTATGCTATAAACGTTGTATATAAAAGACAAAGGTCAAACGGTCCCGCTTGAGGGGTCGCTGTGTGTACATAAACTTTATTTATTTATTAACATTAGACATCACTAAAAAAAAATATATATAAATAGGTAAAGTTACTTATGTGCAACTATGTGTGAGAAGCTGGTGCCTGAAATAGCCTTAGCAGGAAGCCTGTGGTATACAGGTCACCAGGTTTTCACTCTACGGCCGGTGTCGACAGATTGTTACAGACAGATTGTCAGCTACATTTAATGTTAGTAACTTACCTATCATGACCAAATTGATATTGTTTTATCTGAAGGTGATGTCAGGGCCATAGAAGCCGACGAGTGTGTATGAGATTATGAATGTTAAAGAAGTGAGTGAGGTAGGTAACGACCGAGGTTTAAGCGCTCGGCGTTCTCAGCCTACCCCGCGAGGGATTTGGCGTGAACTTACATATAGATAGAACTATTATAGATCCTTATTCAGTGCTGATAATTAGAATAAGATTAATTGAAACGCTTTTTGAAGTAAATATCATTACTCACGCTTGACTTGGGGAGTAAGCTGGTGAGTGCGTGACGAGAGCGTTACGAAAAGTGTGATCTGGCGAGGCGAACGAAAGTTGAGAGGGAGATATACGTTAGTGGAGATAGAAAGAGAGAGAGTTACGTTTCGTATATTACTGTTACTACTACTATTACTTCCCGCTACGGAAGCAAATTTAAAGACGTATTCACTTCATTACTTTTATAAAAATAACCTATTTTATTTTTACTCATAAACAATATATATGTTCTAGCTAAACAGAAAAAACTTTTTAAAAGTAATAAGTTTTATCTATAACGAAAACTTAGAAATTTAGTAAACAAACGATTTACTGACGCTCAGCTGGCCACTGGTCGTTGACCTTCGTGACACATTTATTTACAAAAATAAAATAATACTACTACCACTACATCTTCACGCCAAGTGACTTGCGGGGTAGGCAGAGAGAACAGAGCGCTATTTGGCATCTCATTGGCTTCTGGAACTTTCATAGCTCTTTTCATGAATGCTCGCCGGTTCCTAAAACTCCTGACATCACCGTCTGATAACACACGACAAATTTTGTTGTGGCAGGACAGTCATGGCCTTCTTCAGTTCCAATTTTTTTTTTCCAATTTTCTTCTTCTATTCTCTCGTCATATATCTGTTTCATCGAGCATGCACTTTTTTTTTGGACAGTGGTACAACATATACATTATGTAATATAAAAATATGTTGAATTAATATTGTTACACTATAAATTTCACCATTTTAATCTCAACCCACTCTGTCTCACACGGATCTCTACAATTCGTGAACTCCCCGAGTGGTAAGGAAAACCAAATCACACTTAATCTTAAGTAATGAATCATCTACGAATATTTAAAGCCTGTAAACATATTATGTAAATGCTGTAAAGTATAATAAACCACACGAGTAAAGATGACAAGCCTTAGTATAATAACAACGCCCAAGCGAAAAAATATGAGAGCTTCATATATGCAAGTTACTTAAATAGATGATTTTAAATATGTAGATACCTACTCTTCTTAAGACAGTTTGAATAGGACCAAATTAGTGTCAGTGAGAAGTGAATTCTTAAATGGAGAATGATCTACATAATTAGTTCGTTTCCTTTAAAGAGTACATAATAAACTAGAGCAGTTAACAAATCAGTATTTACACAATCAATGACAATGCGTCACTCACAGTGATATAAATATTTGAATATATTATGTTCACAACCAATATTTAAACAACAATAGTTTGACGTAACACAATTATTTCAAATTTTTTGAAATAATTATGTTTTTAAAAGGGGACCTCTAGTGAAATTACATTAGATGTGTAGGTTACATAATAGGTCATGTATTTTTTTTCTGCATCCGTTGCAGCAGTTGGTCGTGTTTCTTTGAAGTTTCAATACTTTCATGATATCTACGTAGCTTTTGCGATGCTTTTACAGAACAGTTTCGAGAAATTCTCACGAGATGGCACTACTCGTATATCAAGTTTAAAACAGACGTTTATATACAATTGTATCCCTGTTAGAATGAGTTTATAGATTGTCCATACAGAGACATTTTTCTTTTAAAGTAACTTTAATCTACATCTGCACGCTAAGTACCTTGCGACTTAGGCAGTGAGCACCATAGCCTTACTTTACACAAATAAACACTTCTTTAAAATTCGTAGCAATTTTTTGCACTCTCTGAGAGCTAGGTCTAGGATGAAGGTACTAAATAAAGCTCCTGACATCTCCTTCATTTTTCAAGTTTGTGGTCGTAGCAAGTGATTCTTGGACTTCCACGGTCCTTTCATGTTCGTGTTGTATATCAGTTTCGTCATTCTTTCCTACTACATTTTTTCTACATATTGGAACACTAGGGGAGCAAGCCTCATCTTACTCTAACATTGATACTCTCTTTCAGACTATAATCATAGCGGAGGCAATGTACTAAGTATATACCAAAAATATTGTGCAACGCTCGCATGTGATCACATTTACTCTACTTATATAATCTGTTTGAGATACCCAATTCTCGCTTCTGTAAGTTAGCGTCGGGATAAGAAGTGTGTTGTATATAGCGAACTGTCACATCTGGTTCGAGCTTTAACTAATCAAAAGTATTCGGAACGCTCCATTCACACTATGAATGGACCGTTCCCAGCACTCACTCGTCTCTCTACATCATTAGTGTAACTAGGGAAGGTAATCTGCTATAGGCGGATCTAAGGTGTGCAATCTCATCCACTTATTCCAACACTGTATAAGCGACTAATAATCATTATCTTTGTTTACTTCCCATTCAGGTGTATGCCTTTCTAGATTGCATAACTAGAACTTTCAGTTTAGATGATGTTTCTTCCCAGTATTGTCTGCATAAAACGGACAATTATCTGCTAGATCCTATAAGCGCAACTCTCTTTTCGAAAACCTTATTAACTTACATCGAATGAACACCTGAGAAGGCACTACGGAACCCTACTCAATACAAATATTGACGCCAAACCAGGGCGACAAGTTATCTTCTCCCCGCACACATGCTGTACAAACATACGGGGACCGCACAGCAAGGGGCAGGGCGCCGCACCTTCAAACCCGTATCCCGGCAATATGCTCCAGGGATCCATTCGCAAAAGCCTATCCAATTTTCCCTTCACACAATTCACAACACCGCAGAAAATCTTTGGTCTACCGCTAGATGTTTTGCCCACACCACATGCCCCTTCCTTTTTCTTTCCTTCGGAAGTAACTTTTCTACAAAACTATCTATAACTTCTTACTTATTAGATCTACTACTACAAATGTCGTACTTATTAGTTTTAGAATGTATGAAAAAAAATAGACTTATTTTTATAAAAGGTTTAAACTCTATAACGATTATATAACGATTCAACGAGGGCTATAACGATTCCCGCCCCTTTGCAATTCTAAATTAGTTTCACTCGTTTTCTTTTACACATTAGATATCGACTGATCTTTTCTCATTTTTCAGTTACATGTGCTGTTACCTGTTTTATAAATTCGACATTGCGATATTCAACCTCTAAATTAAGCCTTACCTAAAATTCTGTTCAATTAATACATTCTTTTATTAAATATCCAAAATAAAATCACCCAACCATTGGCCCATTATCTATTTGATAATCTCTTAAACATATCTTCCGGTACAACCATAACAACTGTAAAGCACCTACACGTATCCCGTATTGATTAAGAGTCTTGGCGCAACGCCATTTTCTTAATTCAAACAACCGGCAAATTAAAATAAAACCGGTCAACTACGAGCTGGACTTCCAGAGCGACGGTTCCGTCCCACACTCTCCATGATGCGTAAAAGTTTGTAAATTCATGATTTAAAAAAACTATGTTACTTGCAAGCAAGCAGTAGAATATTGCTTAAATTCTATTTTTTCTTCATCTTTACGAAGTGCTGTCATAAACTTAGCCTAAGCCTGAACCAAACCTAACTCAATCTTCAAGATTAAGCACCAGCTGAGCTCGCCTCGTACTTACAACCTAAGATTTTCAATGAATCATTTCAATTCAGCTCTAAACTGACATCGTACAACTACTATGCCCATATAATACTTATAATCCTTTATCAACTGTAATTATATCTGACACCGAGGAGTAGGTAATTTACAATATTTTAACAAATTACTGCAGAAAGTTTGCAAGTTATCGTGATTTGATTATACAGGGTGCGGAAACGTTAAGTGTGTCCGGCCCATTATTTTGATATTAAAGATATAAGACGAGCAAAACTTTAAACGGGTGTACACAATCTGTGTCGCTTAGTGTGACCAACTAATTATAAAACTATTAGCACATGCACACAAGTGGAGGCTGTTATAAGATCTACTTTGTAA
The DNA here is from genome assembly GCA_947507595.1 of Pyralis farinalis. NCBI lineage: Eukaryota > Metazoa > Arthropoda > Insecta > Lepidoptera > Pyralidae > Pyralis > Pyralis farinalis. Next base: position 31,282,392 of record OX382265.1, read on the forward strand.
AGTTTTGAAAATGGAACTGGCATTGCTATTCTTCTTATATATAAAAATGAATATGTGTATGTATGTTCCGTATGGATTCGAAAACGGTTGGATCAATTTTGATGAAACTTTCGGGCAATATCCAGATTAGGCGACGAGATCACGCGTGCAAAGCCGAAGCGGGTCGGCATTATTTTTGTACATTATCTTGTTTGTTTTCATTCCTCTTTATATTTAGATAGATAAACAGTAATGTAACTTTTACACTTTCAGAATACTCACACATACTTAAATATGAACAATTTTATAGTTCAACTGTACATTTAATGATATTTTACGATTCTTTCAATTAATATTATTGTTGGTCAGCAATTATTACTATATATACGAATATAAAGTGACAACAGTTCGTAATAAATTAAAAAAGAATCTATCTATAATGTCACATCAAGACCTTTTCGGAATACACAGTTAACTCGCTTCTTAAATATTCATAGCTCTTTTCATGCACGCTCGCCGACAATAATCAAAGTCTAAATTATAAAAAAAATGTGAACACGTAGCGTTATTTAGTAAATATTCTTTAGGTATTTTTATACAATAAACCAGTTCCTACAGCAGTCTAAACTTTATAAATATCCCATAAATAATTGACAATGTGTCGTCCAACATAAGTCCACCCTGTAGAATTAACGTAATAAAAGGACAGTTAAGTCTTTATGTTTTTACGATTGTAATTCAATAACATTATCATTTACCAAAATGGAATTATAAATGATTGTTCCCAAAACAATCATCGGTGCAAATGGAAGCCAAATGAGAATACGAGTACATTGGGTTCGCTGTAAAGAATGCGAAATTAGAACAAGATGGCGACCACGACAGTTCCATTCTTTTTTGGTTCACATAGTGTGGGTACATTAAATCACCTGTACATGTACATGTTACCTCCTCAAAATAATACCAAAATTAACCACTGTATATACTAATAAAGTGTATATTATGATTGTAATGTTTAGTACTATTAGTAAAGTAGAATAGAAATGTTCAGGAACACCGTTCCTATCTCTTGGAACATGGTCAAAATAGCCGACAAATTAAGAAAAAAAAAAATTTGAATTGTCATATAATTGACGAGCCAGGTGTTCCTCTGGCAATGCAAGCTTGCGCATTCTCAACTGGTTTAATTGTCCTATCCACAAAATACCTAATTTGAAGTTAACATGTTTTGCATTGGGTAGAATTATGCACCTGCAGCAAATTTCTATAGGTAAGTACATCATCGTTTATAAACATGCGTATCAGTTTGTAATGTTTAACAAGGGTGTGATGCACAGAGAGATAGGACCCTCTCTGTGCATCACAGCTCCCAAATCGCCGGACCGAAACTCAGGATTATTTATTTTTAGGCTGCTTTAATCAAGACGGCCCTTAGCAAGGGTAAATGAAAATCGGTTACTGGTTCAGGAGAATACAGCAACAAAAAACGAGGAAAAATATCATAAATTTGGAATTCACGCTCGAATCAAACTGCCCATTTTTTGGTACTGGTTGTGTCAGTTGTTACATCCTTAATCACAATTTGCGTTCACTAAAATATCAAGTTATATAAACTGCTCGGCTCGAATGCTCGACTAGAATCAAGAAATAAAGTTGTTACATGCACACGCACATTAGCGTTGCAGCAGCAAATATTGACTGTTATGTAAATTATGCTTGCGTTCTAATCTAGTCTAGTAAAAATACAGCTCAAAGCTTTCCACCCTTCATTCATTCCCATCTCTTTGACAAACCGTGCCCTTTTCAACGAGTCAGCGTCAGAAATTGTGAATGCGGTCCCAGATCCTTATTGTGCAGCTAAGAGCACCTCACGCTTTACAGTCACAGCCAGATTGTAACTCACATTGCGTTCGACGTAAGAACTGTAAAAAAAGTAGAGTCTCAAGTTTTACGTGATTGATTTCTAATATGTTAAAATTATGCTGTGTTTAAGTTTAAATTACCCAATGAGATATGTTTCTTTTAAGTGTTTAGAAAAGGAAGTAACATATTTTATGTTATTTCTTTAAATAAAAGTGAAGCAGCAATATAAAAGATTCATAGATTTTAAATGTTCATGCAAAAATATTTGTGCTAATTTAATTTCAACCGAAGATAGGGAACGAGAATTTCATAAATTCGCACATGTTGGATCATACGCAGCTCAAGTTTTATACATAACAACTAGCATTACAGAAACCAAATACAAACGAAGTTACGTTACATTATGTTCTCCGTCAAAGAGGAAACCTCGAACATTTACTCGCTCGTATACACGTAGTAATATACATGTTTATCGAGACATGTTTTGTGGAACGCTGCAAATAACGAGAAAGAGCAGGCGGATGGAATAAAACACTACAAAAAACATATTGATCTTATTATTGACGTTATTAACAGATTGTTAAATACGAGTCACACTATCGAAGGGAAAAGAACAGTAATGTTTTACATCTGCGGCCAGGAATGACAGTACCAAAAATTTACGACTTGTACAAAACAGAATTCGAAAAAGAATTAGGAAAAGAGGAAAAATGTTTTATTTTCTAATATGTCTACTATTTTGTCGGCGATGTTTCCTAAGTATTACAAACTCGCTGTGTATTTCGACAAATAAATACACTGCGAGTGCAAATTTAAAACCACGAACAACGGAACAAATTGGAAATTATTAAATATAAAAATTCTAAAATTACTGTTGTTAACAATTAAATCCTACAGATGTATATGCTTGTCTCTTTTTAATCGGACGAGCGTAACGGCATCATTTTATTTTAACGGCTTCACTTGATTTTACTCCTCATAAAATTACCGTACCGGGCCTTATAGATCAAATTCGGAGTTACACGGCCACATAACGCATAATTGTAATCATTCTCATAAAAAAATCTGGTTATAGGTTATTTGGCAAATCTGCATAACGTCTACACAATTTTTTTTATTTATTTAGATAAATAAATAGCAAACAAAGATTCTTTAGCTATAACTTTAAAATTTTCTCATTTTGCCGATTCTCAATTTTGTTGCGGTGAGTCAATATTGAATAAATTTACGTCACGCGGCTATATAAATCGCCTAGCTTGAAACATATATTAAACTTAAATCAGTTTTAACGTGCCTACTGTATATTACATGCTTATCACATCAACCCTTACTCATCTCCTTGCAGCGACACGGGTCTCCCTTCAACCGAAGGGGTTTAGAACATACTCCACCACGCTGCTCAAATGCGGATTGGCGGACGTCAGTGTTTTTTGTGTGTCCGAAGACCACCGACTTAGCTTAATGACTATGATCGGCATCAGCCGGGACCGACGACTTAACGTGTCCTCCGGCCCACGGAGAAACTCGAGATAAATAAACCCATCCCTAGACAGGTTTCGGTCGACGTTGCTTAACCTACATGTTAGGTTAAAATTTTTTTTTTTATATATTGGCACAGCATAGTGGCTCCTCTTCGCGTGTTGGTAAGCGAAAAGGGGAGCCCAAATTGCAGCGGCAACTGACAAAGGACTACGGTGTCCTGTCAGTTGACGCTACCATGTTGGCTCGCAAGGTGCTTCTTCACGCTTCGTTTGAAGGATCCCATGTTGTAGGAAGGAGGAAACACATGTGCAGGCAAGGCGTTCCACTTTTTAATAGTTCGACAGAGATAGGAGTTGCCGAACTTTTTAGTACGAGAACTAATGTCCTCAACAGTGGAATGATGACATCGCAAGCCTGCACGTGTGGTTCTGTGACGGAAGGGAGAGGGTGGGATAAGGGAAAATAGTTCTTCAGAGCACTCACCATGGTACAGACGGTAAAATGTACTTAGGGAGCCTATGTCCCTACGAAGTTGCAGGGGTTCTAGGTATTTTGTGACCTCTTATGAGAGAATGAGCCCGCAACGACACCATTGAGCTCTCGAGATTACGTGCCGTACGTATACCGAAAATTAAATCATATGAAATACTAAATTTGAACCGCCATAAAGCAGTTTGAGTAAATCGTTCAATCGCTCTTACTCTATGCAATATACGAGTACAATGAAGATTACACAAAATTTAACAGATACGTAACTTTTCATTTATTTTTTTGTTTTTCGCCTAAGAAAATTATAGACCTACAAAAGAAGGACAAACCCACACACGCCGGTATTCAGTAGTCATTCTTCCGTGAGGGGCACCCTCCGGTAAATAAATAAATAAATAAATATTGTCGGACAAATTAAACAGCGCCATCTAGCCCCAAAGTAAGCGAAGCTTGTGTTATGGGTACTAGACAACTGATAAACATACGTAAATACATTTTTTTTACTTATTATATATAGAAAATACCCAGACCAAGACAAACAGACATGTTCATGCACACAAATGTTTGTATTGTGTGGGAATCGAACCCACGAGCGTTGGTGTCAAAGTAGCGTAACAACGCGTTTCACCACTGCGCCACCGAGCTCGTCAATGGGAGGGAGGAGGAGGAAATCTTCCAAAGATATAATTTGGTGCGAACGAAGTGATGATGTCAGATTCCTACTGACTAAAACACGCCCTTTCGACTTTAGCCGGGAAGGCTACGAAGGCGTCATCTGAAGCGATCACCCCAGGGAACGGGGTGACGCAAGGGATACATCATGGTTATCCTGCTGTTATAAAGCGTTACAATTATTCCGATATGATATGATTTACTAATTGGTCAGAGTAGTGATAGCTCAGTTGATAAGGAACCGGCGTACTGGTCCCCGATTTGAATCCTGGCGTGTACCACTAAATTCGCGTTTTCGAAGTAATCTACATATTTGTAATTATCACTTTCTCAGCGGTAAAGAAAAAAATCGTGAAGAAACGCGCTCACCCTGGAAATTATATTTCGAAACACGCGTGATCAACCGAACCTTTTTTTTATACTACGTCGGGAGGCATACAAGCATACGGCCCACCTGATGTAAAACGGGCACCGTAGCCTATTAAATCTTGCGATATATTAATTATCACTCGCGCGATGCCTCCTCTGCTGCTTACACAGCAACTGCTTGGGAGCTTACTGGTGATCTCACTCACATGCAGGAACACAACAACCCTCTAGGGAGTTGTTATTTGGCTTCGGTTTTCTGTGAGGTGGAGGTACTTCGCCAGACGGGTTGCTTTGATGCGCCCTACCTCTCTTAAAACATCCAGACCAAGACAAACAGACATGTTCATGCACACACAAGTCTGCCTTGTGTGGGAATCGAACCCATGAGTGTCAAAATCGCGTCATTCAAGACTGAGCCACCGAGCTAAGAAAGATCTGCTTTTCCCCTGGCGTGTGGAGGTCTAACGGCAGTCGCTCCATGTAAAAATCAGCATCTTCGCCAAATCCTTAAACTTAAGTAGCGAACTCCGCCAATCCTAAAGATAAAATCTCATCAAAATCCATTGCGAAGCATAAAAGAAATAGGTGTGCTAACTTGCAAACGGAAATAAGTGTTTCATAAAGATAAATACAAAAATCATTTATTCGCCATTAGTCCCTTACTGATACACGTTTTACATAGTACACAATATCCCATAACCATCGTTGGCAAGGAGACTGACCAAGTGCGACACTCGCCCGCCGTCTTTTGTCTACAAAACCGCTTTCCCGTATGAGTATTTTATTTTGCACATAATTGGGACGAGAAAAAGTCCGGTCTCATAAGACGCCATTGCAAATTTAAATACTAGATTCAAAAGGAGAAATACGATAAATTAAATATCTCTATTTCAATTTTGTGGCACTTTGTACAGACATTGATTCCAACGGAGCGAAGACGCAAGGTACTCAGGAGCAATCAGGGCATTTGAAAGCCCTTCATCGGCTTAAAGTATGCTTTTAATGGAATGTAGGTATTAATATTGCTCTCCGTTCTGCTTTCAAGTGTATTGCTGTGTAAATTTACTGCCTCTGTTTGGGTTGCAAATTAATTGATTGTTGGATACCAATTAATTAGCGATGGAGGCACGGTCGGGTTGTTGTCTGCTTTGCAAGTTAAATAAGTATAGGTATTTTTATGACAAGCTTTTATTTACATATAATCAACTTTGGATAAACCTTGAAATCAAGGAAATCAAATCAAATCTTACCAATCAACACACGATTGTATCGATTTGGCAAGTTAGATAAAATTTTGGAAGTTAATTGATAAAACTTTGATGAGCTCATAAGTTAGTTTGGCGGATAGGATATTTTTATTAAAACATTCAACAAGACCTTAAAGCCTAGGAACAAGCCAAAGGGAAAATATTTAGCCAGATCTCAAGGGCTTTTCAACAGCCAGTAAAGTGCCAAAAAAACGTGTAGAAAAGCAAATTTCGTGTGTTGATTAAACACACACACACACATTATATATATATATATATATATATATATATATGACGAGCTCGGTGGCTCAGTGGTGGAACGCGCTGTTACTTTGACACCAACGCTCGTGGGTTCGATTCCCACACAGTACAAACATTTGTGTGCATGAACATGTCAGTTTGTATTGGTCTGGGTATTTTCTATGTATAATAAGTATGTTGTCTAGTACCCATAACACAAACTTAGCTTACTTTGGGGCTAGGTGGCGCTGTGTAATTTGTCCGACAATATTTATTTATTTATATATATATATATATATATATATATTGGTTAGATCGTCACATCTTGAGGCGTACAAGCATCGTCAACGTCTCAACTGATGTAAGCGGTTACAGTAGTCTATACGCTTGCAACACATGAAGTATCGCTATACTCATGTTGCTAACACAACTACTCCTCACGAGCTTACGTGCTTTTGTTACGTCTCTCCGTCGACTCGAACTCACAAGTATTTTACTGATTTTCGTTGTAATCGAATGTACATTCAATCAAAAGTGATCCTGAACGTCCATGACGACCTGTTGAAGTGACGACCCCAGGGCTGATCGCGAATATCCGTGATGACGTATTGAATGGTCGACGGACAAATTGTGGAAGATAGCTAAGATACTAGGCATGTCAGATGAACACACGTGCGAAATATCTTTCACCAACATTTAGACATGAAGAAGCTCACCGAGCGCTGGATTCACTCACTGTGGATCGAAGACGTACGCATATGCGACCACTACAGACACATGTTTATTTTAGTGTACAACAATATAATACACATATTGCAAAATCAGAATATTGAGTGTCGAAATCATAAAACATTTCATATACCAGGAAGAATAAAAAAAAACCAGTTGAGAATGCGCAAGCTTGCATTGCCAGAGGAACACCTGGCTCGTCAATTATATAACAATTCAATTCAATTCAATTCAATAGGAACGGTGTTCGTGATTACAAATATCCCTTGTTTGATTTTTACTGTATTTATCACTACGCCCTCGTAAAGTGCAGATTGCCGGTTGTCGAACACGACCATTAAAGTATTACGGATTACATGTACAGCGAGGCTTTTTAAAAGATTAACAATATACATGAAAATCAAGTAACATCAAAATTAAATTTTTGGGCAGCAGTCGCCAAGTTGCAAATTAATAACAGCGTAAGTATTGTATATTTTGTCACTTGGAAAATTGTAGTTTTAGGATGGTAACATTTAGAACTATAGTCGCCGCAGACTTCTTCCCGCGCTTTTGACGAGTGACATTGTTCTTATACTTGAAATTTTTACAATTCAGTGTAAAAAAAAAGTTTTATGTGACAATTTCGATAGTGTTTTGTAACATAAGTGCTAGTGCAATTATACAATAATGAAAAACTCAAATATAACACGTTTATGCACTTTTTAGAAGACGTGAATAAGTTCTTCAAGAAAACCTTGTAAAATTCCTATCGTTTTACGGGTAGTATTTAAACTGGGTTGATTGGGTCGAAGTACCCTTCCCAAGTATTTTTTGAGCACAGTTCCTGAAGCTGGAACATAGAATTAAGATTTTCAAATGGTTCTAAACTGATGACGTGGCTGAATGGGCTAGATCCCTTTGCCTTTCCCCTCGGGGATAAAGAGAACCAACTAGTCGCCGCAGAGCCCGTGGTCCACTGAGGTGGACAGAGCACGCCCTCGTAGGACATAATAGCCATTACTAAAAGGACCAGGTTCGTTGTTATTGCAACCCTTGTTCTCTTCTTCCTAGCATTACCCTGTTTCCTAATATATTAGGATTGGCGGGGTCTGCTACCTAAGCCTAAACGATTTGACGAAGATATTGATTTTGAAATGGAGCAACTGCCGTCACTGCAACTGAAAACCAGACCTTTCTTAAGTCCAGTCGCACATCTTTGAACATACAATTTCTTCAACATGTGGGTTTTCTCATGTTTTCCTTTACTAGGATTCGAACCAGGGGCATGAACAAGCTGATTCTTTATGCACAGGGCTATCACAGTTCGTCTATATTGTATCTATTACCTAATTATTGTGGGCGTAATACAATACAACAATCCTCCAGGGAGTTCTTATTTGGCTGAGGTATTCTGTGAGGAGAAGATACTTCCCCAGTTGGGCTGCTTTGATGCGCCCTGCCTCTCATACAAACTTAATATATGGATTTGCTTCATATTATTTAGCTTCATATTATCAGACACATATTATTTAGAAACCCTAGCTAGCTAGCAATTTCTATGATGAGCAGTCAGTTCCTAATTTTAATATAAAAGGTATGTAACAAGAGTGAGATCCAGAGGGAGACTTTGTACAAAAGTCGTCTGCGTGGGTACCTCTGTCTCACCCATTTCTACTGCCAAGCAGCTATATTTATATAGCTGTGTTCCGTTTTTGAAGGGTGAGATATGACAGATAAATTACTGGGTACTGTGACGAAACAGCCGTAGGTCACAAGATTGGCAGCGCGCGGGTAACATCCCCGTGGTGTTGCGAGCGTCAATAGGCTGCAGAGACCGCTTACCATCTAATGCGCAAACCGCATGCTTGTTTGCCAATCTCGTTGTATAAAAATAAACTACCTGAAGGTAAGTAACCGCCTCAGAAAACTCTGCAGTAATTAATAGATGCTTGCAACGCCAGGCGTACCGTAAGCTAATTTGCAGTCTTATATAATCAGTCTGTGCCGTCTCTTTATTTTTTAAAAGCCCACTTCGTAGTCTACTGAGAAAACTCGAAGTTAATATCGTAGTCAAAAGCGAGCGAACAGTCTTTAGGGTTACGTATCCAACCGGTACCTATTACTAAGGGCCCACTGTTTTTTTGAACGGTAATAGAAAGGCACTTAAATTCTTTATTTGAACATAAATCACTTAATCATTAGGCAGACACTTAAATCTTTACAGAGCATTTATTACTAAGGCCGATGTAATAACAAATAAGAAAAATGAAATTAATAATTAGTCAAAGTCAAAATCTTTTTATTCCGTAAAAATGGCTACATTTGTTTGGAATCGTCACAATTTTTTTCCCTACCGTGCAGTTCATGACTAGGTGAGCACTGATAAAAATACTGCCAAAAAACTCAGGCATCCTTCTTTTGGTATCCAAACAAATTTACATAATTTATTAATTACATTATAATTGGATCGACTCAATCCCAGGCATTTTTTTATCATTAATATAGTCAGATACTTTATAATATGCCCTGCTACACAATTTGACTTTAATAGTAGTTTTAAATTTGTTTATTGACAATTCTCTTATATTGCTGGGAAGTTTGTTATAGAACCGTATACATTGCCCCATAAAAGAATTACTTATTTTGTGGAGACGGCTTGCATGTAACACAAGATTATGCTTATATCTAGTATTTATGTTATGAGTATCACTTTTTTTACAAAATGAGTCTTTAGAGGTAAACGGTCCCACATAAGAAAGTAGTGACAAATAATGTATTATAGTATCAATCCCTTACGTACGACTCGCACTTAGATGGTTTTTACACCCTGCCATCACACGACAGGATTAAGCGGCATCATACGATATAAACATTATTCCAATTACTAAATTGCCTTGAGAGCGATTAAACGCTATTTTTTATCGGCCCCTTCAGCGCCAACAAATAGCAAGTCTTACTTCACTTACATTTTCATGACTACTACCTTATGGACCAACCTTTCTCAAACTGTCAGCTACTATATAGTATGCTATTTCTTACATTGTTTTTGTTACATTTTGAAGAAGGTCACATTATTTTTATGGAATTTATATTCATGATCCGGCTTTTTTGTTAGATAATTTCATTCCTTATTAGACTATATAGATTTTTTCATTTCAATAGCTGAACAAATTATAAATAAAAATAAAACATCATTACGTTACGTCAATGAATAAATAGATATTTCGAAAAATAAAATCTTAAACACAGAATAAATATTAACATTTTATTTGGATCTTGAAATTCGGCCAAGAGACGCGTGATAATATTTACCGATGACCCCAAGCTGAAGTAACGTAGCATTAAGCTGTTTAAATCTAAAAATAGACTTTACTTCCTTTTGTGAGGTTTACCATTTAACATACCAATTATATGAGACAGGTTGTTTGAAAATGCTTACAGCATTACACATATCGCCAACAGCATTTCTCGCCATTGGCAGGATATTCATCCTTATGACAATCGATCTGATCGATATGATCTTCAGACAATCGTTGGGTTGTAGAATAAACTAATGAAATTACAGCCTTCACTCAAAGCTTATAGATTCGGCCAATCATTAATTAAATGCGTTAACTAAATTGGACAATATTTGGCGAATTTATAGAAAAAAAAGCTATTTTAAACAAACTTAGGACAAAACGAATAGTGAACCGAGACGTCCATCGAAGCCCTATTTACTCGTAGTATTCTGAGTAGACGTTGGGAAAATTGTTAGTGTTAGTATTTGGTCCTTTTCGGTAATTTTAGTAGGTGCTGGTAGTTATTTAAACAAATTTCTAAAAATAACGAATACCACCAAAATAAATATAATAAGTGACATCTTAATTCTTAAATCGCACTTGAAGGTCCAAAATATACAAATAGAAGTATTAAATGAGACAAAAGATACCCAAAAACATCAAACATTAACTAGACACTCCTTTATTCTGTTCGTAGCCAACTATATCCGGTACAGTATGATTTTACATATGCAAAAAAAATAACATACAACCAATTTATATATGCAAATAACAAACGATATAATAATTTTCAAAGAACATATTTATTACATTCTTTTTGTGGCAGCCCTTGAGCTGAATTTTTTATGCCATCCAGTAGCAAGTAATTTAAAACTTTGCGCTCTCAAAGGACAACTATGGCACAGTACTAAGGTAAATTATGATAAAACCTAATTGCATTTCCCTATCAAAGCAAGTCTCGCTGATCATAAAAGTTTCCTTCACATAGTCTGTTTTATACAGTAATGTTTAGGAACCGCTGCCGAGCAGCGGTAAGCTCAATTACTGTTTCATGTATGTTTTAGGCAGTATATCTTTCTGAGGACTAATAAAATAGAAACGTTTACAGTCGTAAGTTGTGCCCAGGGTGCCTTTTTCGTAAGGTTCGTACATGTCATACATTTATTTTCTATTAAGGTGAACCCTAAGGAATAAATTGTTAAGAATACCTATTTAGACGTATACTTTTTAGATATTCTCGTACGTTACACCAATATGGCGTTATACAGTTTTGTCACGAAAAGGACATTCAATATACGAAAAGTATAGTTATACCTATGTTATCATCAATTCCGATTTTAACATAGAAGCTCATATCACCTATAATTCTTACAAATCCATCTCGTAGATATTTTTTTAAGTATTTTATTTTTAAACTTCATATTACAAGATATTTTTCAATGTAGCTGTTTGATGACGCGTGATTCCTTGTAAATATTTTTTCAATTCGTCAGGTATCTTTGATGCATTGCAAGTAGTTACCCTAATAAACTTCCGATATACTACTGTATTTTGTATACAACGTCGGGACGCATATGAGCACGCGGCCCACGGGTACGGTATCCACTTTGCATGTAAAGTAGATACCGTAGTCTTTGAACGTTTGCAATAACCGAAGTATCTCTCGCGGGATGCCTCAGTAAGCTCCTAATTAGTTGCTTCGTTATCAGTATATGATAACGAAGCAACTTCTTAGGAGCTCACTGGTAACCTCACTCACTTGCAGGATCACAATAACCCTCTAAGGAGTTAAGGTTGAGGTGGAGGTACTTCCCAGACGGGCTGCTTTGATGTGTTTGTCTACCTCTCTTAAAATTGATCGCCTCAATGGTCGAAACTATAAATATATGCAAATTTTCATGGTTCCAATATTTTTTGTCTGCAGTATCCAAATTTTTATTAATGATAAATAAAAAATAAAACTCATCAACAGTTATTAAAAAAAGGAAAGAATATGGGTTAATAGACAAAGAAAATGTATGTGCCTAAGAGACAAAAGTAAGTGTCGTTTTGAACAATTTTTTTAACAGAGCCTCGTAATATCAACGTTTGGTCTTTTATAAGTACCAACATTAAAACAAACCAACGCCAGAATCGCGTCTGCTTTTTGTGTAACAGATTGCATACAAACACCAATATCACAAAAAACATTGTCCCGAATCGCTGCCGCTTTCTCGCTATTCCCGCCCCTTCGGATTTATGGTTTTTAGTAATGTTAATTAGGGAGCTAGAATAAAGTAGTGACGGGAAAAGTCTAAGGAATATACTTTGACAATAAGCCGCCATAAGTTCTTATAGACCATCTATCTATCAATCTACATCTTCACGTTCTAGTCCCTTACAAAGAAGGCAGAGAGAACCACGCACCACACGAATGCGTCCATACACATCTCACACATTCAAAGCTCTTTTAAATATGACGACCAATAATAAGTTTCGAGAAATAGCAAAAGCACATTTTGACATTCACGCAATTTGATGACCAACTTCTTCCTAGCGTTGTCCCGTTTCCTAATCCATTAGGATTGGCGAGGTCCGCTACCCAAGCCTAAAGATTCGCCGAAGTTACTAACTTTAACATGATGGACCGCCGTCAGACCTCCCAGAGGGAAAACCAGACCTCTCTTAGGTTAGGTCACACGTCTTTTGAAATATAATTTCTTGGACGTGCGGGTTTCCTCACGATGTTTTCCATCACCGCCGAGCAAGTGATAATTACATAATTACAAATATGTGCATAAATCAGAAAAGTATTTGCTCAATAGACTGGTTCCTTATCCGCTATGCTATGCTATCACTGCTTAAAACTATTTTTGACGACTATAACAGTTGTAATATTTGAACTATCTATCTATAATTTCACGCATCACGCCACATGACACGGTCCTTACAGTTTACAGACATTTAATATTTGACTACAGTACGCTTTTTGAGGCATTTTCACCACGTACGGTGAAATTGTGGAATAAATTACTCTCAGCGATGTTCCCGAACAAATAAGATATGGGTGCCTTCAAGAAAAGAGCCTATGTTTCCCTAAAAAGGCTGGTAACGGATCAGTGACCCTTTGATGTTGCTGAGGTCTATGGGCGAAGGTGACCACTTACCATCAATTGACCCACATGCTCGTTTACCCCATCTAATATAAAAAAATATATAATACACAGACAATTTACGGAATGTTATTATTATATGTGGAAATTTATATTTTAATTGTTCCATGTCATATAAATTTATTAGGTCTGGAAATCTTCTCACAACAAAATACATGATATATTCATATGTCACTTACTAAATACGAAATCTCGAAGCTATTTCATAAAGCTGAAAGTAGACAGGTGGTTTATAGGTAGGAGACGATGGTTAATTTGGGATAAAAGTATTATAGAAAATATGACCAAATTTTATCACATTATTAAAAAAATCATAGTGGAGTTACCAACAATTTTTCACGAAAGTAGGACGCATAATAGAATAAACTACGACCTTAACAGACATAATAAATTAGAAGCACGCCAACCGTGAATGCACCTGCATGGTGTATAATAAAAAATATATATTATTTACTATGTAGTTCTCTGTTCAAGCAATATCTAACAATAGCCTAAGATCCCGCTGCAAAATTGTGTAGGTATCTATTTTTTAATAAAACATCATTCAGATATTATATAAAAAACTAGCCGCAGTTATTTTTAATTTAATATTTTATAATTAATAAAATTGTATGATTTTCAAGTGAATGAAACGATATTTTAAAATAAATGATGTATTTTAAAAGAATGTAATAAAATCTGGTTGCCACATTCCAGTGAGGGCTACCAGCTGTAAAGAGGTTTTCATTAATGTTGATTTTATTCGGTCGTGTTTTTTCAGAAAATATTATATCAAATTGAAGTTAAATTTGTGCTGAACAGGCTGACTGGCGGTAACAATATTTCTTTACATTCTTTATATCACTTCCTTTAAAATGACGTTTCATTCACTTAAAAAACATATAGCTCAAAATTATACACATTCATTAATTATAAAATATTTAATTAAAAATCGTTGCGGCAATTTTTTTATAGGTAACCCGGAATTAACACATTACATTACCAATAATCATTCATCTGAATCATATTTTATTAAAAAACAGACATCTACACAATTTTGCAACAGCATCTCGGGTTATAAACAAAAGCGACTATCGACAAGACAACGACCTAGTTCATATGAACGTACTCTGAACAATACAATCATACGAAGTAGGTAGTGTTTCTGTATCTATCTTCAGCATTTATTTCAAACCAACTTCAAAAAAGGAGAAGGTTCTCAATTCGATTGTTTTTTTTTTTGTATGTTACGCGATATCTTCACTAATTGTGAACCGATTTTGATGATTCCTTTTTTAGGGTTCCGTACCCAAAGGGTAAAACGGAACCCTATTACTGAGGCTCCGCTGTCCGTCCGTCCGTCCGTCCGTCCGTCTGTCACCAGGCTGTATCTCATGAACCGTGATAGTTGAAATTTTCACAGATGATGTATTTCTGTTGCCGCTATAACAACAAATACTAAAAAATAGAACATAATAAATATTTAAGGGGGCTCCCATACAACAAACGTGATTTTTTCCTCATTTTTGCTCGATATTGATAACGGCAACAGATTGACGCTTGAAATATTCACAGAATATTTAGTTATGTATTCACTTCAAGAATAAATAATTAAATTAAATTAAAATAAAACAAATATTTAAGGGGGCCTCCCATACAACAAACGTGTTTTTTTTGCCGCTTTTATAGATAATGGTACGGAACCCTTAGTGCGCGAGTCCGACTCGCACTTTGCCGATTTTTTTATTGTATAGGGCGTACCTTGATGGTGGTCCCACATAAGTCTCAGTGATGTTACGTGTAAAGTTTTTCAGAAACCCTTGGAAAAAAGACAAACTAAATGTGTGTGGTAACAGACTTCTCATCTGATGTTTTCGTCGATTATGAACCGATTTTCATTACAATTTTTAAATGAAGATTTGATATAAATACGACGTAAATGTAACGATAAACTAAAAAAAATATACAATAACCCTTTTAAATAACAAAATGGAACCAAGTCCATTAAATGCCTATTTACATAGTTGCTATATATGTGCTAGCGTTGATTTCAATGAAGACGATTTTACTTTTTTATATTGCATGGTCTTCGTAAGACAGCTTAAACCTGTCTTGCTGAAAACACAATGAGAAATGAACAAAGGATTTAAGTTCCAAATCACGACTTAGAATTTGTCTTAGTTGATCACCTGACAAAACAGTTTGATATCGTTTAGTATATTGACGAGCTCGGTGGCGCAGTGGTAAAACGCGCTGTTACGCTACTTTGACTTTGTTACGCTACTTCTGGGTTCGACTCCCACACAGTGCAAACATTTGTGTGCGTGAACATGTATGTTTGTCTTGGTCCTAGATATTTTCTATGTATAATAAGTATGTATTTACAAAAAAAAATGTATTTACGTATGTTTATCACTTGTCTAGTACCCATAACACAAGCTTCGCTTACTTTAGGGCTAGGTGGCGCTGTGTAATGTGTCCGGCAATATTTATTATTATTTATTAAAAATATAGTACAGACATTAGGAGTTTGTGAGGGCTGACGGCGAGGTGGGGCGTAGTATAGCGCTTTCCCAATATTAGTCCAGATATAATTGGTGATGCGTTGAAAAAGGGCTCGTGTTGAAAGCTTACTGGTGACCTCACTCACACGCAGGAACACAACAACCCTCCGGGGAGTTATTTGGTTAGGGCAAAAATTTTGATCAAAATATGCGTGTTCCATATAACCTCAACCTGTCGTAATTAGGTACCGCCCGTGTTGCATTTTTCACGATAGCGGAAACATTTTTCACGATTGCAAAAAAATTTTTCGCGAATAAAAGGTTTTTTTTGTAGTCCACAGACAGTACCTAAAAATATATTTTTTACTCTCATATAAAATACAAAAAAAAATGTTTATGTTTGATCTTTTCTATTCGTTATTTGTTTGTTAGAACTCGTTAATCTCTGAAACTACCAGTCGGATTGGAAAAAAAATCTTTTTCCATTTGATTGGCCAATTCTTGAGGAAGATTATAGGCGACCCTTTAAAAGTCGAGGAAAAATAAAGAAAGTAAGAAAAAGCAGTTCCCATGGGATATCGGGACACGCGCGTACGATGTTGCAGCTAGTACATATTATATCAACGGTAAATATTTCGGTTTATCATTTCGCAAAATTCGGCGATAAAGTACATTATTTGTGATAATTTATAAAATATTGTGCTAGTTAGGAAAGAACATTTTTTTTTTCTGTAATATTTACCAAAAGCTTGATAATCTGTAATCAATTAAAATTTTGAAAATGTAGAGTTTTTAATAGAGGCAACTCCATTAAAACACTACATTTCCACAGGATATG
This sequence comes from Pyralis farinalis, assembly GCA_947507595.1. Classification (NCBI taxonomy): domain Eukaryota; kingdom Metazoa; phylum Arthropoda; class Insecta; order Lepidoptera; family Pyralidae; genus Pyralis; species Pyralis farinalis. Next base: position 31,299,198 of record OX382265.1, read on the forward strand.
GATACCGCGTCACAGGATACCATTAACCGGTGAAATCTCAAAGTTAAAAATATGATTATATTATTCTTCACTGTTGTCCAATCCTGACCTAAAGTTGACCAAAATTTTGTACATTAAGGTGGGAGGGAATGGTATATGGTCAGAGTGACATATGGATAGAGCGACGCCCTAATAATTCTTATTTTGCCTTTTGGGACGCGAGAGCACTATGAAGATGGTCGTATGGCTCGTGCAAGTCATCAGTCTGTTTAAGAGCAACAGTGATACTACACTATATATTCACGACAACAACACCTCTACAGCAGCGATAATTAGGTAATTTATGTACCTGTACCTAGATAATTGGGAATTTGACTCATTGATCGTTCCAATTTAATAAACAAGGAAAGTTTACAATACTCGTAAAACTACCATTACGATTTTATTAGGCAATTTCTAAAACGAGACGATATTTAATACGAAAGAAACTGGATAGCAGGCCTTTTGATCTGATACCTGGAATACTAAATGGAATGTTTTGGATATCTCTTTGAGAGAGATAAACAAAGAAGCGACTTGCTTACATTCTTGTGAGAATAGATTAGAAAACACTACATTCTTCATGCTATAGTCAACTGTTGTGACGTCCAACTCCCGATATGTTTGTGTTACTATGTCCAATGGCAAATTCATATTGATCGCTTCATATAAAATGATTACCGTAGATTATTACCGTCTAGAATATTACGAGAATCGGCCGCATATTGCCACCATCCCTGATAATACAGGAGTTCGTCAGAAACTTACTATATCTACGGAAACCTCACTCACTCGCAGATACACAACAATTGTCAAGAGAGATTCTGTGCAAAGTAGGTTTGATGATGATGATCGTAAAAATAATGATTGTAGAAGAAGATAAATTTCGAAAAAGTTGCTGGGCAACCTACCTATGCGGCCTGCATCATCTCCATCAATATATGGTTAAGACTACTCTTACTATGCGCGAGTCCTTAAAGGCCGAAACCGTCTTTTTATATTTCAATATTTGTAAATATTCGTTTTTAATTAAATTTATATCCGTTATATTTTTATTTCTTTTCCATAACCTTACAAAGTACATATTTAATAATATACTTTTATCACTCATCATAAAGAAAAAGCAAGCTAGAAATATATTTATTTCTATTTTCCTTTAGATCCCTTTTAATTTAAGGCCTTTAGTTTTCCAGTGAAGTATTGATGAAAAGTACATAATTTATTAACGTTTTCAAATTTGCGGATCGATAAATTTATTTTAAAAAAAATGTTCATAATGTGCTTATGACATTCTTATATTTTCTTATTATTACATTTTTAGAATTTTATATATATTGTTGTAAATTATATTTGAGGAATTTATAAAAAAAACATGCAGCCGCATGGAGGTTAACATGTTGCATAACTATGACTATTTTTACGGTTGTTTGCCTAACACTATCCGAGATAAATATCTGTGACAGACTGACATACAAGTGATGTTATAAGGGTGCGTCCTTTTCCTATAGGATACAAATTTCTAAAATTAAATTAATAAAATTACGAAACAGACATACAACGCAAAAGTGGAAGGATGTAGGAGCCGGGGAAGGTCAAGACTTACCTACCATGACGAAATTGAACGTGTTCTATCAGAAAGTGATATCAGGAGCCTTAGAAACTGGCGAACGTGCATGAGAAGAGCCATGAATGTTGGAGAAGCTAGTGTAAGGGGTTGTGTAAGGATCGTGTCATGTAGCGCTCGGTTCACTTTGCCTACACCGCAGCGGAATTGGCGTGAAGTTACATACATATAAATATTCTAATATGAAACGTTACAAAGAACACGAATATTGTTCGTAACTAGGAGAACTGGAATACTCAACTTATGATTGCAGAGTTAACATAACGTTGTTAGTCATCCCGCCTATCTTCAATATATGAAGGGATCAAGTTTTCCCATCGCAACCCTAAACTAAGCTACAGGAATTGTCGAAACTTTGAATAATATCTTTAATAATTCCATGGATATCTCTCTATTCACATTGGTTTCAAAGTAACAAAGTTTGACGACTGTTGATATCATAATGTTCAATCTTCCGGCAATACCATAATGGAGCTATGGGTGAAGTTAGTCAATCGCATAGTACCTACCACATATCGAGAATATGTGTCGATTTCAAGCTTGTTCTCCTGTAGTGTTTGCCTTTTTCTAGATATATTTTATGTATGTATGTATCTATATATATCTTCACGGCAGGTTTTTTTTTTTTATTATTATACTACTAAGGTGGCAATCAAGCATACGGCCTGCCTGATGTTAAACAGTCACCGTAGCCTATGGACATTTGCAACACCAGGGGCGTCACTCATGCGTTACCGACCCTCTAAAAACCTCTTCAGGCATTTCTTGAAGAACTCCATGCTGTAGTTCCTTGGAAAAACCTCGGCTGGGAGCTCATTCCACAGCTTGAGTGTTCTCGGAAGAAAACTTCTCTGGAACCGCACCGTACGCGACCATAGCGGTCCCTTGCGGGGTATGCAGAGAGACCCGAGCGCCATAAAACGCTGTCTTTCATAGCTCTTTTCATGTACAAGATATGTTTTAATTTAAAAAAAAAAGATATGTTTTAAGTTCAAGTTGATTCAATTAATACTAGATTTACATACCATGACACATAGAAACGAGTGGGGTGTGTAAGGACCGAATCATGTGGTAATCGATTCAATCTGCCTACCCCGCCAAGAAACTTCCTATGTATTGCAGGGGCCCCTCTGCCATTCCACTACTTGGCAGTTCAAATTGGAAAGTAGGAAGCAAATCGCTTAGTAGATAAGTGCAATGTCATATTCTATGACATTTATACGTTTTCATAAAAGAAAATACATTTTATAAGTTCAGCGACTATTACTCGTTAACCTGTAAAGACTGCTTAGCCGTGATAGTTGTCCTTTTAAATTTACTATATGTACTACTGATTTTTTTTACGACGAAAGTAAAAATAAGTGTAACGCATTATACTCGTGTCAACTTGACAACCTCTCTTTTAATAACACTTGTATGTATGAATGTATGTATATCTGTAAATACCTGTGTCTTTTATCCTATAACTAGCTGACCCGGCGAACTTCGTACCGGCTTAGGATCAATAAATGGTGTGTTAACTTATTAGATGGTATAAATTCTTTTAATACTTATTATCCTATTCCGGACGAAGACGAATCGAAAAACACAAAAATCATAAAAATCGGTCCAGCCGTTCTTGAGTTATAAATGGTGTAACTAACACGACTTTGTTTTATATATATAGATATGTGTCGGTTTCGACTATCGAGTAGGTTTTTTGTCATGTTTATGATGTAACTGCAAATTTGTTATGCCTAAAAACGCTTACGATATATATCGTATCACTCGCGCGATACCTCCTCTCCTGCTAACACAGCAACTCCTTAGGAGCTTACTGGTGACGTCACGCATACGCAGGCACACAACAACCCTCTGGGAGTTGTTATTTTGGCTTCGGTTTTCTATGAGGTGGAGGTACTTTCCGCTACGGGCTGCTTTGATACGTCCTACCTCTCTTAAAACACCCAGACCAAGACAAAAAGAAAACAAAATCGAACCCACGAGCGTTGGTGTCAAAGTCGCGTCATTCACCACTGAGCCACCGAGCTCGTGAGAATTATTATTATCTTTTTCACGCCAGGTCCCTTACGAAGTAGGCACAGACAACCCAGCGCCATGAGACGGGATTCTTACACACCTCACTCGCTTTTTAAATATGCATAGCTTTTTCATGCACGAGCGTCGGTTCGTAGGGCTCTTGGCATAACCTTCTGATAAAACACGACCAATTTGGTCATGGTAGGTAAGCCTTGGTCTTCCTTCCAAAGGAGATAAAAAATATTTATTTGTTATTAGGTTCTGGCGGATATTTAATGATTTTAAAACCTAATCTTGGTGTAGTTTCAATTTAATTCTTCAAATGACATACACTACCCTTTACATCTCATTAAATTCCCGTAAGGTCGGCTCGCATGGCCCCTCATTATAGCCACAGACGGAATAACAGGCTTTTTTTTTTAATTTAATTACATTAAGCCATATTCCAAGCAAATATTTAAATGAATTAATACAAATACTTTGTCCGTTTCGAACTACATTTATGTGAACTGAAATTGACATATCTTTTAACGATTAATTTAATGATTTGTTTCATGTACCCTTGCAATCTCAATTGAAGTGTAAACGGCCATAATGAAGTCCTTACCTTTTCACCACTAAACGCCTAAATGATCGTTACGAGATTTGGCAATAAGGTAAAAAGATAATCAGAAAAAGATCGAATTATCGCGATAACGGAATCTACGCGGGAGATACCGCGTACTACTAAAGTAATAATTAAGGGAAATAAGCTTTAAATCAAAAATAGATAAGATATAATTAATAATGAAAATCTCTGAAAGCTGTATTCAAATTAAAAATAATCGGATTAAAGGTGAAGCATAATCCTTTGTAAAATTTGAAATAATTCGTTCTATTACGGGCCCGGGGTAGTAGTCGAACGGTTAGCTATGGATATTTGAACACCGAGAGATGTGGTGTTTCTAAGAGAGATTGGCGTCAGATTAGGGAAGTACCTGCATCTCATAGAGAGCCACAGCCAAATAACAACGACCTGGAGTGTAGTGTCCCTGCGAATGTATAAGATTGCCAGTTCTAAGTTTCTGTGTTGCTGAGAGACTATAGTTACTAGGTTCAATTGGTGACGGAAGCACACAAAACGGGTTAGATCAAATCGCATGTTAATAAGCTGGGATAGCCCATTTGCTTGAATACATCTCTGACTTGTATAAAAAATACATACCTACGTTATACTATGTTAAATTTTTCGCTGCGTGGGATAAAGACAAATACTCACCAGTAAGCACCTGGGGAGTGCTGTGTTAGCGGCAGAGGTTATATTTAATGCACTGCAAGCGTTCATAGGCTACGGTAACCATGTTGCATCAGGTGGGCCATATGTTTGTATGACTTCCGACGTTGTATAAAAAATAGGATCTCTTTAATTAAACATGCGATTCTGTTCTTATTGAAATAATCACATAATTACATCTTTTTCTCTAATAACTGGCAACAGTAAACTAGGGAAAGGCAATCAGCTGCGACTGTTAATAAACGCATGCAACCGCCGCCATTGCGGTCACCTTTATTCCGACCGCTGTGGTTGTCGTTTAGAAATGTAAAAATGTTGATTATTCTTAAAGTATGATGCACACATAAATAGATGAGTCAAATTTTGGTGACAACAATTTCAGATATATCTTCCGTGGGACATCTCGGTGTTTAGGATTTCGTTTCACAAATAAACACTAAATTGTGATTATGAAATACAGAATAAAACATTATGTATATATTCAGCTGAATCCAATGACAATTTCAGGTACACCCACGAAGATTAAGTGTTCCAAATAAAAACATTTCACATATTCCTCACATATTTTTTCATATTTTATGTATAAATGGAGTGCTTTAAGAGATACAGTCTATCAAATGAGCAGATTGAGTGTTTCAGCTAATCGACTAAACCTTTCTCACTATAGGTTATGCTTTTTATACGATACCACGAAGTATTCACAATTTAAAAATTTAAAATTTTGACGATTTCGGTGGCGGATTGTTTAATAATACTATTTTGGCAACAAGGCTCGCGATTTCGATTCCGACACAGGACAAATATTTCTGTGCATGATGAACATGTCTGTTTGTTTTGGTATTTTTAAGAGAGATGGGACATATCAAAGCATTTCGTCTGAGTAAGTGCCTCGTAGAAAACCGTAGCCCAATTAGCTCCTAAGCAGTTACTGTGTTAGCAACAGAGGTGGCATCGCGCTAGCAATAATTAATACAATGCAAGCGTTTATAGGCTACGGTAATCACTTCCTATCAAATGGGCCGTATGATTGCATGTCTCCCGACGTCGTATATAAAAAGAAAATTGGTTCTTAACCTCTTCTTTTAATTCATAAGGATCGGGAAAGGGATCACTCAATCTGCACGCACATAAAACCACCGCGCCGACGGCTTCCGAGGAAGAAACAAGGACAGGAACCATGGCAGTGACAAGGCGATGGTTGCATGCATAACTGAAGGTAATGGGTGCGTGGCGGACGACATTATTTCGTATTTAATTCGATAACGTCGTTGCGAGTGCCGATCTACTCGATAATCCAACCTCTGGAGAACGCGGCAAAATGTCATTGATAAATATCAGTAATTATGCTGTGTGTGGCTATAAGGAACTTGGAAAATCGCCCTTTTAAGCAGTGTGTGCTCTAAATCTCCTTGATTGAAAGGATATTCGTATCGCAACAGTGGGATGTTTATAGATTGATGTGGATGAAAAATGCGAACTGTTGGCAATACACTAAAATTTTATGAATACCACACTGCATGTTAAGGAGTTTTGACACCTGAATCTATCTAAAAACAACTTCTTGGCAGCGGCTTAATGTTTTATGCTCGTTCTTTAGGCAATTTTTCAAGAACATGAAATACGGGTTAATTAGGCTGTTGTAAACGAAGAATAATAAATTCAATGCCTTAATAAATTATATCTCTGATCCGTTGAAGAACAAAGGGACTATGAATAATATCGTCGTCGGTAAAACCAATGTTTATTTAGTTAGGATTGAAACCTACTTTCAAAAGCTTTTGGTGTGAAATGGAATCACGAAATCGTATGAATATTGATGAGACTCCGTATTTCATACATTCACTAAAAATAACAAAGTATACTGCGATGACTAACAAAATAAACCTTGCATGTAGATCGACGTAACGGCTAAACTTTGCATAATAAGACTTTATTCCTGAAGGTTGGTATGAGATATTGTTCACGGAAAATAATATTGTGTTCGTAACTTTGAACTGAGATGTTCTTTTTGTAGCAAACCACTTAACAATTAAGGGTAAATAAAATTAATTCCACGAGCACGACGTCAACAATACAATGTTGTGTTCTATATATGTATTGTTTATGCTACGTTGTTCAACGTGTATATTATTTAACATTGTTTAGATAGTGTTCAGGTACGCTCGCGTGTCACTGCCAACCAAATATCATAGAGATGCCAATTGCTAGTGCTCTGAGCTGCTTTCGAGCCATTATATACACAAGATGTATGTAGTAGTAGTTTTATGACCGTATATGCGGATGTCGTCCCATTTCGCTCGGTGAAGCGTACACAAATCTACATTAGCCACGCTGCTACTTACAATATGCGGCTGTAGTTTGTCATATCTGGAGCAGTGACTAACTGGCCCGCGGTTCAAATCCAGGCATGTACCTATCGTTAAATTCGTGTTTTAGAATTCGTGTACATATTTGTAATTATCACTCGCTCGGCGGTGAAGGAAAACATCGAGAGGTCACCCGCACGTACAAGAATTTTCTAGAAATACTTCGTAAGGCTTACTACATAAGAAGCTTTTGATGTACCCTCTGGGTTGTGAAGGTCTGACGGCAGTGGTTCCAAGTAAAAATCTGTATCTTCGCCTTTCTTATTCCTATGTAGGGGGGCTCCGCCAATCGGAATGGATTAGGAAACGAGATAACGCTAAGAAAGAGAATTATGTCATATCTACATAGCAGGTCGTTTGTATTCTGATCGATAATGACATAAACTTCACATACACATTTAATATTAATGCGCACTGAAGAATACGAACTTGATATAGTGTTGCCACTCTTTTCAGGAACACCGTTACTATCTGAAATCTATATGTTTGTTTGTGTGCGCGTTTTTTCGAATAGGTATTCGAATTTTGATTTCAGATTCGGAGTCAGCGTAAAAAAGTAGAATAGTAATGTTCAGAAACACCGTTCCTATCTCTTACGGAGCATGGTCATAATAGCCGACAAATTAAAAAAAAAAAAAATGTTATATAATTGACAAGCCAGGTGTTCCTCTGACAATGCAAGCTTGCGCATTCTCAACTGGTTTACAATGTCGGGAGGCATACAAGCATACGGCCCAATTGAGGTACAGTGAATACAGTGTTAGACCAATTTTACTTAAAAAGAAATTGTTAAAATTTCATTTACCGTTGATATAGTTATATTGAATCCCTTATCGGATTTCATATTTGGAGGACGTTGGATGTTTTAGTTCATTGCTTCCTACAAAGACCGGGTTGTACTACAACTACCTTTAACTATAAATAAGGCATAGTTTCCTGTTGATTAATTTTCTGTATCCTGATTAAACCCAAGCGGTACGATGTCGACATCACAATGATTGATTAAACAAGTTTTCCAATACAATATGCCACTCAATTAATTACATTTAATGTACCAACTTAAAAAAAATATTGAACATTGACGCGGGTATACCATCAAGAATGTATAAGCAAAAGTACATGCATACACATATAATAGGCTAGGAGTCGATCTAACAATTATACGTGTGAATACACATTTTAATGATAAACGTCCAGAACTAATGTCCTTCGTAAATTGATTCGATTATGACAAAGTTATTCCACGAACCTTAATATATTTTCTGATTTTTCTTCACAGCATTCAATGTCTGCGGGGCTTGTAAAATACATTTTTAACGAGAGAGCTTTTAGTCTAATTAGGTTTTTCGGCTACATGCTGTATTTGTGTAAAGAAAAAATCAAGCAATCTTATTAAACGAATCCCTTTAGATGGAGTTTTTCGCGTTCTGCTAAAATATGAGATTGAACAAATGAGAAAGCTTTAAAAAGGATTGCCCCACGTTCTAATGAAGAAGAATTTACAGACAATAGAGCGCAAGCACTACGCCAGACTGTGAAGTTAAATTTAATAAGCGTAGTTCCTCGCAGAAAGAGTGCCGCACCCGCACCCGCTAAAACTACCAGCATTGCTAGAAATTTGTCGCACAGTTAATTAATAACCTCCTTCATCTGCATCTTTTTACAGATGGCGGCCATTTAAGAAGACAGATCAACTGGTTGGTATATCTGCGTCAACATTCAATATTAGTTCAAAACCTAAAATTAATATAACGTATATGCCAAAATTGCTGACGTAATATTGCTTGCAAAACGCTATACCTCTTCAGAGCTGAAATCGATATCTTATATGAGAGACACATCCGGCACCCGGTACAGAGGACTGAATAGGTAAGATTATAAACGATACCAAACTACTCGCTTGCTTACACATCTGATCGATCGTTATAAAGTATAGAACCGTAACTTATCTTATCGATTTATACTGGAAACTAATCGTGAATTAAATCATCCGCGACATGTATGTAGATAATACGTTAATGAACGGAATTTATGCAAGCGAGCGCTCGGGTTTAAGCGGTGAGACCTCAACTACTACTCGTGGGACTAGTAGTGAACCCACGATTATTCGCTCGCATAGACACTTCGCGTAAATAGAGACTCTTGCCAAATCTATGTTGGTGAACTTTACATTTGGCACTCAAGAGTGTCTGCGCTGTTTGTTACGTTAAAAATATGCGGCGTCATGAACGAGTCACAGCGGCTCTCATCGTCTGAATAGGCTGGCCCGGCTCCAGGGCTCCTGGGTGTGCATCAGCTCACGTCGATGCCTCAGGCCGACTAAACTAGGGGGTCTGGCCGACGACGATATACGTTCGCTGTTTAACCTTCCTTCATATGACCGCAGACCCGCATGTCGCTCGACTCGTATGATGCAGTCGCTCGTTAAATAATTCACTAAGTACATTTGTACGAATGACGCACTCTTACAAATGCGACGTAACAACGCGCGCGATACCAAAGCCATATTGAGTTATTCCTCGATGATTGCGAACCGCCGCGATGACAAAACACAATGAGCATATAATAAACGCAAGCGTATAACTATAATGAGTTCGTAAAATGTTTGCAGGTATAAGATTTCAAACACTTATTGTAATTAAAAGTGTGAGAGTAACGCGCCACATTCATTATACCTACATTAAAGCTACGTTGTTACGGCAGATACGTGCCGTGCTCGAAAAATAAATCGTCGACCTAAAAATCTGAATAAAAAAAGGCCTAGGAATTTAGCTCTTGAAATATAGTGATTCATGAATCGTGGGAATAGTGGCAATAATTCAACGACAGAACAGATGATCGCGGCGGACAAACTGATGTCATACTCGGCCGCGTGTGGAGCGTACGTAACGCCTGTTTAATGACATCATACTAGCGTTTATTCTCGTCGCTCTAGCCTTAAAATAATTATTGAGACTCGTCACATCTTGAGACGGCGTACAATTATCGCATACAGACGCAATTCCGGGTTAGACAACAAGCGTAGGTATGCAACTCTTTTTTTTTAACCTTCTGTAGGATAACTCTACCTATAGAACTAATGGAATTAAACTCTGTAATAACAGTGTGAGATTGGATTGGGGCTTGTAGGTTGGTTATATAGTTTGTAACTAATAACAGTTTGTAAGATTCTAGCCCATGTGGGACAAATTATAAAGATTATGAAATATTATCATTATAATTAATTAGCGCCAAGAATATCTCTACTAATTTGAAACCTATTAAATCAGCCTCCCCATTGAACTATACCCACTGCTGGGATAAGGTTCTACCTTCAACTGAGCGATAGTACAAAAGTGTCCCACCGCGCTGTTCGAATACGGATTGTTGTAGGCCAGTATTTTCAAACCAACTTAGCTTCTATTTGACAACTGCCCGAACCGAGCACAGAGGAACTCAAGATGACTACATCCATAGACAGGCCGTTCTCAAATCTTAACTTGCTTGTTTGATTTGTCTGTGCGCAACGAGGCCATCGTAATCTGCGACATGAATACTAGGCCCACATTCAAATACCTGAGGAATAATTTTCCACTATGGTAAGCGGTAATCTCCACCGCCAGTACCTTCAAAAAATGTGTTAATTGAAAGATACACTGAATGTAAACGGACATCACGGGATTACACGTTATGTAACTACGCATTTATAAATGCTCTCTTCGATTCTGTCCTATACAAACGGGGTTACACGATCATCGCGGAAATTACTACAAAGGTTAAATGCGGCATAGACACGCAAGCGTTGGCTCCTAGAGAAAATAATTACTTTCGATGGAAAAATAACGTTAAGGAAATAAACTTCACAGACTAACATCCGCACTTTATAATTCAAGAACTAGATAGATATTTAAATTGCATATCGGCCGAGCTGATGTAACATACATTGCAGGACTAAGAGAGGTAGAGCGCATCAAAACAGCCCGTCCGGGGAAATACCCCACCTAACGGAAAACCGCAGCCAAATAACAACTCCCTAGAGACTTTTTGTGTTCTTGCGTGTCAGCAAGATCATCAGTAAACTTCTAAAGAGATGCTGTGTACGAGGCAAAGGTGGCATCGCGCGAGTGATATTGGACGCTTTCATAGGCTACAGTAACTTCTTTACACCAGGTGAGCCGTGTGCTTGTATGCCTATCAACGTTGTATAAAAAAATGGTACAAGTAATTTTGAGTCGCACTACCGCCACAATTGAAACTGTAAGCACATTGGAGCGTTCGACTGGAGGTCGATTGATCTTGATACAATTCAACCCCGCCAGGGCGCAAGTTTTTAAGTAGGTACTCCGACTAGAAACTTATACTTTTTATTTTATACCACTAATGTGCCAAATACGCTTACGGCCAGCCTGATGGTAAGCAGTTAATGTAGGCTACGGACACTTGCAACACCACGGTTGTTATTCGTCATTTTTATCCTGTACTATTAATTGTTCCAGACCACTCAGAAAGTATTGCGAAATAAGTTTTTATGTATGAGAGACTGGCCAGTAATAATCTATTTTGAAAATATGATTATATTAGCACACCGGTTGCGTGGACCAGGAGTTTGGTTGTCTTGTTCTTCATAAAAGGCAACAAAACCTTATTGAAGAACTATAGATCGATCTCGCTCCTGCCTCACAGCACACTGTGTACAAGCTGTTTTCAAGGGTTATCTTATCACGAATCGTTTTGCTTGAAGTACAGTCACACAAACAGTCTGCCGCTCTGTGTGGCTTTCGTGGACTACGAGAAAGTCCTTGTAAATGGCAAGTACATCTCTGATTTGCCGATGACGACGTGATCATAGTGGCGGAATCGCTGGAGGATCTCATTCGAATGCTACACGACCTCAATACTGCTTCTCGACCCGTGGGGCTAGGGATGAATTGCGATAAGATGAAAGTCATGTATAACGACGTGCTCATTCCTAGCCCACTTGTCGTAGAATACAACTATTGAAGTGGTTAAAGACGACGTCTACCTCGGGCAGGCCATATAGCTCGGCCGGGGTAACTTCAAAAAGAGATCGATAGACGCATTCGACCGGGCTGGGCAGCTTTCGGAACGCTTCGGCACATCCTCACTGCACGAATACCTCAACGCTTGAAGACTATCAGTGCATCTTAAGTAAGTCTTCAATCAGTGCATCCTCCCCGCGATGACCTACGGTGCAGAGACTTCGGCACTTACCATCGGGCTGGTTCACAGGCTGCAGGTTGCGCAGCGAGCGATGAAGAGAGCTATGCTCAGAATTTCTCTAAGGAATCGAATCCGGAATTTAGAAATTGGTCGGAGAACTAAAATTGTCGACATAGCTCTCAGAATCGGCAAACTAAAGTGGCAGTGGGCCGGCCACATCTGCCAAGTCAGCGATGGCAGATGGTGTAGGAAAGGCCTGGAGTGTAGGAAGCGCATGGCACGACGAGGTGTTGGACGCACCCCTCTCTGGATGAGGACATAAAAAAAGCGGCCGGAAGCGGCTGGATGCGGAAACAGCAAGATCGCATATGGTGCAAGGCATTGGGGGAAGGGCTACATCCAATAGTGGGTAGATACAGGCTTATGATGATGAGACCACTTGTCGCACCCGTCTATGTCGTTACGTAATGAATAGAAATATCTGAAAAAAGTGAATGTCTAATGATATAAATATTGAATTAGTATAACTTTCACTAAATATTTTTATCATTACACGTTGTTTGACTAGCTGTTCCAAGTAAACGTAGTCCTGCCTGAGTGGTATCGAAGTTGATAGATCTAGAATTAGGACAAAGTAGAGAAAAAAAAACCTTCACGATGAAAATGACGAAATATTACTCAAACGTGCCAACTTTCATGGCGATCGATCTAACAGAAGTTTAACAATTTTGAAGTATATAACAGCAACCATTTTTATATATAACTATAGATTAAAAACTAAGGCGGCGTCGCAAAGTATGGCAATCACCTTGAAGTGTATCACCATAAAATCTCTCGTAAATGAGATTTGTACTTAAGATATAAAAAATATTGAACAATTTCAGCAGTTCAAGCGCCGTACGGGATACCTAAGGCAAGAGTTCCTACTAGCTCTTTATTTATTTTTTAGCGTTTCACCGTTATCTTTAGAGGCAAAACCAATCTCACCTACTGATAGTGCACTTTTCCAACCACCTCTGCTGCTAACACAACAACTTTTTAATAGATTACTGGTGACCTCCAAATTCAATTTAAATTGTCCAAATTATGGGAATTGCCGTATTGTTTGGAGTATGGTAAGGCCGTATACTTGTTTGCCGCTTTAGTGCTATAAAAATGTGACCCGATATTGCACTTTCAAAATGTGACTTCGCAATTCCATGATGGTATTTAATACTCGTAGTTAGCTGGCTTTGATTGAGGTCGACATAATTATGTATAATGAGTATGTTCCTAAAGAGTGGTAAACACGCCGTAAGTAGGTTCCTTACAGTCGAAGCAGAAAACCGCAGCCAAATACCAGCTACCAAAAGGATTTTTGGGTTTCTTTAGTAGTTTTCTCCTAACGAATTGCTAACCCGATGCAGTATTAAGAATCTTGGCGGTGGCGGCCACAAAGTTAGGTTGGTTTTTAATAGAACAATCGAATAAAGTCGGAGTAAAAAATTAACAAGAATTTCTTGTAAGATAATATAGAGACGATTACGATTTATTGGATTCAATCTACGAATAAATAATTATTTATTCGTAGGATTCAATTGAAAATGATTCCCGCCTAAAATCTCTCTTACGAGTATTATAAGTCTGTGGTACGGAATCCCAAAAACTCAATTTGTACGAACTTTAACTATTAGGTACGTACGAAAAATGGCGGCTAATAAAAATGTTTCTTAATCATTTATTTACAGCATTTCACACCATCAATGTGGCTTCGAATTGTTACCTCATCCCCCATATTCACCGGATTTAGCACCGTCCGACTTTTATCTGTTCCCAAAGCTGAAAAAATTTGTAGGTGGTAAACATATATTTTACAAATGAAGAGGTCATAGCCGCCGTGGACGCTTATTTTGAGGAGTTAGACGAAGATTTTTTTAAAACGGGTATCGAAGCCTTACCGGGTCGATGGAAAAAGTGTTTTGAGCTCGGAGGAGAGTATGTTGAAAAATAAAAATAAACTCAAAATCGTGTGGTTTCATTAAGTATGTTAGGCTAAGAACTTTTCAAATGACCCTCGTAGTATTAATAATATGGAGGAACATAAAACTTTGTTGTTATTCTCATTTCTTCCTTTTAAATATTAATTGAGTGGACCCAGTTTCTATGATGTTGTCAAATCCTCGAGTCGGCGGCCTCAGGACGATTGAATGTAATACAATTATACCGGCTCGTAGTTTGACTGACGAACTCTTAAACGTTTTCGTATAATTTTACCGTAGTTAAATATTTCTCATTTTCCAGCTGTTTTCGCATTGCCTTATAAAGAACAAAATTAGGGCTGGCAAAATTTTCGATTCAAGTTAAGATTCCTCAATTCCAACTACTTCAAAGCAGGGATGTTACGGACCTTCGACTCCGGTTCCGTAAAGTCGGAACTTCCGATTATTATTACACTTTCGGTTCCGACTTCGGCTCCGACACTTTTAAATCGAAGGTTTTAATCGGAGGCCGAAGCATAACATAGCGGCGGCGGCGGCCTGTGTCGACTGTTATGAACAGGTTCATACATGTCGCGCGGGGAATCCCCCCGACTCCCACTACGTGCAGAGTGCAATCGTCAATTATTTTTTCACTTGTTAATTTGTTACGCACACGACACGTTCATAGGTTATAGATATATGTTTTGATTTTTGCGGCTTATGAGGGTGCACAAAGCTAAGTGGCGCCCTCATTTTGTTTTTATTAATAACGCTGCATTTAAGACCAATTCCAAAAAAAACGCTCTATAGGGCACTGAAGAACCATATTTATGTTTTTTGAGACGTTTTGTTCGTAAAGTATAATACACTACTTTTGGAGTGAATTCATTTGATTTAATTTGTTTTAAAGCTTTTGTTCATTTAATATAATGTAGGTACTTAATATGCTACTTTGGGTTTAAATTCATTTATTTTAATTTCTTGCTTATTTGGAAATATGCCAATTTATTTCATTGTTTGTGTTTTATTTTATAATTGAAAATTGAAATGAAAAAAAAATTGACTTAATAATGTTTTATTTGTCCTTAAATAAAAATTCTCTCTCATGCCACCACTTCTGATCCTGCCTCCGACTCCGATTCCGACTCCGATAAAGCAATTTTAAAAACTCCGATTCCGCCTTCGGTTCCGATAAAACTACCTCCGTTACATCACTACTTCAAAGGCAACAAGTCATACTGGCAGGGTGAACTAGAGTGGCGAAACGGGGGTATAGACTGTCGATTCGATCAAAAGTCGTGATGAATACGACTATTAGCGAGATAAGGTTAAACAAATTTCGGCTATTGTCGCCAATAGGTAGTTAAAAAATCTTACGGATTAACCTGGAACAACTCCATGCAGTCGCTAGAAATAGTTGAACACGTTTTAGGGGTCCATACCACAATCGATAAAAAAAGAAAAATATAATTTCGTTGTCCATCCGTATATCAAGTCCAGTGTTTCGAGACTCTTTCCCTCAGGTACCCGTTGACACATTTATGATAACTTAAACTTTTTACACTCGAATTAATACTTTAATACGAAATAAAACAAAGAAAAGGGGAATCTGATGTAACCTAGATAACACGTATATTAAGTTTGTGTCATCGGCCTACGATATCACATATTTATGAGTTTGCAGGTGAAACTTGACGCTTATTAAAATAAATAGGTAGTGATGTTCCCCATTTGAATTTCATGTTTATGAAAACAATTTTCTTTGTTGTTATGTTATCTATTATGGTACCTTCACTACGATATCTATGGTAGATATACAATGTAATTATTATATTTGGGTGTCTTTAAAGATAATTACTGTATAAC
This sequence comes from Pyralis farinalis, assembly GCA_947507595.1. Classification (NCBI taxonomy): domain Eukaryota; kingdom Metazoa; phylum Arthropoda; class Insecta; order Lepidoptera; family Pyralidae; genus Pyralis; species Pyralis farinalis. The sequence goes on from OX382265.1 coordinate 31,315,482, forward strand.
GTACTTAGCGTAATATTTTTCTGTTTGTTTAGCGCAAGAATGGATTCTGTTACGTAATTGTATACGTAATACAGCATTTATTTCAAGATTTTTCTGCTGTTTCATTTGCATACCCAAAATTTGCAATGTATTATAATAAATCTCAATTAAGCAACAGAATGCAGACTGCCGACATAAATATAAAAGCAGTAATGTTAATATTTTAGTGTACATGAATGATCATAGGACATTACTGAAAATGGCGGGTCTAATATTATTTGCATTAATATCAGGAGGCAAAGGCTTAATGATTCCCAGTTTATAAACAAGTTTATTTACACTTACTTATAACATGGGCGCCTAGGAACCATTAAGAAAACTATTCAAATTATTAGACGTTTATTGATCTGACAATGATGCATGACAAGATTCAGCACATGCATTGATATATCACTAATTTTACCACTCGACATCAAGTACCACAACAATGTCATTTTTTTTGAGATCAATTGACGATTAGAAAAATTTTTGTTTTTTCTAATCGTCAATTGATCTTAAACTCCGCAGGGCAGCTTGTGGCGAGCTGTTAGTGCGTAACGACACCACGGATACCCGAGTACTGCAGAGAGTCAATTAGGGCCTTCCGTCTCCGGCGTATCTACGTTGGTCGGAGTGGAAAGTCAAGAAGGCCCGCAGGAGTCTCGGCTCTGGCTTGCCTTCATTGACCATCGAGAGAGGAGTCGATAGAGCATATTGCTTTATCGAGTGATATGCTCCAGGGCAATATAAGTGTTAAAGGGCATAACGCCGCGAGTAACTTCGGAGAAAGCGCAGCACACCTCTCGACACCCCTGAGTCACTCACACCGGCATTGCCCCCCGGCCGACTTTCTTTTGCTGTTGCCCCTGGTTTTCTCAAAGCACTACGGCCGGGCACGGCACATAGCTAGCTAGTTACTGTAATGCACCTAGTGCACTTATTCACCATCATCCACACCGCGTCTAGCGAGTTACAATACGCAGTGGAGGCACTCCTCTGAAGACTTGCCCGAGAAAGATCAATAGCACGAGACTCGTATCACAACTTACAAAGTTGTACGTGCCCAGTAAGTAGCCTAGTTTTCTTTATCAATTATAGTTTTCAAAATCTTATATATTTAGAATCATCTTTAAATATATATTTATTATTTTCTAGATTTTAAATATACATTTTTTATTAGTTAAGGTGTTACTTGGTTATTCTTTTTACGCAACCTTTTTGTTTAATAGAATATCTTTAAGTTCTTTATGACAATTTTGAGGGCACTAGTGATACAAAGTAGTAACATCTAGAACCGCTAGTACCTTTAAGGGTACAAAGCGAGGTTACTAAACGACAAGAATTTGGTGTACACGTTGTCTTTTTTATGCGACAAGCTAAAACACCACGACATAGAGTTACCGCATAGCATTCCGCCTTGCGTTAGGCTCACTGAAACTATAAGTAATAATCAGCGTAGCTATGGTATCTTATAGTCTGTTCATATGGCATTGTCTCAAAATATTCTATTAACAATAATTACACGTAATTCGATAGTCTTGTACACAAAATATACCTCTTTCCCATTACAAAACTAATGCTTCTGCAGACATCGCATACACAGTGCGTGTGAGTTTCGCCATGACGATGTTACCATTCAGGTAGCACGGACGAGATAGTGTCTAATCAGCGCAGCAGTTGAGCAGTTGGGGCTCGGTTGCTGTGCTGTTACTGTTACTGTTGGCTATGCGGTTTTCAAAAAAAGCTTTATGTAATTAGCATAGAACTCAAATTGCAACAGCTTCTGGGATATACAGTGGACGCGCGCTCAATCCGAGTCCACCGAGCCAATAGAAAACTGCGCTCATAGAGAACAGCCAAATGATGTGAAATTCCTAGTTTTAGGAATTAGGTTTAATATAAAATCCCGAACTGATTTTACACCGTAACATTGAAGGTATTTTCTAATTATATAAATATGTTAAAATAATAATATTATAAACACAACAAAGACTCAACTTAAGACAGAAATAATTAACCACAAGCAACAATTCACATATAATTAGATGTTCTCCGACCCCGAGGAAGACTTAACACCGCGTTTCGGGAATTCAAATTACTGCACGCGACGACTAGATAGCTAGTACTAATATGTCATAAGTAGAGAAAATGCGCATTTATTTCTTGCTAAGCTTCTATATAATTCTATAAATATTACATAGATTTTCACTTTAATTTAACAGCTTATTTTACTAATTAAGTTTATTTTACTTAGTTCATCATATTACTTAGGAGTTCGCAAATTTCTGACATTGCGAAGGCGGGTGTAATTTCACGCCCCATTATTATTATTGACGTGTGTAATCTTCATCTTGTGCTAGTTATTCTATTTACATACGCTACCAGTAGGCGGTAAAAGATAAATAATTACATTGTGTATTATAATACAATACAAACATACTATTGCAGTTCTGATTGCATACTATTTAAGTGAAACTCGTTTCTAGCCTACGTCTAGCCCACCTACGCTTTAAGTTGGTCGAGTGAAGTAGTAAAGCAGACTCCTCTGTGATAGAAAGAACAAAATCAAGAAGATTAAGGAACACTAAAATAAAGTCAGGTATCAAAATAGAGAGGGTTAGTTATTACAGAGGTGCACACAAAAATGTAACTAAAAGTTCACTTAAACTTAAATTTTATTAAAAGTAAAACAGTTGTGATCCACTTACGGACGGACACACAAACATGATGAAATTATAAGGATACGGAACATTAAAAACGATGACCCTCCTAATAGAGGCACAGTTCCCAGCGTGTAGATGGATAAGTGGAGGTCTACTGCACCAACCCCAACTCGTTTCACTGCAGGGATACGGATCTCCCTTCAACCGAAGGGGTTTAAAGCATACCACGCCACCACACCACGCTGTTCAACTGCAAATTGGCGGAAGTCTGTATTTTCAAGCCGCCCGATGGCCACTGACTTAGCTGAACGACAGTCATCTATCGTAAACAGCCGGGACCTACGGATTAACGTGCCTAAGTGGAGATCATCTAACATCTATCGGAAGTACGGAACACAACGGCAGTGAAGGTTAAAGGGGTAACCGGCGGATAATATCGGTGCCCAGGTGTCAGTAACATAAATTAGTAGGGGATGGATAGGTTACATCATAGGCAAGTACTCCAATTTGTGCGAATGCGATGAAGGTTCAGAAAGTCGTGAAGAGGTTTATAGACGGTCGGCAACGCAGGAGTCCGACTGCGGCGACTGTTTACCATCAGCCAGGCCGTATGCTTGTTTGCCACCTTAGTGGTATAAAAAAAAAGATAATTCAGCCGCGAGTTACTTCAGCGATCTGTTCCTTAATGTTTGTAAACATGTGTATTTTTTTGTTTCAAAATAATTGCATAGTACCTACTGTCATAATGTAACAATAGTGCCTCATTTTGTTAGTAGGCTAAGATTAGATAAAGAATTTACATTTACATTTTTGGCAGAGCTGCGATAGCCAGCGGAGCCATATTACCCTCAAAATTGTCGTTTGGGGTAGACTGATGTCATCCAGCAAGCGTTTAGACGGTAATAGTGAGAAACTCCAAAATCGACACACTAATAGCTAACATATTGTAGTTTTGTATCCTTTAATTTGAAATTTAAATGTTCGTTGGTGAGGAAGAACGGTCCAAAATCGTTCCAATTAGAAAAAAAAACATATGGGAAAACGTATGGCCGGCCACTCTGCAGTGCAGAGTCTGCACTGCACTCCCATCAACAGAAAAAATAACAGCACTCGTCGCTAGATGTCGTACAGGGTTCCATATATTTAAAAAAAATTAAAAATAAAATATTTAATTATTTTTTAAATTTAAAAAATATCAGCTCTGCCTACACAGCTTGCTGTTATTTACTAGTTTTAAATATCTATCTATCTATAACTTCACGCCAAATCCCTTGTGGGGTAGGCAGAGAGAACCGAGCGCCACGTGGCTCGATCCTTACATATCTCACTTCTTTAACATTCATTGCTCTTCTCAGGCACGCTCACGCTCGCCGGTTCCTAGGGCTCCTGACATCACCTTCTGATAGAACACGACCAATTTGGTCATGGTAGGTAAGTCTAATTTTCTATACATATAAATAAAATTGAAGTGTCTGTCTGTGATTTCAAAATAAAGCCTTTATCTTAAGCTCCTATTATTATTTTCACGTTACCAAAACCTAAATACGCATTTTTAACTTTTTTGTCTGTCTGTCTGTTTGTTTGTCCGGGCTAATCTTCGAAATGGCTGAACCGATTTTAACGGGACTTTCACTGGTAGGTAGAGGACTGTTCAGAGCAGAATATAGGGTACTTTTTATCCCGTAAATATTAAGGGTTCCTGCGTAAAAAAAGAAAAACTGTTAAAATTAGGGGGAAATATCTTCCCCTTCGGGGCAATTTTATTTTTATTATTTTCATAGAATCCGTATTTTTTGTAATATAAAATAACTACGCATTTTTTATGTAATATAAATTAAATACATATACGTTGCCTCCTGTAAAGGTTAATAGATGGCGCTGTACGAAAATTGAATCGCTCTATGGTTGCATCTACGACCCGGAACTTTATAATTTTTTTTGGCATGTCTACAGAGAAAAAAAGGCTACTAAAAGCCCAAATCTCTTGCGTGCGAAGCCGCGGGCTTCTGCTAGTTTTAAATATAATCTTATTGTATTTCATTCCTTTCTCAGTTACTACTATATTTTACCAGCGTTTCGTAAATAACCATTGGTAAAGAAGAAATGCTAAAAGAAACCAATATATGTCTTTCAAATCGTCAATTTATATCACAATAAATTTATGTCAGTATAGCGGTACAATAATAGTGACGAGAAATAGTAAAAGTAAAGAAAATATGAATGTATGTGCTGAATCATTGTCGGATATCTTTGTCAGTCATATATTCATCAATACCGTAATGAAAATTTTTCAAATGTTTTTGACGTGCCATTTCAGTATATTGTCAGAATAGGGACGAACTACTTCAAGCAATTTATTGTAGAGCCGAACATAATATACAACAAAAGATACAAGTCGATGGGTATTCGCCACTTACTTCTGCTTCTAAGATGTCCACTGAATTTTGAAAACGTCTATATTCTTATGAATGTACGTTACATTTTCATAAATATACTGCTGGGTACGAGGATATTTATTTCTTTGAACAGTTCCCTAAGTTATCCCCTGGAGCCATGTCATAAATAGAGCGATGTAATAATGTATAATATTGAATATTCAATACACAGTGGGCAAAAATCATTTTCACTTTTCATTGACGTTATAGCGAATTTTAAAACAATGAAAACATGTTTCTTTGGTTTTTTTTTCTGTAAAGTTGAAGCTATAACTTGTACATGCAATAAATTTACCTTAAAACATAGTGTTATGTAATGAATTGAGGTATTACTGCCCGTGGACTTACCTGTAACAAAGAAAATACAACGCCGTAAGAAATAAAATTGTATAACTGAAACTAAGAAAAAAAAAACTTGCTCCGCTAAATAAAAAAGACGATGACAATGGTCTATTTTGGTATTTAACGAAAAAAAACATGCCAGCAATTTCCATCACGATGTGAATAGAAATTATGGTGTTTTATTAATTGATTGGAGTACTAGTCAGGTCTTTTAAGGAGGAACTAACATGAATTAGGTGTTGTTAGGTGTACACAATATATTTATTATTTCAATGGCAAATGCACATTCTTTTCAAAATCTAGACCCGGGACGATAGTACTTATGCGAAAGAGAATTTGCTATATATACATAATTCTTATATACTTATGTACATAATTGAACTGCTCATATACGGCTGAATTGATTTTGATGAAACTTTATGTGTGTCGTTGTGGCATGTGACCCGGTATATGGCATTGCGATTGGATTCTCGAATTTAGATATATATATATATAATATATATATATATATATATGATATTATTGGTAGCACATATATAACACCACACAGGACATTTATCGAATTATACCTAGGTACATTTCAGCAGCATGTTTGTTATATTGTATAACAAAAATTGTTGTCTAAATTATAACATTATACACCTTCAACAGGTTTTTTTTATATATACTGTTAGGTGGCAGAGAAACATACGGCCCACCTCATGTAAAGCGGTTACCGTAGCCCATGAACGCTTGCAACGCATTAAGTATCTCTCGCGATGCCACCTCTGCCGCTGACACAGCAATTCCTTAGGACCTTACTATAACATATTAATTAAGCTTAAAATATCAAAAATCTTTACAACGATACGTAAATCAAACATCTACCCGCGACCCTCGACGGCTACCTTGCGCCCTTAGTGTTACAAGCAAGTTTGGACGGATAATCCTACTAATATTATAAATTTTGTATGTGTAATGTAAGCGAAAGTTTGTATGTATGGATGTTTGTTTCTCTTTCACGCTTAAACGGCTGAACGGATTTGAATAAAATTTGACACGTAGATAGATTATGATCTGAATTAACACATAGGCTACGTTATTTGACTCCACGCGGACGGAGCCGCGGGCAGCAGCTAGTAAATGGATAAATAAATATTGTCGGACATGTTACACAGCGCCACCTAGCCCCAAGGTAAGCGAAGCTTGTGTTATTGGTACTAGACAACTGATAAACATACGTAAATAGATTTTTTTTTAAATACATGCTTATTGTACATAGAAAATACCCAGATCAGGACAAACAGACATGTTCATGCACACAAATGTTTGTGCTGTGTGGGAATCGAACGCACGAGCGTTGGTGTCAAAGTAGCGTAACAGCGTGTTCCACCACTGCGCCACCGAGCTCGTCGAAATATATCGTCAAATAATGACTTATCTAGGTATATAATTTTAAAATTACTTTTTTATACCATTAAAATGAAAAAGCGTAGAGCCTGCCTAAAAGCAGCCATACGTCTTAGCCTATGGACGGAGGCTTGAAACACTAGGGACCCCACCGCACGTTTCCGAATCTGTAAGTACCTTTTCAAGCGTTTTTTGACTACTGTAACCCACAAACCAATAAACCACTTGATCGCATATGAAGGAATCTCCGCTCACGAAAACGTTGTGTTAGTGACTAAATATTTCGGCGATTCGAACCTACTGACCAATGGGAGGATATTTAAACCAACTGCTGCTGGTTCTACTTTACCCCCGGACACGTAGCGATTATTTAAATTGCTACGTAAAATCAATCTCATTGGTCCTCCATAGGATAACTCATCTAAGCCCCGGGCCCATCTACTGCTACTAAAGCCGAAGTTGTGACATTTAAAACTTAACGTCTGGAGGCATATAAGAATACGCCCTACCTGATGAAAAGCCGTTACCGTAGCCTGTGAACGTTCTCTATCACCTCTGCTGCTAGCACAGCAACTCCTTAGGAGCTTACTGTTGACCACCCTCACACGCTGGAACACGACAACTCTCCAGGGACATGTTATTTGGCTGCGGTTTTTCTGTGAGGTGGAGGTACTTCCCCAGACGGGCTGCTTTGATGCGCCCTACCTCTCTTAAAATACCCAGACCAAGTAAACGGGCATGTTCATGCACACAAATGTTGGTCTTGTGTAGGAATCGATGCTACAAGCGATGGCGTCAAAGTAACGTAACAACGCGTTTCGCCACTTGTTTTGAGCTTGTCCGAGGATCACGTGGAAATGAAAAGTGTGGATACAAACATACATTCATTAAAAGTGTGGAAACTGTTTTTAGTCCAAGAAGTTTTTTATACACGCGAGCAGAGCCGCGGGCATTTGCTACTAATCATAAGAGTACGTAGGTACGTTGTGGCTTGGGAGCCCATTTCGTAAGTCGCAGTCACAGCGGTGCCAAGACGAAGTGGCAAGTCGATATGATGAAATGGCAAAAATATTTAAATGAATAAATAAATATGGGTATCGCACAAACACATTCAAAAGCCGTTGTACATTACCCCGTGGTATCCAATAAATTCTTTATATTTGTTTAGGAAATTGGTTTTCCAAGTTTTCTTGCGCGCCAACATCGAACACATAATATAAAACGCTACCAATCCCCTGCGGTTTCACATGCCTAACGTAGCCAGGTTGGGCTATGTGTATAAGATGAGCTTGGTGACGCATTGGTTAATAACGCTACTTTGGCACCAGCGCTCGTGGCTTCGATTCCCACACAGGACAAACACATGTGTGCGCGAACATGTCTGCTTGTGAGCAGTGATAGCTCAGTGGATAAAGAACCGGCCTATTGAATAACTGGTCCCCGGTTCGAATTAAAAAAAGATAAAAAAACGTGTGACCCAGCCTCAGCAAAGTATGGTTTTCCCGCTGGGTTGTGGATTTTTACAAGAAGCAAGTATTGTCTGACAGTACTTGGTTCTTGTAAAAATAAGTATCTTCGCCAAATCCTTATGCTTAGATAGCGAACCCCGCCTATGCTAATGGATTGGAAACGGGTTAACGCTAAGAAGAAGAACATATCTATGTGTGTATTGGTGTTTTTAAGAGAGGTAGGACGCATAAAAGCTGTCCGTCTGAGAAAGTCCCTCCTCTCGCAGAAAATCGCAGCCAATCAACAACTATCTGGAGGGTTGTGTTCTTGTATGTGAGTGAGGTCACCAGTAATCGCCTGAGGAGCTGCTATGTCAGTAGCAGAGGTGGCAACGCGCGAGTGTTACATCATGTATTGCAAGCGTTCATAGGCTACGGTGACAGCTTTACATCAGGTGGACCGTACACCGCTAGCATGCCCCCCGACATTGCATAATAAAAAGAGGAAGTGTAGAAATTTTCTCTCAGCCGCGACCCATCTGCTGCATAACGCATGGCAATGTCATAAATGCCGCGCATATGGTATCTTAGCGTGATACGTAATAGAATCCGAAATGAGAACATCGACAACAGTAGATGCAAGAAGCTACAAAAAATACAGCAGACATGGAAAGATACGCAAACTAAAGGGACAATATATATAGTCAGCGAGCCCCAATTAGATGGAACGGCGTCCTCACACTCAGACTTACAGACAACCGATAAAAGAATGTAGATCAGAATTGTTACGTGCGAGAACAGTTACACGACGCTATTTTCGCTATTTCGTGAATGACCTTTTTTTTTATACAACTAGATTGGCAAACAAGCATGCGGCCCGCATTAGATGGCAAGCGGCCACCGCACCCTATTGACGTTTAACACCACGGGGATGTTAGTCGCACGCTGCCAATCTTGTGACCTAAGGCTGTTTCGTCACGGTACCCAGTAATTTCTCTGCCATATCTTCAAACCGGAACACAGCTATATAAATATAGCTGCTTGGCGGTAGAAATAGGTGAGAGAAAAGTACTCACGCAGACGACTTTTGTAGAAAGTCTCCCTCTGGTTGTACTAAGTCTCCCTGTGGTGAAAATTAACTACTATAAAGTAAGATCCATCATTAAATTAGTTGACAAAACACCATATTTAGTGCATACACACAATGTTACATCAACTCATGTTACGTCAACAACAATGACGAGCTCGGTGGCGCAGTGAAACGCGTTGTTACACTACTTTGACACCAACGCTCGTGGGTTCGATTCCCACACAGTGCAAACATTTGTGCAGTGCATGAACGTGTCTGTTTGTCTTGGTCTGGGTATTTTCTATGTATGATAAGTATATATTTACAAAAAAAATGTATTTACGTATGTTTATCAGTTGTCTAGTACCCATAACACAAGCTTCGCTTACTTTGGGGCTAGAGTGCGCTGTGTAATTTGTCCGACAATATTAAAACAAAACAAAAAAAACTAATAAATTTCAATAAAATCATTTTGTTCTTAACTTTATATCGTTGCTATGTATAGAGCCGAAACTAACTCAGTAATTACACGTTGTATCATAATCCGTTAAAGGAGTACTTCTTGTATATCTAAATTAATATTTGTACGGGCTGCTCACTTGTACAGCTTTAGATGTTAGATTGATTAAAGTTCTGCTTTTATTGTAAACATGTTTAAATGATTGTTATTGATAATGTGGTGAGTTACACGTCTGTCGTGATGGAGTACAATTCGTGAACTGATGTATGAAATTATAAAATAAATTAATAAACTAAATGTTGATGGCGCGGCAATTCGCTGATGAAGCAGTATGTACGCCTGTATCGTACAATATTATAAAGAGGAAAGATAGTGTGTAAAAAAGCGAGTGAAGTGTGTAAGGACCGGGTCTTATGGCGCTCGGTTCTCGCCTGCCTACTCAGCAACGGACATGTTGTGAAGATATACATACATAGACACAAGAGGAAAAATTTGATTTTTTGAATGTTTGTTTGTATTATTTTGATAAACTCAAAAAATACTTAACCGATTTTAAAAAATATTTCACATATACACCACAAAAATTAGAAATCTCTACGAAAATTGCAATAATGCAACCAAATGCAAAAAGATACCAAAAATTTGGGCACTAAAGTACGTGTAAGTGACGTGCGCAGTGAAAATAATGTACTACATGTTTATAGTACTCATCACTACCCACAAAAAGTCCCCGAGGCTGTCCATCTAACAATTATAGTTAAGTAACAAGAACTGACTTTCTTCAAGGTAGTCAATCATACATAACAGGGGTAGAACCGTAGAATCAAAAGATGACATTTATATCATGATATTAATGTTTATCCATCAAAACAGTTTTATAATCAAGCATGATTATGTACTTACATGTAAATACACTCTTTAAATTATTCGAATCGGACCTTTCATTTAGTTAGACGTAACGACGGTTATAACAATACAGGGCAAGAAAATTAGTTACCTACTCATTTATTTTTGTAAACTAGAAACAATTGATATGTAAGTTGGAAAATAAGTGGTTTGTAATATTAATTCTATTATTTATAGCTTTGCACGCTCTATAAATATTTAAGTAATTGTTGTTATGTCATTAATCTAAATGTTCCAATTTATCATTCCATGGTCTATATAAATATATTTCCTGTATCTCGATAATGGTCCTTACGATTTGGATTAAAATAGTAACTAAATGATATTAATTGCCCTATTGAGATTTGTTTTAGGGGTTATAATTTTAGTTATAAGGGTATAGTCTGTTTTTTTTTAACATTATTAGAACGAAATTTATAACGTTATCTTCAAATTTATAAATAGAAAATATCTTGATACAAAATTTGCATTTAGATAAAATTTTGAACTAACGCTATTTTACACAAAAAATTACTTTGCCGAGGTACTAGTTACAGCAGGTTCAGTAGGCCGATTCTACTAAAAAACTGCAACTGCACTGCAGCGCGGCGTGTGTCAAAATGCGTACATTTCGACGGTTGTTAAACGTCGCTGCTGTCAGATCGCTTGACGAAACGTCAAAATGTACGCATTTTGACACTCGCCGCGCTGCAGTGCAGTTGCAGTTTTTTAGTAGAATCGGCCTACAGGCTTCAATGGAACCATGTCTCGATCACACATGACCTAGTTTGGTATTGCATAATTAAAAACATACTAACTTGATTCTGTAATCGAAATAGAATGCAATATAAATATAGTATTTTTTTATTACATTAAGTTTAAATGGTCTTCTCATAAAAACATTAATACTCATTCTCTTAAAACGGCTGTGAACGACATTTTGTCGAAACGAAATGAATTATTTTAGGTCCATGTGTCATCTATATATATAAAAATGAATGTTTGTCTGTATGTCCCCTATGTACTCAAAAACTGCTGGACAGATTTTGATGAAATTTTCAGGGAATCTTCAGATCAGTCCAGCGGGTGTTCCTGTGAAGTTTGGTAGCGATCAGATCACACCTGCGAAGACGGGGCGGATAGCTAGTAAGTCAAAAGAAATAGTTCATCAATAGGATTTAGAATAAGACAGTATGAAATTGATATATATGATGTTTTAAAAAAAATAATCAAATTGTTAGTTGGCTGGTGATTCACACAGGTTTTAACTTGATAATTGAATTATCTATGTAATTGTTAATTACATGAAATAGGTGAGCATGAAGCTTTACACAATGGCTTTGCGTGCATACGAACGGCCTATTCCAACTATGTATAAGATTGTTGCCCGATGGACTAGGCAAAGGCTTAGTATATCAGTATCCGGATACGGCGGTCGACCTTGTACCCATCGCTATTGTGTAGCTTAGACGCATCAGTAATTTCCCATAGAAAGTTGTTTAAAAGAATAGCACTAAAAGTAATATCAACTCACATTTTTTTCCGTATACTAAATAAAATAAAGTAGTCAAGTGCTAACAGAGCAGTGGATAAAGAGACGGCCTATTGAAAAACTGGTCCCCGGTTCGAATATAATGTATGTATGTATATATATCTTCACACAATGTCCCCTGCGGGATGGGCAGAGAGGACCGAGCGCCATAAGACGCGGTCCTTACACACTTCACTCGAATATAAAAAAAGTGATAAAAAGTGTGGATCTGGTTTTTCCTCTGGGCTGTGGAGGTACGACGGCAATCGATCTATGTAAAAAATTACTAGGCTTAGACTCAACGGTAGGGAAACGAGATAACGCGGAGAAGAAGAAGTCAAGTGCAAGTATTCCGTACAATACTGTGCACAAGTGAATTTGTACATTTTTTACAGAAAATAATTCAATTTAAGATGGAACTGACCGAATTTCGTCTTTTTCAATACGTTTTGTTTATATATATATATATATATATATATATATATATATATATATAAACAAAACGTATTGAAAAATTTAGAAAAATTTAGATATTTAGTCATTACTTTAGTGGTAAGTATTTGTCTACCTATCGCTTTGTCATTCTGTCCTGTATCAGTTCGTTTGTCACGGCCTAAACGGAATGTAAAAATAGGATACTTTTTGTAGGAAATTCAGACATTTAATTATTATAAGTCAAGTCTTGGCCGGAAATAGGAACACCAATTGATGTCCTCGTTTTCGTCGCCTCGTCATTTCCAATAAATTTAAATGGACCCTGAATGGAATGGATAGATTGATGGGTAATTTACATGTACAAACCAACGGAGTAACCGACTAAATATTTAAAACTAAATGTCAAAACCCACAGAAACGATCCGGGATGAAATTTTTTGTAACATTCAATCGATCGCACCGCACCGGACCGCGACCACTTTTTTTGTGACAACATGCATACAAACACGAATATTACAAAAAAAATCCGAACCAAATCGCGGGCGCTTTTCCGGACTCTGTGGGTTTAAGCTTTTACTATCTTACATCATCGTTGCGAAAGCGGTCGTATATATTTATATATACTTAAACAAATGTAATTGTTAACTGTGAGTCAAACGGGCGTTCTAATTTTAAAACTTTTAAAACTTCTTGAGCGTCATCAAATCCGCCATTATCAGAGAAGTGTTTAGGCGTATTTTTATGTGGATGTTAATTACAGTCTGTTACGATGCCAGCTTATTTACCTTCAGATTAATTGTACGTCCACAAATAACTTAGCAACACAATATTGCCCCATATCTACTCAGATGCATAGTTACCATCTCGCTTGGAGGATTGTTTATCACAATATATAGTACTTTACGGAAAGAAGGAAATAACCTACGAAGTCCCAATAACGCGATTTTGCATAGTAAATAAAGTAACAGCTACGGGTCAGTGAGTAAAGTAGAACGGGCAGCTGTTATTGGCTAATTCACTGATCACCATCACGACACTTATCGGTTTTTGGTTAAAATATCCTCTTTTGTTTTTTTTTTTAAAATTGGTAGGAGGTATTTATGCGCTAAAACACTACGTTATTATGAGCGAAGAGGCCCTTCATGCGCAATCAAGAAGTTTATTGGATTGTGCTTCCTGAGCTGTCGATGTAACGCTATATTACAATTACATACAAACGGTTAGAAATCAAGTCACAAAACCGCTGAAATAGCACATTTAATGCAACGTAATAAAATGCATGGGTCTATAGCAAATCCAATTGTACGTGCAGTCGTATAATCCCATAGATGGGTATAATATTATAAATAGGGAAAATTTATGTCTACGTATTCCTATTAATTGAAAATTAAGTTTCGTAATGCGCCATAACATTGCAGAAGAATTTATTGTCTATGGCGTCTGTTATATAAGCCACATTTTAATTTCGTCTCAGTATTTTATTTTCTTCTCATCTTTACTGACCCCACGTCGAAATGTAAATCCCCACCATTTACTAACTTCCTGCCATATTTTTTTTAAAATATCGGCGAACTTGCGTTAAGAAATTTTTGTACGTAATTTTACTACGTAACTTGTAACTGAACTATATAATTATTTTCAGCGGAGATAGAGATAACGGGATAAGATATATTTAGATGAAGCTGAGGAGGGTGTGTTAGGAGTTCCGTACTACACCTATATTTGACTGAATGCTGGACGTCACGAACTGACTGAGCTGAGAGGCTCTAAGAGTGGGAGTTTCAAATGTCAAACGTATACGTGTATATGACATACTTCTATCGAGGAACAATGTCTGTTGCTTCTATTGTACACCTATTTACGAATTGGTTTTCTATTTACGATTTGGATTTAAATTAGATAATCAGTGGAACAACAAAGAGAGCTGACGAAAGCGCGTACATCACCTGAGTAAAGAATTACGTATTTAAAGTGTTCGCGAACATTTAAAATCACCCGGAGCGTAACTTCGGATTAAACTGAAACCATATTATTTATATAGTTACCTATAGGTATAGGTACAAACATATTGTGGGGCAGCTTGCACAACTTTGAGCTACACAACATTCACAGTTTCCATTGAAGCATAGGGATTCGGTAAAGTTTGAAATTAACAAGAAACTTTATATTATATTCCATCGTTTATATTATGTAAAATATTATTTTTAATTCAACTTGTACAGGAGATTGCCATTTATATTCACCATACTAAGGATCAAGTCTATTTTGTATAAGATTTAGAAAAACCCACAATTTTTGTTTTGCAAACTTGACTTTGTGAAAGGATTTGGCATCCAGTCGTGGATAGGTAGACGCCATTGCTGGATTATACACACCTAATAATGATCTATAAATTATTATTCACAATATATCCCTAAATTTATATGTATGTACACATATCAAGTACAACTGCAAAATAATATTTTGGAAAATCGTAACTAAATATATATGTCTGCCGCACAAAGACAATATTACCATGTAAAAATTACTATATGTATTTGTTCAGTATGTTTAAATAATGATATAAATGCATGCATACTGCTGCAAATGATAAAAAAATGGTAGATAAAAATTGTGACGTTATGGAAATGAACGATTAAATAGGGATACTCCTAGGTGATCAACGAGGAGATAGATAAACTTAGTTTTTTCAGAAACTAATGCAAGAAGCCTTAGAAACCCTGGCGAAAGTGCATGAAAAGAGCTATGAATGTTACAGAAACGAGCGAAGTATGTCAGAACTACGTGTAGTGGCGCTCGGTTCCTGGTGCCTATCCCGTAAGGTACTTAGCGTGGCGTGGTATAGATAGATCAACCAGGAGCTTATGAGTGTTATAAAATACACCAACTATCCGGCGGCGACGAGCGACGGTCTCACCAGCCATCTTCACGTCGTCACAATAGGCGTTTGACTGCATCAGAACACAGCATTCGAGCGTACTTTATCGCGATAGAAGAAGGTCTGTCTTGCTGCGTATTATTTACCACATGCTCCTTTTGTTTCAAGCTCTTGAATCAGAACTGACTATTGCCGCACTGCGATTATGTGATCCAAGGCGGGTCATCTAAGCGCCACATAATGAAAGTACTATAAAAAGGTTTTACAAGTTAAACAATAAAAATGGCTCATGATGTTCTCGTCATGTGGGTCGTCGATGTGGCAATAATTATCCCGATAGTCATAGAGGTGAATGCGAGTGAATCTAATAGCGAAGTCTCGACTAACCACCGGGCTTTCGCTAGGTCACTGGGTCAAGGGCCGGATACAGAAGGTGGCAATTTTGGGAACTGCACGTAATGTTCCTTAGTCTATCGCCCTATTTCTCTTACGGCTTATTTCGCGCACTGGCAGAGATTCACTTTAGTTATCAGTTTACATTTATAATTAAAAAAGATGCAGCCCGCGACTTCGTTCGTGTGTATCTCGGTATTCCTTGACACCGCTTCTTCCTAATTTCTTCCTTTTTTTAGCTTCTAAGAGTCGTATAGGTAGGCCGTTAAATAGTCTATAACCTTCCTCAAGGAATGATCTATCAAATACAAAGATTTTTTTAAATCCGACCGGTAATTCCAGAGATTAGCACGGTCAAACAAATAAACTCTTTAGGTTTGCAAAATGTGCAAGTTGAAAATCACCTATACCTCTCTTGTATTTTGAAAATAAAAATAGATTTTGGCTGGATATATTAGAGATTGTTTAAACTCGGAAATCGGGTGATCCATCATGGACGTCGACGCCTCTAAGTAGTTTTTCATGGGGAAGGTTACGAAGGCATCGGCAAACAGTGTGCATCTAACGAGTAAATACACTCATGGGCATGTTTAGACGAATAGGTATGTAAAAGAGCCAAATTACCAACTAAACAAACTAAATTTGTATTTATTAAACTTTTAATGACGTATCTATAATCTATATTTCTATACTAATATAAGCGGTAGAGTTTGTTTGTTTGTTTGTAATTCGCCAATCTCTAGAACTGCCAGTCGAATGTATTTGGAATTTTTTTTTTTAATTCAAAAGCCCAATTCTTGAAAAAAGTTATAGGCTAACAACATCACGATCATGAAGCTTAGAAGCCGCGGTAAAGGAAAGAAAGTAGCAAAAGCAGTTTCTACGGGAGACTGAGATACGCGGGTGAACATCGCACAGTTTAGCTAGTATTCTATTGATATATGAAGTCGCAGGCTGCATCTTTTTTAATTATAAATGGAAACTGATACATAACTAAAATGAATCTCTGCCGGTGCGCAAAATACGACCAATATGAATTTGTCACAAAAATTATATTTATTATGGCATTGTAAATTAGATCTTACCCGGAAAAAAATTAAGACTGTGACAGCTTTACTCAAAGTGAAAGGTGACCAGTGCGTAACATAGTAAACACAATTAAACCTCTTCTTTTTGTTCCTATAAATATGTCCATAAGTGTATATTGGCATACCATTAACACCACCGTGCGATAACGTATACTGACTCTCGATACGCCTCCTAGCATTGCGCCGATGTGTAGACATATTATGCTCCATACATCATGTTACCACGTTACTGCTATTTACAGAGTTCCTTATCCGAACGGAAATACACGGAGAAGAATTTAAAATACTTTTTTTTTTTCATCAATCTTTGTAACTTTTGCTTGCGAGTGATAAAAGGGTATAAAAGAACGTAATTACCAAAAGAAAGTACACAATCCTCGATGCGCAAGTCCTATTCGCACATTCGACATTACCAGAGTTTCAATATTTAAAAAATACTATATTTTATTTTTATTTTAGGATTACATTTGTATATCAGAAAACCTATAGAGCACTTAAATTTTCTCAATGTTTGTTTTTTTTTTTCAAACTTTACTAAGCAATTTCAAAAAGATCTTACAGTAAATTCATAAAGACCTGGAATATTAAAATTTGGTAAGAGATAACTTGAGAGAGCAAGTACAGATAAACACCCAAAATATGCCATCGTATTATTAATACCTAATTATTAAAAATAAAAATTTCCTCAATGGTAAAACTATACTGCATTATATATCTTAATGCTATAAAAAATATTTATGCCATTGTGTCAGCGTTTTTTAAACAAAATATTATTTAATTTAATGATTTACTGTTTCTTTTTTCTCTATCTTGCTATCTAGCAGAATTTCAGAAATAACCGATGGCGACGGTAAATGCCGAAAGAAACTGCTAGCTTCGTCCGTCGAATGAAAATGTTATATGTATCCTTTTATTGCATACCATTACACATAGATTTTGTTACATTAAAAATAGTGTACAATGGTGAGCTTATCTCTTTAAGAGATCTCTTCCAGCTAACCGTAGCGTGTGTGCAGTAATTTTATTTTGGCTGGGATTTAAAAAGTTATGCGAAATTAAGTATACAATATATAAGTATATAAAATACATAAATAGTCTTTAATAATATCAATACATATAAATAACTACACATATAAATATATAAGTACTATACATATAATATCACTTATTGTGAGTAAGATAGTACTCTCTCAACCTTTTCCTGAAAAAATGTTATCCGCAAGAGACACACCAAAATTACTAATTTATTTTCGATTCCCATTTCATACCCTCTAATTACTTTTTAACAGAGTCAAATACCGTAAATCTAAATGAAACCACAGTTGTAGAAGAGTTGTGTGGTTTCACAAAGGTTTTCTTCCGCAAACTCTTAGCTTGTGAAATGAAGTTCGAGCCGAGACAACCTTGAATATACTTTTCACATATTTCACAAATATGTTAAAAACAACTCCATCAACCGATATTACTCCTATAAGAGACATACACAATTACAAGTACTCGTATGTATATATATCTATACAGATATATAAAATTGGAGTGTCTGTTTGTAATATTAAAATAACCGCTTTTTACTAAATGCATATGGATGTATACATGGTACATATACCAAAAGGAATATTTTCACAATTTTTGTCTGTCTGTCTGTCCGTCAGTCCTCTGTTTGTTCCGGCTAATCTCTGAAACGGCTGGACCGATTTTGACGGAATTTTCACTGGCAGAGCTGATGTAATAAGACGTAACTTAGGCTACTTTTATTTTAGAAATTTTATTTATTTTTATTAATATAAATAAATAATAAAAAAATAACGACGTTCATAATACATATATATTATTATTTTGCTGTTCGCTATTTTACTCTGTTTATTAAAGTACTTATAATGAAATCAAATAAATAAAATTATAACTGAACAATTACTTTTTTGTTAAATTCCGCGCGGACGAAGTCGCGAGCACAGCTAGTATACAATAAAATATTCATCAGAGTATGATATTAATGACGTGTACTGATCTCGTGTTTCAACATAATGGGCAACTAATGCGAGTGCTGAAATATAATAGCAATAAAGATGGATTAAATAGGTACTCAAGATCTTTGATCAGTCTAGGATCTTAGAAAAGTATCTGGGAAAAGATCCCTCGTAAAGATAAGCTAAGCTTGCTTATCGTACTGCTTATCTTTACAAGGGATCTGTTTTAGCAAACCCTACCGATGTGACCTACAAGAATTTCAAGACCGGAATATAGAACAAACATTTACATAACTATACAACATCATGAAAAATTTACGGCCGCATTTATTAATTTTAAATCGTCTCATTATAACTCATGAAAACTTAAAAAAGACATAACATGGGATAATAAACGATTTTATAATGAATATGAAAGTTAACTTATGTTATAAAATTTGCTATAAAAATACGTACATTTAAAATATGATCGTAAGTTCAAAGTGGTTGGCGGTTTGCGGGGTAATACTAATAGTTTTTAAACTCTGTTTTCCTTACGACTAAAAAGGAATAAATTAACCCAGTGGTAAGAAAACGTGATATGTTATAAATACATAAAATATCGGACAGTCAAAGTACTGTTTAAAGTACACAGCTAGCGATGCTTGCGCTGCATTTTAGATAGCTTTTCGAGAAAAACCATGGTGTAAATTCACAGAACGCAATGAACATTCTTCTCGGAACATTGTATCGGTTCTAGTTGAAACAAGATTTGATCGTTGGATTAGCTTTAATTAACAATCGACTGACACACTTTTTTTTGATGGATCTTTTGTGTTTAAGTGCTTCCGACATACTCGTACTTCGATCAAAAGCTGGCTGTCGAAAAAATTAAGTACCTTCGCATATTTTTCGTTGAAAACCAAAAGAAAAAGCAAATGTTCTTAAAAAACCCAAATGCTTTAAAGTTTCCATGCAAGAAAATCGAAACAATGCATAGAGAAAATACTACTTTAGTGTAACTTAAAATTTAGGCCAGCATTTGGTCACGAACGCCGGTACGATAGACGTCATAACAAAGAGCTTGTAATGTAAATATTGTGTTTCTCATTTATTAGTTTAACTTTGCTAATTGTACCTTGGAGTGTAAATAAGCCAGTACCCCTTATTTTGTTTTGACTATAAAGCATATAATTAGACAGAGTCTCGATTTTAAGAGCGTCAATTCTTTGACTTTTGAAAAAGCTTTTCTTTGGTGAAAAAAGGTTGAAGTAAATTTTTTCATATTTCTAATTTATACAAAGTCGGGAGACATACAAGCAGATGGCCCATCTGATGTAATATAGTTACCGTAGACCTATGCTTCCTAAAATGGCTTAACTACAGACCCTATGGGATCGACTGAAACTAGTAAAGGGTCCATCAGATTCAAAAATTAGTTAGGCAGGGGTTCTACGGAGAGCAGAAAATATATAGGCAAATCTTCGGGATAAAAATAATTGGAAATCTCTGACTATGAACGCTTGTAATAGGTACAATAAAAATCACACAGCAACTCATTTGGGACTTATTGGTGACTCACTCACAGGAACACGATAACGCTCCAGGGAGTTGTTATTTAGCTGTCACGGTTCTCTGTGAAGTGGAGGTACTTCCCCAGACGGGCTGCTTTGATGCCTCCTACCGCTCTTAAAATATTAAGACAAAGACAAACTGACAAGTAGTACATGCTTAGGAATGTTAAGTCTCTCTATCTATATCCTGACGCCAAGTCTTACGAGGTAGGCCGAGAGAACAGAATGCCACATGAATCGGTCCTTACACAACTCATTCGTTCATTAATATTTATAGCTCCATTCATGCCTCGCATGTAACTTTGAGCTCCTAAAATCACCTGATAAATAAATTACTTTCTGATAAAGCACGACAAATTTGGCAAATGCCTTGGCCTTCCTCGACGCCAACATCCGTATACGTATACGTTGTTGTTTCGTCACTCCTGCACTCATATCTACACGTCCGAACCAACGGAGTATCTCTTCTTCTTATCGATACTCATTTTCAGACCAACACTATTTCTTACACCATTAAGGCGAAGCGTTAATCCATGATTATGAGTAACTATCGCATTTTGCCCGCGATTCCAATTTCATGCTCTCTCTCTCTCTGCCATACGCAGCTGTCGCTTCCATAAGCGAGATATGCCTTCTGACTTAAGCTGTTACTGCCTCAAAAATCCAACGCTCCATTCACACTATTCCTTGCACTCACTTCTCTCCACATCAGCGGCTAAAAGCGCGTCCAGATCTTATCCACTTGTTCCAATACTACATTATCAACCGCAATCTTTAAATATGTTATGGTTTCCTTGCTTTCAAATACGATTATCTTTGTTTTCTTCGCATTCAGTTAGAAGCCTTTCTCCATACAGTCGTCTTTCACCAATGTGACTGTTTGTAGTTCAGATGGTCTCTCTTCCATCAACACCGCATCGTCTGTATAAAACAAACAATTCTCCAGGTGAACCAGGTAGGAGTACACTAGATTAGACCTTATTCTCTGTAGAATGCCTAACCTGACTCATTCGCATGAACACAACAACAATTTAATGAGATGGTACATGGTGGTAGTTTAACCGTAAGGTAGAGGTACTGCGCCTATCGAGCTGCTTTGATGTGACTACTAGATAGTTGTTCGTTTGAAGAGCAGAACTAAATATGCTCTTATAACCACTACTATAGTATTTCGGTGTCGACTATTTGTCAAAATCTATTCAATATAGTCGCGCTGGCTTTTTACGTGAATGCTATATGGAAGTCGATGGTCCAAAACCCGGGCGGCGCCCAGACGTGACGACTATTACGACAGGACTGAACGCGCGGTTCAAAGTTTGACGAACAAACTGACTTATTTCGTTCTGGTTAGTCCCGTGAAATTATAAAATAAATAATAGTTATCATAATAAAGTCAATTAGACCGGGCAATGAAATTACGAATTGTCACTAGAGTCTGTAATTTTAACGTCCGCAAATTTAATCTATAATTAAAAGATTCAACGTCCTGCCATTAGCATTATTAAAGGCCCGCCTTGCTTCTGCTCGTTGAAGGAAGGCTCGAACCTTAATATGAGACCCTAATATAGGGTTGTCCATCTTAGAATTTTTGCCGCGGTTGTCCTGATTCATTTACAAAATAAATCTACGACAAAAATTTGCAGAGTAGCGGATTACTCTCTAAGCCGATTCGGTTAAAGAGAGACACGAAACATTGGGATGAGCCTAATTTAAAGTGGGATAAAGTGGACCTTCCGGAAACAGATGAAGGTGTAAAAAAATAAAAACAATTTTTGTTTCATGTAATACTTTATGGAACATTTTTCATTTATGTTGAAATAATTGTTGTAAAAAAAACAGGTATGGTATTATTTAAATACTTAAGTGATACCTGTTTTTTTTACAACAATTATTTCGGTTTGGCCAATTGCTCCGGTGAATGCTCACACTATTATTGCACTCCAATTTCGTTAAACTGACTCTGATTGCTTGTTAGCGACCCCAACGTTACGTTCCTCTGAACTGTCAGAAATGAGGTTGCAGATAACACAAATTGACACTTAAGCTGTTCTATTTATCTGTCACAAGCACAGACACTCTAGAGAGGTGCAATACGACAAAAAGGTAACTTCTCGTAGGCAAAGGCTAAATTTCAGACGAAAATTTGTATTAAAGATAAATTTAATATTGCTTTCTTTAATCTTAAGTTTTACCAGGCCTCCGTCACTCCATATACTTGCGCGCGATATTCACCTACCGAGCGGAGTGTCGTCGGCGTCACAAAAATGAGTGGGCTGTCACAAGCGCTCGCTATTGCACGCTTGTTCGCTGCCTGCGCTCGCTGTGCACTCGTAATTCATACAATTAAAATACATCGAACTACTATAACTCTAATACTATAAATAATCATTCTAATACTATAAACATCGAACTACTATAATTCTAATATAAATACTATAACTATAATTCTGTGATAATACTGTAAATATAGTGAATAATGACTGTAAATATTACGTTATTAGCTATTATAAGTTGATTGACATTTGTGTGGGTTATATTAATGTAAATAGTACCTAATTTGTGTGATTATAAATTTAAATAATATAAAAACAATGTCAGCCCGACATTTTTGTGAAGTTGGTGGTTGTTTATCAAATAAAAGGAATAAAAACCTGTCATTTTTTAGTTTGACTGTTGATGAAGAAAGGCAAAGTACCTTCCTACATTATGAAACTCTTTTAATATAGGTACATATAGATACGTACTTATTTGGATGAATTTATAGAATAGAATAAGTAGGTTAGTTTTAACTTTCAACATTAAAGGCGGATTTTGAGACACAACATAAAAATATGAATCTAAAAATGTATGAAACAAAGTATGTATGAAAACGATTCCGTTCTGACGCGTCGCAATCGCAACACGACACGTCAGATAAATAAATGAGCTGTGGCTGTGACTATGTTTGCATTATAGTTGTGACAACACGTAAACCATTTTAAAGTTAATGCCACATTAAGTCTATAGCTATCTCTATTGTTCTTCCTTAATTAGACAAGGGCAGCATGAGTTTTAATGTCTCATTAACTTAAAATGTTTTTTGTGCAACTGGCCGTTAGTGTGGTGGTTAGTGACCCTGCCTGCCACGTTAGCGGTCGCGGGTTCGAATCCCGCTAGGGGCAAATAAATAAATAAAACTAAATATAGTTTTTATGATGAATATGGAGAGGTACCTATTTTATACTCGAGTTATGGGTGTTATTTACTTAGTTTCACTTAGGTACCTACCAGATTGTGTGTGAACAATATTTTTATCCTAGCAGCAACCCTGGCATTATTAAGATGGCCGCCACGCTGCACGGCAGCGAATCGATAACAACTCTATAGTCGAGCGAATTAGGCACAATTTAGCACGCAGCGGCAGATATAGGAATTTTTGTATGGAGTGATGTATCTGTTACGAACTATTAAGTAATCTGTGGTTTTACTCCATTTGTACTTATAGACATTCTTTAGATCCTATTACGTGCACCAAAAAAAAATCAACGTCAATGAAGAAAAATCTGGATGTACTTACATTTAGGCCTACTTACATGTAGTACGAAACATAACCTATTAAAATATCCCGCTCAACACTAACTACGAATGTGGTTGTCTAGGAAAGCAAATATTCAATAATAAACTCTGTACGAATACATATCGATTTCGTTAACAAACACTAAATATTTGTATTATTTATTATTATTATAATTCAACCCCTATTAACTGGAAAACGTTTATTCGCTCGGATTACTATAATGACCTGTTGAACTTTCTAGTGTTACAGAATACCGGCAGATTTGAACCGTTATTAAACAAGGATCAATAAAGCTATAGCAGTAGTTAAATCCATAAAATATCTTGTATCTGATAGATTAAACCACTCAGGACTTAAACTCGGAGCAGACTCATATTACACAAGTCTCAAGTCAGACCGCATATGGAGTAATGTACTGAAACCCAAAGGTGACTTTGGGCGGGGGCACCTGGAAAACAGCTAGGTTCTTGTGACCCGGTGCATATATGAGCTGTGACAATTGTTAATGATCACTCACACACATTGAGCCCTTGAGCTTAAGGAAAGATTTTGCCTCCCTTTGCGTGTTTTACCGTTTGTACAATGGGTTGTGTTCCGAGAAGTTATTCGACATGAAGTCAACAGCCTTATTTTACGCATCGCGAGAGGTCCTCTCGCCGACGGTTGGGAGTTCATCTGCATACAGCGGAGCCGTAACGGTCACGTACTGTGCGGTTCCAGAGAAGTTTTCTATCGAGAACTTCTCTGGAACCGCACAGTTGCGGAATGATCCATTCGCTTCATTTACACTATATATGTCTATATTCATCAAATTATCCATTCATGTTCTTCGTTGTAGGGTACTTTTTGTTGCCAATTTTTTTTTTCAGAATATCGGAAATTTGGACGATGTGTATTTAGGGCCCCTCACTCTTGCTTAATACACGTCTTTCGTATATAACATGAGCAGTTCGCATTGCAAGTAACCGTGAGTAAAAGTGAGGATCCATTATCTGCACAATAAGACGACGTTTCTCTTTGTATGTCTTAAAAAATATACAACAGGGAATGTTCGCAAGAGCTGTTTGAATTATTACCAGCCACGGATTTCCATAATCGTACCACTCACATTAAACTGGAATATCAAACGGCATTTTTCGTTCATTGCTATAAAACTGGGCTAACCCTATACAGTGTTCTTTTTTCAGATTTTTCTCATCACGAAAGGGAAGGGGAATATATAGCATCTACGACAGACGGATAAAGTAGTGTTACAAGGATTTTTTTTACCTTCGTGTTAGTGACGAATAAAGTTTATAACTGTACTATATTCAAAACTGCTTTTCGTAAGCTGTGGGGAAGCTATTTTTCACCATTCACTTGTGTGGTACCTTAATGATACAAACAATCTAATGAGATATTTCATACTGATCTCTAAGTCTGTGTTTCCAGTGTACAATCACTTTCTTCATACAAATGGGTCTGGCCCAAATTAAGTTATAATGACAAATATCATCACCGTGCTAAACATATCATTATCAGAATATGTTACTCTGGTACTCGCAAATTGCACTTGCAAAGTTATAGATATTTAATATAGTCATAATACATTGAGATTTCCCTTAAAATATCATTTTAACTACGTAACAAAACTAAAACGTATAGGAGACTGGAAGATTAATTAGCGAAATTACTAAACTGCTGACCAAGCTCAACTAACATGTATTACGTGTTGCCATAGCTACCCTCTGACCTAGCTTCAAGTTAATAAACTGCTGACTGGCTTTAATACTCCACACTACGCCTTCAGTACAGTTCTCAGGTTCATGTGGTACAAGAGGAAGAATCAAAACAGATTTGACCGGCACTTTGTACGCTCGTATAATCTCTGCAAATGAACTAAAATATCATAAACTGTTTATTACCCATTGCCTAGAATTCAAGTACGTAGGTGGAAGAAGGCATTTGTAAATGTCACGACTCGGTCCGTGGTTACATCTATTTTACGACAGATCTATTGGAATGTGATGAACTTTAAGCCATAAAGGTTAGAAGACAGGAATAGCACTTCGCGATCTAGTCGTTTGATATACTTATTTTGTCCTCTCCACTAACTGTCGCTGCAGTGTGTATATTTTATGTCACTTGTAGAGCAAGGGTAAGGATCAGTCATCAAATATATCGAACATGAGGTTTACGGCTGGCTAAGAAGTGGGATAGTTTGTCCAAATCAGCCCGTCGTTGGAGATAACGTCATAATTCATAATGTCCTCCACGACATTGTCAGAGATAATGTGATTCAACATTGAATCATAGCAATAAATACGAGGAGGAACACGTCACGTGGAGAAAGATGTTTATTTTGTATTCAACCTAACATTTTAGTGGAATATAAATCTCAAATATCGTCACTCAGCGGTGAAACGAAACTAGCTGATCGACAGTCGATATGTGGTATGTGGTACAGTACAATGTGTATTACTTTGTACGCTGACGATTGATATAAACATTTTTAATTTCAACTAGCAATCCGCCCTGGTTTAGCGCGGGTGAAATAACTTACGAAGAAAATGAAATGTGCTCTTAGCAAAAATATATTATATAATATTACTTGTTTGTTTTTTGAAAAGGGGGTATTCATTCCCTCCCAAATCTATACTTAGAAAATTTGACATGTGAATTTTGCAGCTTGTTTTACTGCCTATAATTCATAAGTTCTGTTACAAATGAATATGCGTTTATCAGGACTACCGTTCCTATATGAAATCTATATGTTTGACTGTGCGCTTGTCTGTGTGTGCGTTTTTTTCGAATATTCGAATTTTGACTTCAGATTCGGATTCAGCATAAAAAAGTAGAATAGGAATGTTCAGGAACAATATCTTAAGGAACATGGTCAAAATAACCGACAAATTAAAAAAAAATAGTATTCTTATATAATTGACGAGCCAGGTGTTCCTCTGGCAATGTAAGCTTGCGCATTCTCAACTGGTTTTTTTTATGAAGTAATGTAATCTTAATAAAACTTAATGTAGGTACATATTTATGGAAATGTCAGCAAAAAAAATTAAAAAAAGATTCTATTCGAAATGGCCACCTTTGGCTTTGATACAGGCCTTTCTGTCTGGCCGCGAATCTATGGATTTACGCACTATTTCCATGGAAAATTTAACCACTGCTTGCATCAGACATTTCTTAAGAGACACAATGTCGGCGTGTCGTCTCGATCAGGTAATGTCCTCTAAAACTGACCATAATTTGTAAATAAAATATAATAAAGCCCGGATTGTTGGTATCGAGTCAGGCTTCGGTATTTTGTGCCTTCCGGTAGGTAAGACCGCGGTTCATTTTTATAAAGTGTATTGCTGAGAAGTTTCATAATACGATCCCATACAGTCTCTTGATACACTTTGGCTGAAGTTTCACTCCGTTTTCATAAAATTGAATCTTTGTGATTCCTTGATAAGGAACATCCCCCCCCCCCCCCCCCCCACACTTATCGTCCTAATTACGAACACATAAAAAAACTGCTAAATCAGCTGTTATCAAGAGATGATCTTACATACAAGAGGTAGTTGTTTTTATTTGTATAGATTATCGTAGTAATGCGAAACTCGAAAGGTTAAAGAGGGCCGTGTCAAGACATGACATAGTGAATTCAAGTAATAATTTATTTATTCAGTAGAATTTTTCAGTTTTCGTATTTATTTTCTCCGTGTAGCTAATAATGTAAACCGATGTAATATCATGATATTTTTTTAACACATTTTACAGTTTTACATTTCGTGGGTTCGATTCCCACACAGGACAAACATTTGTTGGCATGAACATGTCTGTTTGTCTTGGTCTGGGTGTTTTTATGAGATGTAGGGCGCATCAAAATAAGTAAGCGAGGTCACCAGTAAGCTCCTAAGGAGTTGCTGTGCCAGCAGCAGAGGTAGCATCACACGAGTGATACTTAATGTATTGCAAGCGTGCATAGGCTACGGTAACCGCTTTATATCAAGAAAATAGCAAAAAAAAAAGCAACACTGGTAGAGAAGTTATACAAAGTTAGTAAAATATAATCAGAATTGTATGGTATCGCTTCACTATGATGTCAGTTTAGCTGTGTATCAATGTTATAATATTTTCTACCATGTAATCTCGACGAAAAATTGTATACTCTTCATTGCGCAGATAAAAATAGCGTTTTGTGTAGCCGATATCCCGGAACAATTTAAATATTAGGATTGTACGACGTCACGTCCGGCAGTAATGGTTATTTTTAAATTCCCATTTTATTAGCTTCCCCTTTTAGGAAGGCATTGTATTTGCCCCAAAAACCGAATTTCTAATTTTGTTAGTATGTAAACATTTCCAATCTACGTGGGTTGATTTATATACCTTTTGTAAGGGGATCTCTCTATGTGTATATAAATCCAACGGTTGTCTACAAAATATTGCGCTATTTTTCCCCCGATTGACTAAAACAATTGAATTGATGTTTTTACGGCGAGTGCATGGTACTTGATGTAACTTAGTGTTGTTAGATTTTCAACTTAATGGGACAAGTGGTTTTTATTCGTATAAGAAAAGAGATTTTCTTTTTTTCAGTCTTACCATGAAAATGAGAAGTCATTAGAATACTTACATAAGAATACATATAAATAAATGATAAACTTATAATGCAGTGCTGTATTGTCTGCTATTTAATTTATACAAATAATATATATTTATATCGAATATAAAATTAATATGTATGATGAATTTTACATAAGATATGTCGACGAAATAACAATGGTAATATGAATTTTCAAATATGGTTAACAGTAGGCACAGTGTAATAGGAGTAGTAGATACATCCGAGACATTTAAGGTTAAGTTTAATGGCCTTCGACATCTGAATAGTCCCTGGTTTGTAATTCTTGTATTATCCGTGTTGCATACAATGATCTTTAGCTCATTTGAGAGAAAGTACACAAAAATATAACATAACATATTTAAGAAATAACATTTATGCATGGTAAACACCTCTGCCGGTTCACTTTATGCATGGTCATAAAGTGAACCGGCACAGTTATGTCAAATTCGAATTGTAAAGTCACTCCATGATTACTACGACACGGGCCTGCGAGCCTAGTGTAGTAATCGCAGGAATTATGTTACATTCTGATTATTCTTTTTTTCTGCAATAAAATTTACTTTACCTGCCTTTAGACTTTGCTAATAGTAAGTTTATTTCGTGTCCATCTATCAGTATAATATTTTGTAATAAAAGTTTTCCATTCAATTCGATCGTTTAATTACATGAAATTCGTGAAGTTTTAGGTCCAGTGTATAAGTACTGCTGTTTCAATTAACAATTATTACGACTTTTGTTATATTCGGTTATAAAAAGGTAACGAAAACATTTCAGAAGGCCTCGTACTTAGTGATAAATGTAATTATGCTAATGATTAATTTATACGTAAATATGTCAAATTGTAAAATATGCAATCCGTCAATTTATATGAAGGTTAAGTATCACAACTGCCAAAATAATCAATTTAAATATATATATCAATATGGAACTTCAATAATTGCTTCTATTTTCATCGTCAGCATAATCATTGTAAAAGTAACTGATTTAAATTATTAAAAAAATAGACTCCCTATTACTGCATTCTTCAATTCACATAATTAATTTGTATTTTGATATTGTTATAATACCAAAAATATAGAAAACAATCGAAAAGAGCGGCTAATAAATCTATCGTTGATATTTTGTTACCTGTTAGTAATATATTATGAAAAATATACCTACTTATATTATTGTTTTGGAAGAGGCAATTTTATTGCATAGATAATGTAAATGACTAATTTCTTAACGTGAAAACCATAGCATATGGTTAGAGTTTAGAGACAGACAGTTTATATATTTTAAATAACAATTGATTGCAAAATATTATGTAAATGGTGTCAATCAAAATCTAAATTTAGTAAAATAGAATTTTATAATCATTTACATAATCAATAGACTAAGGTTTCTCTTTTTTGCTTGATTTATATAATCAATTGTAGTATGTAGAGTCCGATCATGAATGAATTAACCTAAGAGAAACGATGAGACGAATATTACGTAGTAACTCAATTCACTGCTACAAGCCGGGGAGTAAAATAGCACGCGCAGCTCTTATTGGTTAGTTTGCTTATCGCCTTATTAGTTAAAATATTCTCGCATTTGTCAGTAGGCTAGAATCGCTATATAGGCACTAAAACACAATGTTTTGTGAGCGCAAGGTGCCTTCAAGCTCAGTCAAGCGCTTTGTGGGTCCCGACTCATGGGCGTCCGGTTCTGGATAATAACGAAATTGTGCATATTATGAGGATACATATGAATGAGTACAATGAAATTCAAATTTACGTTCTGAAGTGAAATTCTATGAATAGCCAACAACTTCCAACTTGCACCACTCTGGAAAACAAGTAATATAGCAGAGTTTCTGCTGTCGAATAGGAAAGCGCCGCGAAACATTTAATTAGTTCATAGCGTTTCAGGAAACATTTAATTAATTTTAATAATCAAACTTTCGGTATAGTTGTTTCGTTTATAGAGAAATTAGACATATGTCAAACGGACCGTTATTTTATTACCATAAAAAACAAAAATATAATCATACACTCAGAAAGTTTTGTGAAAATAAAAAAAAAGTATTCTATAGGTAAATATTTTTTATTCAATCTTTTCAAAGTGCTCTCCACCAGCCTATGCAAAGTTTCATGCGTCTGAACCAGTTTTCGAAACACTTTTTCCAGTCCGCCGCAGACACCTCATTTACAGCCTGCTCGAACGCTGACATCTTCTGGCGACGAAAATTGTATCCCTTTGAGCTCATTTTTTATTTTCGAAAATAAAAAGAAGTCACACGGTTCTAGGTCAGGGTTGTAAGAAGGGTGCCGGGATGGCCCCTAGAGAGAAGAAGTCCGGCCCCTCTTGAGGGGCTGGCCAGTCGCAGTGGTTCCCTGTTGCTAACAGATCCGGGGCACCACACCAACGCGGCCGATGGCATTTCGCGGGGTCGTTTAGTGTGTATACCGTCGGACAGCCGACGGGGAGTCCCACACTACCACCGGAGGCCACCCAGGCACCGGTGGTGTGCGTAACGCATTTTTCCTCGCGTCACAAAAAAAAAAAGGGTTGTAAGGAGGGTGGCATAGAAGTTTAACCGGCGTGCTGTCCAGGAAGTCCCTCTTTTGAGCACGGTGTCCGCGGAGCCCTGTGTTTGGTCGCTTATTGCTCACAACAGAGAAAACATATGCCAAGCATTTGGTAGCATATAACACAGCATTCGGTGATGATTCTTTGGTTCTGTAAAGGAATTGACACCTGGTAGCTAGCGAAATTGAAAAAGCTCGCGATCAAAATCTTCCACCCGCTTCTAGATCAATCGATTTTTAGCTTCCAGAAACAAAGCGCCAGTCGACGGTTTGGGTGTTTCAAAACGAATCAACGCCTACCAAAGTCCGTTTCACTTGGGTTTCGTTTGATTAGTTTGGATTCGTTTTGAAACACCCAAACCGTCGACTGGCGCTTCGCTTCTGGAGCGTAGCGATAAATCCAGCACACATCACCTGTAATGATGTCGTAAACACGCCGAGATGAGCCTGTTTCAAATTTGTTTATCATATCCCGGCCACCAATCCACCCGGACCTGCAATCGTCCTCACGTGAAGATGCAAGTGTAAAATCTCGTGAAGGTATCTTAATCCAATCCGCACTATATGCTGAATCTTCCGATGCGTAACTCGCCTATTGTCTTGGATAATTTTTTCACTGCTAGCACGTTTTCTTCCGGAACAGCCGTCAAAGGGCGACCACTTCTTTCTTCACCCCCAAAGTTAGTCGACCGCACTTGAATGCGTTATACCAACGATATACGGTTGCCTTGGAAGGGCCTTCATCCATGAATGCCATTTGAAGTCTATCGAACGATTCGTCCGGTTTCAGGCGACACAACCGAACACAACCAGGGAGTTGTTATTTGGCTGCGGTATTCTATGGGGTGTAGGTGCTTCCCCAGACAGGCTGCTTTGATGCACCCTACCCCTCTTAAAGTCTACTGTTTTGCCTCCCGACGTGGTAAACATCGAAAAACTCGATGACGTCGACCCGCGTGTCAGATTAATCGAACAAGCAAAGTAAGCAACGTCGACGGGAGCTTGTATATGGATGGGTTTAGTGATACGTGTCTTCAGTTCTACCGAAGTTTCGGTGGACACGTTAAGCAGTCGCTCTCGTCTGTTTTCGATACATGACAGTCGTTAAGCAGAGAGGTAGGGCGCAACCCGACCGAGATGTACTACTATATCCCAAAAAACCGCAGACTTACCAACTCCCGGGATGGTTGTTGGGTTGTCATGTGCGAGTGAGTAAGGTCACTAGTAAGCTCATGAGGAATTGCACTGGTAACAGCTCCCCACTACGCGAAAGCAATATTTCCTGTGAACTTGCAAAATATCCATGCTAGCGTTCATACGCTACGGTAACCACTTTACATCAGTCAAGCCACATGCTAATATAAATAATAGGCCTCCCGACGTAGTATAAAAAAAAACATTAATTAATTTCAATATAAAAATAATTTACATAGTATATCAGAAACAAAATTTAATAAATAAATA
Source organism: Pyralis farinalis (assembly GCA_947507595.1). Taxonomy (NCBI): domain Eukaryota; kingdom Metazoa; phylum Arthropoda; class Insecta; order Lepidoptera; family Pyralidae; genus Pyralis; species Pyralis farinalis. The sequence goes on from OX382265.1 coordinate 31,348,214, forward strand.
GATTTCTAAAAACATCCTTCAGTAGTTTTTGAATGTACAGACAGGTAACATAAAAATGGATAAATCCTGTATAGACAATAGAGTACAAATTCATCACCAGTTAAACTCGACAGAGCTATGATTTTATAATGTATATTATATTATGTATAAATAATCTATTCTGTGATAATAATTGTATGAGCTCAACCATTTCTCATTTGTTCTCATATTCAAATACTAAAACGTAGTTAAATGACGTGCGTGGTGGCATTTTTTCAAGTTAATATCTTGAAAAGTAGTTCGCTATGTCCCATATCACGTATCGGGTAATTCCGTGGGAGTGTCTAGTAAATATACATAATTTCCTAGACCCGGCGGTTTGCGTTATTCGTAGATACATAAAATAATCAGTCCCATTTTTATGTATAATATCGGCGCTAATTCTAGTAACTTAAGTTTAGCCAGCCAAATGAGAAGTGTAAACGTAGCGGCTAAATGTAAACAAAACAAACTGTGGATGGTGGAACGGGCGAACAAAACAAAGCGATGAATGAATTAATTTTTAATTGCTTTGATCATTGTTACAATATTGGTGTTAATGTCGAATGTAATACGTAGTTCATTAATATTCAAACAAGAACAACTTAAGCCTAAAGAGTTGGCGAAGATACTGATATTGAGATGGAGCGACTGCCGTCAGACCGTCACCACCCAGAGGGAGAATCAAGACCTTTCTCAGGTTAGGTCACGCGTCAATCGAGATATAATTTCGTAGACGGGCAGGTTTTCACACTACATTATCCTTCACCGACGAGCAAGTGGTAATTACAAACATAAATTCATTTTTATCAGACCGGCGAGCGTGCATGAAAAGAGCTATGAATGTCACAGAAGCGAGTGATGTATGTAAGGACCGCGTCTTATGGCGCTCGGTTCTCTCTGCCTACCCCCTAAGGGACTTGGCGTGAAGACATACATAAATAATAAATTCGAAAACACGAATTTAGTGGTACATGCCCGGATACGAACCGGGGACTTGCTGCTAAAAACGCCGGTTTCTTTTCACTACTCAATGTGTATATATCAGATTATAAACGTACTATATAATAAAACTCAAACATCAATCAGATTTCATCAGTTTCACATTCAAGAAACTCTTTGAGAGAATTTAAACAAATCGTCTCGAACTGTTTTACTGTCAAATATTTAGAACGACTGCAATAATAATGGATAACGGTAATACATATTTTTTATGTATCGTGATGAATTACACAAAGATCTCTTCGTTCAGTTCACGTAAATCTAGATGGATTTTTATAAATACACATCATTCCAGAGTGTACAATGATGGTACAGTCGGTATTATACGTATATATTTTTTTATATTGGTACATTTGTAGTTTTTTTTAAATAGATGCTTGATTTTTAGGAAATGAAAAACCTATTTGTGTTTCAGAGTTACAACGTATTTTAGTCAACAGTATTTAAAATTTGTTCCAAATTCATGATCGACTATTAACGCTGTCCTTTGACAAATTAATGCTTTTTAATATTTTGTGTGTTTCAATCAATCAATCATTTATTTATTTGCGAAATGCAGTATACAAAAATGTGGTTACAATTTTTAAATGCTGTATATTCAGCCTACATGGAGGCGTGCACATATTTAGGTTAAAAAAATTCTTAAAAGTTTGCGACAACTCATTCAAATAATAATCACAAACATTAATTGAATAAGAATAATTAAAATAGATACAATCAAATTATAATACAATATTTTTTTTTTATACTACTAAGGTGGCAATCAAGCATACGGCCTGCCTGATGTTAAACAGTCACCGTAGCCTATGGACATTTGCAACACCAGGGGCGTCACTCATGCGTTGCCGACCCTCTAAAAACCTCTTCACGCATTTCTTGAAGAACTCCATGCTGTAGTTCCTTGGAAAAACCTCGGCTGGGAGCTCATTCCACAACTTGAGTGTTCTCGGAAGAAAACTTCTCTGGAACCGCACCGTACGCGACCATAGCGGTTCAAGCGTGTGAGGGTGAACACCTCGCCGTCGGCGAGCGGTGCGGTTATAAAAAGTAGCCGTCGGCATCATTTCGAATAACTCTTCAGAACACAACCCGTTGTACAATCGGTAGAACACACAAAGGGAGGCAAAGTCTCTCCTTAAACTTAAAGGTTCAATACCGTGTGTAAGCTTAGGATTGTCGACAATTCTCACAGCTCGTCTCTGAATCGAATCACACATATGAAATTCAATTTAAATGATATTTAAATTGAATTTCATATGTGTGATTCGATTCAGAGATGATTGATGAGATGATGAGATGAGAGATGTTATGTAATGAATATAAAAGAGTCGCCAATTAAAGATTAATTACAAATTAACTATACTTACCTATTAACAACATTTAACAAAATTGTGTATTATCGGGATATTTTGTATTCCATATACTCGTTGACACTGTAGAAGCAGTGAGACGACAACCAATTATTGAGTCGAAATTTGAATGACTTTCTTTCCAAATGTTTTATCGCCTCTGGCAAATGGTTGTAAGGGGATATACACATGTTGTATGAATTTTTTTCATATATGTATTTATGGCAGGAAGGTTGACACAATCTATTCATTACTCTTGCTCTCGTCTGTCTCTGGAAAACGTCACCTCGCTTTCTCCAAAAATCTGGGTGCAATGAACGAAAATGCAAACATCTCTTATATACATGCATGGAAGGGGTAAAATATGCAGTTTTTTAAATAGCGGTTTGCAGGTGACGTCAAACCGTAAACTACAAATCGCGCGTACGCACTTCTTTTGGACTTTAAATGTTTTGTCAATCTCTAGTTACTCCAGAGTATGAGACCGTAAGAGTGTTTTGTGAATGTTAAGATCAGATCAAGATTTCAGGTGCAGAAATGTCTTGCTGCAGTATGCTGAGCGAAGACCGTATTAATAATTATATCCTTGTATGCTATAGTCATATTTTAATTAAATATTTTTTTTCTATTTGATTCTAATTCTCACAAAGTTTACTTATTTGCTTACGTACAGTATTTATTTGCTTAGTTACAGCGTGTGTTGGTAAATTTGCCTTTGGGTTTCTAGGATAGAATCAAACGTACTTCGCCTTTTGAATATTAATATAAAGTTTATTACGTGCGAGCCAGTGGAAAGCATTAGTTACTGTGGTATTGGAATATTCAAATTCTAATATTGCTATTAAGATGTCATCTGCAAATAGGTTACATTATCATTTGTTAGGAAATTCATTTATAAACATGATGAACAATAATGGTCCCAGTAGAGCTCTCTTAGATCTATGTCATTCATTCGGTGGATTATTTCGATAAATCTTGTTGATCATAGTCAATATTCATTACATTTAAATGAAAGAATTTCATGTGAAAAATGTTTTTGTTTATACTTTAGTTACGTACCTATAGTACGACTACCTAAGTTAAAAATTGCTAAAAAAAAGGGTTAGCGAAATGGTCCACCCATATCGACATCGGGCGCTTTTAGCTTAAAAGGTTATGGCGGGAACAGAGACCCGGTTTATTTTTATAATCACCCAAAAATACCATGGGAAAAGGTACAATTTCGACCGCAACCCGTGTATAGATGAGTATATCTATATCCAGCTTCTCGGAGTTCGGAAGATACGTTAAGCTTTCGGTTCTTGTCACGAGATCACACTCTTGTTGAAGTCACAGGTTGAAGGGAGACTCGTATCCTTGCAGTGGATGGTGGGTTTTTTTTTATCTTGCACCCCTGCCATGGGCAAGGCTCTTTTTATTACATACTTATTTTTATATATAAAGTTTTAAAATTATAACATACATCATATTCCCTTTCATTCCACATTTCATTCATTATCTTTCAGTTTTATTTTCTATAAATTCTTATTTTGGCCATTTTAGAACGCCGATGAAACGATTATAACTATTTCCAAACTTCCCTCCCCATAGCAATATGGGGATCAGGATCAGTCCAGCCACGGGTGACAGCGAGCTTCACAGCTCCACCTAGCCACCGTGCCGCGATCCCATCGGCTATACAAGGTATAGGCGCAGTGGATGGGGTTGCTGTGGTAGTTGTGGTTGCACTTGCACGTGTAATGTAAGGATAAAGTGGTGCTCGGTTTGTCATGAATTCGTACACTTCATTGTCTGATATATTTCTTTTTGTTCATCGTCTGTCACTTTTATATTTTAACCCATACATAACCTGTTTAAATATACGTTTAATAGACTCTCCAGTTTGCAAACACAGCTAACGTTAGCTATAACAGATGCGGAGAAAACATACTAACTATATATTCATATTAAATCCAGTGCGAGGTAGGCTGAGGAAACCGAGCATTACAGGTCTCCGTTCATACATCCGATATGATGACGAGCTCGGTGGCGCAGTGGTGAACAGCGTTACGCTGACACCTACGCTCGTGGTTTCGTTTGCCACACAGTACAAACATTTGTGTGCATGAACATGTGTCCAAGAGAGGTAGGGCACATCAAAGCAGCCCATCTGGGTAAGTATCTCCACCCAACAGAAAACGGCAGCCAAATAACAACTCCCTAGAGGGTTGTTGTGTTCCTGCGTGTAAGGTCTCCAGCAAACTCCTAAGGAATTGTTGTATTAGAAGCAGAGGTAGCATCGCGCGAATAATACTTAATGCCTCTCGGTGTTGTATAAAAAAAATCAATACGTAGGTACCTTGCTTGTTTAAAAAACATAGGTCTTATCGTTCATAATGAAATTTATATTTCGTTCACAATATAGATTAAAATTAATAGTGATCGATACAGCTAATTTAAGAATACGTATTCGTTCGTTACTGTCGCTTGCTTCTCTCCAATAATACCTTCAAAGTTATGGCGACGGTACACTCTCCACCTCGAGCCGGGGTGAGTCTACAACAGAGTCTCACGTTCTGGCGCAGGGGCCAAGCATGGCTGTTCACTGCTGTCTCGGGTCTCTCAATTATACTGTCATATCCAGTCGTTTATAGGGTCGTTTTATACTAAGTACCTACGTGGAATATGTAAATATTTTTCAAAATACTTGCTCGCTATACAGTTGTACTATGTACCATTTAATAACACGCTTGTGAAATAATGCCGTATGACATTAATAAAGCCCGCGGAAGTTTCAAGATTACAAAATTTACTGTTGAATTTTGATTATTCAAAATTTAAGTGCATATAATGTATTCTACACTCCGCAGAATTTAGTAGCTGTTTGAAATAGTTATTACCATATTTTGCAATCTCTTGTTATATAAAACAGATAAAACATGACTGTATAGGTAGGTATGGGTCTTTCCTTGGCCTCTTCATGTTATGAAATAAAAAAATTACTTTGTCTGTGAGATTTATTGTGATTTAAAACATCAATAAATATTTGATATTTGCTCTCGTGACGCTCGGTTCTCGCTGTCTACCCCGCAAGAGAGGTAATGTAAAATTCAGGATGGATAGATAGAATCCTTGTATGTATTATATTTATATATTATACATAATTTCGTTGTTGTACCCAACTTGTTTTAAATACGAATAAAACTTGTTTTAAATATGACTTGAAAGAAGTAGACAGAGAGAACCGAGCGCCACATGATTCAGTCCATACACACAACATTCGTTTCTTTAACATTCATAGCACTTGTCATGCATTTTCGCCGGTTTCTAGGGCTCCTGACATCACCTTCTGATAAAACACAATCAAATTAGCCATGGTAAATCTTTGCTGTTCTCAGCTCCTACGTCCTTCTACTTTCGCGTTGTATATCTGTTTCGTAATTCTTTGTTCCGGCATCCTTTCTGCATATACGAACCCGTGGAGCATACCTCTTCTTATTTTATCCCGACACTCTCTTTCAGATCAACTCTGTTTCTAACATCATCATTGAGAACGCGGTCTTCAAATATTACGCTACAAATTTTGCGTAACGCTCGCATTTCGACTTCGTTAATCCAACTTTCATGCTCTCTTTGCCACACCCAGCTCTCGCTTCCATAAAATTAGATATGATATCAAAATATCATTAGATCAAGAAATGCTCTTTTAAATATATAATACAATACAGCTACATAAGATGCTAAATCATGTGGAGGTCTTCAAGGTTCAGCAAGCATATAAAAAACATGCAAACAAATTGTGGTGTCAATCAAAAATCTGTCTAAACTAAGAAGTGTAGAATCTATTGAATCGCAAGTTATTGAATAAACAGTGTATTGACGTTTTACACATGACGATTTTAAAAGTGACATATGCTACACACTACACTACAAATAAATGAACATATTTTCCCACCAGGTAAAATTCATCTATCGTATAGTGTTTAGAAATGAAAAATAAGTTGATTAGCAAACACGACTTTGGCAAATGAGAGTTAGGAAACATGGCTATTTAACAAGCAGCCTAACAGAGGGAGTAGCTCCTGTCTACAGAATATCGAGCGTAAATTAAACTCACTACACCAACCAAACAACGCGCCACCAACCAAGTAAAGCGTCACCAACATACGAACATATACATGTGCGAACGGTATAAACTGGGTACGATTTCCGAACAATAGTTTAATATTTTTTTATTATAAGTCCATTGGAACTCAAAACAGTTTATCTCATGAGTCTTTCTAGATAAACACGATACAAAATTAAATAAATACGTTAATTTACTCAATAGCTAGCAGAGTCAACGGCTTAGGGAGAGTCAAACTGGCACTGGTTCCGTACGTACTCTGTACGGTTTAACTACGTGATAATTTGTAATGATTTCTATTACACTATTCTGATTAAAACTCTATTCTACAACTTTAGCAACACTGATCCAAATAGGATCCAAAACTGAATTTAACCCGCTTAACCTGACCGAAACTGACCTTAACCCCCTTACCAGAACCTAATAAACACTACAAGGTTAAGGCCGGCTACAGTGCTCGACCGACCGTCGTCCGTTCGTACGTTCCGTCCTGACGATACGCATTAACCGACCGTGTCGGACGCGTTTACGAACAGCCGACATAGATATCACGTACACATCAATCGTCGCCCAAACAGCATTTCAGTACTATGTGTTCCATAAGAAGAACTATGAAGCTAAAGAAGAAAAAATATTTCAGAATGCTAATCAAAAGTTTTAATAAATTAACAGCGAAATTAAAAGATAACTTAAAATAGCAAAACTTATTTCGAGCTCCAGTCCTCACCGACCTTATACCTAGTTTGGTCATAAGTTCTGTTACAAATGAATATGCATTTGTTTTTTATGAAGTAATGTAATATAAATAAAACTATATTTACGGAAGTATCTCTCGTAGTAAAATATAGAGGTCAGTACACAAAATCCTCACATATTTTATTTCTATCTATATCTGTATCTATAGGACTTAATGTGCGAAAGAATGCCATAGACGTATCTTTGGGATATAACGTGCGAGAGAATGCCATAGACGTATCTACAGGATGTAACGTGCGAAAGAATGCCATAGACGTATCTATAGAATGTAACTTGCGAGAAAATGCCATTGACGTATCTATAGGATTTAACGTGCGAGAGCAAGAGATAGAAGGCATAATACTATGTTTATTACAGGGTCCGAGCGTTACACGCGTGAGTACGCGCCTGCGTATTATGAAATTACCCTATTCCTGAAATTCTACATTCGTCTCATTATCTTGAAGGACACATTTTTAAAGATTCCACTCGCGATTTCAACGCGTGTGAACTGCACACATCTTTTTTTAAATCAAAATTTTAATGAAAGTAATACCTGATTATACACGATTATTGTCGGGATTAATGTCGATGTACTTTTTCCATTTAATGGAAGTTCGTTGGTGCCTATGCTATAGAAACCTTGCTAAAGCTAGAGTTCTTTGTACCCATCCGGGTACAAAGAACTATTTAAAGGCGTTTTTCACCGCGTCATCGGATTGGAAATTAGTAAGAGCAAGCTCTGATGAGTATGGACTGCTGTAGTTTTGAGGCGTTTCGATAGCCGGTGTGTGAACGAGAGCTACTTTAAAGGAACGCTATTTGGCAACGAACTACAACATGAGACAATTAAATAGTAATGGGCTCACTATTTGCAATTTTTCACACAGCGCTGCATCAATTGTTGTGTCCAGTCTCAAAAGTTGCAGTAAACAATGCCGGTACAGATTCACCATACACTCTTAACTAGCGCCACCGAAGGCTGATGTTAATTCTGACATGGTTTTAAATATATGTTATGGCTATAGATTCATCGTTATCTACTTTCGTCTCCAGTCGACTACGAGGCTTATTGTTGAGATCACAATTTCCAGTACGAAAGAGGCCAAACCAAACACGTCCCGTGCCTACAGTTGCACTACCTAGTCTATGCACGTCATTGAGATTGCATGATGTTTGTGCTTTGTCGGTACCACGACAGGTCTAGTATTCGAAAATTCGATTATCGAATACTAGTTCTGTCCGTCGAGTTCTAGTCGTCTGTAAGATGTAATAAATACATAATTTATCCCCCACTAACACATAAAAAATCTTATATAAAATAGATAAAGGATTAATACGAAGTAATAGAAATAATAGAGAACAATTTAAAATTATATAACAAAATTTATTGCTTTCGCAATTGTCTTCAAAGGTGAAATGACTTTTTTGGGAATTTGCTGTAATATTGCTATAATTCGTTTTACAAATTTCGGAGATTCTAGAAAAAACTGTTTAACTCAAAACTACATTCTGTTTTTATTTATCACCTTTAATTAATTCATATTTTTGTTTTACAGACTTCGTATACATAAAGAGAGGGAAATGGTACGTGTAAAAGTGTCTTGTGATACGGGCACTCATTTTTTCTTTGTAGATTCAATACCCACACAGGATAAACAGTTGTGTGCATGATTTTGTTTTATGTGTGGGGTGTTTTAAGAGAGGTAGAGCGCATCAAAGCAGCGCAGCGGCAAGTACCTCTGCCTGAAAGAAAACTGCAGCAAAATAACAACTCCCTGAATGATTGTTGTAATCCTACAAGTCAGTAGGTTAACCAGTAAGTTCTATGGACTTGCTAGATTAGCAGCGTAGGTAAAACGCGCGAGCAATACACCCTGGCCGTTTGCTTGTATGCAACCCGACGTTGTATTGTATGAATAAAAAAACAACCAACATTGCAGCAAAGTAACTCCAATCCTGTGTCAGGGATAATAAAGGGATATATAAGAATTGCATAATTCGGTCATAGTACAATAAATTTCGATTGATAAGCTAGTCGACGGAATTCACCCTCAGTAACCCCGTTTCTATTAGTCAGTGAATATTTTACTGTCGTAGTAAGAGAACAACATGAAACTCGCAACCCAAGGACATAATTTGGTCAAAGTGCAAAAAATTTAGATTGATAAGCTAGTCGACGGAATTCACCCTCAGTAACCCCGTTTCTATTAGTCTGTGAATATTTTACTGTCGTAGTAAGAGAACAACATGAAACTCGCAACCCAAGGACATAATTTGGTCAAAGTGCAAAAAAATTAGATTGATAAGCTAGTCGACGGAATTCACCCTCAGTAACCCCGTTTCTATTAGTCAGTGAATATTTTACTGTCGTAGTAAGAGAACAACATGAAACTCGCAACCCAAGGCCGCGGCCTTGCGCCCTGCAACGTCATACACGACTTTACTTTTTATGCGAGTCGGGCGACTCATTTTTAAAAGCTTTTGTTAAAATTGTTAATGCATATGTTTGGAGCAATATAGTTTGAATAAAACATTAAGTATTCAACAGCAATATTTGGCATACTTAAAGCTTTGTTTACAATGCATATAATTGTCATGGACTTGGTATGATATGATATTGAGACATTGGCAGAATATACAGCACTAGCTAAACTCCGCGACTTCGTCCGCGTGTGTCTCAGTATCCTGTAGGGACTGCTTTTCCTACTTTATCCTATTTTTCGTCGGCTTCTAAGGAATCGTAATGGTCAATAGGCCTTTATATAACCTTCAAGATTTTTTCAAATCTGACTAGTAGTTCCAGAGATTAGCGCATATGAGTAATATTACTTGATTTCAATTTTTATTAATTCGAGTATTATTTATGTTCTAAAAACAAAGTGGAAAAATGGAACACGTGTAGATGCTCGATGCCCGGTAGACCACCCGTTTATTACAAGTTCTCAGAGCCACTGTTATACTACAAACTACAAAGAACAATGGCGAACGTCCATACATGGTTTAACTGACGAGTACCTGAAGCGTCCCTAAATGGAAAAATCAAAATAAATATAGCGTCAGTTCCAGAAACTCATACCACAAATAATTCTTGTCGGTGAAGGCCAGGATTATGAGTTATTTCATTTTGAATTTTTATAGGTTATGTCAAAGAATAAGTAATACTACTTCGTCGTTTATATGTATACTGTGTTTGTATTTAAACCAGTTATAGTGTGGTATTTATGTCAACTTCGGTCGATAAAATAGAGGTATCCACGCACTTCTTACTACCTACTTCCACAGATGCATGTGTTGCGACTTTGGGCGACATGATAAAATCGACTGATAAATGAGAATGAATCGGCGCGGCGAGCTCTGACAAGGTCGCACGACGTGACCAGTCATCTTGTCTCTGGCGATCTGCTGGCGATGTTTTGCGAAGTAAATTATGGGGCGCAAGAAGTAGAACACATCGTCTCGATTGTCTGGAACAATCGATGCCTGCGATTTCTCGTCCTCGAGACGGACTCCATTGTCACAGTCGTGAGGCGACTGGTTCAGGACTCGCGACTGGAACAATCGATACCTGCGACTTTGAGTCTGCGAGTCCGATTCGATTGTCACAGATACGACTAATCGGAACTCTCGACTGGAACCATCGATTTAGAGCAGCGACTGAACCAGTCGAAAACATCTTGATTGTTTTTCTTAAAATACAGTCCATAGTGAACCCGATTCTAATTTTGTACCTACTGCGTTTCCTTCGAATATTTATACATATCGGATTTTTATTGAATTTATTTAAAGGAACGTTATATAGTAGAATAAATACCGATTGGGGCAACACTCGACTAAAGTCTTTGTAATAATAGTAGTAAGTAGTACTCCTATTATTTTTTATTAAATAATGGTTTATTACTTGGCTTCAGAAACACCACATTCAATTTGTAATATCGTATTAAATATAAAACAAGGAAAATAACAATTAAATAAAATTATAATAAAACATAACTCACGATATTTAGAGGTAGTTAGTTCATGAGATCAAAAGACATAAACCAAATTAGTGTTTAGAAAGTTAAAAAACCAGCGCATAAAATATATCAAAAATTAATTTAACAGGCCTTATTGTAGGAAAGTTGTAAGATGTTGAGGAAAATAGTCTTACTTAAAATATGAAGAAAAAATGTATAGAATCTGTCGTTATTTGGCTATTAAGGGAAAATTGTTATATTTAAAATAAAAATATGTATTTTTGAGGTTTGAAGAGCATCAAGTAGTCAATCAATCAAGTAATGCAATTGGCGATCGACTTGAAAACCATAGTATACAAGCAATTAAAAAAGTAATTCAGCAGTGCGAAATATGATACGCTCGATAGCTTTAATTATGTCATTTATATCAATCTCAGCCAAATTCAGCGCAGAGAAAGTATACAAAACAAATTAAGAGCAAAATAATGTATTGTTTTTTCAAAATATTCTTTTTCACGTGTAAACATATTATTAATCGACTTCAAAAAATAATGATGTTCTATGTTCAACTGTATATTTATGTATGTTCGCCAATTTTCTGTCAATGGTGGATTAATTTCACTTTTTTATTGTATGAAAGGGTAGGTATATACTCGTATACTCTTGAGGTAGCCGCATTGTCACAAAGTCTGAGTCTGATAAGTGAGTCCTATGGAAATCGAGGCAAATCCTCAAGTTTTAAAGGCAAGTGCAGTATGTTTGTTTTGTAGAACGCTCTCAAATTGTTTGCGTTTGGAAGTAATCATTTCATGCTGCTCGAATGAGTATGGTAAAACAGTTTTGGAAACTGACTTTCTTTGTCTTCGTTTTATTTTTCTTACACAAGAGTAGACATTTGCCGGTATTATGATTATTAGTGAAGATTTTATGTCGTTATGACCAAAATTTAAAAATAAATAGTCATGATATAAAAATAAAGCTTCTTAAATGTAAATGTGGAACAAAGCTAATTTAAATCGATGACTATTTACAGTTTCTTTATATTTACTAGCGCCGATTTCAAGGAAGACGTAGAATTAACTTTTTTATCCACGTGTTTATTTAAAAAGCTCTATATCATGACTATTTTTTAACTTGTTTTACCATGTTTTACCATTCGGTTGAACCGTTTTTCAAAAGAAAGGACGGTTGATAGGAATGTTTTCCAAGTGATAACCGGAAGCTAGCATGCCTCAATTGACGTCGTAGAAGTGAAATCTCTCATGAAGACTCTAATTTTCAGGGTAATAACAAAATCACAGGACGCGAGGTCCGGACAATGTGCAAGATGGGTCACGAGCATCAATTTTTTGGAGGCTGGAATTAACTTTATTTTGTTCGCTGTGTGTGAAGAATCGTTATCATAAACTGAGGAGAGGACATGGTAGTGTACAAGTCCGTATTATCAATTCATAATTCTTCAAATAGCCGCAAACGGAATACTCGCGGGAGGAACAAAAACTCGATAATTTCTTTGTTACATTTCTTAGCAGACTCAATTTCGTTGATGTGTTCATATTCGAACATAATATTGCTGTTTATTCTGTGGTTCGAAACATTTAATCTCCTGCGATAACGTGTTTGCAACATTGTCGCATTGAAATTGTTGCGTGTTTTAGCGACACCAACAACAGTTAACCACTTGGCAGTAACCGGGCTACCTGTTGTGGTTATAATGTAACACACTTGGTAGTCACAGTTACACGAATGTGACAAATACATCCACGTTCTAATTCGGCAGATACGGTACTGGTCTTACGGTACTGGCATGAAGTCCCTCCCAAAAACATTTTAAAGACTTACCCGAGCATTATAACGGAGAAACGTCACTTTTAAAATTATAAATTAATATTACAAACGATTTATGACCAGCTTTTTTTAATATTCTAAAGTCTTACTGTTATGAGCCCACCATCAGGGAAACTTTCATTGTAGCCTTTGTATATCAACTGATATCAGTTACGTTTCATTCCGTCTAATACAAGTTCATACATATACCACTTACGAAAATGCCTCGGAGCATTCGCCTATTAACGTTAACCGACACAAGACTCCGCTACGCCATCCTAGTCTTTATAATAAAGACATTATATTTCATATTTCGTAATTCGTAATACATTTCGCAAAAGTAACTAATCAAATATTTGACATTAAAAAAATACAGTGACTGATTTACTTAGAATAAGGTGAAGTGAAGACACGATATTTAAGGGTTGTCCTTTGAAATTCTCACCAACAAAAAGTGAATGAAAAATTTGTTTACTTACTGACTTATATACGTTACTAATATTTACGACATTTTGGCGTAATACATTATAAAGAAACAATCATTTTGCTTACAATAGCAATGTGTACCTAGCTATTGCTATTGTAATCAAAATGAACGGTTCATTATAATAGAAAAAAAAAACATACATTGTATGCCAATATTATTTCTGTAGAATGACAAACAAATGTAGCCTTATCGATCTTAAAAATTGATGGAAACTCGTTTGTTATTTGCTTTTATAATACATTAAAGTTTGTCGATCTTAGTAAAACTCGAATTGACGAGAAAAAGAGAGGATTTTTTGTTTTGAAATTCTCTGTGCCAAATTTCTTTGTTTATCTTCACAATGCTTTTTAGAAGCGGTATGTAGAATTTGAACGTTGACGTGTTTCTCTGAATTTCAGCATTCCAGGAGATATGTCCGTATGGATTGAGGAGCCACTTCAGATTTAACCAGTTGCGAATGCGCAAGCTTGCGTTGCCAGAGGAACACCTGGCTCGTCAATTATATAACAATTAAATTATTTTTTTTTATTTGTCGGCCATTTTAACATTTTCTTCTAACGCACAGACAAACATATAGAATTCATATAGGAACGGTGTTCCTGAAAAGGAAACTCCACACCTTATTTAGTAGGAAAGCAAATAATTTTGTAGGCCAAATTCTGAAATTTGTAGTAAAATGTATTCAATGTTATATGAATGTAAAAGTCAATTCAGATGTTTAGACTGAGAAGCCACGAGAAGGGTGTTCGAATTTGTAGCATATGGACTAAACAGTAAAACTGAGTGAATTTAGTAAATAAACATATTTTATTTGTCACCGCAATCCTGACGTTCTGCATAATAAATAATTGACTGTTAACTACGTGAGATCACAACGGAATCAAAAACCAGAGACACTATCATTTAGTATAAATGTTTACTAAATTCATATAAACAGATCAACAAAAATACAATAATGTACACAGATCAACATTACAATGTTATATTTGGTATCGAAAAAATAAATTAAGTACTTTCCAATATTTCTTAAGAATTCGCTAAGGGTGATCATTTTACATGAATAAAACCAGGAGGACTAGTTTTTGAAATTTAATTTTAAACAAATCGAGAATATCGAAATATTGGTACCTGTGTACAGAGATTCTTTATTTGTTTTAGATATTTAGTAGTCAATTTATAGTCATAAGATAATGAATTAATATTTGTTGGTCGGTGCTTTAACAACTTTTACAGTGAGAATCAAAGTCGTAATATGAAAACATCTCATCCTTCGTCAAAATATTCGGTCACTACTTTTAATGTTAGGATCTCAGCATATTTAGTAAAAACTTGTTTTCTATCTTCAACATCAATATTCGATTTGCGACCTTTCGGCATAATAGTTCTGAAACAACAATATTCCGAACATAACTTATACAATTTCTTATAAAGTTAACTAATAAGAATCATTACAAATATGAACATGCAAACAGGAAATCAAATTATTAGTCACTTATTATGCACTACTGCAGTAGCAAATAATATCGCCACAAGTAAACAATTATGATGTGATTAATAATAATATAGATAGTTCAGTAATAGAACTGTAAGTTATATTTATTACTAAATTTATTTTTACGTAAATATGTGCGCAAACAAGTGAGTTTCATAGCTAATGAATGTCAGGTTGCTAAATAAATATTATTGAGGGTAGGTAAGTAACGACATTAATTTGCAGTTACCCGCAATTAATGAAAAAAGTAAAATAAAATAGATTTGTATATAAAATAGATTTGTGTTCGTGAAAAGCCACGAAATGATAAAAAAAAATTATACATTTTATTCGTGGACACCCTTCAAAACAATTTGTTAGGAAATTAAAGGATGGCTAATAACTTCGTAAATACAAGTATGCACTTTTTTATGGCAGGATTATACGTCCAATTAGTATAAATTTATACAAAATATACATGTATTTTGTTCCAAATTTCGTCACAAGTTTATGTAGATTCTAGGCAAGATTCTAGAGGCAAATCTATTTACCGAAGCATCGCAATCGAGGAGCTGGTTAAAATATGCCACATCTTCCAATTCGCTCATTTTTAATTACTGACTTTTTGTCGTACAATTCTAACATACTTACTACTAAATGATGAAGAAATTACAAATTGATTGAACTACTGTTTTTTTTTTTTTTTTTTTTAATTGACGAGTCGTATGTATGGTCTGAGGAGCCACATATAATGTACAAGGTAGCCTTTTTAATTTTATTACTACCGAACTCAGATTTTGTCTACTAACTACTGTCAAATGCTGCAAAATCATACTAAATTATGATAAATATTAATCCATGATTGAAATTAAACTATTTTTAACGGAAGTATCGCGTGTTTTATTTATTTTGTTGAAACCTGACGTTTCGAACGCTTTGCAGCGTCCGTGGTCGCAGGAAAGACTAAGGTGGTATTTGTCTTACATTAGTTATTGAATTATTACATCTACCGACATGGATGGATTAATTATATATGTTCCGATTCACACAAAAATCGCTCACAGTGTCCGAACATTTTTTAGTAGATCTTTGGATTGTCAGGTTTCAACAAAATAAATAAAACACGCGATACTTCCGTTAAAAATAGTTAAATTTCAATGTGTAACAATCGCGAAAACCTAAGACAATACTATTAATCCATGATGTTCCTAGTTCTGACGTGGCTCCTCAATCCAAACATTTAGATTGAGGTGCCACCCTTAAGTTCATATAACTTTTGAAGTATTATACTACAAAATCGATGATCTAACCTAATTTTTTTTTTAATTTACTACTAAATAAGTATATTAATTTCATTAAGATACGAAAAGTGGCTCCTCAATGCATACGGGCATGAGGAGATGGGCTTTGAACACTGTCAGGCGCGGCGTACACATATGAGGTGATACGGGATATCGAATCACCTTGAGGTTGGGTATGAGCTAGGTCGCAGTATTATATGTAAAAAAGCTTACTGCTAACTGGTACACCACCATTTCTATATTTAAATAGAGTGCTTAAATATATGAGAAATGCGACCGAGAACCTAGAGACAATGCTATCATTACGATGAATACTTTTTCATATACGGTGAAAGAAACAATGTCTATTTAGCCTCCGAGAAGTAACGTTCGTTATCAATCCTGCAAATTGTCCAGATGTCGCAACATGTGATTTCTTTATTTTTCCTAAAAATTAAAGAATTAATTCAAGAAAACAAAAATTAATTCAAGACACTAGGAACAACGATCAAAGCATGTTTTCCACATGTCGCAAACCTTTACGGCCTCGTCTATCCTCGTGAAATTTAAATCTCCCTCGATGGGACATGTGGAAAACATGCTTTGATCGGTGTTCCTAGTGTCTTGAATTAATATTCCAACCGAATGAAATAATCAGAATCACTAAAAGGGGTAGGTTGAAAAACAATAAATTCATTATTTTTATCGTCACTAGTTTTGTTTATAAAGTAAGTTGTAAGCGGCCTGCGTAAAATACTCATTTATAAGCATTTGGTATGTTAGAAACTATAGAGAAGGTACGCGCTTCCCTGGGTTTCCTGTAGTACCTACGATACGAATACGCTGTATGTATAACATGTTGCATTCACGTACGTTTGATATGAATATGACTATAGAGAAAATCTAAATCTTTTTTTATGTGACTGTACATACGAACCAACCAAAATTTACATCTACCAGTGCGTAACATTGTTTGACACGTTCTAGAAACAAACACAAACAATATATTTAGATAAGTAGAACTTTATTCATTTCTCAAAGTTTCGTACAATAAAACATACAGCTAATATGATAAGTGAAGACAATATAAGGTATAAGTGGAGTGACAGACCCTCGTGAAAGTACGAGGCAGAAACTTCCGCGCGCAAACGCACCACGTTCCCTACATAACACCAATATGCTACGTAATATGCCGTTAGGCCGCGCAATCCAGCAGCGCAAAATTAATATATGAGTAAGTGTAGGTTAGGCGTCTAGTAGATAGACATTCCTTGGTATACATATTGTACATACTAGCACTATTACGCATAAAGTATGAAGTATATATATAATATGCCTTAATTTAATGTAATTGATGTAGTATCAGCATGTGTCGCAAAATTGTCTTCAAGAGTTCATGCAGGCGAAACACAAATTTGTGGTAGGTGTTATGACAATTACTGCAAAAAGGAAAACAATTTGATCTAACCTGCTTTGCGTGCTTCCGCCACCAATTAGTTCATGCGGCCTAGCGCCGGCCGGCACCCACCCACTACTGTTAGTACTTGGTACATGCCGACGCTGCCATGGCTGCTCCGGTAGTCTCTGCCTCGGCTGCTGCGGTCGTCCGTCATCTGGAACAGAATCCGCATGCCCCCACCACCACCGTCGCTGCCACGACTGGCCTGGTCGTCGCTGCGACACGTGTTTCGCCTCTCCACGAGGCATCATCAGGCGTTGTAGACGTTAATCGTAAGAATAACATGCTACAAGTGACAAATCCATCGCAGTGCCGTCCCTTATATTGAATTGAGGGTGGGGGTGGATGGTGTGAGCGAAAAGATATTTAATAGTGGGGAATGGTTTACGTCAGTCTGTTTGTTCATGAGAGTAATTTTAGAATTTATATGTTTATTAATTTCTAATTGTTCCCTAATATTTAGTTTTAAACCTTTGTCTATGGTGTGTAAAATTTGATATGTATTAGTGGGGGATAAGTTATGTCCTTTGTCTATAAGATGCTCGGCGAAGTGTGACCTTTCTGGGCGATTGTTTTTATACGCATCGTTTTTATACGCGCGTTTATATCGGGCAAACGGGTCGTAACTTTATAACACGATTTCACGAAGCGTATAAAAACAATCGCCCAGAAAGGTCACACTTCGCCGAGCATCTTATAGACAAAGGACATAACTTATCCCCCACTAATACATATCAAATTTTACACACCATAGACAAAGGTTTAAAACTAAATATTAGGGAACAATTAGAAATTAATAAACATAAAAATTCTAAAATTACTCTCATGAACAAACAGACTGACGTAAACCATTCCCCACTATTAAATATCTTTTCGCTCACACCATCCACCCCCACCCTCAATTCAATATAAGGGACGGCACTGCGATGGATTTGTCACTTGTAGCATGTTATTCTTACGATTAACGTCTACAACGCCTGATGATGCCTCGTGGAGAGGCGAAACACGTGTCGCAGCGACGACCAGGCCAGTCGTGGCAGCGACGGTGGTGGTGGGGGCATGCGGATTCTGTTCCAGATGACGGACGACCGCAGCAGCCGAGGCAGAGACTACGGGAGCAGCCATGGCAGCTTCGGCATGTACCAAGTACTAACAGTAGTGGGTGGGTGCCGGCCGGCGCTAGGCCGCATGAACTAATTGGTGGCGGAAGCACGCAAAGCAGGTTAGATCAAATTGCATATAGATTTGACTTTCGCAAAGTAACGCCTGAATCTATTAAAAAGGAAAACGAAACGCGCCCCCATTTTGTTTTTATTAATAACGTTGAATTTAAGACCAATTCCAAAAAAACGCTCAATACAGGCACTGTATAACCATATTTATGTTTTTTATCATCGATGTTTTTATGACATATTATGTATTTATTATTTGAAATTGGTCTTAAATTCTGCGATATTAGATAACATAAAGTTGGTAAATATTTTTTAAGTTTTGTTCATGACTGTTCAAGGTAGTTCCAATATTTATTTATGAATCGACAACACGTGTTTTATCTTCACACCATGTCCCCTGCGGGATGGGCAGAGAGTACCGAGCGCCATAAGACGCGGTCCTTACACACTTCACTCGCTTCTTCCACATTTCACCTTCTAACGTTTTTTCATATTTTGTAAGCAAAATCTTTTTGTTGTACTGTTTTTATCTTGCTAGTTTCGATACCACTAGATGATAGATGACTTTTTAAAAACAGCGAAATTAATTGTTAAAACGGCCTACCGCCATTTTTCTTTTGCCAAAATGAGTGAATCTAACGAAGAAATTCGATAAATTTTGAAAGTTTTATTAGAAAAAAAGGGAAAATGCGACATAAGCCGTCAAAAAAAAGTTGTGACATTTATATTTAACGCAGTGTCAGTAAGGGAAGCACATAACTAGCAAGTGTTTCAAGTCTGGGAATTTTGATGTCAAAGCTGAAGGTGGCTCGGGTCGTCCCGTTATGGATAAAGTCGACGCCATTGTTGAAAAAGTGGAGCAAGAGCGGCATATTGGTAGTTACGACATAGTAGCTATTTTTGATCCATTTGAAAAAGTTTAGGTATACATAAAAGCTCGATATTTGAGTATTGAAAATGTAACAAAACGGAACCGTTTTTGAAAAGATGCGAAAAAATCATGGTCCAAGGACAGTCAAGTTCCACAAACTATAGAGAAACCCAGATTAACTCGCATTAAGATGATGCTGTGCGTATAGTAGGATTGGAAGGGCAGCGTTTATTATGAGCTTTTTACCACCGGCCAGAGCTATAACACCTGACCTCGTACATATTTAACCACTCAGCAAATATTGAGAGGGATTCGTTGGGAAGCGTTAATGCGTCCACCATATAGCGCTGACTTTGCATCCTCAGATTTTCACCTGTTTCGGTTTTTTGAGTATTCTTTAGGTAGTGTTAGGTTAACATCAAGAGAGGATTCTCAAAACTACTCGTCGCAGTTTTTTGTTTAGGGGTCCCAATATTTCTACAGCAATGGGATAACGTCACTACCTACGTAACGGAATGCCAATAAATTATGATAAATATATCTTATTTCGTCGTCTTTAAATTACGTATGGTGACGAATGAAGTTTATTGATAATTTATAATAGTTTTGTTTTAGAAACGTAGAGAAATTTTTGGAGTTATTTTTGTTACATTACGCGAAAGAAGTATAATGTCTTACCTACGTGCCCATATTTTTTTTGTTTGGCAATTTGTGATCAATATTACAACATTGGATTTGGTTGTAAACATCAGAGTGTTGGAATGTCACGAAACCATAATGTTGTCTAAATGTTACTTCGACATCCCCTGTAAGCCCGCTAAAATTAAGGATACTCATCGTAAACCTTAGCAGGCACCATCAGCGTAGCAGTGGTAATTACAATTTATTTCGTCGAATAGATTTGATCTGTAAATGATAAAAAGAAGTGGGTCAAGGATGAAACCTCGCGGTATGCCACACAGAATATGTTTCGACATGAAACTAATACTAGAACCATTCTCTTTCAAGAATTTGACATATTATGAGCGAATACTGAACTAACTGTTGAGGCTGTTTACGGAATGATGGGCGAACCCATAAAATTATAAAAATATGAACGAAATATTTAAACTTTCAATATCACAAGAAAGTTCGAAGAACAATGTTATAATATGGAAAAGCAACTAATTCACCACGTAAAGTCTCTTTCAGGCTAAACAGTGCATAGCGTACTGTCGATGCAGTAAGATAACGGTGCGGATAAAACATACTACCTTACGAAGTTAGGCGATGCAGCCAGCGCGTGTATGTATTCTGTTCAGGTTTAAATGTCACAGTATGCCTGTAGATGTGAACAAATCATATGGCCTCGTTTCCTTGTCGAAATTTCGAATACGTACGAGGGCTTACAGTCCTTCAAGCACTAAAGAAGCGCAATCTCAAGACGTGAGTCAGTGTGCAGTGGCAACGTACTACATATACGCACGTAAAGTACAGACGTCGAAGGCTATCCCGACTTTTTTTTTATATAACCTCGGGAGGCATACAAGCATAAGGTCCACCTGATGTAAAGCGGTTACCGTAGCCTGCGAACGCTTGTAATACATTATATATATGTATGCCAACCCCGCGTGATGCCAACTCCGCTGCTAACACAGCATCTCCTTAGAAGCCTACTCGTGACCTCGCTCACACGCAGGACCACAATCTACCTCTCCTAAGAACATTCACACCAAGACAAACACACATATTCATCCTCACAAATGTTTGTCCTGTGTGGGAATCGAACCCACGAGTATCGGTCACAAAGTCGCGTTATTAACCGCTGCGCCGTCGAGCTCGTCATAACCGCCGATTTGTAGAGACATTTGCTCGTAGATTCATACAAAACTGACATAGAAATATTCATTTTCATTTGGCTCATGGTTAACATATATGTTACATATTCGCATATAAAGCGAGCGCGGCCTGAAGCTTCTTTTTATGGTTCTGAAAAAAATATGGAAAAAAGTCTTCTGGTGGTCTTCAAGTGCGCGTTTCACTATGTTTTTCTAAATTATATAAAAAGTGTGAAATGGACTATATTATGATATTATTATAGGTCGTGTAGAAAACAAGTGACGTCACCATAGTCTACTGTCGCTCGTTGCCACCGTCAAGTTAGTGAGGATACCCGTAACCTCGGTACATGGTTGAAGCCACGCCAAGAGGTAATGATATTGAATGATTTAGTTTTTACAGTAAATAACTACAACTGGTAAAAGGAAAAAAACATTCGTCAATTTTTTTGGTCACAACTTATATACACTTGTTCACAATGTTCTTCATAAACTCAGTTTTATTCACAGAATATAATCATATGTTACACAAGCTGCAACCAGCTACTTCATCCGCGCATTTGCCCCGCATCCCGTAGGAACTGCTTTTACTACTTTCTTTACTTTTCCTCGACTTCCGAGTACCGTATCGTGATATTGAATAGCCTATAATTGGTTCAAGCTGGGATCTCACAGTCAACAATATTCAAGGAACTGTGATGTATTCAACTAGTAAAAATAAACGAAACATATCTTAACCTGAGAGATTTTCCAATAACTGTTAAATTGCACTAACCACCTCCAGGATGAATCATAAGCCTGTCGTCAACAAGCATAACATATTCAACACCTAAAAACAAATAAATAGAGGCCGAGCTTGAAAAATATGAAACATATTTCTCTATTAACTCAATAAAAACTCCAAATAAGCCCAAACTTAAGGTCTATTACTAGATCAACTGACAGTCCTACTATTTACCTTGATCAAATAATACCTATTAATTGATTATTGTCTCTTGTATTTTTTATTTTAATTTTTATTATTTTCAATATAATAAATTATTATATTTTTAATTTTAATGTTATTATTTATATGTTATTTATATGTTATTATTTATTATTATATATTATCCAGCTTGATGAAACAAACTTATAGTATTTCTAAGATTAGTCCCAAACATACCAACAGGTGAATTTAGCAAGACCTTAGTAAATAGAATGCTTTTTACACACTTGTACTCCATTTACTCTTATAAGGAGACCCCTCTCCTGTCAAGGTAATTTTTTTATGATATGTGGCTCCATAAAAATTCAAAGTTATTTGAAATACCTAATTTAACATCCTGTAACTTATTTTGTTCATGAACATTAACAAACAGACAGTAGAGCGACAGCAATAAGGTTCTGTTTTGCCTTTTACTTATGGAAATCTAAACTAAGTTAAAACCACTTTATATTTATTGAATGTGGGTCTGAATTGAATAACAAAATAAGAAAATGATATTATATTTAATTTAGAATTATTTATTACGAGTAGTGATTTTATCACTTCTTCTTCTTAGCGTTATCCTATTTCCTAAGTAATTAGAATTGGTGGGGTCAGATGACTAAGCCTAAGGATTAGGCGGAAATATTGATTTTCACATAGTGCGACTGCCATTAGACATCCACATCCTAGATAGAAAACCACACCTAACTTAGATTAGGTTGCAGTCTTTAGTTGGAAACATAATTTTTTGGATGTGGTTTCCTCATGATGTGTTCCATCACTGCCTGGCAAGTGATAATTACAAATATGGACATAAATCTGAAAAGACAAATTTAGTGGTACATGCCAGGATTCAAACCGGAGATCAGTTGGTCAATAACCTGGATACATATAGATATATATATAATAAAAGGGAATAGCAAAATTAACATCAGTCTATTATCTATCAAGATTCTTTGTGTAAGTACTGCATAATATGTTACCTGATCAGTAGTAACATGTAATAATGAAGTAGAATAAACATTTATATTACAAAAAGCGAAATTGTAAACTATGTTATAACATTAGAGTATTTTGTAGAGCTCTCATTTTATATATCAAAAGTTAAATGATCATGTAACTTCTGACAGTTTCTAGATAATATTATGGCTAGGTGATGCAGTTACTCGCTACTCTAGCGATGTTGCAGATATGTTGCAGCTAAGTGTGTACCAATATTGCTGAGTGATGATGCTGCAGACACAACAGTCTAATAACATTGTGATGATGCTTCAGGCACAACAGTCCAATAACATTGTGATGATGCTTCCGACACAACAGTCCAATAACATTGTGATGATAGAAACACTTGTGATGATGGTTGAGATCAGTTTCATGAATCATGGTTGTAATTAATTCAGCCTAATATATATACATTTTTGTTGAAGTTATCTTTTTATTTCATATTTCCAAAAAAATACAAAATGTAGAAGTTGGTACAGGAAGTGGCTTGCTTGAAGACACCACATGTATTAAGGTTGTCAGCTATTATCATGTATAGTTCTATCTATTCTGATGTTATGTTGTAATATCTATTCTGATGTTACAATCATATCATATTGTTCAAATATTAGTACATAATTGCACAAAGTTATTCAATGATAAGTATGATATGAACACTCTTGTAAAAGTGACACAAAGTGTCATTGGAGGTTATACCAGAAAATTTTGATTTACATTATACTATTATGAATATCCCATATATTACCTTCACTTTTCAAGGGAGAAGAGAAGGGCTCATTTCAAAAACAACTTTGACAAAACTCTTAAATGTGTACCTGAAATCCAGTTTTTTTTTAAATTGCATAATTTCATTAGTTATATACAATAAAGATTTAGGTAATTTTCTAGTTTTGATGAAGAGCATGTTAAATTTTTTGATAATTAAATGGCAAAAGGTATTGGAAACATAGGCAATATAAGCAACCAGCATAGAAAAAATATGGTGGCTTACACATTAATTGAAAGGAAATACCTATACCAGTCACTGAATAAGCATGGATTCATGTAGAGTCAAATTCTTCTAAATTGAGGTAACAATTGGAGACTTTTTATCTCAGTACATTGTTTTGTTTACAAAACAAATATATGCATGGATCAAGTACTAAAATAAAATATATATTTTTAAAAAGAATTAATACTCACCGTATTTTGAGGACTGCATCAGGCGGCGAGTGATATAATTCTTGAGAATAGTTTGTCTTCATTTAAACTTATAGTCCATAGTATAACAAATTACCTATTATTCAATTGACAAAATACTATACAAAAATGAAACTAAATCTATAGTTTTACATAAAAATTATATCTAAGGTCGACTGTAAAAATACATACGATTATTTTACATAAGTGTTCAATAAGAATTATAAATGGAAAGATCCTCATAAATGTGTGTCTTGACAAAACTTGTAAATAATTATATAAACAAAGGACTAACCATCTCCGAGCAATACACTACCTACTGAATGTAAACAAAGTATAGTTTTACTCAAAAACAAAAGAGTAAATGGCAAAGCAATCGCAAAAGAAAATCATTGTTACAAAAAATAATAATTTTGGAGTTTTGTACCTACATTGCGTAAAATTCACATCTCACTTTTAAACCCGTTATCTCACAATAACAGACGCAAAAGTCTTATCTTCTGTGCATGTCTTTATAAATAAAATTCAGAATTGACAGCTATAAGAAATTGTGTTGCACTGCATTTTGTACCATCTTACGCCATATTTGCAAAAGTGTGTAACACAAGACAGTAGATACAACAGTGTTGCCACATTAAATTATACAAATGTCACTTCGACGTTTTAACTCTAAATAAAGGTCTTACACACGAACAGGTACACGATGCCCATCCTAACCACACAAATTATGAAGAAGAACAAGAATGCATCAGCATCGCTGCGCAAAAAAAAACTTTTAAATTTGGTGGTAATCATTACATTTCTAGATAAATCTAAACATTCGTTCCGATTGTAATTACATAGTATAATATCATCTAATGTATATATTTCAAAACGCGCCGTTATAAAATTTCGGGACCTTTTCCTTTTTTGAAAAGCAATCACAATGACTTAGTTCTCTGTGAACTACTATTTTATTCATTATACCACAAACTTGTCTTGTGTTATAGGGCCATAAACTATAATCAGGCTTGGAATTAACGTGTGTAACTAGTTTCAGAACAAGAATACCGAGATTATTATGAAATCAAGATTTCCTCAATAATCAATCGCGAGAAACATTTGAGGTAATATTTGAGCTTTACTTAGTTAAGAGAGAAAACAAATAGAACAAAATCATACAACATAGTTTTATTGATTATTTATTAACATTGTATTTGTATTTGAAAACAGGTACGTAGTATAAAATATAACGAATAAATCTGGCTGTAATGTCCGCTCTATTTGCTTGAAGTATGATGATAAACTGGTGGACAGGGTAGATTCATTTAAGTTTCTTTGCTTTATAATCGATAAGCATCTCAATTGGAAGGAGCATGTCTATCAAATCTGTAAAAAGTTAAACCGATTAATTGTTTTCGCTCTAAAACTTCTGCGATAAACCGTATCAGTGCAGGCTGCACTCATCGCTTATCACGGCTACGTATCTCCCGTTCTTAGTTATGGACTTATACTTTGGAGAAACTCGACTGATGTTGAGAGAGCTTTTAAAGTACAAAAAAAAGTGTATCCGCGCATTGTGTAATGCAATGCGTGGTTCGATGACAGCTGTCGGCCTTTATTTCGAAAATATAATATTTTACCACAGCCATGTATGTATAAGAGATGTTTGTAGCTTTGTCAATTCTCATCGTGATTATTGGAATACGCGCGGTGAAGTCAATCAAAGACTAACAAGAGCAAAACTTATGAATAGATTGTATAAGCACCCTGCAAGCAAGCAAGCTGCCTGTGAATACTCTGCACTTATAAATACTTGTAGCATCAATCTGTACTGTATTCTGCAAATAAAGAATTTGTATTTGTAAAGAATTTGTATTTGTAAAGAATTTGTATTTGTAAAGAATTTGTATGTGTAAAGAATTTGTATTTTTAAAGAATTTGTATTTGTAAAGAATTTGTACTTGTAGTATTAAATCTTAAGTAATATTGAAGTACTGGGCAGTAAGCAAAATGTAACCATACATTTTTTTATTCCACTAAGGTGGCAATCAAGCGTACGGTCCCTGCTATTGTCATCTGCTGTCTGCTAATGGCTATAAAGTGTTTTTCTAACGCTACCAAATATAAATGTTCATAGATACTAATCAAATAAAAAAAAAATGGAAAAGTGAATTATATCGATGTTATACGTATCATACAGTTAGTGCAAATGACTATTGAAAATGAATAAATTAATAACCTTCGATGTTTCAGCCATTTGTGACACTGGCAGTTCAGACAAAGACAATTTTATTTTATTTCAGTAATAAATTACTTATAATTCAGTTCGTTTTTTGTATTCAGTGGAGATAATTATTTATCTTTTCGATAGTAAAAATTAAAATACTGTATATGTATCTACATCTGCAATTTATGTACAATATTTTTGAGAAGTTTATTGGCGCAGTAGTTAGTAACGCTACGTAGACGCCAACGCTCGTGGATTCGATTCCCACACCGGCGAAACATTTGTGCGCATGAACATGTCGGTTTGTCTTAGACTGGCTGTTTTTGGAGAGGTAAGGCGAATTTAATTAGCCCGTCTGGGGAAGTATCCCCACCTCACAGAAATCCGCAACCAAGATAACAAGTGCCTAGTGGGTTGTAGTGTGGCGAGAGGAAGAGGTGTCGCGCGAGTGATACATAATGTTATTTGATGTCCTACTCTTTTTTTTATACAACGTCGGGAGGCATACAAGCATACGGCCCACCTGATGTGAAGCAGTTACCGTACCGTAGCCTATTAACGCTTGTAATATATTAAGTATTACTCGCGTGATTCCTCCTCTGCTGCTGTGAGTGAGGTCACCAGTAAGCTCCTAAGAATTTGCTGTTTGCTTGACAGCAAATCCTTAGGAGCTTTCTGGTGACCTCACTCACACGCAGGAATACAACAACCCTTTAGAGAGTTTTTATTTAGCTGCGGTTTTCTATGAGGTATAGAGGTACAACTTGTACTTCCCCAGATGGGCTGATTTGATGCACCCTACCTCTCTTAAACTTACCCGTAGCACGCCAGGTATCAGGAGGTTAATATGTTTAATTATAAGGGTTTTGTAGTGCGTATGTTACGTTGTATATGTTACCTACTGAGTAAAACTAATAAATGCAACTTTAAGTAGCCAATGGACACTTGAGACAGCTACATACGGTGTTTGCACCGAATCAGAAGATTCCAGCTGGTATCCAGATCCAACTACTCACATGTGACTATAGTACTTCGTGTGCTGTCTGACTTGAAAATTTTACTACAAAAGTTTTTGTCTCAAGTTGATGTACTTGTTTAATTCATAAAGTACACCAAATTTTTTGGACGTCAGCTTGACGTTTTACTTCAGATCGTTAAGGTACTTCCCATGTTGGGCTGCTTAAATATCGATGTGCCCTGTGTTTGCTCCGTTTGTTACATGGCAGCCTGCAGCACGTGCAAGTAAAGTTGGCTTTCAAAATTAGATACATACATAATGAACTATATAATGATGCCACTATATCAACAATCTCGTTCTTGTGTCTGGCGCCCCTATGAAGGATTCCGCAAGCAGCTGTAATTTGTTCATCGCACGAGTTAATATAACGAGAGCTTCGTTAATCTATATATATAAAACTGAATGTTTGTCTGTATGTCTTCTATGGACTCAAAAACGGCTGGGTAGATTTTGATGAAATTTTCAGTGAATCTTCAGGTTAGCCCAGCAGGTGATCCTGTGAAATTTGGTAGCGATCATATCACCCGTGCGAAGCCGGGGCGGATAGCTAGTTACAGTATAAACTTTATTATATAGCTCCTTGCTATACGAATGTAATAACGAGAGTAACACTAATACAATCGATCAGGATTTATAACTACTATTCGCCTTTCCTGGCTTCAAACAGGTCAAGATCAATCATTAAATTCCTTCCTATTGGTGTTATCCCGTTTCCTGATCGATTATGATTAAAAGATAAAAATAATTTATTTGCCATTAGATCCTTACGGGCGCTTGGACACGTCTTATATTCTTTAAATTAAATCATATTGTATCTTAATAATTTTCCAGTTTTTTTTTTACTTTTAATCTCTCTTTTTTAATCTACCAGCATTTGGGAAATGACCATTGGCGAAGAAGAAATGCCAAAAGAAACTTGCCAATATGGGTCTTATTTTTCCATCGTTAAAATATATAACAATAAATATATGTGAGTGTACATATAGTGAAATCAAGTGGTACAATTAAAGATATATTAATACATGTGCTGAATCATTTCCAAACATCTCTATCAGTTAGATATTCATCGATTCTATAATAACCCTTCTTGCATAGAGTATTTTTGATGTACCTTTTGAACATATTCTCAGGCAAGGACAGAACTGTTTCAGATAATTTATTAAAGAATCAAATACAATTTACCATAAAAGATCTACTAGTCTTAGCAAGTCGATGTACAGGCATACGCAATCTATTCTTACTTCTATGACTTTCACTAAATTTAGAAAATGACTATATTTTTACGAGCATTATATATTTACATTATATTCTCTTGTATTCCTGGCTCCATTTCACAACACTTGGCGACAAATACAGTTATTGTCCAATCTGAGCGTATATACTTAGAGTATATTCTCATAGGACAGTAGCATTTACTGGCAGCTTCCGCTAACTAAGTGTTGTATTATACCACCTCGGATAAGAAACACTACTTCTTTCCATACTTTAAAAAACACTTGCCAACGTTTTTTCTAGATAAGCAAGAAATTAATATTTGGAATACTCCTGTAGCAGTTGCTGCTCGTAATGATCTGATGATGCACAATACTATAATACTATTTTCAGTAATGATATATTATTATTGTCTATTATCATTATTATCATTACTTTTAATCTGTTCATAAATTATATTTCTACCATGTAGTTCTATCATATTAACAATTGTATCATTCTATGTATATCTACACGCCAGGTCCCTTGTTGGGTAGGTGGAGAGAATCGAGCGTCATAAGACGCGGTCCTTACACACTTCACTCGCTTCTCTAACATTCATAGCTCTTTTCAAGCAAGCTCGCCGTTTCCTGGGGTACCTGATATCACCTTCTGATAAAACACGACCAATTTAGTTATGGTAGGTTAGTCTCGGTCTTTCTAAGATCCTACATCCTTCCACTTTTGCATTGTAGCAAAAGAAGTCAGCAAGCGTTATGCCACAAATTTTGCGCAATGCTCTCATCTCGACCGCATTTATTCTACTTTCATGCTTTCTCTACCATATCCAGCTCTCACTTCCATAAGTTAGCGTCGAGATTAGCACCGTGTTGTGTACAGCGCCGTGTTGTGTATTTCTGGCTTAGATGCCTAGAAGTTTACCCAATGCTCCATTCACCCTATTCCCTGCATTCACTCGTCTCTTCACATCAGCGGTGTACCTTCCATTGCTGTTAGAAGCTCTTCCAAGATATACCATCTTATTCACTTGCTCCAACACTACATCATCAACCGTAATCCTAGTGTTCGTTCTGGTTCTCTCTTTCAAATACCATTATATTGGTTTTCTTCCGATTCAGTTGTAAGTTTTTCTTCATAAAATCATTTTTCATTGTTGTAACAAGTGTTTGTAGTTCCGATGTTGATTCTGCTATTAATACCGCATCGTCTTGATCAAGCAGGCAGTTGATCACTAAGTCACCCATTCGCTTTCCCACATTCATGTTTCTTATTATCTGAATAATAACATGTCCAGGTATTATTATCTATATCTATACTATTATTATAAAGAGGAAAGATTTGTATGTATGTTATGAATAAACTCAAAAACTACTGGGCCGATTTCAAAAATTCTTTCACCATTAGAATGCTACAATATAAATGCTTAACATAGGCTATAAAATATTTTGAAAATAGTTAGGGATCCGTATGAAAACTTCGATAATGTGTGAAAATGATACCAAAAAATTCTTATACCGCGTACGCTGCTGAAACTATTGACAATAGAGCAAAGTAATGTACTACAGTTTTATAGAGGGCATCAATATCTACAAAAAAAAGTATGCGATACCATATGTCTAACTATTACAGTTACGTCACAATAACTACTTTTTCATGTTACAATATGCTATAGTAACGCCGGTACAAACTAGGCCACATTATTCGTACCTTGGTATTAATCCTTATCCAAATAAATCACTTCGTATTCAAGACTGTTTCAATGCCTGTAGGTTACTCTTTGAATTAACGAAATCGGACATTCCATTCCGAAGATATTACGGATTTTGTTCTGTGTTTCAATCCCTTGCTTGCGACACCGGTGGCCACGGCGCGTGGCAGCGGGCGGCGCGGCTCACATCTATGAGATAGGTACCCGCGCGGCTCATTCGCGAGCTACCGACATTGAATGTTTTGACTTTTTCATACCACATTTTTTCTGTTCCAGTTAAAAAGTTCTTTTCAGAAAAGCGTGCCTCAAATCATCACCTTTGTGGCAATCAATTGAAACTCTCAATTTGCGCACGAATGTGAGAGCACGTTTAAGTAATGACGGCAACGACAATTTCTCACAAAAATTACTTAAACTTAGAAGCGGCAAATTACCTTCTCCAATTGCACATAGCCTCCAAGTATTATTGGATAATGAATTGGCTCAAACTGTTCACAGTCTAGAAATCCTTATAGAGACAATCTATCCCGACATCGAATATCTTACAGAAAGAAATTTCGATTGGCTCTATTCGAGGGCGATCGTCTCACCGAAAAACAGCTCAGTAAATAAGATAAACAAAATGATCATTGAAAAAGTACCAGGTGATTTTAAATGTTACAAATCTATTGATAATGTGTGTAACATCGAAGACACAGTGCACTATCTACAAGAATTTTTAAATACTCTCTATCCCGCCGGCTTGCCACCACACGAACTGAAATTAAAAATAGGTACTCCCATTATGCTGTTGAGAAATTTAAGCCCTCCCAATATGTGTAATGGCACAAGGCTTTTGATAAAGGAATTACGAGACAATCTGATTATATCAACAATCATCACCAGTCCCACGGCCGGACAGCTAGCTCACATTCCGCGGATCTCGATGATACCAACAGATTTGCCCATGTCTTTTAAAACGCTAAAGGTATCGTTTGCCCTTATAATAAATAAATCCCAGGGACAAACTTTCTCGATCTTTCGTTTTCGTTTCGTCTTTAATAGATTATAGCTTGTGGGTAGGAACGCATAGAATAAATTAGATTTGATCACAGATTAGAACACTGTTGTTCAATATCATTATTACTATTCTATATATCTAAAAAAAGATTCGCCACTGCTTCCTGAGATCGCTCATTTCTATTATCCCAATTTACCGGGGGAAAAAGATGGCATGAATGCTGGCTAAACCACTTACGCCCAATATTTTTTTTATTAATTTGTTGTAGGCAACATGATTTTCTTCGCCACTTCAACATAATTCGCCAATGTTGTAGTCGATACACTATAATATTAACGCCAGGACTGGCGCTATTTATCTACACAAATTAACCGATTTCATGTTAATCACAGTAGTCGTTACTGCATTATAATGTATTATTACGACGCACGCAGATGTACGCCCATGGTCACTAGATTCAAAAGTCTTTTCTTCAGTGAGAAATCGCTGCACTCTAATTGAAATTTTGTGTCCTTGTCTTTACGTGACTATCCCTTAGTAGATACCGGTTGACCGCGCCGTCATAACAGTTCGCAATTACGCCATTCATTATTTGATATAACACTGTTATGTTG
Source organism: Pyralis farinalis (assembly GCA_947507595.1). Classification (NCBI taxonomy): domain Eukaryota; kingdom Metazoa; phylum Arthropoda; class Insecta; order Lepidoptera; family Pyralidae; genus Pyralis; species Pyralis farinalis. Next base: position 31,380,672 of record OX382265.1, read on the forward strand.
TGAAAAAATTGATGAAAATATATAAAAATAAAATTCTGCCTATTCCGCAAGGGATTTGGCGTGAAGTTATAGATAGATAGATTGATGTTATGAAAAAAGTGTTGTAATATTTGAAATAACATATTTGCCTGAGTACATGTCAGAAATTACCATTTTACATCCATATCCAGGCTTATACTAAATTCTTGTCTGCTTTTAGTTCCATGTGTTTTTAGTTCGAGAAGCGCTACATACATATCGTTGAATATTATTACTATCCTTTATCTTTCCGTTGCCTTGGTGTCGCCACCACTTAGTAATCTGTGATTTTTGCTTGCTGTATACTGTATTGTACAAAGGATACCCTTTGTAGTCTGCCATCCGTCTGCGTCTTTTTGTAGCTGTGTACTTGTTTATAAAGTTGTAAAAATCTGAAGGAAAAAGAAGGCTTTTTCTTTTATGAAAAACTTCGGTCGGAGAGTGCCTTATGGTTTCCTATCATACTGTCCGCCTACACTTTGTCTATTTTCCACCATTATACTTCTAATAATCTATAACATTAATTCACAATAATTTTACGTCTGTGCTATGGGTAAATTGCTGCTACATAACTAAATTAGTTTCCGATATATTAATAGTGATCACTACAATCTAATGGCTTTTTTTTTCAGAAAGTATCGTTGATGACTGTGAAAATTTAAAAGATTTCTTAGAAGAAGCTGAGCTTCAACAATATTATGAACTGTTTAGGTAATTGTTTGTTTTATCTTTGTGTTTATTGCTTTATGCTGACACGAATTTATAAGGATTTTTATGAGAGCGTTTTATTTATTTATTTTTATAATTGATCACAACGACTGTTTATTCTACATATTAGCTTTTTTTGTATGCCTTCTGGGAAAAATGCCTTTAGTAATAGGAAAGAAATGCCTTTTATCTGTCATAAGGCAACTGTTACCAAAGTGTTTCATATCATTGTGTTGCACAAATTATTTGCTCTGCGAATTTAAAAATGAATTTATGTATATGCCCTTGTGAGAATTAGCTTTAAGGATTATGCTGTAAGCCCAAATGCTCTTGTTTCTGTTATACTTAATGTTTTGTTATGCATCAAAGATCTTTAGCTACAAGAAGTTATATTGATGTGTTTTTGTAATTATTTTAATATATTTTTTTATATACATCAAAGTGAGGCAATCATGCTTGACTGTAGCGATTGCACATTGTATTTGTGTCTGCATAGCTCCCTTGCAGTAGCTTTCTGATGACCTATAATGACTTGCAGGAACATATCATTATGATAAAGGAGCATTGTTAATTTGTAAGGGATATATTTCTTAGTCGGTTTCAGAGGCGGCTTGAGCATTTTCTTATGGGTTTACACAAATAAATAAATAGAATATGTCTTGCTTACCAAATATTTCAATTTTATGAAAAATCTCTGAACTTTTTATGTATACCATATTGTTTGCACAAATAACATTAGTTTAGCCATGGCTACTTAAAACCAAGGTTTGTCGGTTTGACTCCCATGCAGGACAAATGTTTGTATGTATGTACATTGTATATACAATGTACAGAGCTGTGGAGAGTTAGGGTGCACAAGAGCATCCCATCTATGGAAAACCTCTCAGAAACCCACAGCAAAATAACAACTCCCTGGAAAGTTATTGTGTTCCCGTGAGGAGTATTACAAATAATCTTCTAAGAAATTGATGCGTTTGTTAGTAAAAGTGGGTATGAATGTGCAAGCAAATATTTCCTGTATTACAAATGTTCATGGACTGTGATAATCTCTTTACATCAGGTTGGTGGTGTGTATTGTTTAAAAAAAAATTCAATTTTATTACTTTCATACTTTCTAGAAAATTGCTTGATTTCCTATTATATTAAAAACCCTATACTGCAGCTGCGCATTTCCTGCAATATAAAAAATGAAAAAAATATTTAATTTTTTTTGTTAATGTAATATAATTGTATTCTGATAACTTGTTTTGACATTTGTATAGTATATATTTATGTTTTGTACACAGTAAGATGATAAAACTGTACAATTGTCCATATAAACGTTTTCGATCCTGTTTATACTCGTATTTTTACAACTGAGTCAGTATATTATATAAATTAATTGCAGGGACATTTTGAAAGTAACCAAGGTATCTCAGCTAAAATTTGTCGTAACAGAAGATTTAGGACAGATTGGACTGTCTAAACCAGAACAAAGGCGGTACAAAAAGATATATTCAAAATACTTTCCAAACCCATATATAACCAAAATCAGAAAATTATTAAGTTCCAATAAAAAAAATGATACAGTAAGTAAAAATATGTTATATATTTTGTCAGTCAGTAAGTAAATAATAATAATAGTAGTAGTAAATCTGTATTATTGTATTAACTGTATAATCAACATTGTTTCGCAGTTGATTATAGGCCATTCACCATTGATTGTAGATCATTGAACTTCAATTTAATATGTGTTGTATACATCTGAACCGCTATTGATTTAGCATCTAGTGGTATTAGCTCAACATCGAGTTGTTTGACAAACTTCTGAACAATCATTTCACATCGATACTCAAATAAGTTTATTTTAATCATTGATTTTAAACGAGGAAAGGTGCAACAAAGCAACCCATCTAGGAAAGTACCTCCATCTCACAATAAACCGCAGTCAAATAACAACTGCCTGGAGCCTTGTTGTGTTTCGGCGAGTGAGTGAAATTTATCAGTAATATTCTAAGAGCTGAGCATCACGAAAGTTATACTAAATATATTGCAAACGTTCATACACTACCGTAACCACTTTACATCATGGAGTCATTAATGATTGTCTTATAATATATATGAATATAGAAAAACAATATTACAAATTCTACATTACGTACTTTCAATTCACTAATTGCTTTATCATTACATTATGATTTCAGTATTTACAAGGTCACTTGTCAATTCCTATGGAGTTCCAGCCATTTTCTGAAAACAATGTCAAAGTTCCTACAAAACATATTATATCCATTGAAGATATTACCATTAACAAGGAACTTGGGATGGGCCAGTTTGGTGTGGTCCAGCAGGGAACTTGGACCACAGGAAATCAAAGAGTAAGTTTTTTTTAACCTTTTCATGCATGGCAAAGAATACATATTCATAGAAACATTGGTGTTGTATTTGTTTATTGTCAATTTGTTATTTTGCTCACATGAAATACGTATTTTACTTTACTTACATCACTACTGTGCCTTATGACTGCCAAATTAATTTAATATTTAGATATATTCAATATATTAATTTAAAATGATCTTTCTTAGTTGAACTTAAATTAAGATGCCGCTCAAATTAAGTTTGGTTACTCGCGCTTTGCCAAAGCTTTAAAACCCCTTCATACTTTTTTGTAGTACTCTGTGCGTAGATTCTTGGGAAATCTCAGCAGGAACTTAATTTCATCTAAATTCTCATAAAATGTAAGGGTTTGCTCTGAAATGGCCCAGTGCAACCGTTTCAGTTCCATACATATGATCTGCCTGTTGTTTGCGAGCGGAGTGATTGTAGAATGGGATCGGAGGCAGTTGGTCGAAAGTTTTGATTTGATGATAAAACGGCAATACGAGCCTTTTGAAAGACGACAAAAGCTTTTGTTTGTATGTGTGTTTGTGGTATTAGCTACCTACAAATGATGCAGTTATTTTATTTGATGCTTGGTTTAACTGGTATATTTCTTAGCTATGTTTGGCTAAGTACAATTTGTCTTTTTTTGTTGTTTTATTTCCCTCATCAAACTGTTTAGTTTTGTAATATATAAAATGTATTTAGCTAACCCTTCTTTGTATATGTTTATTGTATTGTGCGGATAATCCGAAACAGCCCTTCGTGGTAACTATTTCCAACCAATCTGTCTATTTTGAATTTGATTTTCTTCCTTTTTTTACCACTAATGGCATAGCTGTCCAACGTATCCATAGCTTAGAACCATACCGCTTCCATCAGTGCAAACCAGTGAATAATTCGAAACTAATTTAACCTTATGATGATAAACTATATATTATGGGTGAAATTGGTATAATGAAAATAAATCCCATTAAGTTGTAGCAAAGTTCTTTTCGTTATACTAATTTTGTTTCATGTCATTTGGTTTCCTTATGTAAATTTCAGCCAAAGCCGAAAACAATAAGGATGAGTTTGTGTTGTCATCGAATTAATGCCTTTGCTGCCATTCTGTCGGTCTGCGTTTACTCAAAACCATTTCTCAAATGAAACAAAACATTGAACTTTGTCTCCGCAATACAATAGATATGCGTATAAATACTTCAATCCAACATACTTGTATACTATAGCCCTCTTTTCTATTGCCTCGTCAGCAATGCAATGATTAATAAAAAACCTTCCCGTTCTCTGTTTTGCTACAGGGATAATAATAAAAGGCGCGTTAAACCCTTTTGATATATTAAACAATGAAATTATAAGAGAGGTAGGGCGCATCAAAGCAGCCTGTCTGGGGAAGTACCTCCATCTCATAGAAAACCGCAGTAAAATAACCGTAGAGGGTTGTTGTGTACCTGCGTGTGAGTGAGGTCACCTGTTAACTGCTCAGGAGTTGCTGTGTTAGCAGAGGAGGTATCGCGCAAGTGATATTTAATGTATTACAAGGGTTCATAGGCTACATCAGGTGGGCCGTAAGCTTGGACGCCTTCCGACGTTGTATAAAAAAAAAAGATGAATGGATCATGGCTGTTAGAATGACACATCCGATTGATATTTCATTCTGAAATATTATGAAGCAGTGCAAGGAATTTGTTATGTATGATAATGATTGTCGTAGTAAATGCCCTCATTTCCTGCTTCATTCTAAATATTTAGCTAACATTACAGTTAAACTTATTATTTTTATGTTTATAAGGCAAATGGTTTAAAAGGTCATTAGTAAGGTTACCTCTTGTCACATAAATGAGATAGTATTTAAACCTTTGTTATTTAATCACTCACATTTCCCCTTGAATGGGCTACAGGTCTTATATACTTTGTTATTTTTTATGTTATATTCTAAATCAAAACTGAAAAAAATCAGAAATATTTGATGACGACATTATATCATTTAACTGTATTTGTTCTCCTTTACTATTAGTGTCAGAATCACCCTAATTTTTTTTGTTTGTAGTCTATTTCGAACAATGGAGAAAACTATATTTTTATTTATATGTAACGTCGGAAGGCCTAAACATACGGTCCACGTGATGTAAAGCGGTCACCATAGCCTATGAACGCTTGTAATATATTAAGTTATATAGCAACTCCGTAGGAGCTTACTGGTGACCTCACTTACACGCAGGAACACAACAACTCTCCACGGTGTTTCTTGGCTGCTGCGGTTTTCTGTGAGGTGGAGGCACTTTTGATGGGCCGCTTTCATGCGCCTTAACTCTCTTCGTCCGACTAAATGGCCAGCTTTTACGGATTTCTTCGAAGATCGGTCTCGATCCGTACTGGATTTTCTTACACTGGAAAATTAATAATCGCGCCATATTTCATCACGGAACTTCAGTGCGGAGGACAGTATTAATTTAATTTCTCATTAACCGAAGAACTTGAGATTAGTCTACCTCTACTTACTACTCTGCCTGCAACTGATGCTTGCGTGTTTACAACGGTTTATTTCGTACACTGATTGTACACAATGGCAAAATTAGCGGCAAAGAAGTATTTAATTAAATACGCTATTGTACAATAAATGCACTCTATTCTTTTTTCATTATTTGCAGTTGCAAGTTGCAATAAAGTGTCTGGGCCACGAGCGCATGATGTCAAATTCCACCGAATTTCTGAAGGAGGCGGCAGTGATGCATAGTATTGAACATCCCAATATCGTGCGGCTATACGGTGTGGTTTTGCACCTAGAGTCATTAATGCTGGTAATTATTCATTACTTATCCATAGGTCCAACAAAATTAACTCATTAACTTTTCAGGGCTAAAGTATGAATTGTAAACATTATGAAATAAACGTATCACGAAGATAAACGGTTGCGCGGCTGACGCTCAGCTGAGCGTGGGTTGGCCGCAGGATATTAACCTTTCGTTGCATGTTTATTAAAAAAATAAGTTTTTCGTAATGGGTACAAACTTTACATTACTCCTAGAAAAATTGTCGATTTTATTTAATTTGAAAACATTGATTTCAGCGATATGATCCACTTATTGCATACATATAATTTTGAATTCTACAAGGTGCCGAACACAATTATTACTTCGTATTATGTAAATAAAGCTTTTATTATAAGAGACGAGCTCGGTGGCGCAGTGGTGAAACGCGCTGTTACGCTACTTTGACACCAACGCTCGTGGGTTCGATTCCCACACAGTACAAACATTTGTGTGCATGAACATGTCTGTTTGTATTGGTCTGGGTATTTTCTATGTATAATAAGTATGTATTTACAAAAAAAAATGTATTTACGTATGTTTATCAGTTATCTAGTACCCATAACACAAGCTTCGCTTACTTTGGGGCTAGATGGCGCTGTGTAATTTGTCCGACATTATTTATTTATTTATTTATAAGTTCGTATGAGCATGCGCCTCCGCGGACTGGACTTGCGTTGTACTCAAGAAACAGTTCTCTCCGCGTAGCTAACACATGCAATTATATTTTGTTTATTTAGATTGTCAAACTCGTTCAACTAAGGATCTCACTGAAAAAGAAATAGCAGATCCTAGTGATACATAACCTTTTCATTTCATATCTGGTTCCGTCTAATACTTGCTCGGGAATAAACATGATGTGCAGGTTTTGTTTGTATCATTTCATGTTCGTAGTTTAAACATTTCCTGCGTCACATAGCTCAATGTACGCTGTCAATGTACATTTTGCAAAGTTTTCTTTTTATACTTCTTGTACGCTGTTGTCAGAGTGACACCATGCAGGCTTTAGGCGAGCGAATGCCTGTTGTCAAGGACCACCAACGCCATTAACAGCGCGTTGCCACCCTCATACTAAAGTAGCAACTCCACACTAGCTTCCTGTTTAACTTACTAGACGGAACGTAACAGTTCTCCATTAAAATCCCAGATATAGATGGCTATAAAGGCTCTGCTGGAATAATATGCTCACTACACGTCCTGAGCATGTGATATTAGAATGAACGCGCCGCTTGACTTATCGATAGACGAGACCCTACTCGGCCTGCCGGATAGCGTCCCTTATGGTACAATGAGTAAGTAAGCAGACTGGAACTGCGCGAATTCTATGATTTGGTATCCATAGAGGCTGGATTTACGTCAAATCAGAAGACAGACTCCTGTGCAACCGCAGTGACTGGGATGTTTGTGTTTGTCTAACCGTCCAGTCCGGGAGCTACAATTGTAGTTTGGCTTATAGAGTTATAGTGAAAAGTCATTCAGTCTTTGTATTTTAAACGTCGTTTTAAACCCGATTTTAAACGTCGGAGATGCTGTGACTTCTACTATTCCCTACTATGACAGATGCCATAACGATAACAGGTAATAACGAACGATGTCCGGTGTTACACTCTCGGAACATTCATGATTCGAATGAACCAGGCGGCATGCTGGCAGTGGCTCAGAAGCTATATGCTCTCAAGTTGTGATCTGTGCCGTCACTTCTTTTCATAATCTCGCGGGGCAAGTACCATATTCGTGGAAGATGTCCTGCTACTCGGTGTTCGAAAACAGCGATAGGTCCGACCTGTTCAATCACAACCGGGTACCCTAGCCTATTAACGCTTTCGACATATTAATTATCACTCGCGCGATGCCTCCTCTGCTGCTTACACAGCAACTCCTTGGGAGCTTACTGGTGACCTCACTCACACGCAGGAACACAACAACCCTCTAGGTCTAGGGAGTTGTTATTTGGCTGAGGTTTTCTGTGAAGTGGAGGTACTTTCCCAGATGGCCTGCTATGATGCGTCCTACCTCTCATAAAACATCCAGACCAGGATAAACAGACATGTTCATGCACACAAATGTTTGCCTTGTGAAGGAATCGAACCCACGAGCGTTGGTGTCAAAGTCGCGTTATTCATGACTGAGCCACCGAACTAGTTCAAAACTGTTGGGAATTCAGTATAAAAAAAATACGAGCTTGTGAAACTATGCATTCAGATAACTAGATGCGACCTAAAGGTTTTGGTAGGATGTGGAAATGAGAACTCTCGCATTTTATTATCAAGTGTTTACATTCAACATGCTCGCTAGTATACGGCTATCTCGTTAAGTATGCTTCAAATCGCTCTACTTTATAGTTCACATTTCCAGGTAACCTTTTCAAGGTGACATATTGGATTTCAAACATAAACAAATTGACCAAGATGGCGAAGATTCTTCAACTATTGTTGTCGAGCTGCGCGCTTTATTTTTTAAGGCTTAAGAAAACAAAGAAACCCTCTTTATAGGAAGACCCATAAGGACGGTTTCTTTGTTTTCTTCGAAAACGACGTTCTATAAGCTGCATCGTTTCGCGTAAATTTGTGTGTCTTTGTGTATCTTTCTTCTCGCGTCGAGCCAGAAGGAATTTATTAACCTCATGTGAGCATTGTGACTTGATTCGGTATTAAGAACTAGAAAGTCTTCGACTGTAACCAGTTGCTGCTTCGGGAAATACCATAGATGCAACTCTATGTGTATGTAAGAAAAACAAGCGTGAATTGAATGATGCTTATGATTCGAATTTCTTGGCTAAACAAGTGTACGTAAGTAAGTGTAGGCTGGCCTAATGGTTAACAGTTACCATTACCTACGGACGCTTTCAATTCCTGAGGCAACGCTCTGAACGTTGCCGGCTCTTTTTGTTTTGAATAACCACATGCTGTAGTCACTTGGAAAACACTGGTGTGGGAGTTTCATTCGCTCTCATTTTCCTAAATATTTAACTAATAGTGCTATTAATTTTGCAGGTAACAGAGCTAGCTCCGCTGCGTTCACTCCTAGAGTGTTTACGCGAAGTTTCCCTCCGACCGAACTTCCCCGTGCCGAACCTATGTGAGTTCGCTGAACAGATCTGTGATGGCATGACTTATCTCGAAAATAAAAGACTGATTCATAGGTATGACTCACTTTGATGTGATTTTGTTTGCGCACTCTAATTATTATGTTTAATGAGATCATTTTGCATCTTTGTAGCTGATACGCTACATGGTTATGAATTATAAATTTTCTTGCTACAGAGTTAATGCTTAATTACGCTCTCGTGTAAGCGCTGTTTAGCGCTTACTTTAGAGCGTAATTGAAAGATCAAAATGATTTTATGTACATAACATATTAACAGAGAATATCGTATTGCGTATACTTAAATAACAATCATATATAAACATAAGATTCCAAATTGATAAAAGGGAAGATCGACACCCACACAAAAATATACAAACATAATATGTTTACTTGAGAGAAATCCTAACATCGTCCTGTCTTCCTGCGACCACGGATGCTGCAAAGCATTCGAAACGTCAGGTTCAACAAAATAAATAAAACACGCTAAAAATTGTTTAATTCAATCGTCCTGTGCTTGGAACCACAATATGTTACGATATTTCTGTCGTTCGATTCCATGCATGAAATATTGGCTAAACGAGGATGTAATTTGAATGGGAGCTCAAAATCGTTTTCCTAGCGTTACCCCGTTTCCCAATCTATTAGGATTGGCGGGATCCTCTACATAAGTCTAAGGATATGGCCAAGATTTTGACATTGAGCGAATGTCGTCAGATCACCTCAACTTAGAGGGACAATCAGACCTTTATTAGGTTAGGTCACACGTCTTCCGAAACATAAATTCTTGGATGTGCAGGTTTCCTCACGATATTTTCCTTCACCCTCGAGCAAGTGATATTTACATATAAAACCAGGATTCGAACCAAGGACCAGACCGTTAATACACTCTATGCACTAGCTAGGCTAACATTGAAATTTCGAAATATTTAGTTCAAAATTTCAATTTTACATGTCAGGCTGAATATGTTCTATCTTTTTATCTCCTCACGTAAGGTCCCTTGCAGGGTAAGCAAGGAAAACCGACCACTATGAGGCATAGTTTTTAAACACCTCACTCGCTTGTTTAACATTTGTAATTCTTTTGATGCATGCTCGCCGGTTCTTAGGGCTCTGACTTCACCTTTTGATAAAACTCGAAACTTTTTGGTAATAATAATGTCGGGGGAATAGTTACAGGTGAAATTATCAAACTAGGTGGTACCACCTTTAACTTTAAAGGCACCTTGTCAAGATGTGTGTCTTCCGAAAACATGTAATGAGACCAAAATGTTGGCCAATTAATTTCCATACCATATTAGTTTTTTATTGAGTTTTGGAAAATATTTATTATTAATATACCTTTTAAGTAGTTAATGGATATAACAGTTTTTTACACATTATTTGATAATTCAGTAGTTGTTGAAACCAAAACTAAAATGGTACATAATAAAAATAGTAAGTAGGTACATAATAAATTATACCCAAAGAAATGGTAGAAAGGCGATCTCAATAAGAAAATATCTGAAGAATAATTTCGATTCAGAACAAATTATATATTTTTTTAAATAATGGTCTTATGAACATTTTCTTTGTTGGCAGAATTTCTTTGTCCATGAACTTGACTAGATGGTTAATAATTATCCGAGTATTTAACGATCTAGTCATGCTCGTGCGTCAAGCGATAGAACCGTCGAAATGGGTTATAGTCACCATAGGCATACTTAATTTCTCATTTACGTAGCTTACATTTGCTTATAGGCAATTGGAGGAAATGTGTTTGAATATAATTTTTTTTTTTATGTAAATGACATTAGGCCTCGGAGTGCACTTTTTTACCAATAATTTTATTTTGTATGTTATAATTTCAGGGACTTAGCAGCAAGAAATATCTTAGTATTTAGCAAGGATAGGGTAAAAATATCGGACTTTGGACTGTCGCGGGCGTTGGGTGTTGGAAAAGACTATTACCAAACAAATTACAATGTGAACCTAAAGCTCCCCGTGGCTTGGTAAGTATCTTTACGTACTATGAAATACGAGGATGGATTGAAACGTACACAGACCTGTTTATTTTTATTACACTCACACCTATCCCCACTTGTTTTACATATTCTTTCACAGTGTAAAAATTTGTTGCTGAAGTACATGCAGTTTTTAAATTAGGGCTGATTAACTGGGATCAAAAACAGCAATTTTAGAAAATTGATAAAATTTAACAAATTGTCGTTAACAAGTTTGTGTTTAAAAAATAATAAACACTTAAGGAGATTTACGATGACATGAAAACAATATTAGAGCAATCTATTCCATAGACTACCACTGTAAAAAAAAAGAAGAATTTCAGGAATTTTAGAATTCAAACGTTGTTTACTCCTTATGAAAACATCGGCAAATTGTGTGATTATGATTATGAAAGACTACCAATTAACTCTCAGGCAGATTGCAAACACTATATGTATCTCATATTACGGTGCACAAATTATTTATCTATGAACATTTTTTTTAAGACTTGTGATGTAGGCACATACTGCACTCCAGAGTTTAGGTAACAATCCAAAGAAAACAAAAGCAAATTTCGTGTCGGTTCTACGATATCATTAAGGCAGACTGCCTTGCGACACTGTGGACTGCGACACTTGCGTCCGCATACTATTGCACTCTTGCATCGATTACGTGAAGAAATTATACAGTTACGTCGAGCATTACTCGAATGAAAGTTTAGCTACATCAGGATGAAAATCCTGTTGTATCAAATGAACTCGGCTTATTCTTCAAATTTGGTAGAAAACCTGCTTCCAAACCTAAAAAAAAGACATCATGTTGATACCGCAGTAAGTCAATATTTAGAAGACATTAAAGAATCTTTGTATTAAAACTGCTATAGAAGCTTTAGAAAGCAGCTTAAAGAAATAAAGAAAAAAGAAAGAGAGCCGAGATGTCGAAAAATAATAACATTTTTGTCTTTTTTTTTCAATCCATCCTCGTACCACTCATTCAGCGGGTTGCGATAAAAAGAGTTTTCGGTCTGAATATGTTTAAATGTTACACGTGGTTTACAAAATTTGATTGTTTGATGTAGGTGTGCTCCAGAATGCATCCTGTATCTTAGATTTACTTCGTCGAGCGATGTATGGGCGTTTGGCGTTTGCCTTTGGGAAATGTTCACGTATGGCTTCCAGCCTTGGGCTGCTTTCTCTGGCCAGCAGATTCTCGAAGCTATTGATGCACCTAATTTCCAGGTACCAGTCTTTTAATATATTATTCTAATTAATGTATAATAGGTAATATTTATATACAAGTAATTTCATAGTCAACGCATTAGTTGTTTAATAGCTAATTATGTTTAGTTGCATACATAACATATATAAGTATTCTGACATCCATATCGTCACTCCTATGTACTGGGTTCAAAACAGCAAATTTATTCTTATTGATATCTTATTGATTGTGAAATGAATGGCCAAATTGGGATCAAATTAAACAGAAATTATGATTATTGCATATTACGATGTAAGAATAAATCATGCTCACTATCTTGATATAATAAAAGCTCTAAATCTTAATTCAAACTTTTGAAGATGAGGCCATGACACTCATTTTACGAAACTAGCATGGGATTTAAGTCCTTATCGCATGCGTAATTCCTTTGGGAATCTTTATCTAATTGACATTTTAAAGCACAATATAAAGCGATGGCTGTTAAACATAAATTTTTTCGTTAAGATTTATAGAAATTCCGACCGATTGCAAATGAGTACGCGTTGTGGTACGAGTTCATAACAAGCAATTCACTGAACCAATTTTAACGAAATTTAGATACTAAGATTTGTTACGAATTCCGTACATAAAATATTACATTGGTTAAAGCGTCATTACTGGTTGACATACGTTTCTGAATTCAAAATATTTTACATACTGACCTTGCGACAGCAAATTATTATATTGTATAATCGTAGCTATATCTGGATCACTATTTGTATAAAGTTTCATTGTTTTGTGTGATTAAACGTGGACCAAAATTAAAAAAAAAATACATAACGATTTTTACTTTCTTTTCAACAGAGACTAGAGAGACCTGAATGCTGTCCAGAAGCATACTATTCAACAATGTTAGAATGTTGGTCGCAGGATCCAAACGACAGGCCGAAATTTAAAGATCTCGGTGCAAAGCTGAGGGAAATTCGACCAGAACAGGTACATATTCTAATTACTTCGACTTGAACGGGCATATCATTAATGTACTTTACTATACATTGTCATGTTAATTTTGAATTACAATGTTTACTGAAACTGGCATAGGTTAATCTTATATTAAAAAAGTATAATGGAAAAATTAGCTATGAGTTTCAAGTTAATTTATGTCGCTTTTTTATTTTCATAAAATCAGACATATTCGCTAATTAACGCTTGTTATCTAACGTTTTGTAGGTGCAGGCAACCGTCAATTTCCAAAAACCGGAAGATGGCAGACGAAGTAACTTTCTTGAATACAAGTCTGGGCAAATAATAACAGTGCTGGGCAAAGAGTTAGTATTGATAAATGTTTTTATTTGCTTATATGTATTTAGGATAATCTTAATGCATAATTGTTATTTTTAACAGGACATTTCGTTACAATTAAAAGTATTATATGCTTTGAACGTTGATACAAATCTACAGTAACATACAAATTATTTTTATTGATTTCTATCCATAGCAGACATAGACCTATTAATAATTTGTCAAATTTTAGTTTAGGTATTAAATAAAATAAGAATGTTCTCATCCTCGCCGACGGCGGGGAGTTCACTCTCACACGTTGGTACCGTAATGGTCGCGTACTGTACGGTTACGGAGAAGTTTACTTCCGAGAACCCGTTAAGTTGTGGAATTAACTACCAGCCGAAGTTTTCCTAAGGGACTACAGCATGGAGTTCTTCAAGAAAAGCGTTTTAGAGGGTCGGCAATGCATGAGTGACATCCCTGATATTGCAAATGACCATAGGCTACGGTGTATGTTCACACTCAGGCAGGCCGTTCTTTTATGTGATATCAGACACGATTTCTAAAAAAACTACTAATTTTACTTTTTGATACTGACTCATTTCTTACAAATTTATATTAGGGTATTGTTTTACGTAGAAGTGATCTCGCTACTTAACTATGACATTTGTCACTTTTTGAGATAAAATACTCTTGACAGACTCGAAGATAGATCTCGTTTTTCCTTTCGTATTGAAACCTATGAAACTAAATATGTGCAAGTCAGGGCTACTGTGGGAAGATCTTACGAGAGCCTGACCTTATATTTGTATATAATTATACATGTATTTACTGTACTTTGCTATATCGCTAGGCTGTTTCACTTGTGGTAAGCGCCACACACAATCAGCCTCGGTAAGACGTTTCGACACCTTATTGAAAAAGGCTCTAATCTCCTTCTAAAACTCCTTAGGTATCTTCTCTCTAAAGACTGCATGGTCTGTGCGTTTAATCCTAGATGGAAAGAAATTTATGACTATCATCACGCCGGGTTTCTTGCGGGGTAGGCAGAGTGAATCAAACTCCAAAAGACGTGGATCATACATACCTCCCTCGCTTTTTTAACAATCATAGCTATTTTCAGAATTGATAGCTGAATTAGCAGGGTCGCCGTGGGCACGCTACTGGAATATGACCCCAAAGAAATTGATATGTATACTAACTTCTGTTCACGACTTCGCCGAGGATATTATGTGAGATCGCAATAAAAAGGGAAATTGACTGATTAGTTTTCGTAGTAACGAGATAAATCTTTTTTTTAGCCATTGGCTCCTATGTCTTCGCAATTTTTCTGAAAATAATACTTAGGCTTCCTGCCTAAGTATTATTTTCAGAAAAGTTTTACTTTGTTACATGTTAATTTAATGGTACACATTGCCACCAATGCCTGTTTTTGTATTGAAATAAAATTGATTTTTAATTATTCAACGGTATTCAAAATGTCATTAAACTTGATTTTGTAGGAATGCCATATAACTACTTTTAACGAAACTGAAGATGTATTTATTCTGTTACTGCAATGTTTCAGGACCACTAGTAAAGCGGCCATGTGGTACGGCGTCTTACCGGGCGGTGCTTGCGGCCTGTTCGATCCCAACCAAACGAAACCTTATATAAAGCAGGAGGTATGGCTAGTTTGAGTAAATCGGTTTGTTATAATATATTTGCTTTCATGTTACTAATTGTGTGAAACCCACTTGTTAACTTGGGAGGTTACTTTTGAAGCTGTTTCATTTTGGAAAAGCCATATTAAAAGGCCCAATGTTGTTCATTGCAAAATATTAGAAAACGGGCTGGGATATCTTTCAGACTTTCTTTCTTACGTCTTAGACCCATCGAACCATATTCTCTCACACCAGCGGCTAATCGATAGCACGACACATAGACCCTCGCACTATTATGTTCGTGCTGGTTCACGTCCGACCACAGAGCCATCAAGCCGCCTTCGGCATCGGCTATACGGCACTCAGTTCTCCTCGACTCGCCCGCTTAGCGGGGTAGGTGCCTCCATTGTCACATGTACTTATTACTAGTATTACTTATTATTCGCACCAACAGGGGCGGAACGGTGCGCGTCGCTTCCGTGGGGAGCCCTGACGTGCTAGCACATAAATATTATCTTGTTAATTATAAAATATCTAGTATCACTTTCATCGTTGCATAAGTTGTGCCTAGGGTATCCCAGCCTGTTTTTGTATCATCATGGCATAAATGACGCATGTATACCACGCATCGATGTGATAAAACAATATATAGGATAAGTGAAAGTTTAGGACAAATTGGTATTTTCGCACATTTCTTTAAATTAACCTGTATCAACTCGGAACAAAAGCAAAATTTCGGAAATTTCAATTGATTGATATTTTATAATAGCGAATTTCCTGGATGTGCATGGTTCATTCATGGCAACCAGCAATGATGAATGGATAATGGATTTTACTTAATATACGGAAGGCTTAGACTCTTAGCGTGCGTTTACTAAACGAATGAAGCAGTCTGAAGAATTTGGCAATTCACTAACGTGACTATTGCATGTTTAATCTATTTCAGCTACTTTTAAATAGCATTATGTCCTATGGTGCGGTCGCGGAGACTAAACGCTAGAATCGAATGTTTACTTATTTTATAAACGTCATATAGGTATATATTAGCTCCGCCTATAAAAGGTTCCAAGGAATCGTTGGAACTCAGAAATGCTTAATTGTAAATTGCTTTTGGATGTTGTAATACATTTTTATGAAACAGTACTTGCCTGGAAAGAGGTTCAAGAACTGCTCTAACATGCTCTTGCCTAAATGGCTTATTATATTATCATAAATATCAAATTGACAAAGATGTTTGAAAAATAACACACCACAGGCTCACGTGAAAAGAACAGTGTTCCCTGGGCTCTGAAGCGAAAGCGTAGGATGAGAGAGACCGGGAATAACGATCGGATGATGATGTGGCACATGTGAAAATACTACTCGGCATCAGAAACTGTTGTATCCACATTTATTTGTTGTTTCTTTTAGCATTTCTTCTTCGCCAATGCTTAATTGCGAATTGCTGGTGGAAAAACAAACAAAAATATGAAAACTAAAATATGTAAGACATGCCTTACTACCCACATAGGCCCCTTGGGTATTTAAAGGTTTTAAGTGTGAATAATAAAGATGGAAAGCGAATCTGTTGTTTTCATGTAATGTTCACGAAACGTAAATAATATTGCAGTGTCTTCTATTTTAGTCAAGACGCAACCCATTTCAAAAAATATTCAATGTGTACTGATATCTCGACTTAGTGACCACGTTATTAATTTAGGTAACTTTAGGGAGGTAGATAAGATTAGGTAATTAATTATCTTTGCTTAATAAGAGGGTACATGAAGTGCTTTACATTTAGATAAATTTAGCAATTTTAATCTCCTTTTTTGCTGTAATTTTTGCGATGCGATTAATTATTTGTCAGTATATTTTCTTCTCACATCGATGTCACGACAACATTAAGCTTCCACCGCCTTCTTCCGATCAGAAACCACTATCACTGGCGGGGCCTTTATCACCACATCCGACTCGCAACTCAACTCGTTCTTCCATCCGATCATCGCTGATGCGTTCAGATGTCAAAAGACATACGTATACCGGCAAGAGGACCATCCAAAGAAGCATGATATCCAGTCCACAGGGTGACGTGAAGCATACCAGCCACGTGGGATTGGACGGCGCTTACTTTGGAGACATATCGTTTTTGGACCCGGCTGGTTGTGTGAGTATTTATGCATTGTTGATAATTTTCATGGGACATTGGGTGAACATGTTAATATTAGAGTAATTTAAGTAGATTCAGCGGTTTAAATACATACTTGAAAAGCCACTTAATTAAAAAGTGGCTTCGGTAACGACACAATATAGTTCAAACTATCGTTGCTTGTCTAAATGTGTAATGATCATCTATCTAGTGGTCGGGGCGTGAGATAACGTATCTTATTACCAATGCACGTTACCGTGTATGTGCTTTATTCTGCCGACCAACATGCAGTCTCGATGGAGTTACGCGCTATTGAACCAATGCGAAGTAATAACAGACCAGAGGTTCATTCATTCAGAGGTGCGAATCATGTTCAGTAAGGGTTTATTAAGTTCCTGCGAGCTTACAGCAAGTAGCGGTGGTATATCGCTTCTCTCGCGGCATCGTAAATGCTTTCGATCATGTGGACCGTAAGTTTGTTTATCATCCAAAAATAAACACTCGAATGTGTGTTTTGCTTTAGTAAGTAGTAACCAAAACACATATTTGTTGCCCTACTTATTACGTGACTGATAACTAAAATTGACACTAGAACAACTTTAAAGAAATCCCTGCCGCTGTTGTCTCTGGCCAAGAATGCTGGCGGCTTGATCACGCTGTGTAGTGATGCTAATCCTCTCCACGAGGTAATTCGCACTCTTATTATTATTAACTCTTGACGTGACTAAGGGTTACTTTTTAATTTACTAGTATAAATGTTTTCTATTTTCTAAGAGAATTTAGTAATTGCAATTTATAAATGCGGCAAAATGTCGGCGATTGTCAGCAGCACCAATAGCTGAGGGTTGCGTATAGATTAGTGCGCAGTTAACAAACAAAAGGACTGATGTTGCAATTACGTACACGAGAAATAATGCTCGCGCACTTAAAGAACCAAGAACCTCGCTCACAAGGAGAGGTAGGGTTTGATTTCAAAGATACCGAACCAGAGCTAGAAGGCACAAAACAACAAAGGAACTACGAACAGAAGTAGAAGTGCATATCATACACCTAGTTCTTACCGTAAGCGACGTTACTTTTGGACTGTGTTTCTAATGCGTTTATGTAATTCCTTTGTCCTACAGCCACCTCGTCAAGTAGTGACGCCATATAAACCGTCCGAAGACTTGGAGCAAGTACCCTTAATTAACCCCAACTCGCCATCTCATCTGTCTGCTGCATCCTGCACTCCACCGTACCCGCTGCTGAGCCCGCGGCCAGAAATAAAGACTGAATGCAACAACATACCATGTAAGTTCATATAACTTTTGCGTGGAAACGTGTTTTTTTAGCTGTATGAATGTATGTATATCTTCACGCCAGGTCTCTTGCGGGGTAGGCAGAGAGAACCGAGCGCCATAAGACGCGGCCCTTACACACTTCACTCGCTTCTTTCAACTTCATAGCTCTTTTCATGCACGCTCGCCGGTTCCTAAGGCTCCTGACATCACCTTCTCATAAAACACGATCAATTTGGTCATGGTAGGTTAGTCTCGGCCTTCCTCGGCTCCTACATCCTACCACTTTCGCATTGTATATCTGTTTCGTCATTTTTTCATCTTGCATTCTTTCTACATGTCCAAACCAACGGAGCATGCTCTTTCTTATCTTAACACCGACACTTTCTTTCAGTCCAACTCTCTTTCGTACGTCCTCATTTCGAACTCGGTCAGCAAGCGTTATGCCACAAATTGCACGCAAACGCAGTGCTCGCATCTCGACCGCATTTATTCTACTTTCATGCTCTTTCTGCCATACCCAGCTCTCGCTTTATTTATTTATTTTTAGCTGACAATATATAAATTACTCCTTCTCATAAAGACAGCTATTCCATGACTGTGGTCGTTTGCTTTTTATGTTATTTAGTTAATTTGTTTAGGTGTTTATAACAGTTGCTTTATATTGTTATTTACAATCTCTATGAAAGGAATCCTAGGCCAATGCACGCCAAGGTTTGTTTGCAAGTTTCTCATTTTTTATTTATATAATGCCGGGGGACATACAAGCACACCCATACCTGATGGTGCTGTACCGAGGATATCCCCGCTACTTGCACATCAAATCCTCAGGAGCTTATTTGTAACCTCACTCACTCGCAGGGACTCACCAACCTTCTAGGGAATTGTTATTTGGCTATAGTTCTCTGTGAGTTAGAAGTACTTCCCATACTTCCCCACTGTTTTAATGCCCCCTGCCTCTATCTAAGTGTATATATGATGGAAGTGTATGATGTCTAAATATTGTAAAACTAATAATTAGTACATTCAAAGAACAAGCTAAGTAACACATTTGACCTCTAAGGCACAGAATAAGGGTTCTAGGTTGTATATTTGTTTTGTTCTTGTATACACAAATGTCATCAGTGAAAGATTCTAACACAAAACTAGCAAGTTTCAAATGCTATTGTTAATAATTAAAGGTTAATTATACATAGAAATTAATCTCTTTTTTTAAGACGTCGTGAAGCATACAAGCGTACGGCCCACCTGATGTAAAGTGGTTACCGTAGCATTTGAACGCTTGCAATACATTAAGTATCATTCGCGTGTTGCAACCTCTGTTGCTAACACAGCAACTCCTAGGAAGTCCCAAGACGGGACCAAGACAAACATACATATTAATGTACACAAACGCCAATGATATTTGTGCTGTGTGGGAATCGAACTCGCGAGGCTTGGTGTTAAAGAATCGTTATTAATTACTGCACCACCGCGCTCGTTAAAATCTTGTTCTTCGGCTGTACCAAATGTTAGGACAGTCCCAGCACAGTATATTATATTTCCATATTATCTTCATGCCAAACTGTTAATTGGCATTCGTCGTCTCCTGATGAAGTTTACTTCTGGAGAATAGCATAGCAGAATAAACATGCATTGTTTTTGTGTTTTAGATAATGAATCGAGAACAAAAAGTCTGAAGAAGCCCAGTCACAAATCTATATCAGAACCGACAACAAGCAAAAGTATACTAAATAAGGTTTGTATTCGTTTCATGGCCATGCAATAACTAAAGCATATAAATTCGTTGTTACCAAATCACTCATAATGGAAGAAACTATGTATACATTCCATAGTTATTTAAACTTCACCATATTCTTCGTCATCATTTCTAAATTCTAAGGATATCTACTAGTTATAGAGGCAAATATTACAAGGAGTTGATGATGGATGCAATACGACCTACTGCGTATACCTTTATATATACAATTTATTATAAAATATATAATAGAAACAGTATGGTAGCCATATATGCCATAATGGCATTAAAAGTTTTACGTAACTCGTAAAAAAACGTGTGGAAAATAATGTATTTATAGTTTTTAGGGTTCCGTACCCAAAGGGTAAAACGGATCCTTATTACTGAGGCTCCGCTGTCCGTCCGTCCGTCCGTCTGTCATCAGGCTGTATCTCATGAACCGTAATAGTTAGACAGTTGACATTTTCACAGATGATGTATTTCTGTTGCTGTCGCTATAACAACAAATACTAAAAAATAGAATAAAATTAATATTTAAGGGGGCTCCCATACAACAAACGTGATTTTTTTTGCTCATTTTTGCTCGGTATTGATAACGGTAACGCTTGAAATATTCACAGAATATTTAGTTATATATTCACTTTAAGAATAAATAATTAAATTAAAATAAAACAAATATTTTAGGGGGGCTCCCAACAAACGTGCCTTTTTTTTTTTTTTTTTTGCCGTTTTTTATAGGTAAAAAAAAGGTAGGTACGGAACCCTTCGTTTGCGAGTCCGACTCGCACCTGGCCGATTTTTTAAAAAAATGTTCTACAAATCCACAGTCTCCATGTTTTCCACGTGATAATTAGAGGCCATCACAGCAACTTATGCCACTTCTTACTCTCTAAAAGTTCAAAACTCGGAAAAAAATGGTTATACAAATTAAAAAAATAAAGTCTTCTTGTTATTTGTTTTTAGAATTATAAATCTATTTGCATTCCTGACAATCGCAATGTTTATCTGCTACAATATTCATTTACGAAATCAGGTAGTATTTTACTTAAGTACCATATTTATTTCAGGACTAATACAATCCTATACCCAAATATAAAAAAAATACATCGGATCAATTTTCCAAAATGTCACCCAAATTACGATTATTTACCGAAATCAAAAAGATGCCGCGATTGTTGACTGCAAACCTCTCTAATATACTTATATTGTAACGAATACATAACAGATTTAAAAAAATAACTTGTGTCATACATAATTAACCATACTGCAATTTTTTTTTGGTAACTCTGTGAAACACGGATTATGCAAAGACGATGTAGGAAGGCCGAAACGAATTACCGAATGAGTATTTTAACGACTTCGAACCGACGGTCCTGGTAACTTCTTATGAAGCTGTTTCATGAAACGCTCTTGCTTTTCCGTATTTATATTGGCAGAAATATTGTGGCGAGCAGACGCAGGGAAATAATAATAATAATAATAATAATAATAATAATAAATTTATTTGCAGAAATAAGGTACATAAAGTTAAAGTATTTTATAAAATGTTTCGTTTCTCTTATTTTACCCACTGTGGGCGTGCAAATGTACATTGAAATTTTTAAAATGTAGTTACGAGTATAATGTGGTATAAGTTATTACAATTATTACATAGTGCCATGGTAAGGTTTAAATAGTGGTCAAATATTAAAAAACAAGCAAAAAACAAATGCGATAGAAATTAGTACGCAAATACAAAAAATAAAAATGAACATCGTATTCAGTATTCAATCCCTATTTCTGATGTCCAAGTACTCCTGAATAGAATAATAACATTTATCTAATAACCAGGAATGTAATTGTTTTTTAAAAGCTCGCAGAGTTAGTTGTTTAAACTGTTCCGGTAAATTATTAAAAATTTTAATAGCCATACAAAAGGAATTATTCTTGTGTAATGTTAAACGTATGTTCGGTAATAATATCATATTTTCATGTCTTGTTGGTTTATTTTTGAGATTACGTCTTGTCGTAAAGTAATCGGGGTGTTCTTTGACTAGGATACATATTTGTTTGATATACAAGCAAGGTAGCGATAGCACGCGTAGTTTTTTAAAAAGAGGTTTACATGGCTCCTGGAAATGTGTCTTGCATATAGCTCGTATACAATAAAAGAAATCTTCCCGGTTACAACACGAGTACATTTTGTTCTGCAGAAGAATGCGTCCCCTTGTTTATCGAGCGGACTTACATGTATTAAGAATCTACGGTAAAACAGATTTAATTAGGACATAATGTTCAATACAGCCTCACCTATTTGGCATCAAAAAATCGGATCTTAGCAATAATAACCTTAGATATCTTTGGTTCTTTATCGTCTTAGGATTGAATTTGTTTGCCAATCTCCACGGAAGTAGACCGAGAAACTAATCTACGTCCAAGGAAGTTATTATCTGGATATCATTATATTAGGGGTTAAAGTATAAAATTGCCGATTTGTACTGAAAGTTTTTTCTAAGATGTAACATATTTATCTCATTAAAATATTTATTCTCATGGATACACTGCTGCCATCTAATGTAAAGTTTATTTATGCCTTTGTGATGGAACTCAGGGTATCTATATTCGACAAACTGTGTGAAAGCATTTTGTACTGCCTCCTGGGAAGAATTTACAATGGTTTCTAGTACAGTGTGAGGTCTTGCGTTATCATGGAGCAATTATGATGAAGTTCGACTCACAAGTCGGGGCTGTTTCAATCCCAGTTTCGCCATCATTGTTCGAAGTTCGGCACAGGCCGACCTCTCATACCCACCAATGTATCTCCTGTGTAGCCAGAATTACGGCGACCACCAAAATGGCAATGAACAGTGAAGTTCCTTGCTGTCCCGGGGGTTAAAACTACAGCTGCCTTGGAACTCACAACGAATTTAATCAGAAAAATTGTTGGACTAGGAAGTTTTGGAATTGACTTCCCCTCTTGATAAAGTGAGAGACAGCAATATGACAAATAACGCATTTAAAAACCTCAAAGAGATGACATTGATATTTTTTATTACACTGTCGCTTTCTTGTGATGAATTATCTTCATTTTCCTCCAAAAACCTTTCAATATCTAATGAATATATATTTAATAAATGTTCTTCTATTTGCTATTTTATAATAATATAATTCGTACCTTAATTTAAAAAAATATATAAATCAAAAAACATTAAATCTCAAATCAAAAAAATACTCATTTATTTGTAAAAGTTTCACAAGAGATAATCATACGTCTGTCAAACGTACACCATAGCCATATCTAGGTATAGAGAGGACATACTGTCGCGATACAGTCGTACACCGCGAGCACTGGCCGACTACTGAGTTGACTAAGGGACACAGCGCGCTACATAAATCTGGTAAAAAGTAATAGCAAATTTTCGAACTTGCGTACGTTATGCGGACGTAGATTATCTTTCTAGGGTTAATAAGAGGCCGTTATCGGCATAGCCCGTTAACGAGTACCCTTCTGGTAAGGGTAGGTTAAGAAAGTCATCAAAACCGATATTCCAAAGATACGGCCCAAACACCGAACCCTGAGGACAGGCCTGCGTAAGCACCTTCGAAGCAGCATAATGGCCAAGTTTTAATTTAGTTGTACCAAAGTTCGGCACAGTCAACATCTGCTGTTATTGCTTGACCAGACCTGAGAAAGCCATGAAGAGACCACCAAACAGTTACCATTACCTTTTTATTTGTAAGCTTTGCTTTAGGGCACTGCGGCGTTTGAACTGGGGTCAGCCATTGCATTTTTCGCTTACGGTTATCGTAAAGAATTCACTTTTCGTCACATGTCACAATTCGATCCAATATTACTTCATTTCTGTACCGATTCAACAAGGCAACACAAGTTTTGAACACACGTTTCTTTCTGCAGATCAGTCAAATCATGAGGCACCCATTTTTTCATACTGTTTTATCTTATTGATTTGATGCAAATGAGTCAATATTGTAAGTAAGGTAACGTTAAGTTATGCTACTAATTCCTGGGTGGTTTGACTCTGATCGGCTTCCACAATCTCCTTCAATTCAGCGTTATTCACCTGTGTGGGCATTATTCACATGTTGTGGGTCTTCCACATGGTTCGTTCTTCATGTCGAAGTTTTCATTACGAAAGCGTTTAAACCAAAAACGGACGGTGCGTTTATTAGCAGTCTCCTCTTCAAACGCAGCATTGATATTACGAGCCGTTTCTGCCGCGTTAGTTCCACGTCGGAACTTGTATTCAAAAATTACTCGGATTTTCGAAGTATCCATCTTTTCCGTCTAAACTAAATAAAAAAAATAATTCGAAAATCAAATGTTGCACTTTTTTTAAAAGAAAAACCTCATGTGAAAAAAGTTTCACTCGAAAATCTCACACCATGAAGGTTTAATGTCAATTCAAAGTATCTATTACTATAAAACGGCTATTCATACTTTAACCCTTATTATATCCATCCCTTACCAGAGTTACTTAGCACCTCCATAATGCCGAACTCTGGCGAAGAGAAACTACAATTATAATCAATGAATAACGACTAAAACAAATCTGCTACCAAGAATTAAGCGATGATTTGACAGGTTAAATTAAAGACAAAGTAAAATAAAAATTACTGTGTTTTACACGCGATGTAAGGACAAGAAATTTAAGCACGGATTAGTAATCCTTCTGCTTACTACAGGCGTAGTGGCCCTGCTATTGCCATGGATAAGGGTTACCCGGAACTTCAATCGCTGCTTTGTTCGAGGGAATCCGACTATTTGTGTCCCAAAACCTCCTATAGATGACGCTAATTTTGAAAAATAATGTCAGTATTTTAGTCGAGAATTTAATTTATAAAAAATAGATTACAGACGAACAGGTCAGTCTTGTGGAAACTAGGCATTTTTGAATTCGTAATAGATCATCGTTTTAAAGTCTTAAAGACGACGAACTTGTGAATTAATTCCTATTATCTAGTATCATGACGTCATTTTGTTGTTCATACAACAATTTACATGTGCTATATTTGAATAGATAATGCAAATTTCTTTTTCTTAGCGTTATTCAGACCATTAGGATTGGCGGGGACCGCAACCTAAGACTGAATGGATTTGGTGAAGATTTGGTGAAGATACTGATTGTTAAATGGAGCGACTGCCATCAGACCTCCACTTCCCAGAGGGAAAATTAGACCTTTTTTAAGGTAAAGTGACACGTCTTTCGAAATATAATTTCTTGAACATGCGGGTTTGCTCACGATGTTTTCCTTCACCGCCAGCAAGTGATAATTAACAGATATGTATACAGATAAATAGAATTGTTGTGTCTGTTTGTAATATGAAAATAACCGCTTTTTATTAAATGCATATGGATGTATACACGGTACATATACCAAAATATTTTTTTACAATTTTTGTCTGGCTGTCTGTTTGTTCCGGCTAATCTCTGAAACGGCTGGACCGATTTTGACGGGACTTTTACTGGCAGATAGCTGATGTAGGTGTAACTTAGGCTACTTTTATTTTAGAAATATGATTTATTTTATTAATATAAATGAATAACAAAAAAAGAACTATTCCGCGTGGACGAAGTCGCTGGCACAGCTAGTACATAAATCCGAAAACACAAATTTAGTGGTACTTGCCTGAATTTGAATCGAGGACCAGTTGGTCAGTAGGCCAGTTCTTTATCCACAGGGCCATCATTGTTCTTTTCATTCAAAATATCCTTTATTAACAATGGACATTACATTTATCAGGTCAAAAGTGCAACGTTAGGTCGGTCACACAAGACGGAAGAGGGTGTCTCTAAAGTCGACGAAGTCCACGAGTATCACGAGATATCTGACACAGATACGGTTAGTTTACCTTATTTTTTTATTACTCATCGTCATGTCAATCTTATCTTTATTAGGGACCGCGCGCAGAATGGTCTCTTTTTCATGCATTTCTGTCTGTCCACCTCCTCTTCCTTTTTATCATTTTTAGTGAAGTGTTCCGTACGCAAAGCGTGCTAACGGAACCCTATTGTTAATCCTAAACTGTTAGTTCGTCTGTCCATCTGTTCGTGTATTTTATTCTCGTATATTATTAATTCATATACATGATGAGTGGTAGAGCGCATCAAAGCAAGACTGGGGAAGTACCTTCAACTCACAGAATACCGCGGCCAAATAACAACTCCCTAGAGGGTTGTTTTATTCCTGCGAGAGTGTGAGGTTACCAATAAATAAGCTCATGAGGTGTTGCTGTGCGGATGCTAATGCGCGAGCAATACTCTGACATGAATGTAGTTGATATTTTAACCTTATATACACTTTTTTATCTACCACGGCCATACATTGTTCCACTCAGGAACTCAGTAGCAATGGTGGTTTGCAAATCAAATTCTTTTATTTTATGAATGTAAACATTTATGCAAAAAAGTTCTACAAACAAACAAACAAACTCTTAGTATTGCTAGCGTCCATAGACTGCGGTAATTAAAATATTTCCGTATCTTTCATGACCCATATTATTGACGTCTTCCGACGACTCGTGGGTTCAATTTCCATACAGGACCAACATTTGTATGCATGAACATGTTTGTTTGTCTTGTTCTGGGTGTTTTCTATGTATCATATAAGTATATATTTACAAAAAAAAACGAATGTTTAGCTATATTGTTTGTACCCATAACACAAGCTTCGCTTACCTTGGGTCTAGGTGGCGTTGTGTAATTTGTCCGTAAATATTAAATATTATTAATATATTTTTGAGTGGCTAAGATTTAAGATGCTAAATTTGCTACGTGGGATCATATTCATATTTTCATGATTTCACGGTTCAATTACATTATATCATTAAGTCATAAAATCATGACTCAAGCTAAAAATAGCTAGCTAAGACCAAGGTTCTGATAAAATTGCTAATGATAATAATACTAAGTTACTGAAAGTAACCCTGAAAGAATTGGCTACAATACGAGTACTTACTATTATATTCAACTATATACTGACATCTGTACATGTCTAGTACATAATACAATAAACGCGTAGAGTGCACATATGTATCAACGGCTAGAGAAAAATTAAGGAGAGTTTGACTTTAAAGGTATCAGGCACTTGCGCTCCAAGAGCATGTGAGACAAACAAAAAAAATTAAGATTTGAATTCTTTTTTGCCTCATATAAGAAACTTTATTTACAAAACATCACATAAGCTACCACCAAATAAGTCAGATACCATCAAGAAACAAAACTGAATACAAAACGTCGTTATAAGTAGCCAGAAAAATCGTTGTTATGCTCTTCAACATAGATCTATATGTTTTAAATGGAGAAGAGTAATTAGATTGCAGAAATTTGTTAAAGGACCCCAGGACCGGAGACATACATCCAATAAATGTATTCACATAATACATATATTCAGCAAATATAGTCAGTGTAAAGAACTCCTAATAAATAATTCTTTTGGAACCTTATTTTTGTACTTCCTCTTAGTTAGTTACATAGATTTTATCGATCAACTTACTAGACACACGCATTTTTCGGACTCAGTGCACACGAATGCACGAAAAATTTATCTGACCATTGGGGGGTATACACATTGCCTCGGAAAACCATATTCGAAACGGAATTTATTATTATTATTCTTCTTTATGGCGATCCTAGTTTTCTCGCCAATGTCAGTGCTTTCATATTTCATTTCACAATTTAACTGATTATGTGACTGCTCTTAGTATGTGACTCTGCTAAGAAGTGGCTTGAAAAGTTTGCAATCAATTTTGACAGATTTCATACATTTTGACAGGTAACTTTTCGATTCCGATTCGAATATGGCTTTTCGCGGCAATGTGAAGACCTCCATATATCTGCCATCAATGTCTTGTCCTTTTCTTACTTGTCTTGTTCGTTGGAATCCTTTTGGTTTAAAAGACGTTTGTTGTAATACTTATAGATCTAAGGTACTTGGAATATTGTAATCACGTCACTGAACAACGATTTTACTTTGTAAAAGAGATTTCTTCTCTTGATGTTTTTAAATGAGGGGCAATTTATGATCACGCTACCTACAGCACAGTGAAATTTCTTTCACTGTGCTGTAGGTAGGGTGATCATAAAATGTAATCTATCTATATTTTCACACCAAGTCCCTTGCGGGGTGGGCAGAGAAAATGTAGTTTGTTCTCGTCACATATAGAAGTTCATACTTTACAAAATTATTAATTTATACAATTGATTTTTCAGGAAAGCACAGCTACGGAAAATGCGAGAGCTGAAAATTTTGCGATGCCTGATAGTCCTGGAATACCAGTGAGTGACACATGTTTGCACATTTACATTTGTAAAAATTAAAATCGTTTCGTAAAACGCACAGATAATTTCATAATTTTGAAAGTCTTGTGTTTTGATGTTTATCAAACGACATAGGTAGATGGAGAGGGTTAGTTTTGAACGTCATCCCTCTCGCACGTAACACTAATAGTTCAGTATCTACCAAAACCTTTTTTTATAATTGAATTGGTACGCCAATTTTTTTTTGTATAATCTGATTGACATTAATTAAGAACAAATGAGTTTACGTGTGTATGTCTATGAATATCCTTAAGGCAGGTTCTCTGCGGGTTATACAAAGATAATGTTTAACACTGTTAAAATAAATAACAAACAATTCCAATCTAAAGTTTCAATTCCTTTCATTTTACAGTCTGTTTTTCCATTTCATACTCGACACGACTGTCACTATCTCTCGTATTTATGGATAGTTTATCTGTGCAATCGTCACAATGGGGATTTTCGATATTCATTCTCGCATTGGATCACATGTTCGCAAATTTATTTCTATACTTTTGGAAAGAGTTACTTTTTCTGAATAATAGTCTAACTTCTATCTATCTATAACTTTACGCCAAATCCTTTACGGGGTAGCCAGAGAGAACCGAGCGCCACGTGACTTGATCCTTACATACCCCACTCGCTTCTTTAACATTAATTGCTCTTTTCATGCACGCTCGCCGGTTTCTAGGGCTGCTGACATCACCTTCTGATAGAACACGACCAATTTGATCATGGTAGGTAAGTCTTGGCCTTCCTCGGCTCCTACATCATTCCACTTTTGAATTGTTTATCTGCTTCGTCATTCTTTCATCCTGCATTCTTTCTACATGTCCGAACCATCGGAGCATGCCTCTTCTCATTTTAACATCATTGCGAATACTGTCAATAAGCGTTACGCCACAAATTTTGCGCAGCACTCGCATTTCTACCACGTTTAATACTTTCATGCGCTTTCTGCCATCATACCTAGTCTAACTTGATACTTGATTATATATTCCACTACATAGGTTAAAGGTTAAAGGTCGATTTATTTTATTTGCATACATTTTTGAGCAGTCAGAACCCGTTATATACGTTTTCCCATACATTTCGCGGTCGTATACAACCACCCGGGTTTCGAAGGGTTAATAGACAGTTAAAAAGTGACATGGCACTAATCGCAACGTAGTTATGTTTTGCCAATTCCTTGTCCAGAGAAAACTGTAAATTAATCCTTGTGATAAATAGTAATATTTCCTATTTGACTATGATCACTGATCAACTATTTCTCATAGCATCCGTTATTATTTTTTAATGTTCCAATCGTCTGTAGTGTTTATGGCTAAAAATGGCTTCGAGTACAAAACCTTTTTATTGACCTGTAACTTTTGTCAGTACCTAGTTGAATCTTTTGCATTATAATTAAAAGCCTCAGGTAATTGAATGAAACTATAGCAATACATATCCTTCTATATCTTATCTATTTTTATCTAAAATATTAAGGCACAGAATAATCCGATATTGTTTTTTTATGTAATAGAGAGTGGTCGATGTTAAGAAAAGGCATGCTCCGTTGGTTCGGATATGTAGAAAGAATGCAGGACGAAAGAATGACTAAACAAATATACAAAGCGAAAGTGGAAGAACGTAGCGTAGGAGCCGAGGAAGACTTAGGTTCATCAGCCATGGCCAAATTGGTCGTGTTTTATCGGAAGGTGATGTCAGAAGCCCTAGTTATCGGCGAGCGATGCATGAAAAGAGATATGAATGTTAATGAAGCGAGTGAGGCGTGTAAGAACCGTGTCTTATGCCGCTAGATTCTCTCTGCCTACCCTGCAAGAAACCTAGCGTTAAGATATAAATATGCTTTTATTAATACACAAGTTTGTTTTTCAGAAAAGCTACGCTGACTTCAGCCAGAGTTTACTCGATGAAATGGAATCCATGTTTCGAAATCTTGACGGTCGGCAGAAGGATAAAGTCGTAAGTGTTTTAATAAATTTTCACAACAACTGTTACACTCAACGTTAACAACTATCGCAAGTTAATAACCTTGTTATGGCACCTACTATTTGGAATATGGGAATATAAACCAGTTGAGAATGCGCAAGCTTGCATTGCCAGAGGAACACCAGGCTCGTCAATTACATAACAACTCAATTTTTTTTTAATTTGTCAGCCATTTTGACCATGTTCCTTAAGAGATAGGAACGGTGTTCTTGAACATTCCTATTCTACTTTTTTACGCTGAATCCGAATCTGAAGTCAAAATTCGAATATTCGAAAAAAACGCACACACAGACAAACGCACAGACAAATTTCATATAGAAACGGGTGTTCCTGAACACTACACAACGTGCGGCTGTGTTGAAGTTATTTGGTGTCGATTTCATATTAGAGTGCCCTTACAAATTTAGGTCTAAAGATAAAAAAGAAACAACAAAACAAGTTTATTAATTTGGGATGAGTATACAATATTCGTCGTGTAAAAGTATTTTAGTACAAAACATATTGACGTGTAAAATACCTAATATTTTCAGAAATCAGATGAAAACGTGAATTCCTACGAAGACCGTATAAGTTATATATATGCCAGTTACGGCTACATTTGATTTTCAACATAAAGTAATTACCGAACGTGTATAATAAAATAGAATCGTTTGCTATTGGTCAACATTAATAAAACAATTTTCATAATGCAGGCGCAATACTGTTACTGGAGTATTTGGTAAGATGTAGGCTCGATCATTCCTAGTTCGATTTTTAGTTGTTGATGTTGCTGTCTTGTTCGTCCTGTGACAGTCTTAATTCGACCTTCATCCTAAACTAAACCCTGTATTTATTATTCATGTTAATTATATTCATTTGTGTGTGCAAATAATGTATGCTGTTTTTAAATATGACATCTAAAATCGAATGAAGATTATGCGGAGCTTCGTTACGGGTGCTCTGAATACATGTCGTCCATAGCGTACATAGCTTTCTGTTGAAGTCAGTTTCATAACACAGCGGTAATTAGACCAAACAGAGGGAAACCGTACATAGGCACAACGTAATGGATTGATGAAATATCCGGAGACAATTCATCAAGAAGTTCATCAAGTTTTGTACGTCATGTTATGATCTCGAGCTGAGATAAATAATTATATAATATACAGAATTTTATTAATAGGATTACTAGGAAGGGATGCTGGAGTGATACCTTCTTGACATAGGCTTGTACATGTAGGCTCTTCTCGGTTCTCGTATCCGCATCGCGTTACCCGCTCACGCTTGTCTTTTTTTTTCATTTAGCGTTCTTTCTGACTTTTTTTACTCGAATCCTAATGTTGATGTTAAGTAGCCTATGACCGTCAATAATTATGAAATGCAAAAAGAAGTATTAAAATCCGACTCTTGGTTCCGGAGATTAGTTCTTTCAAATAACTTATCTAAATTGATTGGAAAAAATATTAGATTTTTCGGAATATTATACGATAGCATAAATGTGGAACAAATTCGTAGAACTCGTTGAGTAAACTGGGATGATTATTACGAAACAAATTCCGTTTTTGGAACGTGAATCTCACAAAGTCTTTGTTCCTAGTCCAACTTGAAATCGGCCGTATTTTATTTTTAAGAAACGTCGTAGGTAATTATTGCAGTCTATATGATTGTTTATTCAAAGTTGAAACGAAAAAGTATCTAAGATACATTTGCAAAATAGACAGGCCAAGATTTCATTAGATAAAACGAAACCAGCTTACCTTCTAGTAGTAGTAGTAAATAATGGTGAAGGTAAGGTTTGTTGAAGTTATTTTAATGAAGTCACTTTTGTGGGTTTTTAAATTTTAGTAATTAATTAAATTCATTTTTTGTTATAATGCTTCTAGCATTCGATGAGTCCCGTAAGTTTCGATGAGTGATGTCTTAAGTAATCCCAGAGCTGTTTAGTAGGATGGACTGAATTTTACTTTTTATGCCTATAAGGTGGCAAACTGTGGCATGTCTGATGGTAAGCAGTTACTGTAGCCTGTGGCTAACTGAAAAAATTGGGTTATCATGGTCGTTATCGATCCAGTCACTACAAACCTCTTCACTTCCCTTTTGATGAACCTTATTCTGCGTTGGGTGTGTGTGCTACTTTATTAGTTTATTGGGAATGACGTAATGACATAGTCTTTTATTAACAACCGTGGAAATTGCATCCATTTGAAACTGCAAAGTTATCTTGACGTTGGCAGTTATAAATGCTATTAGGCGTTAATATTATCCAATGGGTAACTCAATTTAGAGAGACATTTTGAAGTTTGTACCCAATTATTAGGTAATCGCGCTAGCGTAAGCACATGATATGACTGAACAAAAATGTTGCCGAGTCATTGACTTATGACCTAGAAATTCATGTGTTGATGTTGTCAAATAAAAATGATGATTTGTTAATGTAGTAGGTATGTTGGGAAATCATTGTGGATGCATTTTTGGTATTAATTTATAGTGTCAGAATAAGTGGTAAGAGGTCATAGCTGTCCAAGGTAACATTGTATCTACCTTTTTTGCTGTTTTCACGTGATAGTTACTATGGGAAATTACCTGGCGAAGTTCGAAGAGATCGTCACTGGACTGCAATGTGTAAAACGACGTCAGGCAAGTCTGTGAGATGTATATTGATTTGTATTGGCGAGATGTATTTCTCAGGCGCGTAGGGTTTCAGGGAAGTTAGCATTGTGCGCTTTTATACTTTTTTCTATGACGACATTACCGTGGCCGTCAACGACACTAATGCAACACAGGGCAGGCATATTTATGAAATATATGGAATCGCTTTTAATTTTCCGTCGACGGTAACGTCATATCGTGTACGTCCACGACCCCTCTTAAGTCGTGGCATATCTTAGGAGACCGGCTTCTTGTAAAACCTTCGCAGTATTTTTGCGATGGGTGCGATGTGATGCGAGGGTTGTTGTGTTCGTTTGAGTGTTTTGAGCGTGTTTTATCAGTAAGCTTGTAAGAATATGCTGGGTTAGCAGCAGGGGCTGCAACGTGCGAACAATACTTATTGTATTGGAAGCGTACAAGCTATGGCTACCGCTTTACATCAGGTGCACCGTGTATGTGAATAACGAAATAAACTACAGCGAGTAATTTGAGCTCTGCCCCAGTTGTGTCTCGATGGAACACAGGATTATTTACTTATATTTAACTTTCTTGTTGGACGAATGGTCGTTTGGACGAATAATACAATAGTTCATTCGTCCAAACTCATACGCCCAGCTACCCCTACAACAGTTACATATCTATGTAGTGCTCTGTAATTTGTCGTTAAATATTTATTTATTTTTATTTGCATCCATATAATTTGTGTGTGTGTGTAACCTGTCTATAAATTCTCGAAAACGCGCAACAGAGCTCAATGTGCTTAGTAATATTACTTATCCTTATTTACGAAGTATATAGAGCTCTGGTGTTACGACCGCAATCAATACAAAACTATATCTACGCTAATATATAAACCGAAAGAGTTTATTTGAACGCTTTAACTTCTGGAACTACCAGTTGGATTGGAAAAATTCTTTGTGAATTTGATAGCTCAATTCTCGAGGAAGGTTTATAAGCTATTCAACATCACGATACGTCCTAATACGCCAAGAAAAGAGAAAAATAAGTAAGAAAAAGCACTCCTCGGGATAGGGAGATACGTGCGGACGAAGTCGCGGCAACTAGTTATGTATATCGTTGTTTGTAGGTTCGCCTCTGTTCGGTGTATTTTCTCGTGTGATTTCAGAGCTGTGAAACTACTTTGAAACTTGTCCGATGTATTTACTGCCAAACAAGTTAGCGCTTGTAGATAGTTTGACCTGCAAACATTTCCTCTCACGGCAAATTTCACTTTACGTAATATTCTGTTAGGCGACTACTGCAAAGTTCGCCCCAAGCTTGGTACTTTAGACCATAGTTTATTATTTAGTTAAGGACTAGATATATATAGGCACGGTATCACTACCTGAAAATTGTATTTTATCGAGGGAACTACTTATTCGTACACACTGTGAAAGCACTGAGCATGCCCACTTCTTTCTCATTTATCATTTCCTTCCCATTGTATTAGTCAGCTCATGAAATTTTTAGACGAATATTTATAGTCATGTCGTATAACTGCCATTCAAGCACGTTATTCATACCTTATCAATTGTAGTATCTCAGCCACTGGATCACAAATTTTATGATTTTTAATTCTCGATTTCGGCATCATTTATTTGCAGTGAACGTGAAAATTGTGCAGTATCGCAGTTAGTAGTAGCTTTAGTCAAAGACTATTATTATACTATAACTAGATCTACAATTTAGAAGTGATAATAATTACTTAACGACATTCTGGCGGGAGCAGTATTTAGGTCTGATAGCGTCTTAAAAGAAATAGATTTTTTGTACTAAGGTGGCAAACAAGCGTACGGCCCGCCTGATGGTAAACAGTAACCGCAGCCTATAGATATTTGTAACGGCACTCGTGCGTCACCGGTTCTGTAAAAACCTCTTACTTCTCCTCTTGGAGATTCCTTCGCGTTATCCCGTTTCCTAATCCATTAGGATTCGCAGGGTCCGCTACCGCCAAAGCCTAAGGATTTGGCGAAGATACTGATATTTACATGGAGCGACTGTCAGACTTCAACAGCCCAGAGGGAAAACCAGACCTTCCTTAGGTTAGGTCACGTGTGGGATTCCTCAAGCTGTTTTCTTTCACCGTCAAGCAAGGGCATAAATATGTACATAAATCCGAATTTAGTGGTACATGCCCCCGCCAGGATTCGAACTGGTGACCTGGTGAAAAAGTGGATCAATAAGCCGGTTCCTTATCCACTGGGCTATCTCTGCTCCTCTTGAAGAATCTCATATAATCCCTCGTAGAAAACCTCGCTAGGGAATTCATTTCATGAGAGTTCTCTGAAGAAAACTCCCCTGGAACCGCACAGTACAGTTGCTGTTCCAGCGTATAAGGTAGAACTCACCGTTGTCGTCGAGCGGTGCGGTTATAAAAAGAGGCTATCTGCATCCAACGATTCTTCAGAAACCAGTCCGTTGTACAATCGTTTTTCGATGTAACAATGTTTGCTGTGCAGTGTAGGTTATTAGCAAAACTGCACAAATATGACGCAGTCACCGCATAAAGTAGAACCCTAATAATTATATAAGTATATTGTTTTTCAGGGGTCTTCAAATAAAACGTTTGATATCGATATGGCTTTGAGGTAAGTAATATCTTTGGTAATTAGAATGTTTGTTCCGCTAATCCGTTCTATGCAATCTTAAATTTTTGTATTATTTGGATAGTTAATGAGAAAATTCCTTATGTATATCATATGTATTTTGGGGTATTAGCGGGTCACCGTCGTCTTTCAGCTTTAGCCGAACCCAATTTCATTTGGCGGTGGAGATATACGATTAATAACGAGGGTCTGACGAAATAGTGGTAGAACATTGCTATATTTAATGTAAAACAGACTGCACATGTTCATGAATCGAATTTTTGACTTGAATACGTTTTTAAATTTTAGTTCTTCCATAGTGGGAGGCAATTCAGAAAACTGACAATAACAAAATCGGCGGCTACATATCTAACGTGTAAATCCAAATTTAATTACACCACTTAATGGTTTCTAAATAAAATAATTGTTGCTATGAGTAAGGACTGTGACGCATTGCGCACGGCGGGGGTTATTTTGAGATCATTTCGCTGCATCATATAATTTCCTTTTACTTTTAACTTACTTCCGTTTATCCGTTACGAAGACCTATTCACATAAACCTCCCGGCCGTGTTTACGACACAAATCCCGTTTTTTGAATATACTCAGGTTAAAGTATTTATTTATTTAGGTCACACACGTTAAACAAAATGGAAAGAAAGAAGAATATGCAGACAGGCACCATGAAGCCAATGTCTGCGCACGATGAGAAAACCTTGGACACTGCCGTCGCTATGGCAAACGAGATTACAACAAAGTTGGTATAATGAGTATATAATTAGTATTATACTATTGCTGCCTACTAGTATTATAATTCTATAGAGACGCTATAATACATATTTGAGACTGAATGTTAGCACAATGCTGCACATTGGAGAAATAAAGAGACTTGTTTATGTAATATTTTTTTTATATAGGGTAATCCATTTAATTATTGACACTAAGAGGCAATCTTGAAATAATATGCAATTTTAATCGTATTCAAATGTAAGTCGTAAGTCAAATGTAATCTACTACGATTAAACTTACTTATAATGAATATAGATAAATCTCAAACTTTTTAACTATAGATTATTCAGTCTTAATACTTAGTTGATATAAAAAAATATTTACGATACCCACATGCTAAAACCCAACTACACATTCTATCCACAGTATTGGAATCTTACAAATTGTCTATAAATGTAAGGGGACCAATAA
The DNA here is from genome assembly GCA_947507595.1 of Pyralis farinalis. Lineage (NCBI taxonomy): Eukaryota > Metazoa > Arthropoda > Insecta > Lepidoptera > Pyralidae > Pyralis > Pyralis farinalis. The sequence continues at coordinate 31,417,598 of OX382265.1, forward strand.
TTGGCTGGGTGCCAAAACTTGGGTGGGGCCAGCATTTGGGCGGCTCACGGCACCTAAACATTTATATTGAGGTTATATCTATATATATTTGTATGAAATTTCAAATAAAGCTATGCTTATGATAGTTGGTTTAACTAACATGTATATTGTAATTCTTTTAGAACAGTTTTTCAGTTTTTTTCAAATAACAACTCCCTGGAGGGTTGTTGCGTTCCTGCGTGTGAGTGAGGTCACCAGTAAGCTCCTAAGGAGTTGCTGTGTTAGCAGCAGAGGCGGCATCGCGCGAGTGGTTATTGCAAGCGTTGATAGGCTATGGTAACCGCTTTACATCAGGTGGGCCGTATTCTTGTATGCCTTCCGACGTTGTATAAAAAAAAAGTGTATATTTATTGCTGTGCCCTATCTTTCCAGATCTATGAACGACCTCGACGGTGACAAGGTGCCGAGCTCGCCCAACGACCGCTCTAAATTCCATTTTAAGTTCCCGCTCGTCCCCCTTCACTATATTACTCCGCTAGAGATCGAAAAAGATGCTGTTGGTCAGTTTATTTTCAAATTTATCTATACTTTACGAATTATGGAAATTATTCCGCACTTAGAAAGGTTTCCTAGTAGTCAAATGCATAAGTGCTACAATTAAAATATGAATTTAATAAGACACGTGTTTGCCGCAACGGTCTTAATACCGACCATATTCATTATTGAACACTTCTGGAAAACATATACGTATTTACAATTTACTTCCTACTGTTTTAAATTTATTTAACGATGTAATTGAAGTTAAACAAAAACAATTCCTATTGATAAATAGAGGACAAAATATATTGAGTGGTACAAAAATATTCTTTACAAAAAAAATATCTACATGTAAATAGGCTAAGTCAAAATTACCTTTTTATGCGTAGATATTTTTTTTATTATTTTGAGAACCTGTACGTCTTTCATGAAGGACCTTATGGAAAATCCTCACCTGGAGGAACACAATTCATTCTCGAATCGGTAGAACCCACAAAGAAAGGCCAAAGCCCTCTTAAACTTAAGGGCTCCATAAATCAAATAAAATCAAATCAAAGCGTTTATATGTAGAAGTAGGTACATAATAGGTTTAGAATAATCAATAAATTAGCACAAACCACTACTTGTGTGAGTTGATGGATGCATGTGGTATAGGACCGATCGCTGTGGAAGTCTAAGGCTCCCCTTTAGACTATATCTATGTTCAGCAGTCATGACTGATTGATTTATTACGACTTTCGTTGCCGTCTTTATCACTTAATCAACGACAATTTTATTGATAGACTTCGATTGATCTTTTATTTCGAGCCCCACTCGTAATTTTAGCTATTAAGTCGATTAGGAAACGTATTTTTTATCCACTGTTGAATATTTCTTAGATCCTGGTCTTGCACCACATTTATTTTCCTTTCAGCCTCCTTTGACAAGAACCTTTCTGATCGAATTATATAAACTTACAGGAAGACATGAACGCCGTAACTTCAGCGAGGAAGCTAATAGTGTACCCGACATTCAGGTACAATATTTTCTGATTTATTTAATTATTTTTAATGCATAAACAAAACTTTGGAAAAACACAAAACCTATCAGGTATGTAGGTAATTAATTCGTTATGTAAATCAAAGCAACAAAATAATAATTACCGCCACTATTATTTTGTTGTTAATTATTTAATTTAAATAGCTGAATAGACAATCGTGGCTCAATCATAGCTTAATTCTATTGAACCTGAACGTAACCTGTTTAACTGTGGATTGGCCGAGGCCAGTGTTTTCAAGCCGCCCGAAGTCCACTGACTTAGCTTAACGATTGTCATCTATCGATAACAGCCGGAACCAACGGCTTAAAGGGCCCTCCGAAACACGGAGAAGTAGAAAGTTAGACTGACACGTGAAACGATGTTTTTAAGACGAGTTTTCTGTGGATCTTTTCTGTTCTGCAACTGTTAATTGTCACATTAAAGTGATTTAGTTATTTTTTATATAATATTTGGTAAATTTTTATATATGGATGCTAACTTTGACAAGCCATATCTCGGAAAATTTTTAAGCTACAAATACATAGAAAAGAAAATGCAAATTTTTGTACTCTAGCAATTTTTATGTATATGGTTTATTTTCTAGTTATTTTTAAAAATATATATTTTTTTGATAAATATAAAAAAAACCGATTCCACTTTAAATATACTTTTTTTTTCAAATAATAAGCATTTTAAACTGGTAAAACTAGGATCATATTTGTAATATTAAAGTAAAGTAATTCGTAAATTTTCAGAATTTAATCTCAATGTACCAGTGATGAGTAGAGTTTCATTGTTGATTATTATCTTAATAAAACTCGAAACTCATTTTATTTTCGCCATAACTCCGTTAGTTTTCATGCTAGAGGTCTTTATAAAACGCATTTTGAAGGTTTCTTTGTGTTCTTCAAAAATTAATCTGAAGCATTTTAGATTACTGCGTGTTTTTGCGTTGAAAAAATAAGGCCTATCTTCAATGAGACGTATCTTTATCTGTATTAAGCCTAGATAAAAAAAACGAAATTCTTTGTTTATTTATTAACTATAATTTTGATTGCTGCAGTTTTTTTTGACAAAATCAATAATTTTTGGGTTATGAGAAAACATTTGAAAAACGTCGTTTTTTTTTGTAAAAAAATGACGTTTTCAATTACTAATACCTCAAAAAGCATTGATTTTTTGAAAAACTTTTATAGAACATTTTTTGCTTAGAATTGATTCTACTATCGATTACATTTTTTTTCCCCACCTCCGAGTTAGGGTGGTATTCACCCCTTACAAAAAGCACATATCCGCATAGGGTAGATTTTACTTTTGGAGGTATTCCCTACTTACTGTCAAAATTTCAGCTAAATCCACCTTTCTTGAAAAAATTAAGACCCAAAAACGCTTCAGTCACTGGCCTAATACAGTTTTGCAGCGCTGCCTAGGCTCGAATTAAGTAAAGTGTGTCATTGTTTTTTTATATTGTTTAATTGATGTTCAATATAATATGTTGGTTAAATATGAAATTTATAGACACGCTATATTTTCTCTACAGTCGACGATAACAGAAGAATGCAAATTGGCGTACACAAGCCTCATCGAACACCCGACGCCTTCCTCTTCCCTGATATCACACATAAAGGACGGTACTTTGCGGAAGCCGTCGACAATACCGAAGCAGGCGCCGCCCCTTTTACACTCCAAACCACAATTCCGTTCCTTACAGAAACAATTATCTTATAAAACCAGGTAAATATTAAATTAGTACTTCTAGTGCTCATAGGTAATTAAGGTAGATATGAATTCATACAAATTGGGAGGTTTCTAGAATCCAAACCAAAAACTTCGAACTTGTCGTTTTTATAAAGAACGCTTTCGAGGACCAAGTCGATTATACTGCAAGTTTCCTTGTAGAAAGTGGCACTGAACTAAACAGACATGTATTTCGCTGTTATGTTACCTAATGTATGTAATTGTATATGTTACCCAAAAATATCACGTCTGCTGAATAGAATTGATTAGAATCAAATCTGTTAATATTATAACTTTTCTTTTGTAATTTCAGGCAAAATTCTACTAGTGAAGTAGAGCGAGAAGCGAAAGCAACCGTAAGTCCTTAATAGCATATTTTCATCCATTTAGTATAAACATATTCTCTCTGCCTACCCCATAAGGGAAATGGCGTGAAGATAGATAGTATACACACATCGAATTTTATATATCAACCAATCAAATAACATTAATCCAACACATACAATCTACAGAATTACGCTAATTTGTTTATTTAGTCAATAGAATTACTTTTTACATTTTTATGTGTAGCCATAAAAATGTAAATCCTGTACCTGGAATAAATGATTATCATTCGTTTTCAGAGTCTGAACGAGCTGCCGTTACCGCCACGCACAAGCAAAACAAAATTGGTTGATAAACCACGACATATAAGGAAATATCCTCTAAAACTACCTAACAAAACTAATGAGCCCAGAGTCGAACATTCCCACAATCGAGCAAATATATATCAGAATGCTGTGCCCTGTCACACAATTGGCAAATTTAGTGATGTCAAGGTTAAGACCATGGACATCGGCGAGAACAGAGGAGTTGATGTTTTCGACGGAGCTGACAAAGTTAAAGTAGACACAAATCCGTTTACGAACATATCTGGGCCCAGTTCTGTGAATCCATTCAATGTTTACTTAGAGGCAATAGATGTTGAAAATAATGAGAAGGGAGCGGCTGCGCTTGACGCTGAGCGGGATTTGGAAGAGGGTTCATTGGTCAGGGGTAAGGTTTATATAAATATATTATCAATATTCGTTATTTAACTTGTCGATATAACACGATACTGACTGGTTATTTCTAAAGATATCTCAATCAAATAGACCCAGTTTTTCTTCAGGACCTTGCCAGTTTCACTGTCGTTCCTCATTGTTCCTCATTGTATGTATTATATACATATACAAAGCGAAATAGCTTGTGTGTTTGTTTGAGCGCGCTAATCTCTATTAAACATCGCGATACGACCCTTAGAAGCCAAGAAAAAAGAAAGAAATGAAAAGCAAAGCACATTTTGTTTTGATGGAACACGTTTATCTCTACTACTCCCAGTCGGAAGTTCTAGTCGGATTTAAAAAAGAATATTTCTGAATTTGATAGCCCAATTCCTGAGGAAGGTTAATCAAAGCTATTCACTATCACGATACGATTGTTAGAAGCTGAGAAAAAAGAAAGAAAGTAGAAATAACAGGTCCAACGGGATACTAGGTATATATCGGACGAAGTCGAAGTATCGGACGGAAGAAGTGTATAATGTATTGCTGTTTACTTATGAAACATTTTACTACCGACTACGACTGTCTGTGTATTATTAATAATCACGTTCATCGTATCATCGCTTACACGATAATGAGCTGTCCTTGTCTCTCTCTCTCTCTCTCTCCCTCAATTTGTCAAATCGATAGGCAGGCATAGAGAATCCATACAGTAATGTTTTAAATAAGATGTATTACAACGAAAGAAACATTAATTGCTGCATTTGAGGAAAAAATATAATAGATACGAGATAAAGTTTTGTGAAGTTTTGGTGAGCGCGGTGGCGAAGTGATTAGCAATACTATTTTAACACCAAAGCTTCATCTAAATTTGAAATATAGCAACGCTTATTTAATTATTCAGTCAAAAATTTATTCATCAAAAATTAATGTTTGCCAACATTTTCAATTTTAGTTAATTAATTTAGGCATACTTTAAATTTTGAAAGGCACTGTGCAAACAGATTTTTATGCATAAATTAATTACCTGTCAAATTATACGCATTAGTAATAACTAATCCTTTAGATAATAATACTTTCAGATGTAATTTTAATGGCGGTGTTTATTTTCCACCCTGCAGATTGTACTGATCACGTTTCCGTAGAGGACTTATTGGAATTTGCGGATCAGAAACCATGCGGACGACAGCGCGGGGTCGAGTCGGACGAAGTCAGAATTATGTGCAAAGTACTTAAACAACAGGTTCGTACGTAAAAAATTGTAGACTACCAAAATGCAGCATCTTGTATTCCGCCAGTAAATACGAGAACATTGCTAGTACTATTGTGGTGGAGTACTGCTACATCAACCCTAATTCATCTCTTTTTTTATACAACGTCAAAAGGCATACAAGCATCGACCTACCTGATGCAAAGCGTACCTCTGCTGCTAACACAGCAACTACTTAGGAGCTTACTGGTTACCTCACTTACACGCAGGTACACACCAGTTTTCTGTAAGGTGGAGGTACTTCCCCAGACGGCCTGCTTTGATGCTGTACCTCTCTTAAACACATCCACACCAAGACAAATGGACATATTTATGTACACAAATGTTTGTCCTGTGTGGGAATGGAACGCACGAGCGTTGGTGTCGTTGAAGACGTGTCATTTACGACTGCGCCACCGAGCTCGTCAAAAAGCAGTATCCCACTGCAGGAATACGGGTCCCCCTTCAACCTTAGGGGTTTACAGCATACTCCACCACGCTGCTTAACTGCGGATTGCAGAATAACACGTGCAGCGACGCACTCGACTCCTCTACGGCACGATGGAGTACGGCAATACACAAAGTGAAGTATTAGTTAGCAGGGCGAACACCCTTGGTGTTGCAGTTGCCGCGAAACTGACTAAAGTTGCGCCGTTTATTACGACATACGCTATCAATGGTTCAAATTCATCAAAACCGTACTGTATTTTTGTCTGATTCGTGCGCAATTGACAGAGAGACAGAAAATAAATACGTCTATGAGTATATATATGCAGATTAAATTAGGGATGTGCTGAAAAAGGGCCAAATCAAAAGCACTTAAAACCGAAGAGCATGCATGAGGAGGTCGATGACTGGGACGTCGCATGGTCTTTACCTTCGCCGATGGTAGACAGGTGTGATGATGTTTTTCAGGAACACCGTTCCTATATGAAATCTATGTTTGTCTCTGTGTGAGTTTTTTTTTTAATATTCGAATTTTGACTTAGATTCAGATTCAGCATAAAAAGTAGAATAGGAATGTTCAGGAACCCCGTTCCTATCTCTTAAGGAACATGGTCAAAATAGCCGGCAAATTAAAAAAAAAATGTTATACAATTGACGAGCCAGGTGTTCCTCTGGCAATGCAAGCTTGCGCATTCTCAACTGGTTTGTTATGAGTATGTACCAATAGAATCTAAAAGAATATTAAGAGAAGAGCAGTGATAGCCTTGTGACCAATAAATAGGTCCCCGGTTCGAATCATGTACCACTAAATTCGTGTTTTCGGATTTATGTACATATTCAGTTATTGGATTTCCGTGCATTGAGCACTGATAGCTCAGTGGATAAAGAATCGGCTTATAGACCAACTAACCCCGGGTTCATATTTGTTGTATGTCACTAGTTCGGCGGTGAGAAAACCCGCACGTCCAAGAAATTATATTTCAAAAGATGTGGGACCTAACCTAAGAAAGGTTTGGTTTCCCTCTGGGTTGTGGAGGTCTGACGGCAATCGCTCCATGTATAAATCAGTATCTTCGCCAAATCCTTAGGCTTAGGTAGCAGACCCCGCTAATCCTAATGATTTCTAAACGGGTTACAGCTAAAAAGAAGAAGTATGTACCAATAGAGTCTAACTGTCATCAAAATATTATTATTACAGTCGACTTTGGGGTGAATAAGATTGACGTACCGACAGTACAAATTCGACCCCGCTACGATTTTATTGTATTTGTATAGAGGTTACGCATGACGGGCCGGATTAATCTGACCTGTCATCATAGATATTAAGGTGACTGTGATGTTAAAAATAATGGTTTATTATGACATGGTAAAATGGTTTGTACATAACAATGTTCTTTACCAGGTGACTCCGGAGCAATGCCTCGAAGCACTAGAACTGAGCGACTGGAATGTCCACAACGCCATCAAACTAATGAGGGTCAAGATAGCCGTAGGCACTGAGGTCAAGCTCGAAGACTGCTGCAAAGAATAGCGAATGCGAATGGTGACATTGTCAAAGCTTCCGCGGTGTTTGTGCTTTGTAAAAATGAAGGAAAATAAACATTACTAAAAATATTAACTGTGTGGTTTGAATTTGAATATACATAATGTTAAGAGATGTTATAATAAAATTGTCACTATATGTAGTTAGAGAATTTATTGGCTCTTTATTCCACAGGGGTATCTCAATTATATTGGGGAATTTTTAATGATACATGTAATCTAGTCTCCATAGAATAAATGCAAGTAGGACTGTATTGTCCAGCCACCTAAATTGTAGTTATCTTCGTGTGCAGGTGTGTTTGGCCCGAGCGATGACGACCCTACTCTGGTTATCTGACATCTTACGATTATATTCTTAGGTTCAACGACATAAATTGAGAAATTTGTTGATAATAACATTTTTAGCAGAGATCTTTTCCAATCATTTAATACTGTTACTAGAAATATATAATGCGGCTAATAGATAATATTTAAAGCAAATGCTGCTTTTCATATAGTACCACATCAATTATTGATCTCTATGTAAGTATGCATAATGTAACGTTGCACGCTACATGTAATTAACCGATTTTAAAATTAGTGTTTAGTTTGGAAAGCTATATCGGCGGAGCCATCATTGTTCGAAGTTCGGCACAGTAAACATCTGCTGTCATTGCTTGGCTGAGAAAGCTATAGTGAATAACACCATGAAGAGACCACCAAAGAGTTACCATTACCTTTTTATTTGTAAGCTTTGCTTAAGGGCACGGTTCGGCGTTTGACTTGAGGTCAGCCATTGCATTTTTCGCTTACGGTTCTCGTATAAAGAACCCACTTTTCGTCACATGTCACAATTCGATCTAATATTCCTTCATTTCTGTACCGATTCAACAAGGCAACACAAGTTTCAACACACGTTTCTTTCTGCAGATCAGTCAAATCATGAGGCACCCATTTTTCATATTGTTTTATCTTATCGATTTGATGCAAATGAGTCAATATTGTAGGTAAGGTAACGTTAAACCATGCCGCTAATTCCTGGGTAGTTTGACTCGGATCGGCTTTCACAATCTCCTTCAATTCAGCGTTATTCACCTGTGTGGGCGGTCTTCCATATGGTTCATTCTTCATGTCGAAGTTTCCATTACAAAAGCGTTTAAACCAAAAACGGACGGTGCGTTCATTAGCAGTCTCCTCTTCAAACGCAGCATTGATATTGAGTTTCTGCCACGTTCTTTCCGCGTCGGAACTCGTACTCAAAAATTACTCGGATTTTCGAAATATCTTTCCCGTCTAAGCTGAATAAAACATTTTTTAAAAGGAAAACCTCATAGGTATCATTTAAAAAAGTTTCACTGGATAATCTCACCACCATGAAGGTTTAATGTCAGTCCAAAGTATCTATTACTATAAAACGGCAATTTCATACTATAACCCCTAACATTTAGGAATAAAATCCGGTATTTTATTAATTTTATTTTGTAGGCCCAATGATGGATTTGTAAAAACCTGGCTTTGTATATCGGGCCAGTAGTAGATTTGATGTTATTTTTAATGTCTAAACTAATCTGAACCACCTTCCTGGCAAATATCAACATTTCGAAGTATATTTGATGAGATTTTCCTTAAATTCCTTTATGTAATTTATAACTTTTGAAAATTACAGAACACATGCTTCCATAATTAATGGCCTCCATTATCAATCAATTAAAAATAATAAACTACATATATTTTGTTGTTATTTTAATTGTTTAATAGAATATAACAAGTCGTTCTGTAAAATGGTAATTAAACTATAGTATAGTTACTTTAATTGTTTATTTAATCGTTATAACTGAACCTTGATTAGGTCGGCCGGTATGTAACTATGGAACGGAATAGAATTTAAGAGTCTTGCTAAGGAATATAACAATACTTTAAAACTGCCGTTGAACTGGTCAGGTAATGAGACTGCTAGTTTAATCTAGCTTATTAAATTTTAATAATCGAATTTAATTGGGGCAATGTATATATATATATGGTTTCCCGTCTTTACAGCGTCTCCTTGTAGCGTTTCTCGTCCTTTATTACGCACAAGAATTCTCGACTAGTATCTCTCGAATATACTCGAGTTGTAACGACATGAAGGTAAACAATGAAATTTATATAATCAGTATTTATAGGAATATTTTAGTGCGCAGCGGTTAATAACGCTACTTTGACACCAACCCACAAGGGTTCAATTCCAACAAAGGGCACATTTATGTGCATGAACATGTTCCGTTTGTCTTATTCTGGGTGTTTTTGAGAGAGGTAGGGCGCATTAAAGCAGCCTCTCTAGAGAAATACCTTGCACAAAACCGCAGCCAAATAACAACTCCCTGGAGAGCTATTATGTTCCTACGTGAAAGGAGGTCACCCGTAAGCTCCTAATGAGTTACTGTCTTTGTAGATACTTAACATATTGCAAGCGTTCATAGGTTATGGTAACCGCTTTACATCAGATAGACCGCACGATCGCCTCTCGACGTTGTATAAAATAAATCTTTCAGCGGGAGTACTAGATTAGGTTTTGCAACTCGGTTCATACATCAACTGAGAAAAATGTTGACTATTCCAATTATACTTAAGTGTGGTGTCATCGTGGTAAATCTAAGGAGAAGTCGTGCATTTCTTTCGCACTATGAATATTCTTTAATCAGTTGCCTAGTCAGAGTCAGCCAGAGTCAGAGTCCTATCGTATCGCTCACCATTGATAGGGAACTCATGCGATACCTTAGAATGAAAATGGTCGCGAATTGAGCTTCGGAAAGGTTTCGCTTTAATAACAGCATAGGTAGAAAGAAAGGACGCGAAAAGGTTTTAAAGGGTCTGCAACCCGTATGTGTACCGAACATTCATAAACTGCCACAATTCCTTTCCATCAGGCATATAGTATGCTTCATTGTCACTATAAATTCTCTTTAGATTATTCCTAATAGCTCAAATTCAAACTTTACCGTCGTGCGGGCAGGAAGTATGACACAGAGTACCTACCTAGTATTTACCTAAGGTAAATTTGATAAGGAATATATCTAATCTACTGATAAATAATACGCATTTGTAAACTATCCTGTAGATTTTAATAAGAAATAAATAGTAGTATTGTACTGAAATAAATGTAGCCTTAACAAATTCCTTGTTGATTTTTTGAGAGATAAACAGATCTCTAAAACTTAAGCAATCTTACACAAGCTTTTTTAACTGCTAATGGAGTCTCAGTTTAAGGAAGCTGTACCTAATGAAATTGAGTTTTTTGTTTCTTTCGGCGCATGATAACCATTTTATCGTTCAGACCACATCTCAAAATTATATTTTTGTTATTATATATTAACTATGTTATATAGTGTCTTAGCAAAACTAGAATAGTGATAACCACAAAGATAAAGAACCGGCCTATTTAGTAACTGATTCCCGGTTCGTATCCTGACATGTACCACCAAACGTGAGACCTTATCTGAGAAAGGGCTGGTTTTCCGTCTAGATTGTGGAGATCTGACTAGAGTCGCTCTATGTAAAAATCAGTTCCTTCGCCAAACCCTTAAGCCTTAGGTAGCGCACTCCAATCTTAATGAATTAGGAAACGGGATAAAGATAAAAGTGTCTTAACAAAACAAAGCATTGTTTTCTAACAAGGAAGCGAGTGAGGTGTATAAGGAACCAGATGTGTGGTGCTTGGTACTCTTGTCTAATCCGCGAGGATCTTCCAGGTCCAGATTCGTCCAGTGGTGGAGTAGTTAGCATTCCTACTTAAATCTAAGGCTCGTTGGTTACATTCCTACACAGTACAAGCATTTATGTATGTTTGTCTTGGTCTGAGTATTTTAAGAGCGACAGGCCGCATCAAAGTAGCCCGACTGGAGTACTTCCACGTAACAGAAAATCGCAGCAACATTACATCTTTCTGGAGGATTGTGATCCTGCGAATGAGTGTGTTTAACAGTAAGCACCTAACAAGTAGAGATGGGTTTTTGCCAGGGCATTTAGGGACGTATTGAGTAAATGCCGAATAAACGTCCATTTACGCCCAATAAACGTCCCAAAACAGGGCATTTATTTTAATTGGGAAATCTCATAAATTTTTACATCATACTATGTTCAAATTACTTTAAAGTGTTTTTTTTTTTGTAAAATAAACTATAATTCGAACTATAGTTACCTTGTTTTGTAAACACATACCTATTTTTTATGCTTGGCGATATGCGGGAACCTATTTTGTGTTCCAATTTAAAGCACAGATTAATAAATTAAAACATATTTTGGGCACCACCAGCTTAAGATCAGGTAAATACGTAAATAAGTTTACATAGTACCGAAACACACATACACATGGACATGTTTAGTGAAAAAAACTAAAGTTTAGTTAGATGATCACACGTAGCTTTTTATTTATCACTTTCCTAAACATTAATCATTGTGACATTTGCGTTAATTTAAACTAGTAAATAACAGCAAGCTGTGTAGGCAGAGCTAATATTTTTTAAATTTAAAAAATATTGAAATATTTTATTATTAATTTTTTAAAAATATATGGAACCCTGTACGACATCTAGCGACGAGTGCTGTTACTTTTTCTGTTGATGGGAGTGCAGTGCAGACTCTGCACTGCAGAGTGGCCGGCCATACGTTTTCCCATGTTTTTTTTTCTAATTGGAACGATTTTGGACCGTTCTTCCTCACCAACGAACATTTAAATTTCAAATTAAAGGATACAAAACTACAATATGTTAGCTATTAGTGTGTCGATTTTGGAGTTTCTCACTATTACCGTCTAAACGCTAGCTGGATGACATCAGTCTACCCTAAACGGCAATGTTGAGGGTAATGTGGCTCCGCTGGCTATCGCAGCTCTGCCAATTAATCAGAATTACGTTCAAAAAGTTTGATGATTTCACACATCACAAACCGTCTTTTAAAAATGGGAATATTCGATAATTCGTGAGCCACTAATTTACCAAACATGATCGAAATCGAATTTAACCAAAAAAACAACACAATTTAATCAACACAAACAAGATAACTGTTACTACGTCTATTTTAGTTCCAAAGGGAATCCCCGATCCACTGTGGAGACAGTTTTACGAAAAACTTAATTTTAAATTGCCTTCTAAAAAGACTCTTGCTACAAAGTATTTAGATACGCTGTACAATGAAATGTCCCAAGAATTATGTGACGATCTTAAAAAAACGATGTTCTTACACTTGCAATGCGACGGGTGGAGCAACATTCGAAATCAATGTGTTATCAATTTTTTGATATCCAAACCAGAAATGGTATTTGTCAAAAGCCTTGATACCGAAGACCACCGTCATACTGGTGAGTATTTATGCAGCGAAATAGAAAAGGTTATGAAATTTTATAGAGAGGAAAAATTTTTCGTCCTTATCGGAGATGATGCAATCAATCTGCAAAAGGCTTTTCAGATGTTGCAAATCAAATATCCTTCGGTAAATTTATTATGTGGAGATGCCATAAAACTGCCTGTAATTAAAGCTTACATCGATCTTTCGACAGATATTATTAAGTGTGTAAAAAGAAGTCAGGTACTCAGTGAACTTATATTTGAAATCAGAAAAGACAAAAATATTCCCGGCGAAACTTTAAAATTACCCTGCAAAACTACATGGGGAAGCTATGTTTCTGCACTAAAAAGCGTACAAACCAACAAAGCTGCACTTCAAACTATAGCAGTTAATGAACACATTCAACCGTCAACTGAGGTCAAGGCTACAATTCTTGATGAAAACTTTTGGATTATGGTGAACCAATGTGTGAATGTATTGAAGCCAATAACAGATGGCATATTTCAACTCGAAGGAAATGATTACAATATTAATAAAGTTTTTATGGTATTCAAGAATATCAAATCAAAAGTGCAATTCAATTTAGCTACAACATCAATTTTAGAGAATGTGGATTAAGAGTTATTGTTGTTGTTGTATAAAGCTTTATTGTACAATAAAACATTACAATGATTAATTACATGGTTTGGTAGAAATTAATATTGTACAATGGCGGACTTATCCCATTAGGGATCTCTTCCAGTCAACCATAGAGAAACCGAAAGGAGATACAAGCTTGGCGAGAGTTTTAGGAACATTGTGAGTAGATACAAAGTCTGACAAAATACGTACGAGGATTCGTATATACAATAATATTTTAAGATTTATAATACACACAAGAGAAGTAGTAAACAATATACACGATTAACTACAAATACAATACAAACATTACTAGTCCAAAATATCCGAATTATTGACAAAGTGTTTCATCACACTCGATTTGAATGAATTTATCGTTTGTGCCATTTTTACATCAATTGGAAGCGAGTTCCATAGACGTGCTGCATACACACTAAAAGATTTGGTATAGTTGTAGGTGTTGGGGACAGGAACATACAGGAGAGGATTGTTGCAAGACCGCAGACGATCATCTAGAGAGCGGAATGTGAATCTTTCCCGTAAGTAAATTGGAGCAGTAGGGTGAAAAAGGATATGATAAAGCAAAGTAAGCACGTGGTGAGTTCTGCGAAGACGCACCGGTAACAAATTAAGACGATTACGATATTCAGTAATATGGTTGAACTTCCGCAAACCAAAAACATATCTGATACACATGTTTTGCAGTCGCTCCAACTTATTAAGTAATTCCTCAGATACGTCCAGATAAGCGGCATCTCCGTAATCTAATAGAGGAAGCAGAAGAGTACGCATGAGTAACGTTTTCGTATTGGCGGGAAGAAAATGTTGAAGCCTTTTCAAGGAATGCAGAGAAGCAAAGATCTTGCGACTGACTTCACCAATCTGAGATGCCCAGGACAAAGTTTGGTCAAAGATGATACCTACATTTTTGACTGTAGAGGTATAAGGGATGATGTTACCATCAAATATAACATCAGGGCAAACCATATTTTGGAGACGTGATATAAAGCAAGGGTTGCCAATGACAATAGACTGTGATTTGGATGGATTAACTCTTAAACCAAAATCTTTAGACCATTTCGCAATACAAGAGAGATCCTTATTGATTATATCGATGGCATCATTCAAATTATCAAGTGAAGCAGCCGCATAAATCTGAAGATCGTCAGCATAGAGATGATGTGAGGAGGAGAGCTTGGAAGTTAAATTATTAATGAAAATTGAGAAGAGAATAGGAGACAGTACTCCCCCTTGAGGAACACCAGAGTTAAGCTGGCACCAGTCAGATCTAGTTTCATTAATCCTCACCAATTGGCGACGATTAAGAAGATAAGATCTAAACCACAATAAGGACAACGGAGATGGGTTTACTGAACACAGCATGCCAAGCAATATGTCAAAGTCGACCGTGTTAAATGCGCTTGTAAAGTCGAGTAAAACTAACACAGTTAATTTTTTCTCATCAATATTTTTCCTAATATCATCGGTAACCTTGACAATTGCAGAAGTGCTATGCCCAGCATGAAATCCAGACTAGTACTGACTCAAGAGGTTATGCTGACGTAAATGATTGGATAAGCGTTGGTGCACATAGTGCTCCAAAAGCTTGGAAAGAACAGGTAAAATAGAGATTGGTCGGTAAACCGAGAAAGAAGAGGGGTATTGATGACTGCCGTAGAAAAAAGGATCGCACAGAGGTTATGAAACCAACACTACGCTGCACATTTACTAGATCCTGCAGCTGTAGGACATGAACTTGATCAGAATCAGGAGGTTGACGCGATGGAGTTCATTAATGATCTTGGAAATAGTCTAAATATCGATAGTTTAGCTGACTTGTCTCAATATAGGGGACGAGATGGTTAGTGGAGTAAGCACTTTACATGGAAAGCTGCAGAAACTGTTGATCCTGTAATGTGGTGGAGAGGCATTTGTGGGTCTACTGCTCTGAGTAAAATAGCTGTTCGTATACTTACTGCACCCTGTACATCAGCTGCTACAGAACGATCGTTCAGTACCCACAGCTTATAGCGCGAAGAGGAACCGTCTTACTACGGAAAGAGCCGCCAAAATTTCATTTCTGGTATATAATTGAAATTTATTGTACAGAAACAGTTTCTTGGATGATCGTTTAACTTCGTACGATAAAGATGTTTATGTAGAGAATGCATCAGATGACGAAAGCGACGTAGACACGACGAATGAAACAGCTTCAAACGAACTGCAAGCATCAACTTCTACATCCAGTACATTTGAATTTATCCCAATTGATCCTCTTTATTATGATAGTGATTAGCAGGCACGAATCTCTATTACCATGTACGGTAAAATGTTGATTTAAATAATACCGACTGTAATTTTAATTGATAACTGTAACATGGGAATTAGCTAAATAGTTTTAGTTTTTTTATTGTTGTTTATTGTTGTTGTTTAGTTTTATTACGAGACTGCATCAATTATTTAGCCATTCGAAGAGTTTAAAGGGTCTCACGGACGGTCGAAATCCCATACAAACGTAGTTTAGTTTTTATTTTTAAACTGTACAATCAAACTTCACAAAACTTTGTACACATAATCCAATGCACCAAATTTATGCGTATAATTAGATTTTGTTAGAAAATATTAGATCAAAATAAGAGCGAATTTTTAATTTCAGTAATTTTTTCGCTAAATACGTATTATTTGCAGCCACTTAAAAATACGTAATATTTTGTAACATAATCTAATTATAAGCATAGATGTGGTGCATTAGATTATGTGTACAAAATTTGGTTAAGTTTGGATGTACCGTTTAAAAATGAAACTATGTTTTTATGGGATTTCAAATGTCTGTGGGCCTTTTATGATCCTTCTTTGTGGTAATTACCATTGTTTCTTGTATAATTAGGTAAATCTTACCATTACTTAACGAAAAAGTCTTAATAACCTTGGAATTTAACCAATTATAGTTTCCGCCCTGTTTTTGGGCATTTAAAAGGACGTTAATTCGTTTTTGCCCTATTTGTCCAGTTTATGCCGTTTTTGTCCAGTTGGGTTTAAACCCTCTGCCCATCTCTACTAACAAGTCGCTGTGTTAGCAGCAGGGGTGGTAACGCGCTAGCAACACTGTAATGCAAGCGTTCATGGTCTACGGTAACTTCTTTACATCAAGTGGGTCGTATGCTATGTATGCCTCTCGACGTAGTATATAAAGATATGGCTCCTTCGATACTTATACCACTCTATCTCCTTTCCTTGAATCCCTTGTGACCTTCAGTACCTACTTATTAGTGTAGTGTAGAACCAAAATATTTACGCCTTATAAACTACGAGTATTACACGTATACAGTTACACAACGACCTTTAGAGAGCTTAATTTAGGCCAGTGGTTACTCCTACATATTCGTATAACGATTTCGACAACAGCTACATCTCTCATTCTCTCAACGTCTTTTAATATAAGTACATAAAGTGTATATACTCATGAAATCATCATCATGTACTTTCCATGATTATTTTAAATATTTACAAGACATATCAGTGCAATATGAAGTTTATGACAGGTAACCAAAGAAGTCTTTGCTTGTAACATAGATTGTATTTCATATTAGGACCGCTGTAGCGAAAGAATTCTAATAATTTTAATATTAATGACATACCCTATTTACATAAAAGTACTGCAATAGGAAGAATAACAATTAAGTGTATTTACTACCTACTACAAGTAGGTGTCCTAGTAGTTTACTAGGTAGGTACGTTCTTAATTAATATAATACTTGCTAATACATCTACTGAAAGCAAAAAAGCTATGGTTACAAACATAAACTCATTACTAAACCGTGTCAAATTCATACAAAGACAACTTTCTATCTTCATAATTAACATTTTCCCGAAGTCAGATATTAATAAAAAATAAAAAAAGGCTAGCGTCGATTTATACAGGTACAGACATAACCTACGTTATATCCGGCGGTAGGTACATACAAACTCTACGACCCTTTGAAATGGAAGTAACTATCAAGTGTTTAATTTGCAGCATAGGCGACACGAGAATTGGGTCAATGGTTCGGCGCCGCCGGTGGTACCCCACGGCCCCACACCTACCATCTCGACCTAAGCCTGAGCTTCAACACACAGAATGAATAATAAGCGAAGTCAAGTGCACGAACATTACTGTTATTTTACATTAAATATCTAGCATAATAATGATTGTAGTTATTGCATGTAGGTACTATGAAATATTAGTATTTCACTGATCATATTTATCCACTAGAATGTTGGATATATCTTTTAAGTATTGACCATAATTTATAGCCTAAGAAACCTGTTAGAAATTAATGTTAAAAAAGCGAGTGAGGTATGTAAGGATCGAGTCATGTGGCGCTCGGTCCTTTCTGCCTATCCCGCAAGGGATTTGGCGTGAATTTATCGGAGAGAATAGATCATAGTTTATTTTGTCGTAAAGGTGTCACGTACATAAAGTATGGATTTCATTTCGTTTTCATATTTAACGTAATTTAGAAGTATTATTATTATATTAGCGTACAAGTAGTCCGTGAATGAGTATGGGTCCATATACTATTTAGTGTTGTCTCGTAGATTTTTGGCTAAGTTGCAAGTTTCTCGGAAACCAAGTGTACCGTGACGATGGATACTTGTTCGTTTTATCGAAGCTGATCCTCAAGGACCATATACTGGATTTGTTCTTAGCAGTTTCGCCTGTGGTCCATCCGGAAGTCCTCTATATCTATATATGGAACTCTTAATATCTATCGCTAGATTGTGCTTTGGAACTTGTCCCTCCGTTTTATAACCCTTTATTGACTTTCTTCATTCAGCGTATGTGTTGCTAGATCCTGCAACAAAAAATATATTAAAAAAAACTACAAAAATCTTTATTCGTCACAAATGAATATGCATTTAATTTTTTATGAAGTATGTATGTAATCTGTAATGTAATCTATATAATATATAATAAAACTTATATGTACAGATTTATGGAAGTCTCAACAAAAAATAAAAATATTGTTTCTATTCGAAATTACCACCTTTGGAATTGAAACAGGGCTTTAATCTGTCTATCTACGAATCTATGAATTTACGCACTGTTTCCATGCCATATTTAGCCACTGCTTGCTCCATAGATTTCTTAAAAGACACAATGTCGACGTGTCGTTTCGAGCAGAACATGTCCTCTAAAACTAACCGTAATTTGTAGTCTAAGAGGTTCAGGTGTGGGCTAGACGAGGGTAGCTCTTATAAAGTCACTTTGGCTGAAATCTTCACTCGTTTTTTCACAAAAATGAAGCTATGTGACTCCTTGATAAGACGCCCGCCACCAAACCATTACAGACGCAGGACGATGACCACGTTGTACGTTTTCAATCAATTGCGCGGTTTCTACACACATTTCACACATTATATACTTTATCATTTTGCTTGTTGTAGTGCTTTTAAATCGTGAATTTTTTTTTCATCAGTAAAGAGGATGTTTCTGTGCCTTTTACATGCTTATCGGGACAGAAAACGTTTTGATCGATCCACTCTCTTCAACTGTAGGGATTCACTTAGGACACATCCTGTATATCGACGATATGCACTGAGTTTCAGGTCTTGTTTTATTATACGCGACAGAGTCTCAGCGGGAATCTTCATTTCTCGTGATAAGATTTTTTATTTCCTAACGGGGTTTCGGTTTGTGTGTTAAGGTTGCACTAAATTTCAATACACTATCATCATACACCATAAAATTGCATTGCCGGGCATAGGAAAGAAAGTTGTCTTTTACTGTATAGTACATGTGTGTGAGAGACAAATATTTCTTTCTAACGATATCTCACTCCCTAACCCATTAGGTTTAACAGGATCCGTTACATAATAAGCTTACGGCGTGGATACTGATTTTGTCTTGGAGGTACTGTTGTCAGACCTCCATATTCCAGAGGATAAACTAGATATTTATAGGATCGGCCTTTCGAATTATAATAATGACATTTCTTGGACGTACGTGTTTTCTTACCATCGGCTGTGAGAAAAGCGATAATTACAAGTATGGATATAAATCTAAAACACGAATTTAGCGATTTAGCCTACACCAGGATTCGAACCAGAGAACCGTCGGCTAATAGGATGGTGTTTTATCCACTCTCCAACACTGCTCATCTTCATGTACTGTTTCGTTTCTCTTATTATGTTCATTGTGAAATGAAATGTTTAATTTATTAGCGTTTAGTACATTATACAGTTTATAAACTATTGACCGCACACTAGGCAATATACTTGTCCAGCTCTGAGATACAAATTTTATCAAATATTACCGGCAACAAGACTTAATTCACGAGATATGTTCTTATTTACATTATATAAAGCTGTCCAACTACAATTTATAGGAAAAAATATTAAATTCATTTTAAGAGAGACAAAAAAAATTAGAATGTTATCTACCCATTACTAGCTAACATTTAGGTAATTACACTTGTCGAGTTCCTCAAGACTTTTATTCTTAAAATTAGAAAGGAAATTAAAAAGGAAATGCCTATTTAACAATTTGTAAAAACTGCTCGCTATACACATAATACCAATTCATCAAGTGGGACCTGACTAGGTGCTTACTTTTTCCAGGACTTGCATTTTTAATATTACAGAATCCAAATAAAAATAAAAGAAAAAAAACATAAAAATAAGATTAATTTTATGTTTTTTCTTTCTTTTAATTAACAGTAATAACAGTATAAGAAAAGATTATGCGAAAATTTTCCCAGGATACCGGGAAGCCCATGGACATAGGTGGTCGTGAGCAATTTACTTTGGATATTATTGGATTTCGCTACGGAACGTTCCTATTAACTGGCATAATATTTGAAGTGGCTTGCAACAAGCTCTAAAAATTTTTAATCGTCACTATATACATATATAACTAAGTGCTACAGCACGCTTATTCTATTTCAGGTACTTTCACAGCATTATGTCGTATGGTATACTGTTGTGGGAAACAGCGGCTTACATAGAAACTATTTATGTCTTGCGAAAACAGCAATTCGTTCTATTCTATTCTACATGGCCTCTAGAGAATTCTCAGGGAACTCTTCAGAGAAATAAATATACTCACTGTTACTTTTCAATA
This sequence comes from Pyralis farinalis, assembly GCA_947507595.1. Classification (NCBI taxonomy): domain Eukaryota; kingdom Metazoa; phylum Arthropoda; class Insecta; order Lepidoptera; family Pyralidae; genus Pyralis; species Pyralis farinalis. The sequence goes on from OX382265.1 coordinate 31,438,150, forward strand.
TATTTGTGAAAACATAACATATGACAGCAAAAATTTAACGTAATTTTAATCATTCAGTTAACATCTTATAAGTAGATAGGACTAGGTAGAACGACCTGTGTATAGGGTCATTGGGCAGGTAGGTCTTTTCTTGTAAATTGTATTCGATTTTATATTAAATTGCAGTTCTGTCCTCACCTCAAAAATATTCTGTAAAAAGGCTTATTATAGAATTGATGAATATGTAACTGACAAAGGTGTCTGGAAATAATTCAGGGCAGACAACCATTTCTCCTATTATATATAGATAATCTTCAATTCCACCACATAAGATCATTATTGAATAATAACCAATATGATGGCATGAATTTATTGTGATATCTAATAGACGATTACAAAAGAGAGATAATGGTAAGTTTCTTTTTTTCGTCGCCCATGGTTATTTCTGAATCAATAAAATGGAAAAATAATAACGTAAGGGAATTGAATAAAGTAAAATACATAAGATTATATATAAAAAATGAAAGACGTATGTTTTTGGTGAAGAACCATCTTTGTCTTCTGCTTCTACCTTATTCATAATTATTTGTTTGTATGGTGCACTTGCAATGAAAACCCAGCTTAACATATCTAGGTCAACGTTGAAAATCCTCCAATCCAACCCAATCCATTTAAGAGGGTTTGTTTCTGTATTCGATGAATCCCTTGTTTTAAATATAGGGCGTCACCTGTATAAATTACCGTAAATACGCTGGCATAAAGTACCGTTCGCTGGCTGGTGGGTACTTTTAGTGGATTTGATAATTGGTATCTAGTTATAATGGCTGGTAACTGTTCATTTCTAAGGTCGAGAGTTATACGTAATTATTTATGAGTACACACTGCCTTTGCCAACGATTTTATTCAACTAACGTGTTGTAGAACTTATTCGATTCTACACGTTCCTTTGTCACATTTAGCTCTAAATAATATCCCCGGTATCTATTAAAGTATCAGTAAAACGACTCTCAAATTCGTTTAACCAATTGTGTACGGGTGGTAGTAAGTTGGTGATGAACAACAAGCATTTCGTGGTTACTAACACTGTCCGGGAAAAAAATTACCGGTACCTAGGTACTCTAGATATTTGTGTTCATGGACCTACGGAACGGAATGCTCTAATAAGAAGACTCAAACGACAATAGATAGATAATACATACATGGCCATAGACGATGATATATTAATAATGGATGAATTTGCAAGTAAACAATATTGGAACAATAGATCGATATCATATTAATTCGCTTAATTCGCAATCGGGGCGGCTACTCTACGTAGAGAGCACTGAAAGTTTTGCGTAACTCAAATGAAAAGGTTATGAACAAAATAATATTTATTTTGACGAGACCGGTGGTCGGGTGGGTTAGAGTTGTAGGTTCGTTTCCCGCATCAGTTTCTGTTGCCTGTTGGTCTTGGTCTAGGTGTTTTCTAGGTGTAATAAATATGTATTACCAAGTATTTGTGTCTATCGGTTAAATAGTACCCGTAGTACAAACAATGTTTAGTATGGGATATGATAGCGCTGGGTAATTAATTCCTAAATATTATTTAAATAATTATTTTTTGTTGAAATAGGTACATTTGAAATATATTTTATATTGTGAATCATTTTTAAAATAGGTCAGATTACATATTTTCCACGTGTTTATTGAAAGTCAACAAGCCTTTCCTGACTGTGTGAAAGTCAGATCTCTCTTTCAATCTTTGATTCCATTGAAAATAAATAACAGTATGCGAGATCTACATTTACGGAAACTAAAAATACTTGGTTTTGTTTCGATGAAGATTGTCATGGTGCCAAAGGATGCGGCTTCTCGGTGCATTTCTCTCACCACACTAGTTTTTTTAAATAAGTACACTAAGTAAAGGTCAGGTACAGTCAGTACTAAAACTTCTTTTATTTATAAGGGCATTGTGGAAACGGGAGAAAAAAACGCGATAATTTCTTTAGTCACGTTTTTTGCCAGCCTTAATTTTCTTAGTGTACTGCAGACTGCTGTTTTACTCTGTTTCAAAACAATAAATCTTGTTTTACCTCCTTTGACAAAGGTGTTGCCTTGGAGTGTCCTGTCTCGATTTAATACTAACGACATTTCCCTCGGTGGTCGCAATTGAAAGCCCACTTTTACGAATATCATCATGTAGGTACGTCACGAATATACTTATTCTCCTTCTCAAAAGCATTTTGAAAACGAACAGAGCAATCTTGCGGAGAAAAAGCACTTTTTAAATCATTATAATTCTTCGCACCTTTTGTGGTTAATTTCGTATGTATTACGGAACGAAGGAGAAAATACGATAATTATATAATCATAAACAATCGACAAACGATTTCCTGCCAATTTTGAAAAAGAAAGAAACATGAAAGTCAGGAGCGTGAGACTTTGAGTGTGGTACCAGATCAAGGTAGTTTCAAAACCAAATTAATAAATAAAACTTTAGCAGAATTCCCTGAGTGCAGTATGTCATTTTCCAATTTAGGTTACTCGTTAATGCCATTTTCATAGAAAGACGATTTCCATAGGCAGTTGACACCCAAACGGGCCTCGCACACACACCACCACACATCATTCAGTCATTCAATTAGTTAGACGCACCAAATGCACACCAGCACACATTTTACAATGGTGCCAAAGTAGATACAGTATCCAGTGCACGTTGGCCTACGAAATCAACTTATTAGATGTACATTTGTTCTCATCTAAAGCAATGTGTGTACTAGAGGAGGTCAACGTTGGCTGGTCGCGGTAGTTAAACGAAAAGCAACGCACACAAATAACATTTTTATGCAACAAGCCACAGCTGTTAGCTGTGGACTCTTTTAATAATTTTCCGTCACTCAACAAAGGAACCGCACGTTTGATTGACCGAGATTGTTAATTTGTACGGCCGTGGACGAAGATTATTTATTGATTTTAACCTTAGATTGTTAAATGACTTTCAGATTGAAAATTGTGAGAAAATGACTCTGATAAGTACTTTACAGGGTACATAACACAAAGGAAGTATGCGAATTGTACTTTACTAATAGTACATGATCTCCCTGTTATGTCCTCTTCTTCTTCCTAGTGTTATCCCACTTCCTAATCAATTAGGATTTACGGGGTTCTCTACCTAAGCCTAAGGATTTGATAAAGATATTGATTTTTACATGGAGCGAATGCCGCCGTACCTCCACAACCCACAGGGAAGACCAGATCAGTCTTTCGAAATACAATTTCTTCTACGCACAGGTTCTCGATGTTTTGCTTCACAGTCGAGCAAGTGACTATCCGTGTAATGTGAAGAATGTAGTAATGGAGGCTGGTCTTTGTCAAAAGTAGACAAATTTGATTAAGCGTAAGAATGTTACTAATTCTAAATAGTGAGTAAGATTCCGATCGAACAGAAGTTATGATGCTGAAATGAAAACATAATAGGTAATAAACACAAATGAAATAGGCATCTTCCGAGAACAGACGTTGCACGTACCTAACGTAGAACTCATTTACGAGTTTGTAAAGAAGAGAGGGAGGCTTTGCAGCTTGGCGTAATAGGCAACTTTAACTTTAAAGTAGATTACTTATTAACGTCGATCCGAAGTTGTACGACTGTTATTAATTTTTGCTTGCAGAATTTAACGTTTCTTCAGTTGAAAATTATGTGTAGCATATTTTAATTTAGTAACATAAGTATAAATGTTTATATTCTTGCTTAATTTTTTTATTTAAAATCAATTCGTTAATGTGGTGCATTTGTCATATTTGTTTATTAATTATAAATTTCAATGACCGTGGATTTTATGCCCATTGTATTGTCTACCAGTCAACCATAGAGAGTATACAGAATTACGCTCGCTTTTGGGAATAAACGTATGGAAATAAAAAAGCAAGGCTATATATAATTAATTATGTATAGAAAAAAAAAACGAAAAATTATCTACAAACATACAATTACCTTTATATGCATAAATAGCAATATTTTGAGTGGACTAATCTTAAATACTTACATATAAAATTCGATGAGTGTACGTGTGTGTAAGTTCCCTTCAAAACGGCTGAACGGATTTTGAAAGAATTTTCAGGAATTTATTAGTGTTTTATCAGAAGGCGATGTCAGAAGCCCCAGGAACCGGCGAGCGTGCATGAAAAGAGCTATGAATGTCACAGAAGCGAGTGAAGTATGCAAGGACCGCGTCTTATGGCGCTCGGTTCTCTCTGCCTACCCCGCAAGGGACTTGGCGTGAAGATATACATACATACATTATTAGTCTGTGTACTAGAAAGTGAAACTGTAAACGAATAAAACGGATCGCTAGTAAATAAGACTTATTTAATTAATCTTCTAATCTAGTGTCACCTGAATTATTCCAGTCTTATGTTACGAAATTTTTTTTTGTATGGATTTCATATTGTACATTAAAAGTGACACTGAACTACGGTAAATTCTTAAAAACAATATATTTAGTCTTATTTATATTTATAAAGTAAGTAAAATAAGGAACTAAAAACTAAATTAGTATAGCATTTAAAAAAATAAACAGATTTTAATCTGAAAAGGACTCCTTGAATTAAGATACTAACATAGATATTTTTTATATCAAAGTGCTAAGACATTGTGCAAGCAAATTATTGGATCTTCTGTCGTGAAGGACAGCCAGGTGTTTGGATAACTTATGCATAGCTATAGTAAAGCTAGGTTGTTAGATTATACCTCGCCTTTTCTTTGTCAGAGGAAAACGATTTGTTAATCGATGTTGATGATACAATCAGACTGTAATCAAACATCTGCCTGATTACAAGAAATAAACTGTTTTTATTTGGGCCTATAAATTATTAAATAGACCGACCAACAGAACGGGCGCTATTATCTATGTGGGCAGGTCGACGCATGCGCGAGTTTTTCGGCCTAGTTCGCAGCCGAGGCCGGCGGTAGCGTGTGTTTGTGTATACATTCCTTATCTGTGTGTGTTTGGCAGAACGATGCGGCTCTCGACCTACATCGCGAGTAGCATCCGTGACACATTGCTATCATGTTTAATGAACAAGATTAATACTAGCTTAAAAAATAATGGCAACTGTTTATTTACTGGACATCAACTGGGTCCTTGTGAATCGATCCAAAGACAAGCTGTAGACTTGTTGAATACGCTCAGCTGTATGAGCTTAGTAATATCCTTTTACTTTTAACCGGCAATTGTATATATACCTAGTCGGGTCATAAGTTCTGTCAAAACCTTATTATTTTAATTTTGGGTTACTGGCCAGAAATACTTTGACTTATTTTAAAAATAGAACATTCCCGCTTGGCGAAAATAAAAAATAAATTAATTTTCATTCATTTTCAAATATGGAGTGGTCGCAGAAGAAAGATAGAGTCGCGGTTATCGCGTTGCACCGCGGTGATTACGCGCCAAAAGAGATTTTTAACATTGTACATAAATTTAAAATACCACTGCAGTTTATTTATCGTACTATCAAACAATATACTAAAGATTCAAGCTTCCAAGATCATAAGAGGAGCGGCCGACCTCGCACAGTTAGGACACCAGCGGTCATCAAAGCAGTGAAGGCGCGAATCCAAAGAAATCCAGTACGTAAACATAAAATCTTAGCTCGTCAGATGGCATTAAGCAGAACCACTGTCAAAAGATATTAAATGAAGACCTGGAACTACGAGCTTGTCGTAAAAATACGGGAAAGATGCTTTGTTACGGCGGTACGTGGGGAAATACCGCTAAATTTTCTTCGGATTGTTTTCGGATGAAATAGTTTTTACCACCAAAGAAAGTTACAACAAATAAAATGATAAGGTGTATACCCACAGTTGTGAGGAAGCGAGCGCGCGTATTCCGAAGGTCCAGCGAGGGCATTATCCTTCAACAATCATGGTTTAGTTTGGAGTCTGATATTCAGGCTTAACTGAGGTGTTTTTCTGTGAAAAAGGTGTGAAAACCAGTGCCGTGGTTTACCAAAATACCGTTCTAACAAACATAGTAGAAACTCTTTTTCAAACAATGTCCAGAAACAGACTAGATATTCCAACATGACTCTGCACCAGCTCATAAGGCACGAAATACTCAAAACTGGTTGACCGCCCTTGGAATTGACTTCATCGGGCATGAAGACTGGCCCTCTTCTAGTCCAGATTTAAACCCACTGGACTGCAAGATATGGCAACATTTGGAGGAGAAAGGCTGTACTAAACCTCATCAGAATTTTGAGTCTCTCCGAGCATCTCTGGTTAAAGCAGCGGCAGAAATAAATGTGGTGCGTGCTGCGATCGATGACTGGTCGCGTCGATTAAGGGCATGTATTCAAAATGGAGGAAGGCATTTCGAATAATGTAAATGAAATTTTATTGTACATTTAATTACCTTTCATTTCATATATAACTTTTATATAATTATCAAAAGTGTATCATTAATTACATCAAAAGTTTTTGACAGAACTTATGACCTGACTAGGTATAATATATTTCGTGTATCTCAACAGTTTTAACAATTTGGATGGAATTTTGTATTTTAATGAGGTTTTGCTTTTTAGGTTCATATTTCCTAAAATAAAACAAAAATGATGTAAGAAGGTCGTCCAGGGTACTATATTAATAACTAAGCAAGGTATTGAGCCTTTAAGCTTACAGAAAGACTTGACAGTATGAGAAACTCTACCAATTACATATATGCGCCATGTTTGAAGAAGTTATTTGATATGATGTCCTCCGGCCTTCTATATCTATGCTTGCCAGCAGATAACTTATTTTCACCCTTCAATATCAAAATGGTAGGTTTGCGTTTCCAGAGAGATTTTCTTCCACTAATTATCAGGTTATGTATGGAACGAAGATCCTACGAGATTTACTTATGAACCTGCATTGAGAGGTTCTTTAAGAAATCAGATTTTATCAGGGCTGGCAACGCGCGATAGATGACTAGTGTTGCAAAATTTAATTGCCAGTGGTAAGGTAGTTACAGTGAGAAAGGTTGTTAGTTTGCAATCTTAGAGATATAATAAAACGACACCAACAAATTATACGATACAAAATAAAGTAGATGGGTATCCCCATTAATTAATTTAGCTATAGTTTTGATAGTTTGTAGGTAGCTAACTTTCTACATTTTAAGTACAAATTAGTCTATTTGTCTAGATCTGGGTTTTTTTAAGAGAGGTAGGGTGCATTTAACCAGCCCGTCTGGGGAAGTACCTCCACGTCTAGAAAAACCGCAGACAAATAACAATTCCCTAGAGGGTTGTTGCGTTCCTGCTGCAGCAGAGGTGGCATCGGGTGACACTTCATGAATCCCAAGCGTTCATAGGCCGCGGTAACCGCTTTACATCAGGTGGGACGTATGCTTCTATGCCTCCCGATGTAGTAAAAAAAAATAGACTACATTTAACGAGCTCGGTGGCGTAGTAGTTAATAACGACACCAACGCTAGTGGGTTCGACACAGTTCAAACATTTGTATGCATGGGCTGTCTGTTTTTCTTGGTCTGTTTATTTTTAGGAGATATTTTTAGGGTAAGTCGCATCTAAGGAGCCTGTCTGGAAAAGTAACTCTAGGTCCAACAATGTGCTTGTTAATGTGTTTAATAAAAAAAAATAGACCCTGTTGTAGTTTAAATAGAGGCATATTCGAATAAGAGGTTATTCATTCTATGGAGTTTATATCCGTTTATATGATCTCCCCTTAAAAAGTAGTTTCTAAAAAAAAAGATGAACTTAAGTAAAAGAATGCCCATGCATTTATCTCGGAGAGTTTAATGTGAAATTTGGCATTGTTACGTGCTCACCAAATGCTCATTTCAAACATATTTCAATACTATTAGCTAGTTTGTATCCGAAATAAATTTGGCTAGTTTTATTAAAAGTTTGTTCTAAAATCTTAAAACTTTGTCCGCCATTCCTCTTGTCACCTCCGCTCTACTTTATCTCCAAAGTTATAATTAAACAAAAAATGATAAACAAGCGTAGTTATCTCCGTAGTTTGCAAACCGAAAAACGGAAACAATTACTGCTTACTTACAACAAAATAGAGCGATGCTTCTAATATTTTTTTATATGCACATGTTAACTTTCATTTATAGACTATTTCAAAACCCTAGTTCTCCCCAATAGTTCTGTTCTCGTTTCCCACTAATACCACCCCCACACGATCACAACGTCCCTGTCACATTCAAACCTTAAACTATCCCATGTTGCACGCCAATTACTTCTTTAACTTCTTTACTGTCCGTGCAGCGCTGCTCTGGAATAAATTGCGACCGCAATTAAAAAAATGTTCATCAGACACAATTTAAAAAAAGATTGAAAGAACACTGTATTTCTCAAATAGTATTATAAATGTGTATTTACGTAATGTACGTATTTATTTCTTCGTAGTAATATGTATCTGTGTATATGAATATACGAGTATTCATTTATTGATGAAGATTTGTAATATTCGATATTTATGAGGTCTAAGTATTAAGTTTTAGTTTTATTTGGTCTATATCCGGCTTATTCCTATAAAATCAGTAATAAAAATGCCCAAGTCGAGACACACTTTGTACAGAACCCTTGATGCGCGATTTCGATTCGCATTACACAGCATTTTTTGTGTTTACTGATCAAAACCCCTTTGTTTTCAATCCGATTTTGATTGAATCTTTATTCCGTAATTTATACTTTACGGGACAATGGTATCGAGAGTATTACGTCGACAAGCTTACTGAATGATTGTCTAGGTGGTTAGTTAAATTTTGAAGGGCTAACCGTTACATACTAATATTTGTATGTTCATATAGCGCAACTGCAAAACGTTTTGTATTTTTATAAATACATCGGGTTCACTAAAAAAGGACTTGAGCAAAGTTGCAGGCGAAAGTTAGCCGAAAATAAATTGTCAAGCTAAATCTTTTTAAATCATATATGCGTGTGGATAGCTGTACCTATACATCAGAAAGAAGGAAGATTCCTTCGATGTTATAAACCTCTCATGTGATAAATTGTTAAAGACATTTGACAATTGACAAAGACAAGAAATTCAATTTGGTAGGTAAGTAATTTGATCTAAACTACTTGGTGCGCTTCCGCTATCAGTTAATTCATGCGAACTGGCAGCCGGCGAAAATTTAAACATTAGTCATATTCATAATAAACACGTAGCAAAACGTATTCTTTTTATATTCTTGCTTATCTTTACACGGGCAGAGCAGCCGGACGGCAGTGAGTCGTGCTGATGGAACTTGTATAAATATATGACTTATATTACACACGTTATCCTAAATAGGCACTCCGACTGGACTCGGTTCTTCGCGATTAATTGGGAGGATGTTGGCTTCTCTGCTATCGTAATTAAATTGAAGAGACGCATCAAAGTAGGAGCTACTCAAATTTTGGTAGACGCTTTATACTTGTACGTGACGTGTAGGAACAATTATCCCAGTGAAACTAAACTAAACTGTGAAAGAATAGGTGCTGCTTTCCAAAATACCTCCTTCGCTTATACGACGTATTTCTAGTTGTTATTACTCTAATAAATAGATCTTTTTATATTATATTACACAGAATAAATGATACAGCCGCGTGATGTGTGTCGCCTTTGTATAATGAGTTGAACACATAAAGGGATGCAAAATCTCTCCTTAGACATGTAGGTTCAATATCGTACGTAACCTTGAAATTGTCGCCAATTCTCACAGTCTCTTTCTGAGCCAAGTAAACTGATATCCAGATATTTCCACTTAAAGATAACGCCAGTGCTCCATGTACGACCTGATATGAGATCAGTATAACTCAAGTCTTTGCCCCCAGTACTGATTTACTCTGTTGAGTACACCCAAGTCCCTTGGACGCCAGGTTGATCTTACTAAATAACTAGATGTTAGGGTACGACTACCTCACAATTGGAATACTAAACATCCTATTACAAAAGATCGGGCCAAAAAATATCTCTGAAGGAATACGTTCCTACAAATGAGTGAGAGTGAGGACAAAAGGAAGCTATCATATAAAATGGATGGACAAACGTAGAACCGATTGGCCGTAAAATCTAGACGTTTGTAAACAGATGTGACAGCTTCTGATAATGCGAATCATTTGCCAGTTTTGTTTTATACAAAAGCACCGTATCACCATTTGAAATTTACGTTTCTTACATACACTTAAAAGAGGTAGTGCGGATATACGCAACCCGACCGGGAACGTACCCGCACCTCACAGAAAACCGCAGCAAAATATCTATTCTTTTGAGGGTTGTTGTGATACTACGAGTGCCAGAAAATTCTTGAGTAGTTATTGTGATAGCAGTAAATACTCCGAGCGTTCAAGGCTACGGTAACCACTTTACATTAGGTGGGTGTGGTGGGCAGGGTATTTGTATGCCTTCCGACGTATCGACTTTTTATATACTACACAACTCATTTCATGATATATGAGCATTAGATCGAAAGCTTATGAGCTGGACTGACAAATATACTCGTATTGTTATGTAATAGACGATTTCGTGACAACAATTACTTCTTGCTACTTGTCAAATTTCATGATTCCTATTCCTAGTCCAACTCTAAGTACCGTAAATTTCATGACATAACAGATTAGCCTTATAGAGAGGTATGACAATGAAAAGATATGATTAGCAGTACATTTCGGCTTCTTTGTGAGAATAAATTTCCTGAGGATGACCTCGTAGTTCAGTTGTGGAATGAGGCTGCATGTATTATAACAACAAACAACTTGCTTAAACGATATTGTGTAATCGGTTGAACATACAAAAAGATGTAAAACCTTTCTTTAGACTTAAAGCCATAACCCACAGAGGGAGCGGTCCGGGATGGGATTTCCCGCTTTTCCCGCCCCTGTGGATTTTGGCTAAGGTCTGACTACCATGTGTAAGCTTAGGACCACGAACAATTATCCACACAGCTCAAATGAGCTATAAATGTCCCGACTAAACCGAGTCACAAGATCCAAGCTGGTATCCAGGTGCATTCGCTCAAATGGGACAACGCTAGTCTATGTGCGGTCGGTCTTGACATATGTATATGTAGGCAATCAAACATACGATCCACTTGGTGAGGTAAAGTGGTTACTGTAGCCAATGAACGTCTCGCCCTTGAATTATCATCCCCACTGCTAACGCAGGAAAATGCAAGCTAACCTTGTGAAGCAAAAATCTTTTGCTTTGAACAGAATGACTGCTACACTTTGTAAATCAGACGAAGTTTTCTTGACGATAACAAGGTGTTTTTCTCAATGTTCTTGGGGTCATATCATAGGTCCAGTTCAGTTGCTCTCAGTCTCATACTATAGTCTAAGTGCTCTAGTGTTTAGATTTGGTCGAGCGCGAGCGCTTTCATTCGTATGACAAATGATAGCATGGCCTGTATATCAAGTGTCCCCGGTGCTGACGACTGCGTTGCAATGAATATTATCAATTGACTACAATTGGCGACATATCATTGATGAATGAGTGTATAGAAGCGAACACCGAACTTATTTAGCAATTCTATTATAGCGGTAATAGAATTATTAAATAAGTAATAATCGGCATTATCCTCAAACATATGTTTATAGTAATACGAACGTACAATACGTGAAAGGAACCCGGTCTCATTTTACACTCCCTTTGTGATCTGAATCAGACGGAACTAACAAACAAAAGGATTGGCACAGACATGGACAGAGAAAACTATTTTACTTTATTCTAGTTTGACTGGTTGTACGAAGAATGGGGGAGATTATTCAGTGACTCTTGAATCGTTCAGGGATTATTTTATAAAGGATAGGTAGTTAGGTCTATGTGAAAAGTCAGAACCCTTGAATTCACAATAAGTTATTTTTGTCAAAGGGGTCTTTGAGTTATTATTTGCGAACGCTATCTGCGCGCCACGTGTGGAACACATTTTAATCTAAAAATGAAAGAAGTCATTCAACGCACTAGATCGAGTGAAATAACGTTTTAACCTAACAAGTACATTATTATTTATCGAGTATAATGTATGAACTTTTGTAATCCTATATGTTTTTTTTAGTCTGGGCCATAAGTATTCTCGAATTTGATTCGGATTCCGAAGTTACATGGTATTTGTCTAAGTTTTAAAAAAAGATCGCATGTTTTAATGGGTGCAGTCAGCGTGTTCCTGCCAGAAAAGACTCTATCATGCAAAGTCATAAATAGCGAATATTATTATTATTAGTAATAAATCGCGAAAATAAAAATGAAACTTATTAAACAATGGAGTTTTCAACTAATTACTTCTGCTATGTTTGTGCTGTGTAACAATTTAAATGTTAATATAACTTGAAATATTGACTATATTACATATTAATTGATCGATATATTTCTATTTCATTTTAGTTTACCAGTTTGATTTTTTCCGATTGCGGTGCCAGTTTTGGGGTGACTATACATCATAATAATCTTGGGCCAGTTATTTGGTATATTAACATTTTAATATTGGTCATGGCTCGGCCAAATTTAAAACGTTAATTTTAATTGCATGAGGCATCGAGTCGCATAGTTCGTTGCACCGTTCGTGCATTCGCAAAATCGTGGATCATCGAGGCTTAAAATCTAATTAATAGCGTGTGACAGAGCTCTTACTTTCATAACTCGAATGAAATTATATCACTCAGATAGGATATGGTTATAGAGCGTTTAGCTCTATTACTAATATTATAAAGGAGAAACATTTGTTCAAGAGCTATGAATGTTAAGCGAGCAAAATGTGTAAAGACCGCGTCTCATAGCACTTGGGTCTCTTTTCCAACCCTACAAGAGATCTGACGTGAAGATATAGACGAATTGAAAAGTTTATTTCTTTGTTAGCTTGATTGTTTGGATGTAGGATGGCACTCTCTGGAACTATTGATCTGATTCAGAAAGTTATTACAACAATAGGAAGTTACATTATCTTTTGGTGTTTATTTATTTAAGTTTACGGTATAACAGTTGAAACTCCGAATTCCAACGCGGTCGAAGAAATAAAGGAAAATTAAAAAAAAAACCAGTACATTAAAAATAAAAAAAAATATTCAGTAATAAATTATGCGGTTAATGAAGCACTCGTATATCGTACGTTTATCACACCAGTAGATATTTATTTAAGAAGAAACTTTAACAGATAAACAACGCCAAAGTAGAAGGATGTAGGAGCCGAGGAAGGCCAAGTTTTACCTACCATGACGTCTAGTTTTATCAGTAGGTGATGTCAGGAGCCTTAGAAACCGGCGAGCGTGCATAAGAAGAGCAATGGATGTTAAAGAAGTGAGTGAGTTTTGTAAGATTCGAGTCATTCGCTCGGTTCTCTCTGTATACCCCTAAAGTATAGATAGCAACTTGAACTTCAAAATGATAGCAGACTTACGCTTGATACGTTATTGAAAACTTTCTGATCCCACCGTGGCAGTTAATTGATTTAAATCTGGTTCGGTTCTATTTTCTTCTTCGGTAGGGGAGGAAACATACGACGCGCATTAGGCGTAACCCTATCAGGGGTACTGCAACCTATGAACGCTTGGGAGTATCATATTTAGGAGCGTACTGATAACTTAATACACTTAGCATTACCAACATGCATTACCATTCGGATTATCGGTTTCGAGATCTCTGGTGATGTTCAGTACCGAAGTCAAGCTGGCGACCAAGAAACTAGATGTGCACGACAAAGCCAAACAGTACTTCGCTTATTTTATATGAGTCCCACCCAATTCAGACTGCATATGACTACTGTATTCATCTCTGCCCCGCCCAGGATACCTATCATCTAACTAGTTACAAAGTCGAGCTATGAGGATCATCAATGATATTTTATAATGTAATTGTGACATTTTTAAATTGTATAATTGAAGGTGCATGTATTTTCAACACAATATTTTATTGTTATGAAATAAATGAATTGAATTGAATTGATCCTAAACGCACACACGGCATTGAGTTCGAGAAGAGATTTTGCCTCCCTTTGCGTGTTCTATCGATTGTACAATGGGTTGTGTTCTGATGAGTTATTCGATATGATGCGAACACATTTTACAATCGCGCAACTCGCCGGCGAATTAGAGTCCACCCTCATACACTGGAGCCGCAATGGTCGCGTACTGTGCGGTTTCAGAGTAAATAACTAAATAATTCAATAGTATTTAATTGAGGTAGGAGCTCCCTGTCAAGGTTTTCCTAAGGGACTACAGGATGGGGTTTTTCAAGAAAGGCGTAAAGAGGTTTTTACAGGGTCGGTAACGCAAGAGTGACAGCCCCGGTGTTGCAAATGTTCATAAGCTACTGTAGCTGCTTACCATCAGGCAGGCCGCTTGTTTGTCACCTTAGTGGCATAAAAAAAGAAAGAAATATACTCACAGAAAGTACTTCCCCAGTTGGGTTGCTTAGTATATTTTGTGTTGGAGAAGTTTTTGTTCTAGAATCAATGGGTGGGGTCCACCAAGTTTCAATCATTTGTGTCCTGTAGATAGATGATTACAAATCCCCTTGCATATCGCATGGCTACTTTATTTCGACCACCACAATGTATAACGGTATCTATTTATATAACTTACTGATAAACGCTTTTCAGTGCATGAGCATTGAACTTATACCTTAACCGCCGAGCAACACACATTCAAGAATTTATATTTCTAAAGTCATGTGACCTAATCTAAGATAGATCGGGTTTCCCTCTGGGTTGTGATAATCTGATGGCAATCGCTCCATGTAAATCCTTAGGCTTAGGTAGCGGAGCCTGACAAACCTATTGGATTAGGAAACGGACACCACTAAGAAGAAGAGTTGTAAAAACTGGATCAAGTAAATGACGGCGAAACAAAGACAGCAAATCTACAGCAAATACAAAAAAGAGCAGAAACAAGAAAGTAGTGTAACTGTTTTTCGAGTTTCCTTCGACGCAGTACAAATGTGCGGAAAATAAACTTGGTAAAAGGTCTGAGCTATCCCCAACATTGTTTAAACTTAAGGAGAACAAAACTTCCTCGAGACAATTGAACGAATTACAAGGGATCGGGCATCAAAAAGAGTGTTTTTTTTATATAATGTCGATAGGCATACAAGCATACGGCCCACCTGATGTACAATGGTTACCATAGCCTATGAACGCTTGTAATACATTAAATATCACTAGCGCGATGCCACCTCTGCTGCTAACATAACAACTCCTAAGGAGCTTACTGGTGACCTCACTCACACGCAGGAACACGACAGCGGTTTTCTGTGAGGTGAAGGAATTTCCTCAGAATTGATGTGCCCTACTTCTCTTAAAAACAATCAGACTGAGACAAACAGACATGTTCATGCACACAAATGTTTGTCCTGCGTGGGAATCGAACCCACCCAAAATTGCGTTGTTAATCGCTGCGCCATCGAGCTCGTCACCGACTGTTTTGTGGAAGCAGCTATTTTACTTCCGGTTCATATGCTATAACGATATAGGTAAATTTATTTGTGTGTAAATTAACTAAAATTCTTTTTGAGTATGTTCAGAATATCGCTAGCCCGGAATAAAGACGAACAGAAAACTTAAAATTCTAGTATCGAATTGCAATAAATTTCGCTCTTTGATTCAATTTATTTACCAAGAGTTAGGGTACTGTGTAGGCAGTATTATTAACGAGTAAGCAAAGCCGTTCTCGAAACGGAACCACTGCGACATAAATATTTAGACAACGTTTTAAATTGCACGGCATAAGCAATGGATAGTCAAATGCTGATGTTGACACGAAATATTGGTGGACGCTGTTGTGAAATTTGCTTTTGTTATCGGATAGATAGAAAAAATGAGGTTAACAAGCAAACTGCAATATAAACGGCCTCTAAAAGAGTTCAAGCCTGTGGCAAAACTGGATTAAAAAGTGTGCAGTGTGGCCCCGTGCACATGTAGGGCACCTAATTCCCCTCTGCCTCGGGCCGCACTCCCCGCGCACCCTCCGCCGGGTTCCACAACCCGCGACCTATTTACTTCCTACTTTACGTAAGCAGCCCGCGCGCGACCCGTCCTCGCCGTTGCTCAATATCTTTGCTTAGGGTTGGCGTCTATATTTATTAGGAAAACGGCACAATCAGAATCGCAACAAAGAAAGGAATATACGCTATTAAAATGAATCGTTTTAAATCGACCGAAATAAAGGCAAGTATGTTAAAGGTACGAATTAGACACGTTCCGTTCAATGATCAAAAACACACAGATTGAATTATAGCTTTTGTAAACCACTCGGCAAATTTTTACCGTAACCATGCTCCTTCTTCATATCGTTACCCGTTTCCTAACTCATTAGATTTGGCGTGGTCCACTACCTAAGCCTAAGGATTTGGCAAAGATAGCGAGATATTTTGAGATGAAGCGACTGCCGTCAGACCTCTACAACTCAAAGGGAAGCTTTTTCGAGCTCGATGGCTCAGTCGTGAATGACGCGACTTTGACACCAACGCTCGTGGGTTCGATTTCCACACAAGACAAACATTTGTGTGCATGAACACGTCTGTTTGTCTTGGTCTGGATGTTTTAAGTGAGGTAAGCGCATCAAAGCAGTCCGTCTGGGGAAATACCTCCACCTCACACAGTAAACCGTAGCCAAATAACAACTCCCTAGAGGGTTGTTGTGTCCCTGTGTATGAGTAAGGTCATAGTAGGCGTCGTGCGAGTGATACTTAATATAATACAAGCATTAAATGGCTACGGTAACTGTTTTACATCATGTAACATGTTGGGCCGTATGCTTGTATACCTCCCGACGTTGTATAAAAAAAAATACATAGTCTCATTAGAGGATTCTTTCAATAGGTTTAGTATTTATCGCAACTAATTCACATGTATGAGGTTACATAAGATCAAACAAAAATGTACAAACAGATAGACGATCTTAAGAAATAGCGATTTAGAAAGTATATACATATTTGGTAACCAATATGTATTTATGTTAATGTGCAGCCCTAAGCACCTAGTTCATTAATGACGACGACTTTCAGACATTTTTCTGAATGAATATAGAGTTCATTATTTTAGTTCAAGTATGTAGCTATGAAAAGAGGTCTGGCGAATATTTGCATTTCAGAGAATCACATAACCGCTATTTTCCACAATAAAATGCATCTTAACAAATAACGACCTAGTTTTCTATAAATGCGTACTTCATTTTATTTACATAATAAAGATTTCAATGGGGTGTAAGGACATGCTACCATTTTTGGAGACAAAGACAACCCCAATTATGCTTAGTATGTGCCGTAAATTTGTAAACGACGAATTGGACAGAAGCTATTTCCTGCTGCACTCGTTGGGTCCACTATGTATACGTTACCTAGTATTATAAAATTTATCTATGCATATAAAGTTGGGAACAAGTTTGTGTGCAATATCACTTTAAGTCGTCTGTATTACGTATGTATTACTACGATATGCTGTGAATTAATAATTTCGCATTTCTGCCTAACATTAAATAGTTGGCTTGAAAGATAAAATGCTAAAATAAGAAGAAACGGGCTCCGTTGGTTCGGACATGAAGAAATAATGTAGGATATAATAATGAAACTGATGTACAACACAAAAATGGACGTAGGGAGTCGAAGAGGGCAAAGAGTGGCCTGTTTTAAATTGGTCGTGTTTTTCCAGAAGGACATGGAACGTCAAAAGCCCTGGAATCTAACGAGGTTGCGCGAGAATAGCACTCTCGCTTCTTAAACATTAAGAATGTTTGAATGGAGTGAGATGTGTACCGAGACATATTGGTGGCGCTTGGTTCTCTCTGCTTAACCGGCAAGGGACCTGGCATAATTTATTTAGATAATTAGATTAACGAATTATACGTGGTTTTTATAATGACACGACATGAATTTGTTATACCTTTATAGCATCTTCGTTCTATTTGCGTGCGGTTATACATATAAATGTAGTTTAGTTCCTATTTTAATATCTCCGTACTTGACATTGCAAGGAAATCATTTTGACTGGTTCTTTAAAAACCTATAAATTCCTATCTTATCCAACTTTGGTTAATTGTGATTCCAGGACTCGCTACTTTGTTATAAGACGAGACAACAATATTTTCATACAGAGTGAAGTGAGTTCAGGTCTAGTATGTACGTTCTATTTCGAAGTCTCTCCTAGGAAAATTTTTAACATAAAAAGTTGTTTATCCCTCAAATTAAACAAATTTCATAACGTGACACTTAGTTTATATGAAGTTAGTAAAGGATATTTCGGTATTTTGGACTCTTGAAGTTAAAATTGTATCTTTTTAACTATATTTTGGGTTAAAGAAAAAAGAAGTGTATGTAGATAAATAGTCAACGTTTTGACTGCGCACACATTTAGATGGTGATTGTAAATAGGCACTTTTCTTTGTTTCTTTGTGATGCTATTTTAATTAATGTTATTTCTTATGATTAACATACAACATCTTCCTTAATATGATAACTCATAGTCATAATATTAAGCAATGATGTTGTTGTACGACCTTAATAATGTCTACATAAAGGAGTTCCTTGTATTATGTTTTTACCTTGTATTTAATTGAGAATTATGTGATTCGTTCTCATCATTGCATGAATTATAAATATTAATCGAATTTCCATATTGTTTTTTATTTATACCCAGGATACATATACCGATTATTGTGAAAAGCTGGCTTAGGAAGTAGATTTTTAGATAAAGCAAACACATTATGCTTTGTGGAGTAGGCAGAGCGAACCGAGCGCCATAAGACTTATACTATAAGACTCGCTTCTTTAACATTAATAGCTGTTTTCATGCATGCTTGCAATTACTTAGTGCTCTTGATATCACCTTATGGTAAACAAGCTGGCCTTTCTCAGAGCCTACATCCTTCCACTTTTCCATGGCGTCTAGTATTCTGTCTACAAGCCCGAACCAACGGAGCACATAATGTCTTATTTTACATGGACACTATCTTTCAGACCAACTCTCTTTCTTACAACCATCAATGATCACATGAAGAAGTTGGGTTAATAATAATAACAACGCAATCGGCAGCGCATCCGGAAGTAACGAAACGATGAAAGTAATCAAGGGCGAGCTTGATCTTGCATACTCGTATTTAGGACTATGCTAATATTGGTATGTAATAAAATATGTAAATCTGGCAGACCCAGAGGACATTGTAAGGCCCGATATATTTGTATATAATATACAATAATAATAAATCACATGCAAGAGGAACGCCCATTTAGTTGCATTTGCATAAAATGGTAGCACAAGTTTTGGAAATGACAAATAATTCAACGTGATTTACATTTCCAAGTATGCTTCGTAATTTTGAAGTTGTTTTGTGTACCAATGTTATTTCTTGAATGTGGACATCATAATATTTGAAAGTACGAATGCATGTTCATTCCGTTGTAACTCGTCGTTTAGCCTTGATGCCTTCACCGAATTGGAAGTGTAATGTCGTTAGATTCGTATTTTCCTTCGGAGTGTTGTAGGGTACGCGAAAAAGCAAAACGAAATCATTCGATACAGACGAGCGAAGCGAGGTTTAAGAATTGACCGAAAGTATGTTTGGATCGGTGCATCTGGTGTTCCATAATTTCTGTTTACGCCTATGGGGGATAGAAGTGATGGTATGTAAGTTTATATGTCAAAGGTTAAGAGACTTCTTAGGTTTTTAAGCTCAATCGGGTTTTATGCTTTTTACCCTAATGACCAGAAGGAGGTAATGATATAGAATCCGTTGTTTATATTTCAGTTCTCGTCCTCCTATAGCCAAGAGATCGATTTTCCCAGGGGGGCTACAATATGGGTTTCTACAAAAACAGACTTAAATAGATTTTCACATAGCCGGCAATGAGCGAATGTAAAGCGTACACAATACGGCAACTACTTACGATCACTCTGGAGATATGTTAGACTGCCGTCTTAGTTACATAAAATATTTCTAATATATCATAAAAAATTAAGGCCACATGACCTTATTACCTACAGGATTTCAAGCTGTATCAGTTCAGCGGTTTCGCCATAATAGATCAACAAATAAACACAAAAACAAAGACTATACATATATAAATTACATAAGAAGTATTACAAAGAATTTACTTAGATATTATGTAGTTAGAATAGCTATTGCAAGTTACTTTATAATACTTGCACTATGTATTTATTATATTCATTATTTACTATCTATGCCCGGCACCGTTTCGCTGGGTATTTTTTTTATCTCTAAACCTTCTCGGTAATGTGTTGAATATAACCCAGAAGTCTCATCACAATCGGATGAATGGTTTCAAAGTCTATAACGGACATAGGTACAAACATTTTCAGTGTTTTGTATATTAAAATTATAATCAAAGTCAACCAAAACCAGGGATTGGTACGAGTATCGAACAAACAACTCCTCTGGTCGCCCCAGCCTATTCAGATCACTAAATTGTAGCGCTGACCTTAATTTGCTAGAGTAATGCAGCGTTTTGATTGGCATGCACCTTGTGCTACTTTGGAGCGATTTTGTTATTTGATACGTTTTAGCACAATTCAAACTCTTTTATGGCAATCTGTATCATAATTACCATCACGAGTCCGTTGATCAAGTGACTACCATTGGTAATTGGTAACACCATGGGTCGCGGGATCTATACTCATAATACAAGAGTTGCTTAATTTTGAACTAAATGGCAATACTTACGTTGGTTTTTTTTCAGGAACTGGGGGAAAGCAGCGGTGGAAGGGGGGTACCAAAAAATTTAAGAAAAGTTTAAACCATTTTGCCAGGCTTCATTTACCTCCCAGCCACTCTCCCACGTACTTCATACGTACCAATACTTGCTTTGATCGAAGGTTACATTAAGTTCAAAAAAGGTTTTTGTCCAATTGAACATTTCAGAATTTTTCACAAAAGAAAATGTCTCTTATATAAGTTAAAAAACTTCCAATATGACGAATAGATAGACTAGACGGATGCTAGTCGTGTATTGTGTGTTACCTAAAGATTATTATATCATACAAAGCATTTGTTTGCATGAGCTAATCCGTTTTTATACATATAGTATTATATAATTCTGTAAGTGTGTTCGTCACTAAACTAATCCTAAACGGCCGGACCGAATTATGTAATTTTTTCCTTCTTTGGCTTCCTTTTTGTCTTTATCTTTATTTTCAGGCAGGACAACGTCTGTAGGTTCCACTAGTATTATGTTATATGCCAATCCATAGATCTATTAAAATCTAATGGGTAATGTAATATGTAACCAGTACAAAACTACAATTATTTTTATTTATTGCATAATGAAAAACGCATCGTCCGTATTACTCGTATAGCATCAGTAGGGTCACAGGTACGTAGCAAAATTTAAGGCAATCTTTATAATTAGTATAACGTTAAATAATTTCGATTTACCTTTGTTGATGGCAGCCGTAAATATTTGGCAGGTTCCCTATACTAAAATATCTGACCTGTCACTAGTTCCCAGTTCCCAATAGTGATAAATAGGATGAGTACATACATGCTATCTATCATAAAAATGTATTATATAAACTATCAGAATCTCTAAGAGGTTTACCTTTTTGGTGCTAACAAGTTCTGACCACTCATGTATCTGAGTAGATGAGAATTGTATCACCTTCTATGAGTA
Source organism: Pyralis farinalis (assembly GCA_947507595.1). Lineage (NCBI taxonomy): Eukaryota > Metazoa > Arthropoda > Insecta > Lepidoptera > Pyralidae > Pyralis > Pyralis farinalis. The sequence goes on from OX382265.1 coordinate 31,459,712, forward strand.
TCCCCTTGTATCAATCAATCCAAGAAAACCTCCGCCTCCTTTTTGACAGTGGATTGTGAGTCTTTATTAAGGACCTTTGAAAAGAGCGTATCTATATATAAATCTAACACCCGTCTCAGTCATTAATGGGGCACCGAATGATAGATTTTCTTTTAATCAGTGCTGGCAGTGTCCGAAACAATGTGGGCAATAATGTGCTTTGTAATTTTAGATGTCAGAAGTCAGCCAGTTGTTATTTGGCTGGTTTTTTTGATGAGGTAGAGGTACTTTCCCGGTTGGAATGCTTTAATGTACACGCACATAAACGTTAAGCTTGTGTGAGAATCGATCTTGTGGGGAATCGAACCCACGAAGGTGTTAAAGTAGCATTAGCATTAGCACAAGCTACCATTCTAGCACCAGGCTTGTCAAAAATCACCAGCATCTTAGCAGTTTTCTGTGAATAAGGGACTGTACGAAGTCCTGGGTAAATATAATATTTTTTTGTATATATTTTTTTTCACGAGTACATGAACGACGCCAAGGCAACCTGCGTTCAATCAGAACATCCTATACATCGTGTTCCGCGCTGTAGGATCAATATAGGCCTGGTATACTACTGAAACTTGGTATCGTCGATGGCTTGCTTCACAATCTTGCGCAATTGGTGAATGGCCAAAAGAAGAAGGGCGGTGGAGCTAGAGGAGAGTCAATAATAATGTCGAGTAGGACTGACATCACCGAATGGAGATTTTTTTGGATGTTGCTGCCTAGAAGCTGGAGACCATGTGGATGTAGAACAAAAGGCCATGAGTGGGTTACTTAAAACGTTGAAAGATTAAAAAACTTGTACAGTATATAGAACACTCATATAACATTAAAAAAAATCATTTTTGAAACAAGCTTTTATTAAATTGCACTAAAATCTAATACATAAAACGAAGAGATAAAATATAATCATATATTTTATCGAATTGTAACTTCAATATAGGACTTGATTGTATTTGAGGAGAACTAAGTAATTTAATATGAATAACATTTTTAAAACAACACGTACAGACACAAAAATACTGTCATAGACCGACTTTTACATATAAGTATGTATGTATGTATGTATGTATCTTCACGCCAGGTCCCTTGCGGGGTAGGCAGAGAGAACCGAGCGCCATAAGACGCGGTCCTTACACACTTCACTCGCTTCTTTCACATTCATAGCTCTTTTCATGCACGAAATTTATTATATAAGTAACTTGAGAAAAGTAAGTGTGATACACAAATAAAATAAAAGTAATCATCTCCATGACATAAGTAGTCATTTAAAAGCTTCTCGCGAGATTTATATCTCGAAATAAATAATTTTGTGAGATATGTGGAGCATACGGTACTTCTAGCGCTAAGCTTTAAATTGCGTACTTGTAAACATGGAAATGTTATTTAGATTTATTTTATTTGTCTATCAAACTTACTTTTCTCAAGTTACTTATATGTAAAAGTCGGTCTATGCCAGTATTTTTGTGTCTGTAATTGTTGTTTTAAAAATGTTATTCATATTAAATTTTGACGAGGTGGTGCATGTAGTTTAGTAGCAGTGGTTAGTAATGCACAGGACAAACATTTGTGTGTATAAACATGTCTGTTTGTCTTTAAGAGAGTTTAAAAGAGAGAGAGAGAGTCTTTAGAGAGATAGGGTGCATCGAAGCAGCCCGTCTGGGAAAGTACCTCCACCACACAAAAAACCGTAGCCTAATAACAACTTGTTCTTGTACTTGTTGTTGTGTTCTTGCGAGTGAGCGATGCTAAATGGTAAACTCCTATGGCTGTGTTAAAAGCAGAGCTGGCATCGCGCGAGTGATATTTAATGTGCTGCAAGCGTTTATAGACTACAGTGACCGCTTTACATCAGGCGAGTCGTATGTTTGTATGCCTTCCGACGTTGCATAAAAAAAATATTCGTAAAATGATTTGATTCAATTTTATGCAGCAAAGTGTCTAGTTGAGTTAGGTTAGGTAGCTAGTGACCTGGTTTATAAATAGGAGGCAATCAGTGGATCCGTCGTACGAAAGGGTCACTTTAGATGACCCAGCTACACTATATTGCCTTGCCGAGTATCTAATAAAATCACCAACGACACAATTCCATCCTTACTGCTACCTAGTATGAATTATTATAATTTGTATCGACACGAATGGTTTCTCGATAGATATGTTTCCACATTAAGACATTTAGGATTTATCTATGCTGTTCTTCTTAGCATTATTAAGGATTTGGCAAAGATACAGATTTTGACATGGTTCCTCATCAGTATCAGAATATAATAAATCCGTGGTGCACAGCTACCCAGATTCACTGCACCTTCCCTCTTCTTACATACACTTTTCGATTTTTTTTATTTTATACCATGTCGGGAGCCATACAGGCATACGGAACATTGATGTAAAGCGGTTACTGTAGCCTGTAAAGGCTTACAATACATTAAGTATCACTCGCGCGATGCCACCTCTGCTGCTAACACAGCAACTCCTAAGGAGCTTACTGGAGACCTCACTCACATGCAGGAACATAACGACCCTCCAGGGATTTGTTATTTGGCTGCAGTTATGTAGAGGTTCTTCCCCAGATGGGTTGCTTTAATGCGCCCCACCTCTCTTAAAAACACCCAGACCCAGACCAACAGACAAGTTCATGCACACAAATGTTTGTCCTGTGTGGAAATAGAACCTGAGAAGCTGTCAATCCAAACCCTCAGACTAATGGAAATTCGACGAGAAATGTCCTCGTATAGGTAGCTAATTCGGTCTCCTTAGGACGCAAAACTCGTCCAAAGTGTTCGCAGGGAATCTGTCTGTTGGTCGAAGCTAGTTAACTGAAGCAGCAAAAGAAGCAGAACGCAGTTGAAGACCAAGAGAGGCCACATTGTCTCGCCCAACTCAAAGATCTTGAGGGAGTTGAGTTTCTATGGACAGTTATACATCAAATCACCAGAACCCAATTCTGTTCGACGACAGACCCAAGAGTCAAATTGACCCGACACTACACCGTGGATATCCCGGATATCAGCCTGTACGCATGTAAACCAGTCCTTAGAGTCCTTCAGAAACTTTTCAATTCCGTCATCCTCGAGGGCAAAGTTGTACATGCATTTGAACTGAAAAGGATACGGCATCAATATCAACGGCGAGTATCTCACTCAACTTCGATTTGCCAATGATATAGTAAACATGGCGGGATCGCTGGAGGATATGAACGCAATGCTTGAAGATCTCGACAGAGCATCCCAAGGAGTGGGTTTTAAAATAACATAGAAAAAACGAAGATTATGTCGAACTCCAGTTTCAATTGGGAGCTCGGTTCTCGAAGTTGTTGATGAGGATGTCTATCTAGGACAAACAGTCCAGCTAGGTATATAGGTACTCTTTTTTTCGCAAGACTTTCCACGTGCAGGTCATGTAGAGAGTATAGTATGGTGTTACTTAATAACGTAATACGCCAGGTCACGTACCTTCAAAATAATATTAAATTTTCTAGGCTCAGGAGTGTTAAATTTTTTACGTAATTTGCTATAATATTTAGCAATCTATATTTAAACGCTAATTCCATTGCGGGGTAAGCAGTGAGAATTGAGCGCTGTATAGGTAGATAGATAGTATCTTGTTAAATATTTTTGCTGCAACGTACTCTATAAATTCGACAAATTTTAACAAATCTCATTGATGTTTGATGAATGTGCTAGTTATGTACTTTTTATTATTTCGGCGACATGATATAGAGAACGGTATGATTTTTAACCAATAAGACTGGCAACGGTTTGTCATCTATATATATAAAAGGAGAAGCTGACTGACTGACATATCAACGCAGGGCCTAAACTATAAGGGTGAGAAACTTGAAATTTTGCACAGGGGTTCCTTTTATAACGTAGGGGAGCACTAAGAAAGGATTTTTGGAAATTCATCCCCTGAGGGGGTAAAACGGGGGTGCAAATTGAGTATGAAACTTTGCCGTTTCTGAAGTTATTCGAATGAAATTCAGCACGAAGGTTCTTTACTGATAGGCATGAAAAATGAGTAAAATATTTTTTTCAAAATTCATCCCTTAGGGGGTTAAACGGGGGCGCAAAGGTAGTATGAAACTTTGCCGTTTTTGAAGTTATTCGAATGAAATTCAGCATGACGGTTCTTCATTGGAAGGCATGAAACATGAGTAAAATATTTTTTTCAAAATTCTTCCCTTAGGGGGTTAAACGGGGGCGCAAAGTTAGTATGAAACTTTGCCGTTTTTGAAGTTATTCGAATGAAATTCAGCATGAAGGTTCTTTATTGAAAGGCATGAAACACGAGTAAAATATTTTTCTCATAAATTATCTATATATCTATATATATAAAAGGAGAAGCTGACTGACTGACTGACATATCAACGCAGGGCCTAAACTATAAGGGTTAGAAACTTGAAATTTTGCACAGGGGTTCCTTTTATAACGTAGGGGAGCACTAAGAAAGGATTTTTGAAAACTCATCCCCTAAGGGGGTAAAACAGGGGTGAAAATGAAGTATGAAACTATGCCGTTTTTGAAGTTATTAGAATGAAATTCAGCATGACGATTCTTCATTGGAAGGCATGAAATATGAGTAAAATATTTTTTTCAAAATTCATCCCTTAGGGGGTTAAACGGGGGCGCAAAGTTAGTATGAAACTTTGCCGTTTTTGAAGTTATTCGAATGAAATTCAGCATGAAGGTTCTTTATTGAAAGGCATGAAACACGAGTAAAATGTTTTTCTCAAAAATCATCCCTTAAACGGGTAAAACGGGGATGCAAAGTTAGTATGAAACTTTACGTTTTTGAAGTTATTCGATTGAAATTCAATATTAAGGTGTTTCATTGAAAGTCATGAACCAAATGTAAAAGTAATTTCAGCGTTTTCAAAAATTCCACCCCTTAAAGTATGTAATGGGGGGTCAAAAGTATTTCTCGAACTAAACGTTGAATTGTTAAAAAATCGTTTTTATTTAAAGTGAGTTGCTTTAGACTTTGTAAGTATACTCTCAATCAAGACGCCAAAAAATTAATTTCAGCGTTTTTCAAAATTCCACCTTTAGGGGGCTGAAAAGGGGGTTAACAGTTTGTATGGAGCGGAAAATTTTTTTGAAGTTAGTGACTTCAAACTTTGCACAGATACTCAGTATTAGAGTCCAATAAAAGTAATTTCAGCGTTTTCAAAAATTCCACTCCTTACAGTGTGTAATGGGGGTCAAAATATTTCTTGAACTAAAAGTTGAATTGTTAAGAAATTGTCTTAGGTTTTCGCGTTTGTTACACATTGAAATTAAGTCTTCCTGCGACCACGGACGCTGCAAAGCGTTCGAAACGTCAGGTTCAACAAAATAAATAAAACACGCGATACTTCCGTTAAAAATTGTTTAATTTCAAAATTGTTAAGAAATTGTTTTTTTTTTTTAAGTGAGCTGCTTTAGACTTTGTAAGTATACTCTAAATCAAGGAATTAAAAAGTAATTTCAACGTTTTTCAAAATTCCACCTTTAGGGGGCTGAAAAGGGGTTGACAGTTTGTATGGAGTAGAAATATTTTTTGAACTTAGTGACTCGAAACTTTGTACAGATATTCTTTATTAGAATCAAAAACATAATAATTGCCGCGTTTTCAAAAATTCTACCCCTTAAATGATGTAATAGGGGTCAAAAGTATTTCTTGAATTAAAAGTTGTACTGTTAATTTTTTTTTTAAAGTGAACTACTATAGACTTTGTAACTATACTTTCAATGAAGACGTCAAAAAAGTAATTTCAGCGTTTTTCAAAATTCCATTCTTATGTAACTGAAAATGAGGTTAACGCTTTGTATGGAATAGAAGTATTTTTTGAAGTTAGTAACTTGAAACTTTGTACAGATACTCTCTATTAGAATAAAAAAAAAATGTTTTCAGCGTTTTCAAAAATTTCACGTCTTAAAGTGTATAATGTGGGTCAAAAGCATTTCTTGAATTAAAAGTTGAACTGTTAAGGGATTGATTTTTTTTAAACTTTAGGCTTGGTAAATATATTCTCAACCAAAACACCAAAAAAGTAATTTCAGCATTTTTCAAACCCTTAGGTGGCTGAAAAGGGGGTTGACACTTTGTAGGAAGTAGAAATATGTTTTGAAGTTAGTGACTTTGTACAGTTATGTTTTTAAAATAGGCAATGTTGTGTATTTAATAGAGAGGTGCTTTGAGTGTATTCAGTCAATATCAAATGGTTAATTAAAACCGAACAGATCGTGACATATCTTCATTACTACACAAATACGAATATTTGGTACTTTTACTAACTATATAATGCGGAGTGTGACAAAAAATAAGAAGTAAAATAAAAATAAGTAAAACTGTCGAAATTCCAAAAACTACGCGTGCGAAGCCGCGCGTATAAGCTAGTAATATATATGTCATAAACAAAACGAGGGTCGTTTATGCCCGAAAATCTATAAGCCAAATAATAGTTGAATCACCTACTTTTCAGGACGCAAATTGTGTACTAATAGAAGTTAATAAGCAGACTGCGATTATTGCATTATACCGCTCTCCCGCAAATAGAAATATTTCTACATTTTTACAATCTCTTGACTCACTTCTTTCTTCCTTAACGTCCTTTAAGAATGTGATTCTTGTGGGCGATATCAACATCAATATAGCAAAAAACACGGCGATATCAACATCAATATAGTAAAAAACTCTAGTGTTTTTTGTACTCTGTACTGTGTGTGTTTGGGTACTCGTGCTGGAGCTTGCCTTGACCATATTGCACTTAGAACCAAACTCCCAGCATCTACACTCGTACTTGATACGATACTAACTGATAATTATCCCGTACTGTTTGCGTTAGCTACCGAAATTAAGCATATTCACAGTTAAAAAACAAAAACTGTCACGGACCACACTGCTATGACTACAGATTTAGAGAAAATAGATTTTTCTCCTTTGTACAATACAACTGACCCTGACTACGCAGCAAACTATTATGTAAATATTTTAAGGAAGTGTATTGATTCGAATACGAAAGTAGTTACCTTAAGTCGCCGTAAGTACTGTGATAAGCAAGGATAACTCCTGACTTACTTCGTTGTATGCGTAATCGGGATTGCTTACACAGAAAACTTAAAGATGATCCTAATAATCAAACTCTTCTGTCTACTTTCAAAAGGTACCGTAATTAATTGTCAAATTTATTAAAAAAACTTAAACGCAATTATTATAAACAAGAGATATCTCTGGCTGTTAATAATCCCAAAAAAATATGGGCATCTTTAAGAAAAGCAACAGACACTTATAAATCTAAAAGCAGATAGACGAACTCTTGTATTTCAAAAGTACATTTTCCGAATCACTTAATTATGTTGAAGACTATTTCTCAAAAGTAGGTGAATTATTAGCTGGTAAAATCCATACAAATCCTTCCCACCAAAATATAACCATTCCATCATTTAGCTTGAACTCTTTTGCTCTTTTCAATACTGATCAGGAGGAAATTCTTAGACTCATTGACTCTATGCAATGCAATGTAGCTACAGGATGCGATAATATTTCTTCCTCTTTTCTTAAAAAGTATAAAAATATAATATTTCCTCCGCTGGTGCACATTTGTAACCTATGCCTGGAGCATGGTAAGTTCCCTAAAATATTTAAAATTGCCCTAATACACCTTGTTCATAAAGCTGGGAATTGAGACTGCGTTGAGAACTATCGCCCGATCTCCATCCTCCTGTCGCTTTCAATCATACTAGAACGGCTAATAAATAATAGATTAACAGACTATTTGAAACGAAATAGCGTATTGTCAGAATACCAATATGGTTTCCGTTCTAAAAGATCCACGAATCAAGCAGTTGATATCTTAACAAATCATATTGCCTCTGCCCTAGATTCTAACCTTAAATGCTTAACCATTTACTTAGATTTGGCGAGGGCTTTCGACACCGTCTCTGTTCCCCGACTGTTAACCAAGCTAGAACTACTTGGGATCAGGGGCACACCGTTGGAGTTGTTTCGCGATTATCTCTCCGATCGAATTCGGCATGTAAAAGTTGGTCCTAATATAAGTTCTGATAGGTCATTGCGTTTTGGGTTTCCCCAGGGTAGTATCCTCGGGCCTAGCTTATTTCTTGCCCATATTAACGACCTTTGTAATTTTTTTGATCGAGTTAATAAGTGGTTGTCGAGGAACGTTCTAACACTTAATGTGGCTAAAATCAATTACATGATCCAAAGCATTCGAAATTACGGCTTACCTACCCCAAATATGTACCGCATAATTACCCACTCCCACCTGTCTTCCCATTGTCGTTTAGCATTGTGCAATTGTCCAATGCTTACTCCTCTAATAAATATCTCGATGTTACAGTTGACTCCAACTTAAGCTTTAAACATCACATTGCTCATCTCGTATTAGAAAACTATTGTATGTTTTTAAACAATTGCGTTATATCATAATAAATAATAATAATAAATATTGTCGGACAAATTACACAGCGCCATCTAGCCCCAAAGTAAGCGAAGCTTGTGTTATGGGTACTAGACAACTGATAAACATACGTAAATACATTTTTTTTTTGTAAATACTTACTTATTATACATAGAAAATACCCAGACCAAGACAAACAGACATGTTCATGCACACAAATGTTTGCCTTGTGTGGGAATCGAACCCACGAGCGTTGGTGTCAAAGTCGCGTCAACCACGACTGAGCCACCGAGCTCGTCAATATCGCTGATAGCAAGTTACTTCATATGACATACTTAGCTCTTTGTCAATCAATTCTAACTTACTGCATTACAGCTTGGGGTGGAGCTGCTAGGACTCATCTTATTGGTCTGGAAAGAGCACAGAGAGCGATTCTAAAAGTATGCTCCTTCAAAGCATATCGATATCCCACAAAGGAACTATATAGATCTTGTAGAGTTTTGTCAGTACGCCAGCTGTTTATTATACATACCACTTTAAAACAACATTCTTTGATAAATTATGACCGCAATTTAAATTCTCGTAATTGTAGATCATTTCTTCTTTGTCCCAACCATAAAACTACTTTTGCTCGGCGATTCTTCACATTTCTCGGCCCATTTATTTACAAACATATCAACCATAAAATTTCTATCTACCCAAATCTCAAACACACCTGCAAGAAAAAAGTCACAGACCTACTCTTAAAATTGAACTATGACGAAACAGAACATTTACTTCTCCCAGTTACCTAACACAGCATATTTCTCTATTCTACCCATTGAGACTTAATGTTATTTTATTTGTCTCTCATCAGTTTGCCCGTGTTGTTCTTTTTACCGCTTCGTACAGTCGCATACACAAATAATACGAGTATAACAGAATTCTGTTCGGTGAGTTTTATTGAATTCTATTAATGTCTGGAAACTTGTTGTTGGGCACTTCAGGAGATATCACAGTTGTGTAGATGTGAGCATGTATGATACAATGTAATATAGTATAATATAATATTGTTTTGATATAACATAATAAGTGTTTATTGTTTGTAACATTTTGAGACATGTTTGTATTTAGTAGTTGAAATAACACCGGTTGGAGACCTGGTGACCTGTGATACAGGTTTCTCGGATACCTAGTTCTGGCACCAGTTCTCCGCAACGTGGCTGTTATTTTTAATGTGTTGATACTTGTATATGGTTACATCACCATGCTATATTTGTTTGTGTATTTAAGTATAACATTGTAAATTGTCGTTATAGTTGTGGAGAAATTAATTAAATAAACAAATAAATAAATAATAAACTATATAATTATAAACTAGTTTAGCTGTGATCCATTTACATTCATTAGGGTTTATCAATGAAACTGTTAAAGACACTCCTATACGTCTTATGTATATCAGGGAAAGAAGATGCTTGGCAGTGGCTGGTTGGTCGATAGCCAAAGTTGCCACCCACATGCATAATATTCAAGTTCTAGCCCACACATATAGCCTCATTGTCTAATCGTTACGTTATCACTTCTACGCTACTACTGCTGACCCCAACATGTCCGGGAAATACTAAGATAATAAACGACACGTTTTTAATATCTAAATATTGCACACCATTGATGTTATATAAAAAAATAATAATCCATAATATCAATTAGAGAATTAATGATCCATAATATCAATCCATTGTACCTCCAAACAATTTCTGTCATCTTCATATTCTTACGGGTCGTATATTTAAATTCTTTATTACGTATTTTTTTACTTCTGATGAATAGCCGTTCGACAAAATTGGGATATCAATTTTATTGTCACTCACTTCCATTTTCCATCCTTAGGGATCAAAAATTTAAATAAAAAAAAACTAGCCTAAATATTGATTTTCAAGGGAATAATAAAATAATGGGGGTCAAATAAACATTCAGTCCCTGTTTACATCTTTAGAGAACTAATACTGAAAAATCCGGAATCTTATATAAGACACCGTATATTTGTTATGAATAATGTAAATTCTTATTTACTGGATTCTAGCTTGAGAACTATTTTGGCCGCGCGCCTTTACAAAGTTTCTCATTCTTTTTTATAGGTATCTCTAAATTATTTTCATGTATTGCGCTTAAATTTTCATGTTTTTAGTTCTAAACGTCGTAATCCATCTGTTAATATCCATCCATATAAAAAATTATCCCCTAGTAGAAGCCCTCAGGTGTTGAATTTATTAAACAGTCACTTATTACTTGACTACGTCGTAAATATCGTCTCCCATTTCGTGTTTCCAGTTTTTCAACTACGCATTGATAACTTAGTCAACCGTAATTTTTCACTTCGTCTATAAGTTATTTCCAGACAAGAGGTTTTATATCACGGGTACATATATATATATATATATATGTGTATGTATAATATAAAGTAAAAACTTAAATTTTAATGTTTCGAACCCATATTTAATAGAATATTTTATTCAATTTCAAGAAAAAGTATTTTTATTTCCGTTTCCTACTTCTAAGTACTTAAGTGAATGTAAATGTATAGAATCAGGGGGCACGGCAGTGCCCCCGCCAAGTCGAGCGCGAAGCAAACACTGCCGTACCATCCTTTACTGGAACCATTTCGCCGCATTTTCAGGCCCCTATTTGAGAACCTCCGGATAAGACCAGAACGCAGAAATTTTCGTCATCCAGTAAGCTATAATCACATACTTAAAATCCAAAATTTCAAGTCTGTAGGTCATTTAGTTTCGAAGTTAAGCGAAAGCAAAGTTTAGCATTTATGACACTCACTCATGATCATCAAAATAGAACTAGTACTTCCCATAAACTCAGGAGCTGAAATTTGGTACAGAGTTAGGGTTTAATGGCCACATAAAGGAAAAACTATAAAAACTAGGATAATCGAAGATCTGGAGTACCTGGTGACCCTGATCAGAAAACACAAGAGCCCAACCAAACTATTAGAGATCGACATACCGCCATTACAAAAAATATTCAACTTGGTGGGCCGCTTCATTTGATGGTCAAAAATCGAAGGTCTGAAGTATCGGACGAAGAACCCTCAGCTGGTCTCAGCTGTATTAGAGATATGGTAATGCCCCCTTCTACTATGAGAAAAAACTGTGTCAAATAAGAAAATCTAATAAAATAAATCAATATGCCCACGTTTCTACAAAAAGAAGTGAAATCCCACCAAAAACATTCTGTAAAAAACTAGCCAAGTCTCGATGGAGCTGCTCGTTTATCTCTAAAAAGTAATGAAATCTAAACAAAGTCGTGCCAAGTCTAAGGTTCCTTACTGCGATTTCTTTATTATTATAGTTAATGTTGTGTGACTTGGCCGTTGAAGGATACACAAGGGTACAAAACCAGGTGCTCCATGACACCATTGCACCAATCTGTCGCCAGAACCGCTACCCATTGACGATGGAAAATTGCCACTTGGAAAACGTTGATTCAATAACCAGTCAATTGTAGGCTTGATAAAGCTGCGGATTTCAATAATACTTATGTATAGGCGAGCCTGAAACAAACAGTATAAAAAATTATTTCCTGTACAGACGGACTTCTAATCGTTGATAGAAGTCCGTCTGTACGTTTGTTTTATGTTAAATCGGTGGTCGATTTGACGCTCCAAAAAGAAGAGAGCAGAAGTCAGCATTGTCAATGCTGAATGCATGTGTTGCACAATCAACAACAGCCTAAAATGAGACACTAGCGTCCAATTACAAATACCAGTATGGGCTATTATCTCGCTTAACAAACATAGGTAGTTACAACAGATATAACATTACGTGTAAACAAAATTGAATTGTACCCACTAACGTATAAAGAATGTTCAACGGCCAAGTCACACAACATTAACTATAATAATAAAGAAATCGCAGTAAGGAACCTTAGACTTGGCACGACTTTGTTTAGATTTCATTACTTTTTAGAGATAAACAAGCAGCTCCATCGAGACTTGGCTAGTTTTTTACAGAATGTTTTTGGTGGGATGTAACTTTACATGTTATAATGTAAAGAACACACACCGCACGTGCGTCTCGCGTAGACCATTTTTTTTAAATGTAGTTATTACTTACATTTAAAAGTGAAAGCGAGTTTGGAATGTAAAACCACTGAACTGATTATGATCTTGACACAAAGATAGATTATGATCTGTAATAATCGACTTTCCCGAATAGCAAGCGGGCTGACTGTATCTATACATGATACACTCACATTAAGATATTTTAGCGCAACACAGTATTTGTCCGATAACCTCCTGTTTTTGAGCCGATGATAAAATTGTCCGAAATTGATAAATTTATTATTCACAATTAGCATTTGCTGTGCATGAATACTAAGATAGCAAAATAAAAATAACATGAATTGTAAAATATCATGACGAAATCGTGGCTAACGTAAACTGTCTGTACTTACGAGTATATTGAATATGTGAGTGATGAAGAGGAGGGTTTATTGCAACGCGTCATTGCGTAAGTTAAGTCACGTCAACCGCGGTCTGTCTTTGAATGGTTTGCTAATTGATTATGATAAAAAAAATGTCGATTTCAGGCATTTTTTTTTATGATTATACTGACTTCTGCCGATTCGCACTGAAGCAGTTTGGTGAAGTATGTTCATAACACCCTTCAGTTGAAAGCAGACCCATATCTCAGCAGTGGGCCGAGCATGCGCTGATGCGAATATGTCAGTTAGTATCAGATATAACATTATATTATTATTATGTATTTGAAATTGTAAGTAGGTTGAAAGATCTCTTTTATTATATTTAGAATTTCAAACTCAAATATTTTTTTATACAGGGCGTACCACGGCTGTACCACACGGAAGAAACGTATCTTAAATTTTGTATGTAGGAAATTCTATTGTAAGCTTTCATTTTGATTTTAAAAATGATTCTATGAACTACGTTAAAAGATTTTTTAAATAATCACTTGTCTGAACTGGAAATTGAAACTGCCAAATGTGAAAAAAAAACTCGTGTATAACTCTCAAAAGAGTCCTTATGAATATGAATCCTTATGATTAATTTTTCCTATTAAATAACATTGCATCTTAAATAAAAGAAAGACCATTTCATTTCATTTTTGAATTATTCCTTTTATTAAACTAGCTGCATTGTAATTTAGGTGATGACATTTTTCCGCATTTGGCGGGCTCGAATTCCAGTTCCGACAGACGATTATTTAAAATTTTTTGAACGCAGTTCAAGTTATTTTTGAAAGCAAAATGAAGTCTTCTTTCAGTAAAATTACCTACGTATAAAACTTAAGATACTTATCTTCGATGTGGCAGAGCCGTATGATATATTAGGGGTTAAAGTATAAAATTGACGATTTGTACTAAAAAATTAGAACTGGTTTCTTTTTTAAGATGTAACATATTTATTTAATCAGAATATTTGTCCTTATTCATTATTAATATATTGCCGTCATCTAATCGGAAGTTTATTTATGCCTTTGCGATAGAACTCTGGGGATGGAGGATGGGAGATATGACAAACTGTGTGAAAGCATTTTGCACTGCCTCCTGGGAAGAAAATTTATTACCACGTAGAAAATTGTACAAATCACGTAAAAAATGGTAGTCAGTTGGAGCAAGGTAGCAATTCGAAAATGAAATGTTGCACATTTTTTTAAAGAGAAACCTCATAGGTAACATAAAAAAAGTTTCACTTGAGAATCTCACACCATAAAGGTTTAATGTCAATTCAAAGTATCTATTACTATAAAACGGCAACTTCATACTTTAACCCTTATAATATAGCCTATTGTATAGCAATGATATTCTTTAAAAATCGCCATTCAATTGTTCTTTAATATCAATTAAAAAATAGAAATTTCGCGTAATTTTGAATACTAGCTTAATAGGCTCCTAATCAAGGAAAATCGTGTCGACTTACATATTGACGACGACATATTGAATACAAATATAAGGATCCTGAATCGGATTGTCGCTTGTGACACAAAGTGGATCTGAATGATAATTGAAAATGTATGTTGCAGTGACTAAAAACTAATTTTGGCTCAAATACTATTTGAGTCAAAAGAAGCAGGCTGTGAGTGTACAGAGGGTATATGCTGGAGTTGTTCTTCGAGACCGAGCACGATATGTTCAACACTAAAACAAAAAACTGATGGTAAGCAATTACCGTAGCCATATGTAGCCATATGAACATGTACAAAAAAATAATGCCAGTAATAACCGGAAATGGTTATGTAATAAAAAATATACATGTATCACACTACATATAGTAGATCAATATAGGTATAGTCAATCTATTTATATTAAGTTACCTACTATTAACGTTATTTATTGAGGAATTCAGTAGCTCTAATGTACAATATTTATATATTGTCAGCAAATATAATCTAGGTCTCGACACTCAACAAGCATGTTACTAATTAGTTGTAAAGCGCGTGCTGTAGGATTTGAAATATAATAAACTTGTTTTTTACCCGTTTATCAACCTATCCAGCGAAGTATGTTTTACTAAATTTATTAACTGTTTGAAATAACATAGCAGTGTTTTACAATAATTTCTTATTTAAAATAGATTAAATGGCGAAATATATATGTCTGAATATATATATATATATGACCGTATATCAGTATCGATCGGATCTAATAGACCTTCGTCATTGTCGTTATGAAATGATACGTTTACATTATTATCTAGGCAATAAGCGAAATTGGATAACCGAACACTGAGGTCACTGAGCTCTAATATGGTACATTATAGGGCAGTGATAGTTTAGTGGATAAAGAACTAGCCTATTAACTCATGGTCCCTGGTTCGAATCCTGGCGTAGGTATAAAAACATTTTTTCGGATTTATATAGGTACTTACATATTTCTAATTATCATTTGCTCGGCATGAAAACATCGCGACGAACCAGCACGTCCAAGAAATTATTTTTCAAAATACTCTATTTATATGTATAATAATATAGTGATGACTTTTTCGTTGGATTGTGGAGATCTGATGGCAATCACTCTTCGCCTAATTCTTAGGCTTCGCGTAACCCGTCAATCCTAATGGATTAGGAAACGGGATATCGCTAGGAAGAAGAAGTGAAATTAGATTTTAAAACAGTAAAAGAAGTACATATCTATTAATCAATTAGTGACGGCATTGATACCCTTATCTCCTTATCATCATAAATCAATTAATATATTAATACGTGAAACAAAAACTTTGTACCCTTTTTTACGAAAATTTCGCGAAAGCAGCAGTACGAAATTTGGCACAGTTAAAGTTTATATGGAGAAGGAGTGCAGAAAGCTAAAATTTTTTTGTAATATTGCTTGGAAAATACATCTATATATATAAAAATGAATGTTTGTCTGTACGTCCTCTATGGACTCGAAAATGGTTGGACCAATTTTGATAAAATTTTCAGTGAATCTTTATATTAGCTTAGCGGGGCTTTCTGTGCAGTTTGGTAGCGATCGGATCACCCGAGCGAAGCCAGCGCCGGTCGTTAGTTAAATTAATAAAAAAAAACATTACACACTTTACCATGGCTTTGACACACAATCACAAACCTTATTAACCTTAATACTTACCTACTCTTTTGTTTATGATTAAAGTCTTACTGCATGCCAAAAATACTTTTGATAATGGTTGAAGTCTGTGGTCACACTGAGAAGAGATAATATTATTGGTCTTTAGTATTATCTGTTCATAGTCTTTCTGAATATCAAAAATAATCATAATGATAATGTCATAGTCATAGTTTGCCTAATAGACGTTTCTGCTTTATAATTACTATATATTAATACGTGAAGAAAAAGCTTTGTATCCCTTTTTAAGTATATTGCGCGTACGGAGGAGTATGATATTTGGCATAATTCAAATACACACGGAGAAGAAATACATATGCACAATGTGTATTATAAATATACTAAATTAGACAAAATTAAACTTTTCAGAGTGAAATACAAAATATTGATAATTAAAATTTCTCAATGTCAAATACATATTAGACTGTGATCAAACAGTCACTATTAGATTACCGTTAAAGAGTCTATAAATAATATTGTTGAAATAAAATATGCATTGTTTACTTTGTACATACATTGTATATTTTGTGAATGAATAAATGAGAATGTGAAATGCAATGTGAATTGACTTACTCGGGCTATAAGTACACTTTGTAATATACTATTGTATTAAAATAGACAAATTAACTGTGCACATCGGCGAAAAAACCCAAGAAAAAGTCAAACAACGCTTTATTTTTTTTTTAATAGGCCATAGCCAAGCTTTACCATTTTTTTTATTCTTTGACAAAAGAAACGTAACAAGTTATTACGCTTCTTACGTTATTATTAATACTTAAATTAATATTCGTTCAGACTTAAAGATCGACGATTTATGGTCGAACTTTAACCACGGGGCGACCTCTAGTAATAGTTATTGTAATAAACCAATCGACTCATGAAGTGTCAAATAGATATTTCAATTTAAGTCAATTTTACACGGCGGTAGCACAATCATAACTCGTGCGTTTATTAATACATTTCAAACTGCCTAGTTGTCGCTACCATTATTAACATTTTGTGCTATTTTTTTTGCGGTATCTACCATTTAATAAGATATGTAAGTAGGTAAATCTAACGAAATTCCGTAAAATATAGATTTTTATGAAACGCATATATTATATATAGCATTTTATATATATTTATTTTTCATTTCTCTCTGCCTACCCCGCAAGGGATTTGGCGTGAAGTTATAGAATAGAATAGAATTTTATAGTAGGTACAATGTTAACTATTTATGGTTACTAACTTGTGATCACGAACCAATTAACTGACTGCGCATAAAGACACCTCACGCTTACAAAAAACTTGTGTTTTAGCGCCTAAATATCTCAGTGATTCGAGCCTACTTGGACGGTAGGATATCTTAACCAATCAGCCGATAAATGCGATGTTGAACCGTGTAGTAGCCAATAGGTAAGTTGTATTTTAGACGTAGCGGTGAATTGAGGTAGTGTGCCATATCGGTTTCATTGGTATCTCTATGGTTTATTTTTTTTCATGTTCTTGATCTGATAACTCATGATAGAATAAGTAAACTTTTGTTTATGACATGTCTGTTACATTTTTTTTAAAATGTCGTACAAATTACTAAGCGCCATCTAGCCCCAAAGTAAGCGAAGCTTGTGTTATGGGTACTAGACAACTGATAAACATACGTAAATACATTTTTTTTTGTAAATACATACTTATTATACATAGAAAATACCCAGACGACAAACAGACATGTTCATGCACACACTATTGGCGATACACATCCCCTCCCGATCACAATCTGGGTCCACCAGGGATCTGACCTTAGTACTTTTCTGCTCAGCGTAATATTAGACGCAGTGTCGGACAGCATCCGAGACGCACATGAGCAGACTCCAGGGCTACTAATGTATGCTGATGATATTGCGCTGGCGGACGCGAACAGGGGGCACCTGGCTCGACGCGTGAATGCGTGGAGAGGATCGCTTGAGAACGGTGGTCTGAGACTAAATGTGCGTCCGTATTGGCTAAGATACGGTAGAGCACACGGATCGGTGTAGATACTCGGGATCTGTCCTCCACGCGTCCGGGAATATCGATTGCGACGTCAAGGCATGTATTTCTGCGGCCTGCATTGCAGCACAGGTTACAAGTGTTTACATTAAGCATAGATAAATATAGAAACGCAAAGACAAATTATAATTTGTGTGACGACAATAAATTTGAACGAGTGTCTAGAAAAATTATATTGGAGCATTGGTTTTCTGTAAGGTGAAGATAGTTCACCGCTTCCAATCTAATATAACTGCGCCCTATATCTTTTTACCTCATTTGCTAATAGGCAGGGTGAGCCCCGTGCACGTCTCGTCTGTTTAACCTCTAAAGATAACGATGGGCTACTAACATCCCAAAAGCCCCCAGACGATCAACATAGGTTCCGCACTGCAAATAAAGTGCAAGGTGTAACAGGTGCAACACTTACTGGTTTCGATTTCTCAGGCGGTTAGTAAACTGCTTGCCTCTATCCCTCCCCCAAGTGTTCGGTTTTGGAACTGAAAAGGTAGAATAGTTAACTACTCCTACAGTCTGAAAAGAAGGTTCCAAGCATTTGACTCGATTACTCGGAAAGTCCCGAATATGTTATTCATCGTTTATTGCTCAACCTCCTGCCCTCCGTACTATAAAACATTGTTACCCATAGAGGCAACAATGTTTTATAAAGAAACAAAGAAGTTCTCAGAATAAATACCACTATAATGACACTCTATATTCGACGTTTTATGACTAAGTATAGACTTCAGCGATATTACTGCTATACCTATTTCTCTACCGAATGCGAATCCCAAAGTAGTGATATTTTCGTGATCTAAAATATCACCTGTCACCCAATTCCGCATTTGAAATGTGTTCTATTTAAAGTTTCTCTATAAATATAGCCAGTCTCAACGTTTTTACTGTAATATATTCGTGGTGGAAAAGTATGTCGATTCTGTTTTTTTTCTATAACGGAGGTTAGTGAGGTTTTTACTTATAAGAGCAAGTGAATTTTTTTTTTATTGATTTAGATCGTATCTGCCTTTTTTAAATTTATAATTTAATTTTCCAGGTCCATTAATTTACCGCAGCTTACCTAGAAAGGGAGAACAGCTTTGTTTCCTTTTCGATAAATCAGTTTGATCTGCACTGGAGTTACCTCATTTATTTACGTCGGCAATCGAGTTTTCATGGAGAACTTGTTTGTTCAATGTTTAGTGTCTAATAAATTGAGCAAATATTTTGAAAATAACAGCGGAATCAGTAATAATAGTACTGCGTACGTTGTAGGACTTAGTTAACAACATACTGAGTAGACAAATTTAAACGTAAGTACATTTTCTACATCTTAGCCTCAACCCGTTTCCAAATCCATTAGAATGGGCGGGAGTTATACCTAAGAATTTGGCGAATATGTTAATAACTATTTATCTTAATTAATTACTCTATATATATATATATATATAACTTAATTAATGATCTTAATTACATCTTCTCGACTTGCCGACAAATAGTCTTTTGACATGGAGCGTCTGCTATCAGAACTCTGTAAACCATAGAAATAACCAGACCTTTCTTAAGCTAGATTATACGTCTTTTGAAATATAATTTCTTGCATGTGAGTTTCGTCATGATGATCTCTTAATTACAAATCTTATCTTCTTAAATAAAAAAATCTTAAATAAAAATCCGAAAATATGAGTCTAGTAGCACATGCATCTGAAGGATTCCAACCAGGAACCAGATCAATAAGTTTTTTTATTCACTAGACTGCCTCTCTTCACAACAATTAAATCAACTAAACTAATAACAAGACATGTATATGTACATCTTGTATTATTTATTACTCGTAGATACTCAGAACATACATTTAGTAGGTATATATTATAAAAAAGTAGGTAGGGTAAGGTTAGACCCCTTAATTTTGAACTCACATCCGAATGTTATCTGAAATGAAACATAATTTATCTCAGCTAACTCTCAGTTATTCGAACTAAACTTTTCTCATGCTTCAGTGTATCATGCACCCAGCATTCTATTTTCAGACTATGACTGTCATTTTTTTTCTGGTCTGGCTCACCCGTCGAACCTGTTTCTTATTTCGCACCTTTAGTGTTTACATTTGTGTTGCCATAAAAGATAAAGATAAAAATTGTTTATTTACCTTTAGACCCTCACGGGCACTTAGACACGTCTTACATTTTCAATATTATATCTTAATTTTTTTTTTTAAGTTTTTCTATTTTTTAATCTACCAGTATTTCAAATGACCATTAGCGAAGAAGAAATGTCAAAAGAAACTTGCTAATATAGATCTTTTTTTTCCAAATCATCTTATAAATATTACAGTAAATATAATGATATGAGTGTACATATATATCAAGTGGTACAATTAAAGTTATATTAATTCATGTGCTGAATAATTTCCATACATCTCTGTCAGTTAGATATTCATCGATTCTATAATAACCCTTACCTATACCTACCCATACCTTCCTGTAATGTAGTGTATGTAGTAGTGTGAAGGGTTCTGTACCAATATCTATAAAAATGGCAATAAAAAAAAAATCACGTTTGTTGTATGGGCCCCTTAAATATTTGTTTTATTTTAATTTAATTATTTATTCTTAAAGTAAATATATAACTAAATATTCTGTGAATATTTCAAGCGTCTACCTGTTGCCGAAATCAATATTGAGCAAAAACGAGCAAAAAAATCACGTTTGTTGTATGGGAGCCCCCTCAAATATTTATTTTATTTCATTTTTTAGTATTTGTTGTTATAGCGGCAACAGAAATACATCATCTGTGAAAATTTCTACTGTCTAACTATCACGGTTCATGAGATACAGCCTGGTGACAGTTTTATATTTGATGGCGCACTTCTAATGACGTATTAGACGTGATTTTCCAAAAATATCATTTCCTCACCTATTCATCGTCCTAGAGAAACAAGTTTTTTCATGTTTAGAGAAAATTACATTAAAAATTATGGCATACACACACACACGCTCATATAATATATACACAAAAAGTAGTCGTTTAAATTAATGAGATATTTAGCACACAAATAGCTATCTGATAATCTGTCACTTCTTTCATATTTAACATATATCAACAATGTAAAAATTTTGACGAAGTAAATAGTGCTATCTATGCCATTCTAAACTGGTTTATTTATAACAACCTCGCGCTTAACATAAATAAGAAAGAATATAAAAAGTTTAGAGTACTAAATATAAAACCTGCTAATGTACCATGCTTTCTAGATAGTAATAAAATAGGAATTTGTTAAGAAGGGTATTTTTTTAGATATTAGTATGTCTCTATATTCAATATTGCTCCCACATAATTAAACATGACTGTAAGCTCAGTTATGCAGTCAGGAGAATGCGGCATTTGAATAAAAAAAAGAAAGTGTAAAATCAAATGTAAAATTACTCTTCAAAAACTTTTACCCTACTGCTTCGAGTACTACTTGTTTTGTATTTTAGGAATCTGCTAACAATGTTTTGTTCGGTATTAAAATAATACAAACAAAACAAAAGTTTCAAGAAGTGGATGAAGTTATTAGGTCGTGGAATTGAACTTGGTACCTTTTTATATTGTTTTTTTCTTTTAATACTCCTCCTATTTCCTCCTCCTAACTTACGAAGGAATTCTGGGAAATCCTTTCGTGCATACGGTACATACTTATACAAATTATCAGATTCTAACTACGTAAGTATAGGCTGTAAGTTAATATCCCACCAAAAACATTCTGTAAAAAACTAGCCAAGTCTCGACGGAGCTGCTTGTTTATCTCTAAAAAGTAATGAAATCTAGACAAAGTCGTGCCAAGTCTAAGGTTCCTTACTGCGATTTCTTTATTATTATAGTTAATGTTGTGTGACTTGGCCGTTGAAAATACGTTACGTTCTTTATACGTTAGTGGGTACAAGTTAATTTTGTTTACACGTAATGTTACATCTGTTGTAACTACCTATGTTTATTAAGCGAGATAATAGCCCATACTGGTATTGGTAATTGGACGCTAGTGTCTCATTTTAGGCTGTTGTTGATTGTGCAACACATGCATTCAGCATTGACAATGCTGACTTCTGCTCTCTTCTTTTTGGAGCGTCAAATCGACCACCGATCCAACATAAAATAGACGTACAGACGGACTTCTATCAATGATTAGAAGTCCGTCTGTACTGGAAATATTTTTTTATATTGTTTGTTTCAGGCTCACCTATACGTAAGTATTATTGAAATCCGCAGCTTTATCAAGCCTACAATTGACTGGTTATTGAATCAACGTTTTCCAAGTGGCAATTTTCCATCGTCAATGGGTAGCGGTTCTGGCGACAGATTGGTGCAATGGTGTCATGGATCACCTGGTTTTGTACCCGTGTGTACCCTTCAACGGCCAAGTCACACAACATTAACTATAATAATAAAGAAATCGCAGTAAGGAACCTTAGACTTGGCACGACTTTGTCTAGATTTCATTACTTTTTAGAGATAAACAAGCAGCTCCGTCGAGACTTGGCTAGTTTTTTACAGAATGTTTTTGGTGGGATTTCACTTCTTTTTGTAGAAACGTGGACATATTGATTTATTTTATTAGATTTTCTTATTTGACACCGTTTTTTTCTCATAGTAGAAGGGGGCATTACCATATCTCTAATACAGCTGAGACCAGCTGAGGGTTCTTCATCAGATACTTCAGACCTTCGATTTTTGACATCAAATGAAGCGGCCCACCAAGTTGAACATTTTTTGTAAAGGCGGTATGTCGATCTCTAATAGTTTGGTTGGGCTCTTGTGTTTTCTAATCAGGGTCACCAGGTACTCCAGATCTTCGATTATCCTAGTTTTTATAGTTTCCCTTTATGTGGCCATTAAACCCTAACTCTGTACCAAATTTCAGCTCTCGGAGTTTATGGGAAGTACTAGTTCTATTTTGATGATCATGAGTGAGTGTTATAAATGCAAAACTTTGCTTTCGCTTAACTTCGGAACTAAATGACCTACAGACTTGAAATTTTGGATTTTAAGTATGTGATTATAGCTTACTGGATGACGAAAATTTCTGCGTTCTGGTCTTATCCAGAGGTTCTCAAATAGGGGCCTGAAAATGCGGCGAAATGGTTCCAGTAAAGGATGGTACGGCAGTGTTTGCTTCGCGCTCGACTTGGCGGGGGCACTGCCGTGCCCCCTGATGTCTGTCGGCGAGTAGATCAATTTCATTTTTTTATATTTATAGAAGAGAGCCAGCCATTCCCTTCATTTACAACATCAACCGATATAGCGAATGTGAATGGCTATTTTCTATCAGGGAAACAGTCAGGGAGCTATGTTTTTGTTTTTTATAAAACGTCGGAGGGCATACAAGCATACGGCCCACCGGATGGAAAGCAGTACCGTAGCCTATTAACGCTTGTAATATATTAAGTATCACTCGCGCTGCTGCTTACACAGCAACTCCTTACGAGCTTATTGGTGACCACACTCACACATAGGAACACAACAACCCTCTAGGGAGTTGTTATTTGGCTGCGGTTTTCGGTGAGGAGGAGGTACTACCCTAAAATGGCTGCTTTGATGCGCCCTACCTCTCTTAAATAATGTTGCTCTTACCTCGTAACATTCTTTAAGAGAGGTAGGGCGCATCAAATCATTATTTTTCCGTTATTATACCTCTCGGTATATTAACGGAAGCATACGATACGTTTACAAAAATATAAAACTCTTTTGAAAGTACGAGTATAATAATTGGCAACGGTAGATCTTATATGCAAGGATAAGTCGCATATTCATCGGATTGTTTGAATTTGAAAACTCTTTGCTGTGTCGATTCTATAGTAACTTACCTGTTCTTGTCCTGCCTAAAAAAATGTCTTACCAAAAAAGCTTAAGAAACTGACAGTAATTTCTGGAAATTATTCAGCACAGGACTTGTCTAAATTTACTACATATTTGTTATCATACATTATTGTATCGACATACGTCTGTTGTATTACTAAATTGATGATCTGAAAAAATATTCACATTGGCACGTTTGTTCGGATATTTTTTCTTCACCAATGATCAATTTTATGTTAGTACAAATCGTTTAACACAAGCATTTAACATTTTATTTTGCTCAAGTATTACGTATTTATCAATAATAGAGATAGCCTCAATAATGATTGAAGGACGGAAGAGAAGAAGAAGAGTTCTGTCCTTGCCTGATAATATGTTCAAAAGGCACATCAATCAATCAAAATACTCTATGTAAGAAGGGTTATTATAGACTCGATGAATATCTAACTGACAGAGATGTTTGGAAATGATTCAGCACATGTAATTATACAACTTTAATTGTACCACTTGATACCACTATATGCACTCATATATACTCGTATTTATTGTAATATGTATAGATGATTTAAAAAAAAACCTATATTGACAAGTTTCTTTTGACAATGACTGACGTATATAAATCGAGATTTTTGGACTATAGATATATTAACGCTTCTGAAAATGTTCTACCAAAACGCGAACTATTTTTCGGTATGTCTATCACTTGAATATTAAGAAGTGAACCGATACAAGCAAAACTACTCGTATAACATGATATAAAAAAAACTTTACTTTAATCTATCCATCAAAATTTCTAATGGAATTTGGAATAATTAAGTTCTTAAATTGAATGAAAACGAATCAATTTCCCGTTAGTTTTGTTTTGACCACTTGATAGTGCCGTAAGTACAGGTATTGTTAATCTCTTGTTTGACCAGTTCTAAAGCTTGATCGTCAAAAATGTTTGTGAACGTTTATCTATATTTCTGAAACCCAAAATTAGCTATTATTATAGTACCGGGATTTTTTTGCAATAGTTTCCATTTTTACAGCTCAGTAGTTTGTCACATCTCATCTGACGGCTGTAAATGGTATGACACGAGAAAGTTGTGTTGTTTCCCTTACACTTATCAAATATTATAGGTGGATTGAAATATATCTAGTATATAAAACCGAACTAATATTATTACTAATGACGTATAAATATGGTCTGAAAAAATGTCATAAGTACATATTTCAGCATAGAACAATTGTACGGAATAATAAACAGTTCCATGTTTATGCTTTTTGTTTTTGTAGGGTATTACGATTGTATAAAGTATTGTGATGATCGGTTTCAAGATGACTTATTTCTACCAAAAACTTTTTATTTTCCCCATCACTTACCTCAATATGGAACCTCACCCAGAAAAATAATATGTACGCAATATTAGGGTACGCAAACCTATCTCATACGTCATGCAACAAAATACACTAATACCACCTGTTTTGAATATGTTATTACATAGTATGAGAATGATGTATTATAACATTGTATAGTCAGTACGTAGTACGCATGTATTATTAAAAAACCTGTCGACTATTTACAATATCTTTAAGTTCATACTTATAACCAAAGAACCCGGATAACCAAATAATATTCGAATTTCAAACTTTTTGAAATTCTCATATCTACATATGTATATAATAAACTTAGGTACTTATTCCATACTTTCGAGTTAGAGTACGAACTTGTAGTTACTTAAAATTGTATACATATATATTTCACTACAACGAGTAAACTCTACCTTATGTCAGCAAGCACTGACTCTACTCTGATGTTTATTAAGTTTAGCGTAGTGCGCGAACCATCGCTATGTCAATACAGTACAGTTCTTATAAACCGATCTTACTCTGAAGGTTTGATTCGATTTGGTGTACCTACCCTGCTGGCTGATATGTCGTTTTGTTGGGAAATAGAGCGGGGGGGCGAGGCAGCGATGCTCATACCAGAGCGTACGTATAGACCACAATGCGGCATGGCACTGCGTCGACGTGGATCGCGCGCCAGCGTACTAGCTACCGCACCACTCATAAATATACATAACGTGGCTCTCTTCGCTGCCATAACAGCACAGCTCCAAGCCAGAGAAGCCGCGTCCTGGTTCCAGGCAGGTGAGTCCCGCTCCGCGCCCCGCATTGTTCATTCTTTGCGATTTTCTTTTTAACATTTTGCTGGCGAGTTTTTCTCGGGTTATCACTCTTATCGTCAATGCTAACGTTAGATGAAATGATTTTTATAGTAACGGCTCATGTGATGATGATTACTACAAACATACACTTTTTTTGTTGTAGTAACCATCGTTATTATTATTTATTTATTTTGACAGAAATTATGCACCGTAATAGTCGAAGAAAACATCTCTTGTTTTCCGTTTGTTTTCGAATTTGTGTTTCCTACTTCGACCTTTACGGTAATCAAGTTTTTATAGATATAACATTACACAAGGACGTAATGGTTAGTAGTATTAATGCAATTTAGCGCAGGCGGAAACGATGTTCATGCCTTCGTTTCATGCCTGTTCGTGTATGTAGAAGTGTTATCAGTGCGCCGTCAACTGTCTTTTATCGTATCATATCACCATCTGGTGGTAGACTCGTGCGTCTTCACTGGTCTTATCTCGGTGACAACATCGATTCTTATGTGACTTGTTACACGACATTTAGTTACATTATGTTATTTTTGCCTGTTGATTCACTTTAGTTATAAACGCTAACGTGTAAGCTAATTATTAAAACGTAATGTAAAACCTATGTAAAAAAAGTAGTTTTTCTTCTTACTAAGTTGGTATATAATAAATACATGCATACCAATAACTGGCAGTAGAATGATTTCAAGCGAAACAAAATAATTTCGTAATTCAAATTTCTCATTACAACCTTCTCTTTGTCTTCATCATCGGAATGTAGAGTTCTTTTGTTCTAGTTGACCTCATTTTTGTTTTACTGCAACCTATAGCTAGGGGGCGCTGCTAGTTAGGAATTTAAGTTTTGCCGATGTCGTTGATATTAGTAAATGACTTTAAAATGAATAATATGACTTTTTATGTCATATTGAGTACATTGAATCCATAACATAATTAAGCCACGGAATATCCCATGCTTTTCAACCGTCTAAAACGTCACATAGAAATTAAAATTGACTGATTAATTAGAATGAAGTAGTATGATCAGAGTAGTCACAATATTAGGTAGATAGGTGATTCAGTTCTTGTAGATGCGTAAGATATGAATACGGTTGGTTACACCATTCTTTGATTATTTTTTTTACATTCTCTTTTCTCTAATATTTTTGTACGGCCCCTAATAAATCTGACATTTCGCTCTGAGAGGTCAAGTGCGAGTCGGGCCTTGGTTATTGTTCCATGCCAATACATTTACGGTAGGTGACGTTGTTTAAATGTTGAAAATATTGCATTTTTTATGCAATGTTAGATTAGGTTAGGACGAGGCAATGTTAGTAGGCATGCAAGCATACGGTCCACCTGATGTAAAGGGGTTAGCCGTAGCCTATGAACTCTTGCAATACATAAACTATCACTCACGCATTACCAGCCCTGCACCCCTGCTACCCCTGCTTAGGAGCTTACTGATAGCATAACGCACTCGCAGGAACACGACAACCTTCTAGGGAGTTGTGATTTGGCTGCGGTTTTCAGCAAGCTGGATAGTACTTCCCTAGTCGGGCTGCTTTCATGCGTCGTATCTCTACTTACGTTACTATGTTACTGTAGGACATACCTATACCCTTTTCTCGTTTGCGATTACTAAGCTGTGCAAAGTTTTCTTTATATCCTTTTTCAAATATGCAATCTTCGCCGCATAATTACAATCTTTATTTGACACTCAATCACAATAAAATATTTCTGAGTGGCCTCAAAATATCTGCTTTAGGTTCCTGTTACCAAAACTTTACATAGTTATATGCTAAATGCTCCTCAGAATAATAAGGTAATTTCTCTGCTGAAGTATGTTACTTTTACTGTTTGGATGTATGTGGTAGTTACGTATAAGGGCATATAGCCAAGCGGTCCTTTGACGGCGGGACGATCAAACATCCATCAGGGCATGAAGTTCTTTGCATTCTGCTGCGTAAGCGAAATGAAATGGACGAAATGCGTTTTCTATGTTACAGCATACGTTTTAGTAACATATTTAATATGTAATGTTACAATGACCTATATGTTATGTTATGTAATCTTCATTTATAAACTGGGAAATAGCATTTTTTTAAATTCAGATCTAACGTTACTGATTTTAGCCACTTTAGACATACAATCTAATCAGGTATAACTGTGATTAAAATTAGCGATTATTATAGCATGAATAAGCTTTGGCAACATATAAAACATTGTATTGTAGTTTTGTATCAGGCATTACCTACAATACGGTAAAAAATAATAAAACTTTTATAGCAGATCACAAAGTGCTGGTCTCTGTCAACGCTTAATTCGTCAGCCTGAAACTTAAATGATAAAAGTAATCATATTGTAGCTAACAAGAATCTCTATAGGTACCTACCTACTCTGTGGAAAGATGAGATATGGTTCAGTCAGTCAAATGTTTAATCCCACTTACCGATTATTCTAATTGTTTTGCCTGTACGTCGTCATTTCGATTAATCCCACTTATGGGTTATTTAAAGTATTTTTACCTGTACGTCATTTCGTGCGTATACATTCATTGATATGTTCACACGTACGAGTACATATATCTATTTGCGTGATTTGATTTCATGTCATAGTACACAATACTTGACAAATTTTGATATTTTTTGATATATCAATTCGAAAACCATCTCACATTAGAACTCTATAGTTTTTCAGTTTTCAGAATGTTTCATTGTGTAGTTTAACTGTTTTAATTATTTATTTGGATTAAGCCGCTTATCTTTTCATACGACCACGCTCGATGGCTGAAATTTCAACTATAGGGTACATGATCAGAAACAAAATTAAAGCGTCAGTTTATTACATAATTTTGTTTATTAATGCAGTTTTCCTCTATTATTATTATTTTCTCTCAGAATATTACGAGTAAGTTGTGAACATTCAATAGTAGTCCAATTGTGCAATTACGAGACAAGTATTAACCCAAGACCATCAATCAAAAGTAACATTGCATTCTGGATTCCCAAAGTCTTCTATTGCATGAGCAATCAAATAATTATGTAATATTTAGAAATTCATAATTATCTGCATCTGGTAATCTCCAGATGCAGATAATTATGAATTTCTAAATATTAAATATAAAAAGAAAAATTACACAATTTAAGTTTATTATAAGTCATTGTATTTATTACATTTCGTGATTCGTTTTGTTTTATTGTAATATCAAAGGCAAGCCATCGATAATTGTGAATGTAGTTTGATAACTACAATGTGGATTATCAGAACCACGCCGGTATGTTATGTACATTTACTGATAAATCACCGACAGATTTAGTAGTAACCTAATGTACCTATGATAAAAGTATGTACGTCTAAAAGTGAAGATTGCCAATAAAGTTGTAAGAAATTGCATTATATGAATTATTGTAAAAGGTATATCATATAATAATACAATACAATCCGGTGTTTGACTCTGTTAGTTTATTATGTTATTGGTTCCTTTGTTCTTATAACATGTGAGTAACGTGAGTTAACTTTTAAAACTAAATATTTACGACATATTTACAATACCAATAATTTTATTACAAGATACATGTATCTGCTAGTATTCATTTTTATTTTTTCTATCGGAGTTCAAAATATATTTAATAATATTTCGTCTTCGAGTCTGACATGCCTTATTCAACAAGAGTGCACGAAACTTCCGCAGAGAGGTCGATTTCGGCAACTCTACTCACTAGCAAAGATAGAGCCACCGTTCCCCCGCGGATACTCGTGAATCCGGTGAGGGAAGGTGCCGTAGCGTAGCTCTCGAGGGCTCTCTTTACGTTGGTGACGACAACATGAGCTAAGTCTACGAGTTGCGTTAGCGGCTGCGCAGTAACGGTGCCCTAGTTATTTCGGGTGCTGTCCTAGATTCGAACGAGGTCGCTTGAAACGCTGTTTTCATCATCAGTAGAGTTTTATTCGATGGGGCCGCGTTGGGCTGTCCGACCTCGTAGATACTGACCGACTTAGATAGTTTGAGCCGCTCACTCGCCGTCGAGACGTGATTCGGAACTGTTCGTTTTTAACTTGTCAACAGTCATTGTTCGAAATTCAACAGCAATATTCCGTTAACTGTATTGAAAAACCAAAGTTGAATCGTCGGGTAAAAGTAACTTATAATCCTTTAATTCAGTGTTTAGAATTTTATACAAAGAGAATAGACATATAGGAATTTATGAAGTGCAAGGATTTTAAGTATTTTTTTTTTGTGTTTCAGAACATAAAACTATAAACATAGTTTTTATTTTAACTTCAGGACTTACGTAAATTCTCTAACGTTGGATAGTAGATAGAAGTACTTATATAATGTACATTATATAGGTACCCAAATTACTTTGTCATAAGTACGGAGGTTAACCCATGGATCTATTCCAACGAAGGGCTGAACACTTATCTACTCATGCTATACTAGTGTCGGCCACTAGTATCGTATAGTGGGAGGAGAGAAGAGCTCGCGGAGTGCGCGGCGCGGACTCTACAGAGAAGGGGAGGTGTCATGCCATTTGGCCTAAAGTAAGCCAAGGCCGGTGTGGTGGGGATAACGTTTACACGTGTGACCTAGATAGCAGCCGAAAGGGTGCGGAAACTCACGACTGCTGCCGACCACGGCCCGTTGTGCTCGTCTGATCAATACGAATGCTAGTAATATTATCTCGCTAACGTTCCGTTCTAGGTCGCGCGTACGACTCTGTTTTATCGAACGTTAGATTCGGAGTGCGCTTACGCAGCTGCGCTAACTACGTAACTTGTTCGCACTTTATTACTCCGTGAGGACAGAGTA
The DNA here is from genome assembly GCA_947507595.1 of Pyralis farinalis. Taxonomy (NCBI): domain Eukaryota; kingdom Metazoa; phylum Arthropoda; class Insecta; order Lepidoptera; family Pyralidae; genus Pyralis; species Pyralis farinalis. Next base: position 31,490,529 of record OX382265.1, read on the forward strand.
GAGCACGTGTCACTAGGAGTCACTGACCTGTATCGTGGCTATCCTATGTCTTGTGATCCCTTGAAACTTTTACGAACGGTCTTTTTTCAATGATAGCGCACGCTGCGCTCTACGACGTGGCACAGGCGACGTCCTCATTTTCACCTTGCTGAAAATAATTCGACGACGAGATGTTAGCGAGAGCTAAGAGCGGCGTTCGGTGCTCAGTAGTTGCGTCGCACGGAGCGGAGTGCATCGATCGCGATTACATCACCACTTGCGTCCTTTCTCTGCGCGCGCAGCACGCCCCGCATGCCCCCTCCCCCAGGCCCCTCGCCGCGCCCCTCTCGCGCTGATCACCACTACGCCATCGCTCCTCGATACGCGCCACCATTCGCACTTTGCTCTTCGTCAGCTTCGGTCGTTCCCTTCAATAGTTTAGTAGAGTAGTGGAAGTCAAACTTTAGTTAACATTTTTAAACTTAGTTTTTGGCAGAACTGTCATTAGTAGATCGTGGAATAGGAAGTAGTAGTGATTGTTATTTATACAGGAAGTGTTTTATGTTATCATAAAGTTAGTTAAAAATTGTGAGATGTTCGCGACCTACTTTTGTAACTTCCGCAATGTGTTAGCAGCCATTTTATATTTTTTTTACATACTGTCAAATAAGTTATTACCAACATTAGAACTCACGATTTTCGTTCAATTCAGTTCGCGCCAACTTAACGAAATTCAAATACATACGTTTCTGCTCTATCGTATCATGTGACTCTTAAATTAGTTTCAACAAGTTTTGAATGCGCGCGAACGTACCGATTAGTTGTTTCCTCGGATTTTAAATTGAGTTTTAGTTGAAGATATTTAAGAAGATTGAAGCAGACAAGAAGAAATTTCGATTTTATGTCAGTCGTGTCGGGGGGAGAATTTGACTAAGACTTTTTTTTATCAGTCAGTCTTTTTCTCTCTCCTATATGGTCGGCATTAATTCACCGAAGTATCCCTGCCTCGTCTTCAGCTGCGCTACAATTAGAACTATGTCCGCAGTGACGTCGGAGATTACGCAAGCTGTTATTTATTCGGCTTCGAAATCGCTGAACTTTCTGCATGTGGCACAGTTTTGTTTAAACTTCGAGTTGCGCATCAGTTTCTTATAGTTTCCGAAGAAAATATACCGTCTACGTGTTTCCTATGTGTGTCGTAATCTTTTGGTTTGAGTCATTGTACTGTCATGATGAAATCAGTATAATCGTCGGCGCGGTCGCTTGGCGGGAATTGGGCAATCCGCGAGCGAGCGGGACCCCACCCCCCCTTCGCGGCGAGCCGCCGTCGCCGCTACCTAAATTTCGGCTCTTGGGCCGAAGAACGGCGAACTCAACCGACTGATTACGAATTTAATGTTGTTAATTTTCCTCTTTGTTTCAGCCAGCCATACTACGACTGCGAGGTCAACTCTCAGCGTTATACGTCATTTTATGCAAACTGCGATTGTTGATTTAATGCTTAGCTTATGTATACTGCTATGCGATTTTTATTGCATTAAAACTACTAATTTATGTATTTTATGAAATATTGAATATATATAATATTGACTTCGTTTATTTATCCCCGAAAAAGTTTTTGCAAATGTATCATTCCATCAATAAAATAAAGATGTTATCGTGACCGAAATTTCTATTATGCACCTGCCCCCCCTCAAGCTCCTGAACCCTGTAGGTGTGGGTTGCACCCTAGCCCCACCCTTAGGCACGCGCGACCAATCGCGCGCCGTATGCATGCCCTTGACAATACTGAGACTTCCTCAAATTTTTCTCCTTTACAAAAAAATGCATAGCGAGTAAAGTTACTCAAATCTAATAACCAAGAAACTGTTAGACATAAAAAATACGTTATAATGCTAAAAGCGAATAATTTAATTGGCTATAATTTATTTCTATTTTGCGTACGTGATTAAAATTTATTAATGCATTAATGATGCAGTAATCACTCGAAACAGACTACCTGTGTTCTTTACTATACTTTCTCGTTTTAATAGCGAGTTACCTATAGTTACATGCTATTAAAATGAGAAAGCAAGCCATCTAAACTGAACTTGAGTAGGAAGTACCGACGTAATTTACGTCCTTATTTCAAATTCATTGTAACTTAAAAAGATCACTGGAGGTACTTTTTTTTTTACAAAATACCGGTTTCTGCACGTCATACCAAACAATTATTATCCAAATAAGTATAGAAGAACAAGTCTAACGAGTAGAAAACGACCGGTTTTTTTATTGGGTCGGGTAAAAAATTTGCTCTTTTTGTTTAACTAACATGTATACAAATAATCGTCACCGCGAGGAAGTCCCTACTATACTTCCTACGACCTTTCTAGACTTTTTTTAAAAACTAGCTCAGCATAGTGGCCCTGCTTCGCCTGATACTAAGCGAAAAGAAGAGCCCAAATCGCAGCGGCAACAGACAAAAGACTACAGTATCAGCTGTAAGGTGCTTCTTCACGCTTCGTTTGAAGGATCCCATGTTGTAGGAAGGAGGAATCACATGTGCCGGCTAGGCGTTCCACTTTTTAATAGACTTGCATTCAGAACTACTAAAATCAAGAACCAAAATTCAGAAAACTAAATCTGTACAAAGAATTTACTATTTTTCTCTGATTAAATTCATTGTGAGATCCAGGGCAGCTATAGTTTTACATTCGGGACTGCAATGAACGTCTCTGTCCGTTGCTATTACCGCTGTCCATCATGGTAACATATTGGAGACGTGACGATGGGAATGTGTCTAATTTTATAAAAATCGAGACATGTCTACATGTCTCGATTTTTATAAAATTAGAAGGAAACTCAGAACACACAAAAATAAGTAAAGATACCTAGTTATTCTTATGAGTGTAAAGGACAATTAAAAACATTAATAAGTTATTGAATCGAAGATCAGTTTAGTACCTACCAATTAACTAACATTAAAATTAACGAATATATTTTTTTAGTAAACAAAAATATAAAGACAGCCGTTAAATGTAAACCATGGGTAGGCCCCATTACGGAATAAGGCGAAGACGATTTAGATGTATTTTTTTCATTACGAATACCGCATTTCGGTTTACATAAGTGATATTTTGTCTATTCAGTCGGTAGAGTCTAAGAGTCTCTATCGCTTTAGTTGAAGACGATCGCCATTAATCTAATCCGAAGTTAGATTTGCGGCATCAATAAATCCACTCTGAATCGTCTTTACTTTAGTCGTGGAACGATAAATACACATAGCCTTCAATAGTACATTAGTATTCTACCGAACTACCTTGTAGCTACAATTTTGAATAAATAGTATTAACAAACAGTA